>CM053572.1:18447511-18647192 GCA_028646485.1 Cryptoprocta ferox
ACTTTCCTGAAATTTTAACAACTTGCTCTCACATGTCTGTAGGAGGTGCCTCCAGAACGTCACAGACTGAGGCTATGGTACTGACGATAGAAAGTGCTGTGGCTTGTATAGGGCATCCTGAGGCTGCTGGAGAGACTCATTTAAAGACTAGCCTCTTTTTTAAGAAATCCAAAAAGTTATCTTAACTCCTTTTCTTGATCCACAGTTGACACAAGATAAGAGAACTCATTTTTCTAATGATCCCATGAATCTCTTCTAAATTCCATAATTAACGTGGAGCTAGGTAAACAGATTTTCACAGACTTGATGGGCTTATCTCCATTTTATTAATGTTGAAGCTAACTTTCTCCAAGAATTCCACAGTAAGTCATAAAACCCAACTCAAATCTATTGTCCCTGACATCTGGAATTTGGAGTTATGGAGAAGAGAGAACATGAGAGATAAAATACCCATTCAGGTGGTCCTTAAGCCCACTGATGTCTCAAGAAACTTTTCTAACAGGTGACAAGTTTTCTCCATGGCAGAATGCAACTACCATAAAAGCCTTCAGATATAAGATGATACTCAGAAACCATGGAACAGAAGGGCTAACAGTCAATTATGGATCTTTCTATTAACTTTATTTTAAGATAATAAATATTTCCTAAGCTCTATTGGCTGCCTATCTTAAGACTTTAATCAAGGGACAGTAACAGGGTGATTTAAAGGCATTAAAATCCAGAGACAAGTCAATCATTACTAAATGCTGGCATGTGCCAGGGGCACCTGTGAAACAGTTGTCCTGTTACATTTTTCCCTAAGGACCAGAAACTTGTCATTGCCACTCCAAAGACAACATTCTGGACTTGGTAGGACCCTGCCTTGGAAAGATAATCAAGAAACACAGACTGACAACTGTTTGTCTTTCTCAGAGTGAAGAACTTTCACTTTGTGCTTGGGTACATTAATTAGTTTAGGTTACACCCTTTGCAAAAAAAAGGTCCTTTCCATCTGTTACTCCCCTGTGGGGCCCAAAGAGCCCACAGGGCTGAAGATATTGAAACAGATCAGAAACAGTTAAGAGCTCTGCATAAGGCCTCATTCATTCATTTCCCAAATATTTACGGGACAAAGCAGAGGTGGGATACAGCAGTAAGCAAAACAGACAATATCCCCACCCTTGTGGAACTTATGTTCTAGGGGGCAAGAAATATGCCAAGCAGATAAAGGAGTCAATACATAAAGTAACAGATGGTGAAAAGGCTAAAGAGACAAACAGAATATGAAAAGGGGATAGGGATCCTAGGAGAGAAGGTTTATTTTATATAGAGTGACAAGAGAAAGCCTCACTTGGTAAGACGTAGTCAGGGCAGAGACAACAGGGGTGCGCTCTGGGACTGTCTGGGAAAGGACACTCCACCAGAGGCTCCAGGAAGTGCGGAGGCCACATGCCTGGTTTCAGAGCACAGATCTCTGCAAATGAAACGTGCTGAAGCGGGATAGATAAGATGGACCTCAAGTGTGAAGTGCTCCAGCAGAGTCAGAGACTGTTCAAACTCCCTCAGGTCTCCGAGGCACAGTGAGTGACAGTTCCAGGTTTAGACTATGTCTGCATTGCAGGCTGGATGATTTCCTTGGGGCTGGGCTAGAAGGCAAAATTTCCAGGGAGAGGGGGAACCAATGTCCCCCCTCAATGCTCCTCAAGAAGTCCCCAAATCCAGCAAAACCCCTTGCCTGTCAGCTCTGCATGGCCACAGAAAAATCCAGGCACACCTGCCCTCCCCTAAAGGTGTCTATTTTGGTGTTTGGTTGGTTTCTACTTGTCCTCTGGGTAGTTTCTGACAGCAATAGTAGACGGAAATCTGATCATACAAATGTCTCTCTCACGTTTTGTTTGGGCAAAGTCAGTCTTTTCAAGTCTGTGGGTACACTTGATGTTGAAAACGCCTAGGGCCGTTTGCAACCACACCTCTTTCCCCCTACCATCTGCCAAGGTCTTTGGTCAGAAAGAGTCCCTTTGTTTTTTATTACTGAGTGCCAGGTTGGGTGACCCATATGGCCTTGGGATAGTCGAGGAGTCTCCATTATGCCACCTTAGTATTGAAATTCGTATTCTACTGTGTCCTTAACATATTCTTCTCCTCTCACTACTTATTTTCCCAAACCCAAACTAAAGATGATTTTCCTAATGAACTAGCCTCTTTTTACCATATGGGTTAAAGGCTACAAGCCTATATTTGTCTAACTTTGCCCCATGCTAGCCAATAAATTCTTTTTTTTTCTTGAAGTCTCTGCTTTATTTCTCAGTCAATGAGCATGTGGGATTGCTCTCATTGGAAAGATCCATCCCCAGAGCTCTATTCTCTCTCTGACTGCCAGGGTCACCCTGAGACTCTTTCTTATATGATCCAAAGAGATCATAGGATTTTCGCCAATGCCCCTTTACAATCATGTTTCAGAGGTTTTATTAAAATTGGTGAAAGGCATTCTTTTCCAACTGTGCCCACACAAAAGAATCATTATTGATTTGACCCTCACTTGCCAACTAGCCAATATTTTCTTTGCTGATGGAAATCATGGGCATTTCCAAAACGCTTACTCCTTGTGCCCCTCAGCACACCAGGCCAACTAGGTAGTCATATTAGCTGTATGTACCTCCACCCAAGAGCAAGATTCCTAAGCTCATCCATGAGCACACTCCGGAAAGAAATGAGAGCAAACTAATGGAAGACTAAAGACTTCTATTCCCACGCTTTGTCCTTTGAGAAGTAGTATTAACACCTAAAAAAGCCTATCTTCAAGGACATTTCCGAGGCTGGGAGCTCTGCTTTACTTAATAGCAGCTACACTTTTCTTTGAAACATTAACAATAATACCAACAACTTCCTAAATAGCCACTCAAAAGGAAAGGATAGGGAGAATAATATAACCTTTAGTTTTGGTTGAGAAAGGTACTGGAATTGCTCAATGCCCCATGACATTCATCTCAATGGATCCTGCTTAAGGGTGCCAGCTGGAGGAAATATTATTTATAAAAGCAAACAAGCAACATTCAGTAAGGAAGCAGAACCTGTGAAGTAATGTGGAAAATTTTTATTTCAAACTTCCCATTCTCAATGCTTTCCTCACTGGGGGGTTCATATAAATTAAACTGGTTTTGTTTGAATAATTCCTAAACTCCCCAAATCCTTCACTCCCTGCAGCTCTTTCTGAGTACTTTTCTCATGAAATTTCACAGACCCAAGGACAAAGATACTGTTGCCTAGATTTTGGACACCATTTAATTTCAACACTGTCTTAGATTCATCAAGATGAAATCCAAGTCTGCATTAAGAAATCTATTGTGATTCATGGAGACAGAAGCCTTGTGTTCTCTGTAGAATAAGGGGGCGCCGCATCACTCACCTGCCTTCTCTCCTCCTGCTGCCATGGGAGATGCTGTCCTCCAGTTAGGGTCACTTCCTCATTGAAAAGAGAAGGTTCAGGAAGTCAGAGAGGTCCTTATGAAATAGCCTATTTTTTCCACCAACTATGTTAAGATAAATGAGGTTGTGTTAATGCCAAATCTTTAAGGCCAAACACACTCATTTCCAGAGAAACAGTGAATGTTTTCATGACAAGGTTTTAATATGGGAGAGGACAAGTTTGGTAGTTGTTCAAGCACATGAGGTGCTCTTTCAGATAATCTGGATATCTGAGCAGGAATACTACGACTGATACGTCCAGCTCTTTGACCAGATTTTGATACTCTTATAACACTAAAAATTTACGGGATGCCTGGGTGGTTCACTTGGTTAAGCATCTTTTTTTTTCAATGTTTATTTTGAGAGAGAGAGACAGAGACAGAGAGAGAGAGAGAGAGAGAGAGAGAGAGAGAGAGAGAGCCAGTGTGTGTATGTGCGTGCAAGCACAGGGAGGAGGGGCAGAGGAGAGGGAGACAGAGAGATTCCCAAGCAGACTTCATGCTCAGCCTGACCATGCTGGCCAACCAGGCTCCCCAAGCACCCAATCCTTGATTGTGGCTCAGGTCCTAATCTCATAAGCATGGAATCCAACCTCATGTCAGACTCCGCACTAATATTGTAGAGCCTGTTTGGGGTTCTTTTTTTTTCTTGTTCTGTGCCCCTCCCTCACTTGCATGCACTCTAAATAAATAAATAAATACTTAAATACATAAACCTTTTTAAAAACCTAAAAATTAAAGTATCTCCATTTTAAGCTCTTCATTAGCTTGAAAAGCCTTATGGAAGACTGACTAAAAATGTTAGTCACTTGCAAAGAGATTGCTAATAGCACTTACTTCTGTTTTATCTACTAAAACGCATTCCCAGTTTAGAACAAATATAAAAACCCTCACTGGCATCAGAGTAACAGTTCAGAGACACAGCCCAGAAGCCAGCAAGTCATATTAGTGCTATCTCTCTCTAAAACAGAAAGAGTACTGTCTTTGAAATAAAATGTGTAGCTGAAACTCGGAGCAGAAACATGTCATCACCTCCTCGTCAGTCATAAATGGTGACTTCCAGGGTCAGCAGGAGACCTGGAGGCCATCTGGTTCAAACTCCATGCTCTTGAAGGATCCCACTTCAGTCCTTGAAGGATGACCAGATTCACTTCAATAGGCTTGTCTCTGGTGCTCACAGTGCAAGAGCCCTTCAACTCACAGTCAATGAGGCTACAGCTGTTACCCAAAGGAACAGCCCACACCCCCAGGTGCTTTGGGGAGGGTCTTCCGCTGAGCTTCCTAATGATCCAAAAATGCAAATCCTTTATTTCATTTGCAAAATGTGTAATTCTGTATACATTCACCTTAACATAGACCTAAGATTTTTCACTAGTTAAATAAAACATGAGTTATTATAGATAACTAATATTTGCAGTTCATAAACTCAACTCAGCACATTGTTATAATTTAAGAAAGGAGGTGGGGCACCTGGGTGGCTCAATTTGTTAAGCACCCAACTCTTGATTTTGACTCAGGTCATGATCCCAGGGACGTGAAATGGAGCCCGGGCTGGTTCTGTGCTGAGGGTGCATGGAGCCTGCTTAAGATTCTCTCTCTCCCTCTGCCCCTCTCTCCCACCTCTCTAAAAAATGAAGTAAATTTTAGAAAATAATTTAAGAAAGGAGGTACTTTATAAATCATCTGTTACTAAAAAGCTACTGGTATGCATGAAAACAGGATGCTTTGCCCTCAGAACTTTGTTAATCTTGTGGCTTTTTGGTTTTGTTGGTTGCTTTTCTTTTTCTCCCTTTGTACTTAAAAATTAATATTGATTTAGCTTTATCATTTTTAATTTGCTGAACATTTCTGGTTATTGAAGATCATTTGGTTGGAGATAATTTGGTTATTATTTGATGATTAATATTTGCATTCATGGTGTTTTTGGTTTATAGCATCTTTCAAACAGATAGTTACTAAAATATGTGCATGTGAAATAACAATCATCCATGTCACTAACGCTAAAGAACATGGATACAACCCACACACCACCACCTTAGCCTACATTCACCAAATGGCCAATTAACATACACATTGCTTGGTAGATGTACTAACTGCCTTTGTACAGATGAGTGATTTCAATATACTCTCAAGATAAATGTCATAAAATGCATTTTTGTTTTGTTTAGAGGGCATTGTTTTATAGCACACATGTATAACCTCAAATGAAAAATTGGTCTTTTTTTTCTTTGTTATCAGTGAGTTATTTTCAGTTGAAAAGGAGGAATGAACCAGGTCGATGGACTAGAAATTTTAGCTTCCCTCTATTCTCCATAACTAAAGGGGACATGATTTAAAAAACAAAAAAAGGTGCAAGAACCACTTTTTTCAATCACTTCTTTCAACAAGAGCACACCCTAAAATGTATTAAAGTCACAGACATGTAACCGTGAGCCTTTTCATTTTTTATCAAGGACATCATCAGATTGCCATAGGGAGCATTTTAGCCTAGGTGAAATCAATTAAGTCCCCAAATTCTTCTCTTCTTTTGGTTGTCCCGTGTCCAACCTGTGTGTCTTCTGAAGGTCATTCTTCTTGAGGAGTTTTGGCCCACAGTGATCATTTTTTTTAGCATAGTTGATACACAATGTGACATTAGTTTCAGGCATACAACATATTGGTTAAACAAGTTTAAACATTATGCTATGCTCACCACAAGTAGAGCTCCCATATGCCACCATCCATTGCTATTACAATAGTACTTACTATATTGTCTCTTCTGTGCCTTTTATGCCTGTGACTTACTCATTCCCTACCAGGAAGCCTGAACCTCCCACTCCCCTTCATTCCTTTTTGCCCATCCTCCCACCACCGTCACCTCTAGCAACCATCTGTTCTTCTCTGTGTTCACAGGTCTGATTCTGCTTTTTGTTTGTTTATTTATTCATTTGGGTGTGTTTTTTTTTTTTTTTTTTTAGATTCCACATATGGGTAAACTCATATAGTATTTGTTTCTCTCACTCTAACTGATTTCACTTAGCATAATACCCGCTAGGGTCTCCCTGTTATTGTAAATGGCAAGATCTCATCTTTTTTGTGGCTGTGTAAGATTTGTGTGTGCGCGTGCGTCTTCCTCATCCATTCATCTACTGATGAACTATTAGGCTGCTTCCATATCTTGGCTATTGTACATAATGCTGCAAGAGATAGAGCATGCATATATCCTTCCGAATTAGTATTTTCAGTTTCCTTCGTAGATACCGAGTAGAATGATTGAATCATATGATACTTCTTTTTTCAGTTTTGTTGAGGAAACTCCATACTGTTTTCCACATTGGATGTACCAATTTGTATTTCCACCAACAGTGTGTGAACATTCCTTTTCCTCCACATCTTCCCCAATGCCTGTTATTTCTTGTCTTTTTGATTTTACCCATTGTGACAAGTATAGGGGGGATATCTCACTGTGGCTTTGATTTGTGTTTTCCTGATGATTAGTGATGTTGAATGTCTTTTCATGTGTCTGTTGGCCATCTTTATGTCTTCTTCAGAAATATGTCTGTTTAGGGCCTTTTGCCATTTTATAAATCAAGTTGTTTATTTATTTTTGGTGTTGAG
Source organism: Cryptoprocta ferox (assembly GCA_028646485.1). Classification (NCBI taxonomy): domain Eukaryota; kingdom Metazoa; phylum Chordata; class Mammalia; order Carnivora; family Eupleridae; genus Cryptoprocta; species Cryptoprocta ferox. Next base: position 18,454,552 of record CM053572.1, read on the forward strand.
TTGCATGATGTCTTCATATATTTTGGATATTAACCCATTATTGGATATAGTATTTGCAAATACTTTCTCTATTCAGTAGGTTGCCTTTTTGTTTATTGATGTTTTCCATCACTGTACAAAAGCTTTTTGTTTTGATGTACTCTAATAAATTATTTTTGCTTTTGTTTCCCCTGTCTTAGGAGACATATCCAGAAAAATGTTGCTATGGCCAATGTCAGAGAAATTACGGCTTGTGTTCTTTTCTAGGATTTTTATGGATTCAGGTCTCACATATTGGTCTTTAATTGATTTTGAGGCTTGTGTGTGTGTGTGTGTGTGTGTGTGTGTGTGTGTGGTATTACAAAGTGGTCTAGTTTTATTATTTTACATGTTGTTGTCCAGTTTTCCCAGCACCGTTTATTGAAGAGACTCTCTTTTCCCCAGTGTATGTCTTGTCTCCTTTGTCATAGATTAATTGACCATTTAGTGGTGGGTTTATTTCTGGGCTCTTCATTCTGTTCTGATCTATGTGACCATTTTTGTGTTAGTGCCACATTGCTTTACTACAGCTTTGCAGCATATCTTGAAATCTAAGACCGTGATATCTCCAGCTTTGTTTTTCCTTCTCAAGAGTTCTTTGGCTATTTGGGATTTTTGTGGTTGCATAGAAACTTTATTATTATATGTTCTAGTTTGGGGAAGATGGTGGTGTTATTTTGATAGAGATTGTATTGAATCTTTAGACTGTTTTGGGTAATGTGGACATTTTAGCACTATTAATTCTTGTAATCTACAAACATGGAATATTTATCCATGTGTTTGTGTCATCTTCAATTTTTTTCCTCAGGGCTTTATAGTTTTCAGAGTACAACTCTTTTATCTCTTTGAGTAAGTTTATTCCTAGGTATTTTATTCTTTTTGGTGCAACTGTAAATAGAATTGTTACTCTAACTTCTCGTTCTGCTACTTCACAATTACTATATAGAAACATTACCAATCTCTGGGTGTTAATTTTGTATCCTACAACTTTACTAAATTCATTTACTATTGCTTGTGATTTTTTTACTGGTGTCTTTGGCGTTTTCTATGTATAGTATCATGTCATCTACAAATAGTGACAGTCTAACTTCTTTACCAATATGGATGCCTCTGATTTCTTTTTCTTGTCGGACTGCTGTGTCTAGGACTTTCAATACGATGTTGAATAAAAGTTGGCCTACAGTAATCATGGACTGAATTTTGTTTTTAAAATTTTTTAACATTTATTTTTGAAGAAGAGAGACACTGAAATGGGGAGGGACAGAGAGAGAAGGAGACACAGAATCTGAAGCAGGCTCCAGACTCTGAGCTGTCAGCACAGAACCCAACACAAGGCCCAAATGTATGAGCCATGAGATCATGACCGGAGCCAAAGTCGGACACCCAACTGATTGAGTGAGCCATCCAGGTGCCCCATGAACCGAATTTTTTAATGATTTTGGAAATAATTTCCTGGCGCACCTGGGTGGCTCAGTCAGCTGAGCATCTGACTTCAGCTCAGGTCATGACCTCGCGGCTCCTGAGTTTGTGCCTCACACCAGGCTCTGTGCTGACAGCTCAGAGCCTGGAGCCTGCTTCAGATTCTTTGTCTGCCTCTCTCTTTGCCTTTCCCCTGCTTGAACTCACTCTCACTCTCTCTCTCTCTCTCTCTCTCTCTCTCTCTCAAATAAATAAACATTAAAAAGAAATTATTTTAAAGACCTAAGTTCCTTTCACTAGAGAACAAGAATAAAGACTTCTCAAGTTTATCTACCTTTAATATCCCAGTGACAACTTGGTGACAACCTTAATGAGGTAATTTTATTTTTAAGAAACGTGATCAGTATACTTTTGTAAAGATAATTTGAAATAAAATATTAAAACATTTATGTTCATTTTTAAGATACGGTAAATCCAGATAAAATAGGTTGAACACATCATTATTAGCAAGGTGGATCAACAAAGTCACTTATGCAGTCTCTCCAAGGCCTGTGTTCCAAGATGTTGCAGCGGTAGAGGCAAGATATGTGTCAGGCTGGGAAGCTCCACAAAGTAAGCCATGAAAATTCCTAAGGTCCTTTTCCAGAAAAATCTATTTGTTCATTTCTTCTAAGAAGAGTTAAAGGAGTACAGGTTTCTCGGCAGGTACCACCTACCCATTTGGTCTGTCAAGATGCTGGATCCTGGTAGTAAACTTCAAAGAGTAATTTTTAGTGCTTTCAGTTTTTGAGGCCCCACATAATAGTCACTGTATCCTTTGGGAATAAAGCCAAAAGAAGAAAATGTTGCCCTCAAGTTCTTTCCACTTCAGATGTTGTTAATGCAGCATCTAAAAATTCAGTTTCAGTTTAGGAAAATTTTATCATTCTACTGGTGACTGATTAGCCTGAAGTCTTGGAGTTGTCAGACGGTTTAAAACTTTTGATTTAGACTGGCATAGTTTATTGTGTTTTTTAATGCAGAACCTTTGTGTCACTAAATATTTAATCAGTGTAAAAGAATTAGGTGTGGTCAGCAGAGGAGAGCCTTGTGCTGGTAATTGTCATTAATGCTGGCAAGTTTTCCTGTGCTGGACACAGCTGTGCAATGCACAAGGACTGTCCTAAAATACTGGACCAACATAAAAAGGTCAAGACAATAAAGGATAAAGGAATTCTTACCTCAACTTGATCTTTCTCTCAGGTGGTAACTTCTTACTTGTTTGGAGTAGTCCCCACTGCTCCTAGATGGAAAAACAGAGGTGTAAATATCCTTATGATCAATTCATTTTAAAATCTGTTTTTTTTTCTTCAAGAAATTTAGAGTATCGTTTACTTTCTATACATGTACTTTGGAAAAAAAGGCTTAACTTCTCTTGGGTAATTAGAAACCACTGGGAAAAACACATTACACTGGAAAAGAACAATGAGTCATGGCACTTATTTATTTGCTCTATTATTAAGTAACAGAAATGGCCTAATGAGTCAACATTTTGATGCATTTCGAATCAGTACCATTAAACTTTCCTTCCCTATCATCATACTATCCTTGAGAGTTGTAGGAGGAATTAGATGAAGGTTCACTTAAGGTCTTCCGGATTTTTCAAGCATATTTGAATGATCACTAATATTAATTACTAAAACATTCAAACAAAAAGTCAAAATAAAAGGTCCATCAGAAAGAGTGTAATCTCTGTTTATTGATTACTTTTTATCTGTTCATTTCATATACTTACTAATCACCTATTATGTGCCAGGCTCTGTGGACATACAACAATGAACAACATAAAAACTGCCTTGGTGTTCTGGCACTTTCAGACTGGTGGAATACACAATTGAGTTAAGACATTTTCACTGCAGTATGAAAAGTGCTAAGATAGGATAAATATGCATCTTTGTGACCACACCCGAGAAGAACCCTTAACTGAGGCTGGGGGCAGGTGAGAGGTTTCCCAGAAGAAATGACCTAACAACCGAGATCCAAAGTGTACATAGGAAGACAGCTGAGAGAGACTATGATAAAGATAGGTATAATGTTCATTACTTCCAAAAGGACCATGGGCATTTTCTGGAAAAGAAACGTGTCCAGAAATAAGGCCAAAGATTGGCAAGAACAGTTGGTAGCTACTGAATGATTTTAGGTATAATCAGACTGATATTTTAGAAATGTCAGACTGGGGTCAATGTAGAAATTGAACTGGAGAATATGGCCCAAAGATAGGAGCTAATGGTCTTCCTTGGACAGGAGCAATTGGGATGAAAACATGGAGGCAACATAGGTGGGACCATGAGAGACTGGAAATGTACAGAGGCATAAACAGGAGAAACTGGTACACAGGGAGAGCCTGGGCAAGGAACCAGCAGCTGTTACCGGTCATTGCAGCAGGAAGCTTGATGAACAGGTTGCAAGCAAGATAATTAATTTGATTTTAAACACACTGCTTTTGATTTTCCTGTGGGACATGTAAACTACACATGGTTAAGATTGAAGTTGAAAAAGCAGATCTAAAGTGAAAGATAGAATAGGCTTAGAAACAGTGTTAAGTGCTAGTAATCAAGAAATGTAGATCCTCTTTTACATCTAGTTTTAGAATTGTCTTAAAGTAGTTAACTTTATAAACTTCTAAATCTGCAAAGAAGAAAACAGTCTCCCACCTTTGTCCTTCAATTATCTGTGACAGCATTCTAATTTCTAATGAGTTTGTTTATTTTTCACATTATTTCTGATAACTGAAGAGAAAAAACAGCAGGGAACAAAAGGGACTGGTGTAGGAGGACTAGGTGAAGAACAGCTACTCTAAGAAATGTATGCCTAAAATGTAAAAAATGAAATATTTCATATTTCATAAAATATTTGCAATAAAATTATAGGCATGAAAGAAGTATGTTACTTTACTGGCTTTTTACTCAGTTTTTTAAAGGCTACTCTACTTCTCAGATTAATAATTTTCAGACACAGTGCTTTATGTCTTTGTTGATTTCTGTGGAGGCCACTAAATCTACTTAAGTACACTACCAGTACCCTTTTTATAGCCCTCACACTGTTTACGAATGATAACTTAGACGGGGATCCTGAGCAACTGAGACTAACATATTGGCAGAATATGAAATTCTTGACTAGAATCATGAAAAAATGTACTTTTTTCTCAGGAAATTATTCATTTCCCTGAAAATTTTTAAATTTACATTGTGAAGGGGAGTGAAAAACAAAATACGAATTCTCATTTCTCATCTACCTTTGATTCATTCCAATTTCTAAGACTCAAATGGTTTTTAGAGCAGTTGACACTGTCAGATCAATAATATAGTCTATATAACAAAGAAACAAAACCCAGAAAAGTGTTCATATGCTAAAGATACACAGGTGCCTTCTGCATTCTCAAGAAAATAAAGGATTCTTTTAGTGTGCTGTATGTTTAGTCTTGTTGACTGTTTTTTTTTTTTCTTGGCCAAGAATTTGGTAGATACATTCTTGTCTTGACCAGGCCACTAAGACCACTAAAGAAAGTGATTTCTGGCAAGGGTTTTCATTTATTACTGCAGAGACTGAACAAAAGGAGTCATTAGTTTGATTAATACTTTGCTAAGGCTCCCATAAAAAAAATGCCACAGACTGGGGTGGCTCAGACAACAGAAGTTTATTTTTCCATCGTTCTGGAGGTTAAAAGTCCAAGATCAAGGTGTTGTACAGTTGGCTTCTCCTGAGGTCTCTCTCTGTCTTGCATTGGCCACCTTCTTACTGTGTCCTCACATGGTCTTTCTTTTTCACAAATCCACGTTCTTCTTCTAAGGACACCAGGCAGACTGGGTTAGAGTCTACCCTAAAGGTCTCATTTAGCTCAATTACCTCTGTGAAGACCTCATTTTAAACTTCAATCCAGTTATATTCAGAGGTACTAAGGAGATTAGGACTTCGACATAAGAATTTTGAAAAGATACATTTGAGCCCGTAACAATTTGCTTGCCTCAAATTCACAGGCAGAGGAGTGAGAACAACTCTCACAGGCAAGAAGAAATGAGCATTGTTTCCTCCTGTTCCTATAATTTTACAATCCAAAAATGAACTACAAAGATTTTTTTTTCAAATTTTTTAAATGTTTATTTATTTTTGAGAGAGAGAGCAAGTGGGGGAGAGGCAGAGAGAGAGGAGATAGAGAATCTGAAGCAGGTTCCAGGCTCTGAGCTGTCAGCACAGAGCCCAGTGTGGGGCTTGCACTCATGAACCATAAGATCATGACTTAAGCCGAAGTCAGTCACTTTACCAACTGAGCCACCCAGGCTCGGAGTCCAGCTCCAGTAGGTCCAGGGTTCCCCTGAAGGATGGACGGTGTTGGCACCAAAGAGATGAGAATAGCCAAAAGGGGAAGGGAATGAGAGAGCCACAAGTTTCTTTCTCATCAGCAGGTGGGCATCTCTGCTCTCCAGGCAGGCATCTCTGCTCTTCTGACAGGCATCTCTGCACTGACTGGAGAGTCTGCTTTATTTATTAAAAAAATGTATGGGGTACAAAACAGTAGTGGCAATTGCCTTAGACAATGATTTCTGATGACAAATTCTTTGGTACGTAAAAATTTCCCAGAACATAGATTGGTAGAAGACTCATGCATAATCTTTATCAATAGTGATTGATGTAGGTGACTTAGATGCTTATTATATGGGGAAGGAAGGTATCTTTAGCATTCAAAGACAAGGCAATGTTTTTAGCATAGCAAAGGCAAAAGTTAGTTCTTTGTGAGCAGGGGTCAACAGCCTGTTTTCTTGAGGGGAAGAAAAACAGGTTTCTCAGGAAATGTAATATTTGCTCCCATAAACACAAAAGAAGAAATTCCTATAATTTCCTTCACAAGGTACAGTTCAGAAATGGCTTCCAGCAGGCTCCCATAAAAAAGATTTGTCTTTTTGGAAAACTAAAACTTTAAATTTATCTAAATACGGAATGTTAAATGATAGCTTAAGGACCTAGTGTGACAACCTATGGAAATCATAATTGAGTACCCACTGATGCATGGTTTTCAGCAAACTCACCTAGCAAGCTTGGCAAGGAGGCAAAACCTCCAGGGCTGGTGAGTTGTTTACAGTTAATAATGAGGGATGAGGGATGTCGCTTCGGAATTTGTACAAACTGGACCTCATGATTTTGGAAAAGCATTAAAGACTTTCTAAATCTAATTGACAGTTTGAAAAGTAAGCCCTAACAACAAAACAAATTTTTTTCACCTAAAACTTCAATTATTTCTTATGTCCCAAAGTTTTTCTACTTTTTGTCCTGTAAAGGATTAAGAAATGCTATATTTTTCGAGTTCATAAGTATTTAGCACAAATTGTAGTTAAATATGAAAAAAGTTTAAAATCAAATCTGTAATTATATAAGAAATTATGGTTTCAAATTAAGAAATATTGTGTATGCATTTGTGTGTGTGTGTGTGTGTGTGTGTGTGTGTGTGTGTGTCTTCAGTCATGGAATGAGCAAATCATGTTGCATGTGAGGCATTTTTGTAGTAAAAGCTTTCTCACATAACTTTCTGCTCATCAAAATCAACACTCCTAGGGCGCCTGGGTGGCTTAGTCGATTCAGCTTCCGCCTTCGGCTCAGGTCATGATCTCGCAGTTTGTGGGTTCAAGCCCTGCATCAGGCTCTGTGCTGACAGCTCAGAGCCTGGAGCCTGCTCCAGATTCTGTATTTCCCTCTCTCTCTGACCCTCCCCTGCTCATGCTGTCTCTCTCTCTCTCTCTCTCTCTCTCTCAAAAATAAATAAAATATTAGAAAAAAAATTTTTTTTAAATCAGCACTCCTCTATTGTGTGCATGTGCATGGTTTTTAGACAGTTATGAGAAAATAATCAGATAATGCCAATAATGAAAAAATTTAATGAGTATTAATCACTGATTATAACATAATGATTTTTAAGAGTCTTGGAAATAAAAAAAACAACTATATGAAAGTACTTCCTAATGGTAGAATTTCAAATATTATGGCATACTGGCAGAAATCATATCTTTGTTGTGTCTTCCTCTGTCAGTGACACCTGTCAAAACTTCAAGTTTCCTATTGCTCCCAAGATTTCCCTTCATTACAAAAGGATATTCAATTAGTACAGATGGGCGTTATCAAATAAGTAGATATTTAGTCCACCTATCTTAGTAGTAACTCTCCTAGCAGATTCCAAGGCAGAGAAGTAGTCTGTCAACAACAATGACCCAGGGCTTTCAGCATTTGTAGAAGACATACTGGATAAGGAAATCTCCCACGCTGCTGTACAGAAGTTGAAATGTTAGGTAATATTTAACAGCCTCCCCATGTCCCCTATAAAAGGCCTTAAATACATAACCTAGGTTGAAACCAAGAGAGGGAAATTCTCAGATACCGGACATGCTCAGTGCCTCAAAGTGAGAATGCTAAGTTGGAGTCAATGCCAAGAGGCTTAAGGGAAATGAGGAATAAGTGATCAATTAATGGCTCAGGACTTGGATTACATGGGGAAGGGACACTAAACCGTGGAATCCTGGGAGCAGGGACCTGGAACTGAGCTTCCTACATAAAGCTAGAATTCAAGTAAGGCTGTTTCATAAATGAAACGGAAACAAGAAATTCCTGGAATAACTAGAAGGAAGTTTGCTATTGATCCACGGCTATGTGTTAAAATATAACCAACCACAAGAAATTGAAAACCTAAACTGAAAGGAGTTCAAGATTAGAGGTCTGAATTCATGTGATACATAAGGTACTAAATCCTCAAACTGAGAAATTAACATAAAAAATTTACCAGAGACCAGTGCAAATAGGACTGCCGGAGGGATGAACCCCATGGAAGAAGAGTTTATAGTTTAAAACAACGACAACCTCTCTGAATAAATGAACCACGTGACAGTGAGTTGACAAACGAAGGGAGGATGTGTATAATACACTGGTAATGGAGAAAATGAAACAATTTTAAAGGGACTTTCAATTATTTACAATGTTCAGAAAGAAAGAAAACCATGTCACAAAAACAGGGTGGCATAAAAAAGAACAGGAAGACTTGAAACATAACAGAAACTCTAGAAATAAAAATATACAGTTATTATAATTTCTAAAGTTCAAAAAGGCAAATTTGACAGTAGGGTAATATAATTAGAGTAAGTGAATTAGAAGGAGAAACCCAAGAGAATCATGCAAAATCCTTCACAGAGGAATAAGTAAATGAAAAAATATGAAAGAGAATTTAAGCTATAAGGCAAATAGAATGAAAAGAGCTCACAGTACTTAAAGAGAATAGAGAAGGAATATTCAAAGTAATAGTGCATGTGAGTATCTTAGCATAGAAGAAATGAGTATGTCTCCAAATTAAAGGATTTCATCAAGTTTTTGGCCAGAAAAAATGAAAGTCCCCATATCGATACATTGTAGTGGTATGGCAAAAGATAACAATGTGATCTTTTAATGTATCAATATCAAAAAGAGAAACTCTCAAAAGCCACCAGAAAGAAAAGATATATTGAAGGGAAAGAAACAATTAAACTGATAGCTGACTATATATCAACAACTATTGTAAGAAAACAATGGGGAAAAATCCTTAAAGGGCCAAGAGAAAGTAACTGTCATCCCCAAATTCCATACACAACTAAATTATCACTCAAGTGAAAGTAAAATAAACAATATAAATGGAGTCAGAAACATTATGCAATTTTCCTATGGAAAGAACGTCTTAAGTTCTACATCAAGAAGGAAACTGAATCAATAAAGTAGTAGCTGAATGAAAACATGAATGGTGAGTAAAGAAATAGGAAATAGATTTTGGCATATACAATCTAGTATTGACTGTTTAAAAATGTTTTTCTTTTTTTAATGTTTACTTATTTATTTTGAAAGAGGGAAGGGAAGGGGCAGAGAGAGAGAGAGAGAGAGGGAGAGAGAGAATACCAAGTAGGCTCCACACTTAGCATGGAGCCCAACATGGGGTTTGATCTCATGACCCTGAGATCATATGCCAGCCGAAATCAAGAGTCGGATGCTTAACTGACTGAGCCACCCAGACACCCCTAAAAATGTTTTTCAATAGACTAATTTAGAGAGCTTTAACAGTGAGCTAGTACTCCTTTTTATATCTCCCAGAATGCCTAAAATGAAAGAGATGAATAATATCAAGTATTGACAAAAAATAAATAGTAACTAAGACTCTTAAACCCTCCTGTAGGCAAGTCAATTAATAGGATCACTTTGAAAACTGAACTTAAGCATTCCTTGTAACCCAGCAAATCCATTGTGCTAGAATATATCAAAAGAGAAAGGTGGACGTACTTAACCAGAAGAAATGTCCTAGAATGTTCACAGAAGCTCTATTCATAATATCCCTACTGGGAACGTCCCAAAAATCCCTAACAGGATAATGGATACTTTCCAGATGCACACAGTGGAGTATTAAACAGCAGTAAGAATGAACAAAAATATAACCAGCATGCAACAATACACAAGAACCTCACAAATGTAATGTTGAGCAAAAGAAGCCTGGCACAAAAACGTACATCCTGTGTGATTACATTTGGTCAAAGTGTAAAATCAGGCAAAATCAACTTGTGACGTTAGGACTTGAGATGGCAGTTACCTTTGAAGGAAGAAGTAGTATCTGAAAGAGGGTATGAGAGGAGCTTCTAGAATAATGCAGATATTCTACACCTCAGGCTGGAGTGCAATGAGTTAGTTGCACAGTTGCACTCAACTTGTGAAACCACTAAACACCACAGTAATAATAAACATACTTTTCTTCTATACAGTTTTCTACATTAAAAAAAAAAAAGGAAAGGATAGGAGCTCTTACAGATTACTCACTTATTGCAAATGGGGAAAAAAAGACATTTACAATAATGTTATCTGGAAAACACCACCTTAGCCAAGTAAGTGATCCAGTCTAGCAATATGAGTAATTGGACAATCTTTTATTATGTGCCTCCTGATAGAAAATATAAAACCTATCTAAATACAGTCTTCTGGTCAAAAATACTTAACCTAATCATGACGAAAAATAAATGAGTCCTTACTATCTGACATTCTACAATCCAACTGTCTTGAACTCTTCAAAACTGTCAAGATTATGAAAGAAAATAAGAGGAAGGGACTGCTCCAGATTAAAGCAAACTAAAGAAATGTGACAGGACACCTGGGTGGCTCAGTTGGTTAAGTGTCAGAAGCCTGATTTTGCCTCAGGTCTTGATCTTATGGTTGGTGAGATCGAGTCCTGCACCGTGCTCTGCATTGATGGCATGGGAGCCTGCTTAAGATTCTCTCTTTCTCCCTCTCTTGCTGCCCCTCCCCCGTGCTCACAAGTGCTGTCTCTCAGAATAAATAAACATAAAGAAAAAGAAATATGACAACAAAATCCAGCGTATGATCCTTGAAATGACGTTGGGTTTAGAAAAGAAAATGTCGTAATGGCTATTCTCAGAGCCATGGGAGAAATTAGAATATGGACTGGACATTGCATGATATTCCTACATCACTATGAATTTCCTGGATGTGATGGCAGCTTTGTAATCATACAGAAGAAGGTTGTTTTCTGAGGAGATGCTTGCTGATATATGCAAGAGAAGTATTTCACGATGTGAGCAATATACCTGAGAGAGAAAGCAAAGGTGGCAAAATGCTACTTTCTGAATCTAAGTGAAGAGTATATGGTGCTTATGATACTGTTCTTTCAACTTGTCTGTAGGTTTGACTATGTTCCAAATAAAAAGTTAGGGGCATAGTGACCCAAGATGTACTATCATTTTATGCGATCTGTACATGAAAGGCTGTAGGCCCTGGGGTGAGATTTGGGTTAAAGAATCCTAACGTCCTTGTAACATTTGGAATACAACATAAAGAAAGCAACAGACTTTGTTAGCTTAGGTAAATGTGTTCTAAAAAATAAGAGTTAAAAGAAAAATAGAGGAACCGCTGAATTAGTATTGAGAGAAAAAAAGTGAGACAAAATTGAGAGAATTCTGAGAGGGAAAAAAAAGGAGAAAAAAGAAATAAATAAACTCAATCAATCCAGCATAAGGCCTGAAAGGACAACAGGAAAAAAGAGAAGCAAAGATAAAGTAGTCAAACCTGTCAAATAAGATGAAGAAAACAATTCCAAATATAAATCACAATAAATGTCAAACATATTAATGTCAGTACTAAATGTCAGAGATGAACAGACTAGATTAAAAGTTTAAAAAACAGCTCTGGACAGCTCACCTGATACACACGTAAAGCAAAATAGCATAAAATAAGTAAATATAAAGATATATATAAAGAAATAGTAGGCAACGATAGAACCACAAACCATAACTGGATAATAGTAATAATGAGAAGAAACAAAACAGAACTTAAGTAAAAAGTTTTGATACTGAAAAAAAAGACAGTGCATAACGATAATCTCCCAAGAAGATATTAACACTCAATGAACACAAATAGTCCTTCACGGTGACCAAGAAGAGACAGAGAGAGAGAGGGGGAGGGAGAGAGGAGAGAGTGTGTGTACTGATATAATTACACGGAAAACGAGATAAATTCACTATTGGAGCTGGGTATTTCACTATACTTCTTTCAGAAACAATGGGTAAATCAGGAAAAAAATGTTAGAAAGAGTATAGAACATTTAAAAAACATGACTGACAAACTTTTTTCTAATATGTAGAACTCTGCATCCATAAATCAGCAAAAGTATATTATTATCAAGCATACATAAAACATTTTCAAAAACTGGCTACTGCTCCAATGATTCATTTATCATGTAGGCTATGATCTCACTGAAATAGAATTAAATTCAAATTTATTAATAAAAATATATTCACAATACCTTTGAAAACTAATCATACACACATATATACATACACAGCCACACTCACTCTTCATTAACCTATGAGTTTAAAATAAATCACAAAAGATATGAAATACTTAGAAAAATATTAATGCAAGAATACTATATTTTAAAACCCCATGAATGTAACTTAAAGTGATGTTTAGAAGGAAAATCATAACCTTAATTACATTTCTTAAAAACTGAAAATAATTTCAGTTAACTTTTAATTTTAAAATGCTAGATAAAAAATACAACTGTAAATTCAAATAAATAGAAGGAATGATATAGAAAATAGAAAAAAATATGAACTCTTACATGTCAATTTTTTCTTAAAGAAAAAGACAACAAAATCAGCAAGGGATGAAAAAACTTACAAGTAAAACTGAATAGGCAATAAATATATGAAAATATCTTTAATGTCACTAGTAATTAGGAAAATAAAAATTAGTATAATAAGGTATAATTTCATACTCATGTGACTGCATAAAATAGAAAAAGCATCAGATATTGGAGAGGATATGACAAACTCAATGTCTCACAAAGTGCTGGAAAGAGTTTACACTGGTGCCTTCATTCTAGAAACATCCGGCAATACCTAATAGAGATGAAAATGCACGTGTCCAAATCCCTACCCTTCCACTTCCGGTATGTTTCTTTAAAAAATAAAACAAGTTTCTTTATTTTGAGAGCTGCAGGGGCAGAGAGAAAGGGAGAAGGAGAATGGGGCAGAAAGAGAAGGAGAGAGAGAATCCCTCTCAGGCTCCATGCCTAGTGCAGAGCCCTAAGAGGGCTCAATCTCATGCTTGACCGTGAGATCACGACCTGAGTAGATATCAAGAGTCAGATGCTTCACTGACTGAGTCACTCAAGGGCTCCTCCGGGTATATTACTTAAAGAAACTCTTGCACCAGGAAAATCACTGAACATATAGGAGAATCACAAACATACAGCTATACATATGCTTTTACAGAGAGTATCATAGCATTAATGTGGGATTAAAACAACGCATAAAACAATAATGGCATAAAAATGCTTATAGTAAAAGGACATGTAAAAGAATAGAATAACACAATAAAAACATTTTAATCGGAAAGAATCGCTAAGGTATTCTTAGTAGTTGCCTCTGGGAAGAAAAGGAATTTGGAACTTACAACTAGGCATTGGAACCCAGTGGATTTCAAACTTTTTGGTAATATTCATAAATGATACATCTATCTTGATGGTAATTTATATTGCCTCTGAACCAAATCACAAAAACCCAAGCTACATATTTATGTTCTGTTCATATCTAACTGAAAACCATACCAAACCAAGCCAAGCCAGGGTATCTCGGAGTCTGGGCGTCTTTGAATTACCTTGGAGACCACATGTGTTATCCTAAATGTGCCAGCAGGTCCTGTCCAAGCCCCAAGTCACTGTGGACCCTCTTAGGGCTTGAACCTCCTGATTGTTGAAATGGAAGCCAAATAGCTAGACTTTCCAAGTAGTCAGTCATTCTCAACTCAGACTAAAAAAGGGGTTATTCTGCAGGCTGTTAGAATTTGAGGGAAATATTTAATTACGGCCTCATTAAAAGGCTTGCCCTTTTCTTAAAAGATAATCTTATTCTTCGGTTGCTCCTTCTCACCCTTACCCCCCTGTACTTCTTAGTTAGAAAATATGGCTTGGAGCAAAATTCAAGGGTCAACATTCTCATCACCCCTTCTTTCTCATTGCACAGTCCTGCCTTGTTCTCTTTCACTGATAAATTGGTAGCAGATGACTCAGCTAATTAATTCTCCTATAGCACATAAGTTATCCCTTTATTCTAGTACTTTTATTATTTGAATTATTTCATTAAAATTGTATTTTGTTAGAATTATTTTAAGTGGTCAGCCTTTTCAAAATAATTTAAGCATCTAATTCAAGGTCCTAGTATCCAATGTTATGCACATTAGGTGCTCAATAAATACATAATGATTTGAGATTCTGTATTTCTTCTGGTCTCCACTTATACTATATTATAAATACAAAATAGTAAACTGTTTGAGGGCAGGGATATTATCTTCTTTGTGCTCTGCTTATACATTTTACTGTTCATTATCTACATATAGCAGTTGCTTCATATTGCTTGAATGATTGCTTAGGCAGAAGAACGATTTAAATTTTTTTCCCTTACCAAAGCAAAGCTCCCTATCTGTGGGCCTTCAGAGAGTTCCAATGCTTAAAACTAGTACGTTTTTTGCAGATGACCTATTGTTTATACTCCTAAAATTAATAAAACTGTTTTTAAAAAGCTGGTATTTTAGCTATGTAAGATCAAATCACTACACGTAGCTATAAGCGTATTAGAATAAATCTGTGTAAAAACAGATTGATCTTGTTGTCAGGAAATTTCTTAATTCCCAACCAAGATAGGAACCTTGAAAATGTTTCTTCTGGGTGGCTCGGTCAGTTAAGCATCCAGCTCTTGATTTCTGCTCAGGTCATGATCTCACAGTGTGTGAGATTGGGCCCCTCCTCAGCTCTGCAGTGACAGCACAGAAACTGCTTGGGATTCTTTCTCTCGCTCTCTGCCCTCCCCTGCTCATGCACATGTGTTTTCTCTCTTTCTCTCTCTCAAAATAAATAATCGTTTTTTTAAAAAATACAAAGTGTCTCTTCTGTCACATACCAAAAAACTTACACATATTTTAATATGCATTCAAAATTAAGAGAAAATTAATTAGAAATCAAGAAAATGGAAATCACAGTAATAAAAAATGAAGCTTTAATATCAGTAAATTATTACACTGCTCAAACTATAAATCATACAATCCTGTTCTCTGTTGTAACATGTTGGATTCATAGCATCTTTGCAGGCAAGGATTTCAAATTGAAAAACAATACAAAATCATCACCACAAGAATTTTTTAAAGGAATCGACTGTTTTGTGCAAACAACTACCTCTCCTGGGTAGAATCAAACAATCCCATCCCTGAGGGTCATTGCTAATTGCTTGAGCCTCCAGGGCAAGTAAAACAACTGTGAGTTCTTGAACCCAGAAAAAGATTATCATATAATGAGTGAAGAAAATGTGATTGCATGATAATAAAATGTGGGTAAATGTGTTGTTCAGTGTCCCAGTAGCCTAAAGGAGCCTGAGTACAATTTCTTTCACAAAGCAGAGAAAAGAAGATTTTAAATGACTGCTAACCTTGATATAAAAAATTAAAAACTACATAGTTCCAAAACATTTTCTCTCTCCAGCCAAAGTCTACCAGTTGTCTCGACAAGCAACTGCAATTTGAGAGAAGAGATTAAAAAATAGTGATCATGCCTTTAAATCCTCTTTAAGCTAAAAGACATAATGAAACAAACAAATAAAAAAAAATACCTTACTTCTTTTTATTTGGTCCTATGATATATATCAAGTATATATACACTCTAAATCATGCCACAAGAAATTCAGAGGGATTTCCAAATAGATAGTATTTACTGAAATTAAAATATTAAAGAGAAAAGTGGTCTCACACATCAGGAAATATCTCATATTGTTCAGCAGTCAACTCAGAATCTGCAAAATTTCCCAAATTCACTCTGATTTTTCCCCCTTTAAAGTCTTTTCTCCTCGAGTTCTTTTTGCCCAATTTCTAGGGCTAAATTCCTAATCAACTTGCACAGTCAAGTCCCCAGGGATCCCTTCACAAAACAGTTTTTTCTTCCTTCAAATCCAGATCACTTTTATGGCCCTTTTCAGATAATAGTTGGATTATGGTGCTTTTGGAGAAATCCTTTCCCCCTTATTAGAATGTAAATAACTTTCGTTTGTGTCTAAGAGTCACCTTGGAAAATGGCACCCCCTAGTCTCAAAACAAATTCACTATTTGATACTGAAGAAGAACTAAGCTAGAATCCATACTGAGGCTTCTGAAATGTGAACTCTAGACAGCATCAGTTACACAAATTCATGTTATCTTTCACCCGCACTTAGGTAAGCAACTCCCTTCACTCTTCTGTTTCATCTCCCTGATACCTAATACACTCTCAAAGTTGGCCTCACATGATAGCCTCTTGAAAAGTATTATCTGTACTTGGTGGACCATAGAGCACCTAGCACAGTGTCACACATAGGGTTGACACATAGCAAGTGTTGACAAGGAAAGAACAGTTAGAGATAATGTAGTGCTTTATTTTCATTTAGAGGAAGTTAGGGTTAGTTAACTGAGTTCTAGATCATTCAGTTGAAAAACAAAAGTTGTTACTGAACACTTCCAATTGGGGGCACTGAGAAAATACCAGAGTTTCAAGGGACATTAATTTTCAAGATAGACTGTAATCACAGTAGTAAACATGAATGTACCCAGGAAATAAAAGCCACAATTGAAGTGGTTATTTTCTGAAGGTGGCACTATGTACAAAATGTCTTTGTGGGGATTAGTGGATAGGCTGTCAGGAAGGCTAAGTCCTCCCATGGGCCTTTTAAAACTTCTTTTGTTCATTTCACTGTGACCTTTCTCAAGACTAAGCTCTGCTATGATGATTTCTTACTGATTTCCCTTCTCTCTTGTCAGTATTGAGAAGAGGGAAAAAGGAAAGGAAGCCAAGAAAATGAAGAGCCCTAAAAATATTTAGAGAGCAGACTGACTAGTTTCTAGTTCCCATATCTAGTTTCTAGAACCCAACGCTGTGAAAGCAGTGTCCAGTTTGTAGCCTTCAACCCTCAGTGAGATGACCAGAACGTGGGTGGAGCAAAGACCCTTTTGCTATGGTAACTCAACCTCAAACACACTGACCACCTGGGCATTTTCTAGTAAGGATGAAATCCCCTCCCAAAGAGGCCAATGTTAAGTAGCAGCTCCACAAGAAGCCACTGGATAACATGATAACAGGAAGTGTAAACAGTTCTTGAAACCCTAGGGCAATAGTAAGGCTGTCCAGCACATGTACTTACAGTCAAACTTGGCAACAAGATAAGTGTTCAATTATAGTACAACCCTACAATGATAAGTTAGAAGGCCAAAGTCATGTACTCAGAAGACATGTAATAACATGGGGAAATGCTCATACATAATGCTAAATGAAAAGAGAGGAATGCAAAACTGCATCGCTGGTATGTTACCAATGCTATAAAAAAGGCCAGAGAGATATATACCAGAATTGGCAATAGCTGTATCTTAGTAGAATTCAAGGTGATTTGTAGTTCTTCCTTAAATTTCTGCTTTTTAAATTTTTACAATGAACGTATGCTAATTTTTAAATCACAAAATGAAAATAATCACTGGTTTACAACATTATGCATTTCAATCTATGAAAAGGAAATTAGAGACATAAAAAAAGTAACAAAGGATCACTGCCCTAGTTGCAGAGAAGTGGTCAAGATATTGGGCTCTGCAGTAAGACCCTACAGTCTCATTACCATAGATTAACTTCCCTGAGCTTATGTTTCCTCGTCAATTGAATGAGGATATTATATTTTATCAAATTTAAGATTGCATGAATTGTAAGATACATATACCACCATTTCATGTGCCAATATTAGGTTTTAAAATGCTGCCAATACTACATTTTTAAGCCAAATTTAAGAAATATGAAATAGTTGGGTGAGCATCCAACTCTTGGTTTCAGCTCAGGTCATGATCCCAGGGTTGTGGAATCGAGCCCCATGTCAGGCTGAGCGTGGAACATGCCTAAGATCCTCTCTCTCTCTCTGCCCCCTCCTCCACTTGTGCTCTCTCTCTATATAAAAAAGAAACAAAGAGAAGAAAAAGAAAGGTGAAATAAGTGTGTCAGAGCACTGATGAAATACAGTAGTAATACAGTAATATTTGTACCAACCCCATATGCTTTTGTGAGGATTGAATAACATCTACATCATCTACATAATGTTCTTAAAAGAGGTCAAGGACACTTAATAAATGCTTAACAAATGTAAGCCATTATAGGACACTCACTTAAGACAGCCAAGACAGACCCTGAGAGTGAAGGCAGAGACTTTAGTTTGAGAGGATGGCAAGTAGACTGACATGGAGAAAAGGGTGAAGGTGGCTGAGCACTAGGGAGAGTGACTCTAGTCATGAAGACCAGAAGTCAGGGTGCCTTACCATTGCTTAACTAGGTGTGAAAGCCACCAGTAGAAAATAGAGCCATTGTTTTAGAAAGCAATATTACATAGGGTCCTAAAACTTGAATTTCTCAAATAACTGTGTAAGAAGTTACAAGTTGAGGTTTGAAGAGAGAAAAAGAGGAAGAGGACATACTATGAAGTTGAATGGCTTTAAGTACTGCTTTATTTCATTTATCTCTAATATTTATTAAGTCCCCACAAGACACAGAGAGTGTTTCAGTTGCAGGGGTATCGTAGAAAGAAAGCCACAAGAAAAAAGCATACTCATCTTTCTTTCTAAAGACTTTCCAAACAACTGAACAAAATTAAAATATGCACGTAGGAATACTTGGAATTTACATGCCTAACTGTGTTTATTGCAGTAGTACTGAATAAAGACAAATGCAAAAATGGAGATAGGTTGAAAATAAGTTTTTATTAAACTGTCACACATTTCCTGAGCTACCAGTTTCTAGGAAATTAATGCTTTTCTTCAAGCATTTCTTTAAAAGGACCTATAGTGACTTAACATAAAGTATTCATAATTTTCTTGGTTTAAGAGCAATAGTAACGAAAGGGAATTATTAAAAGCATTAAAAACCAACATGTTTCATCATTTTGGTCACTTGAAGGATAAATCTATCTGTTTTTATTTACTCACATAGAAAGTACTTACCAAATATTTACCATGCGGGTGCTCAAGTTACATGAGTGCAAAAGTACAGGCCAAAGCTACTGCTAGGAAAGAAAGAATGTTGACCAAGTGGGAGAAATCTGGCAGAATGAGTCAACTAGAACCCTGACCACTGAACCTTTACAGGTTTTGTATAGAAACAAGGCCTGGCCTGGAAATGGTCCAGAAAAATGAAATACTCTATGGTGCCAGGAATCACATCGAGCTCAAACAAAGGGAAAAAGGAATGGTGGACAGAAAGATATTCCAGCAGTTTTTATGTGTGTTTAGCGGGCATGTGAGTTTTAGAGTGCAGAACAGCAGCCGTAGTGGGATCCATAATAAACTTGAAGCTTACGGTGAATTTTGAGGCTGAAGAGATCAAAACACATCATTTTGGGATATATTACCATTCAGGAAGAGCTAAGCCCTTACATTTATCCTCCAAGTTCCCAAAGACCATGATTTCTACTTTTCAGAAGAAGAAAGATTCATCAAAGTACATCAGATGGGGGTCAATCGGAATGACTAATATTCAACACTTTGTAAGGGTATTGATTCCAAAAGAGTGATTTTTAAATCTAGTATTTGTGCTTGCCTTTTTTTCTTTGTTTTTAATTTTCAGAACAATCTTGCAGGGCTTCATAAAATGATAGATTTTTGCAAATCCTAGAGTGAAAGGGCCTTCATCCATCTTCTAGTCTTACACTGTTTCCTGTAATTCTCCTAGAAGAAGAAAGCCATGTTGAGATCATGGAGGAGGGAGGCTATTGTGAGTCATGCCGAGCTGCTTCTTAACATATATGCTTGCCCTCCTCCCTTGACTGCACTGTCTTACAACAGAAAGAGTTGTCCAACCTGTGTGTGGGTGACTCCCACTCTCAATTAGCAATAAAAGCCTTGTAGTGGGTTGCTGCCCCGACTGGGTGATCAGTAAGCATGACTTTGTGTGGGCAGTTTTAACCCTTGGACGAGAGGGTGCAAACTCATTATTTCTACAGTGCCTAGGCAGGTTGTATAAATGAGCTCAGTGAAGTCATGGTGAAAAATTCAATCGGGCAAGTGCAATGACAAATGTTAACTACTACTTGGCCTCAATGAAGGAGATGAAGAGACCGAAGGAGGCTGTGGTGACTGGGAGAGGGCAGACTCCATTTTAAAGGGGCAGCCACCTCTCAACTCCTACTGATTGCTGACTGAGAAGTGTGAGCCTGTTGTGAGCTCCTCTGAATTCTCAACGGATGCTGGCTTCCAGGACATGCAACCTGTGCAGTCACACTGGGCCTTACACTTAGAAGGGCCCACAACTGCTTTCATACTCTGCTGTCAGTGTCATTAATCTCTTAATAAGTTTTGAATAACAGTGTCTACATTTTTCTTTTGTGTTGGATTCCCAAAATGATGAAGCATGTCCTGTTTCCAAGAAAAGCCACGTGTGCATCCGTAGTTTTCTATAATATATTCCAGTATTTAAACACTGGCAACTGAAATTTCAAAACGTAGTGAATGCTACACATTTGCAAGCTAACTGCTCTAGGAGCTGGCAACAGACTTTAACCCTGTAGATCCTCATCTCAAGGATTATCCTAGACTTTTAGCACTTGCAGCTGTGAGATCTTCAATGCAACCTAGTCAATCCTCTTATCCTCTGGATGAGGGAACAGTCACAAGGACTGAAAATAGAAACACAGGCTGTCATATATAACACCCACTCTACTGGGCCTGTTGGGAGCAGCTTTTCCTGGACATACTTACCATACTTGAGGAATGTGAGTTTTCTGGCATCTGTGACAGTGTGTACTTTCTGCTTCGGGACCTCAGTTTCTTGGAGGGTAGGTGTGCCGAGAAAGTTGGTTTCATCTTTGGGTGACATACTTTTTCCTGATTATAAGCCACTGTTAATTTTATTATGACTTACATACTAATTGATCCAGATAAACCTCTTGACTTAGCCAGGAGTCTGGATTCTTCTAGGACCCAGTCTACTGCAGGATGTACATCACCAGATCCTACCCAAGGACTGTAGACTTTGATGTAGCAAATTCCAGTTTTCCTCCCTTTTTCACACCACTAGTTTTGGTAATACTCTACGTGATGTAAGAGGTAGGGAAAATAGCATGAAAAACTATGTAATCATTTTCCAGCATCATGTTTAATCTCCTTTATCATCGGTATATTGGAAAAGAATGCATTCCTAGGTTGCCAGACACTATAGAGACTGGCTATTTTTAGAAATTTTCATTGTATGTTGGACCTAGACATATTTTTTAAGAATGTGAAATAAACAACATAATCTCTTTTCAAGAGTTCCCCAGTTTATATTTCCTTGCTTTCATTCCTCCATTTCTAGATCTTTCTTTCTGTCCTGTTCTGTGGCATTCTATGGCCTATGAGAACTCTGGTGGACTATTAGTAATTGAATATGTACTTGGACAGATCGTGCAACAGGCAATGATTACCCGTCTAATAGTGAGATTTTATATCTGAAGCCACCAGTATAATCATGTCATCTCTGTGTGCCTCAAAGTCTTATTTTCAAAATAGATTAAACAACTTAATGGAGTAGTAAAGATTTAAAGATTGTGATGGATAAGAAAGGTGTTTTTAGGAACAGATGTCACAGATTAGCAACTAAACTGTCAAAAACAAGCAACCTGTGTCTTAAATATAATAGAGGCCAAGTCCCAGCCAGATTAAGGGTTTGATTTAATTTAGGTATTGTTTTTGTTTTTTGGTTTTTTGGGGGGGGGTGTTTTGTTTTGTTTTGTTTTGTGTTTTTGGTATGTTCACCCTACCCTGTAAGGGTGTCTGTTCTTCCCCAGGTCATTCTAAGTAAGCCAGTGGATCTTTTATTCCCAGTGCTAGACTGGATTTCCTTCTTGCAGAGACAAAGGTTGGGGAGGAAAGGCTGTGTGGCAGACAAGTGAGATGTTTTGGGAACACAGCAGGATGTGGATGGCGTGGCTACTCTTTGTGCATTCATGGTGGCAGACTGCCGAGCCGCCAGGCCAACAGTGCCCTATGTTTGCTCCTTTGTTGTTTCGTACCATGCAGTGCCAGCAATATTCTGCCAGCTGATACCGCCAGCAGGTGCCCCTAAAATACCAAGTGGCCCTGGGAAGGCAGGAGGAAGTAATGTTTGCAGTCACATAGGGCCTCGTGCCATCATTTCACAGGGCACTGGCTTTTGTTATTTGTTTATTATTTTTAAACCAAAAAGAGTGCCACCCTATTCTTTGTGGTTCTTTGAAGACAGCAAGATTCCACTGCTTTTCTCTGTTCTTAAGAAGGGTTATGTGTGGAAGGTAAATAACCCCCAAGATACTAAGAGAGAGTTGGACTGACTTGAAAAGACCACTTTTGGAATAAAACAAGTGAACGCCAAGGTCCAAGCAAAGCAGAAAAGAAGTTTTCACTTTAAGGAATAGACACTATCATCCAAAGAAACTATGGGAACTGTCTAGGACCTCTTGGTGTAGCAAGTGTGTTATTCCTCAGGGATGCATGGTGTTCGCACACAGATCATAAGAAAGATTGCATTCGGGATCCAGCTGCAATAAGGACATGTAAGTCATTGCATATATGACGAGCAGACTCTTCCTATCTACCTACATGTTTCAGCCTTGTTCTGTTGGCAAAAAATACCTTAGTGCAAAATAAGAATATCCTGCAGGCATATGTATGGCTGGCACTGACTTCTACTGGAGAGGTAATCGCTTGAGGTTGAAAGCAATTTTAACCATCCACATTTTAACTCCATTTCCATATTCACTTCAAAATACTAGGTCTATGGAATGGAGTCATTTTTCAGTCAAAATCTGCTCTATCAAAGGATAGTCTTTATCCCTACCACTTTGAATTTCATTAAATGAACAGTTCAGAGAGAAGAAACACTTTAGATAAAAGAATGCAATGGAGTATTTGGGACAATTTACCCAATGTAAATTGTCCCCAAGGAAGAACGATGTTCTTGTATACTTTATACGGAACAGCCTTATTAACTTAGAATCTCATTTTTTTTAATGTGAAAGTAACCAGGGATATTTCATCTCATTCAATCAGTGAAATATATTTTCACATACTCAACACCTGTGGATGGGTCATGGATTGTGCAACCATTCTGGAGAGGGTTGAGCAATGAGTGGGAGATGACGAGTAGAAATAGTAAGCGTGGGCCTGTCAAGAAATTTGGTTACAGAAGAAAATAGAAGGTGACAGCTGGAGGGATATGTGGGATGAATAAGATGGTTCATTTGTTAATTTGTTTTTAAGAGAGGGAAATATTATACATATTTATAGCTTTTAAGGATGACCCTACAGAGGGATAGTATGAAGATGTGGGAGAAGGAACACAGGAGACGGGAAGATTCCCTGTGAAGGTGGGAAGAGATGGGACCCAGAGTCTATAAAGGCAATGGGAGGGATGAGCTATGTACCAACAGAGGGCATCTCTTCCTCTGTGACTGCAAGGTAAGGAGGGAAGGACGGATGCCAAAGCCAGTAACTGTGGACTTTGGGACCTGAATTTGAGTCACCTCCTATCTCAGTTGTTTCCCTGAGTTTTTTCTTTTCTCTGTGTAACAGATGAGCAAAGTCATCTGTGGAGAGTGAGAGTAGATGAATCTGTTTAGGAGATGTGTGAATAGTAATGAGGGCCTAACCTGGACACTGTTGGAACTGAGAGCAAACTGCAGAAAAGGCTCTGAAGGACTGTTGGGCTATTTTGAGAACTCACTGATACTAGAAACCAAGATTATGGAGTGTCATTAAAATGCAAGGTGGGGAAGTTCTTCCCCCACAGAACTCAGCAGCACTAATGTTGGTCCCAGAGGGACAAGGACCAAGAGAAGCATGCGATGATGGAGGACAGTTGTGGAGGATACTGAAAAGAGAGCTAAAGTGACAGGACATGGAGCCACACTCATCTGAGCTCAGGGAGGTGGGATTTGCAAATCATCTGTGCAGTCAATCCTGTTACTTAACAAATAAGGAAACTGAGGCTTTGGCAGGTTATGTTTAACCTCTGATTTTCTGAAGACTGTCATCAAACAAATCATTATAATGCATTTCCCAGTTTTCTGTATGAACTTTCTAATAAATGAGGATTTCACTGCTGAGTAAACCTGTGGCTTCAAAGAGATAAACAGATATGGATAAGCAGGAGCATATAATAAAAGGAAATAAAACTATAAATCTCTATAACATTTTAATATACAAAAAATATGCTAAGTCAGGAGTATATAAGCACATATGTGTATGTGCTATACATATTACCTATACAAAAGGCTTCCGTGTACCTCAGTGTACACAGGGAGTAAAATACATTCCCTGTGCTTCTGGAAGTAATACTCTAGCTACTTTCACTGGGATATAACCACTGTACAGGCCAGGACTTTGTCTTTTCTACAACAGTATCCCAGAACCTAGAACAGAACCTGGATGAGTAGGTATTCCAATATCTGTTGAATGAACGAATACATTAAATAAGGCTGAGCCTTCCCCTTGATCTCCTATAGGTACCTTAAAGTCAAAATGGGTCTCACTTCGTACCCATTCTCGGTGTCCCACACCTCCACCCCCACAAAAGAATCTGATATTTCTCTATTTTACTTGTTTCAATTAACGGTGCTGCCATTTACCTAGTCAACAAAAGTGACAAAACAAGGAAAGACCAGTAAACCAACCCGGTCTGCCACGTCTCATTTCTAGGACTAGCTGGTTCCTATGTCCTCTCAATGGTATCTTGGGAAAAGCTTGATCAACACGTTCCCCTTCCGTCATTCCCACAGTCCTGCTCTGTGCAGGCCTTCATCATTTCTCAACTTGATTATTGCATTGGTCCTATATTTAGGATCACTGACCCAAATTTTCCCCCTGCTGGTCCAGTGTTATTTCCAAATATCCATTCACCGGGTAAAAATAGGACCCATTATTTTCTACAGAATACATTTCCTTAGAGTGGCCTTTAAGAGTTTGCAAACTCTAACCCCTTGCTACACTTTGGGTTTTGTCTCTTTCCATTTGGCACTTTTGCTTTACAGAACTGACCCATATTTTCGTAATTTTATGCCTTTCCTCATACTGCTTGCTCTGCTGAGAATTCTTTGCCTTCTAGCTCATATGATAAAATCGTAATTATTCTTCACATTTTCCAACCATTATTAATTCATCTTCCAATCAACTTTGTCACTTGAATTTTGTGCAGCAACTAATTAGATACTATTTTACGACTGATAATATTGCTCAAAAAAAGAGAAACAACCCTTTTTTTAAAGGTATGTAACAATAGTAGTGATATAAGGTTAAGAGAAAATGGCAAATTAAAATATTAATATTTAAACCCAGTATAGTAACGGACATAAAATATAAGCAGATAGGCTATTTGACTTTATAATTAGATTTAAATAAGCCAAAATAACTCTTTCATACATTTCCCGTTGGCAAAATATACAAGTTTGATTTAAAACACAGGATGGGGTAGGGCACCTGGGTGCCTCAGTCGGTTAAGCATCTGACTTCGGCTCAAGTCATGATCTTGCAGTTCGTAAGTTCGAGTCCCACATCAGGCTCTGGGCTGACAGCTCAGAGCCTGGAGCTTCCTCTGGATTCTGTGTCTCCCCCTCTCTCTGGCTCTCCCCTGTTTGTGCATTCTATCTCTCTGTCTCCCAATAAAAATGTTTAAAAATAAATAAAAATCAAAAACACCTGGCTCAGTTGGAAGAGCATGAGACTCTTGATCTCAACACTGATGAGTTCGAGCCCCATGATGGGTGCAGAGATTACTTAAATGAATAAACTGAAACTTACAAAAATAAAAAAGGAGTAGGCTAGGAGACGAGCACTCTTAAATAGCTTGCAAGAATGCAAGCTGGTATACCGTTTGTGAAAGGAAAATTAACACCCTTAAAATGTTTTGATGCAGATACGAACTCTGTTTAGGAAATTACTCCTTGCATGGGACCTTATTATGCCTCGAACTCCTCAATCGTCCCCATGTTTTCTTATTAGAAATTGAGATTCAGAAAGGAATAGGGTCTTAATGGGAAATGGTAGGTGTGCCAGGAAAAAGGCCCATTAAGGGTTCAAGTGAATAAGTTATCCACAGGCAGAACATTAGTAGCTGGTCAGGAAACATGAAACAGGATTTGTCTTCAGGCAACCTGCATTAATATATATGTGGTGACCATATTTGTGAAGATTTGTGGGAAGCCAGTGGGAAACTAAAGACATTCCTTCCATAGTATACTTATCACTGGTAGCAGCAAAGGGTAGTTGGGGAGTAGTTTCCTCATCCCCCAAACCCCCCATTAAAAAAGAAACATGAGCTAAAATAGTGTGCTTTCTATACAAACTGGCCTAGACTAGTTTGTCTAGGCCAAAGGCATCATCTGAATTACTGTCCCCAAAGCCTCTAGACTAGAAATTCTGGAGCCAGTGCTGAAGTTCATCAGGACCTGAGTTTGACATCTTCACCAAAGGGTCAAATCATAGGAAGTAAGAGAAGTGACGGAAGAAAGTCTGACCTTTTTGGTTGTGTTTTATTTTTGACCTGACTTGAACAGAACACAGGGGCTTTCACTTAGGAGCAAAAGATATACCCAGTGTAATTGGTTTCCCTTTAATAACTTGACTATAAAATAAAACAAGTATCTTTTATTCTTTGCTATTTTAAGTGGATTGTCTTCTCTTCTACATTTGATGGCTAAAGTGCTCAGTGACTGCTCAGTCACCTCACCCTGGCTGCTCCTGAGCACACATTTGGCTCTTTCTTGTGATTTCAGTCGAGGAAGCATCTCTAGGTCCTCTAGAACTGTTTTGTAGTAAGCCCTCCACATGGCCACACACTCCTAGTCCTTTGTTCTGAGGCTCATCACACAACTTCACAACAGGTGGGCTGGAGAGGAGTTCAGTCATCATCCAACTGGAAAGTCAACTTGACAGCGAACTCTGAATCCCCTAGTTCCCAGAGGCATTTCTATTTCCAGATTCTCCTTTTCTTTGTCCATGTTTACCACATATTCTTTGGCTACCCAGCACCTGAACTCACCTCTGTTAGCCTTCATCCTTTCTTGCTGGAAAGCCCTCAGGTGCTTTCTTTGCTGGAGTCAATCTGGCACAGCAATTAAGAGTCCAGACCTTGAGCTAGCCTTTTGGGGTTGAAAACCCATCCCTGACACTTAGTAGATATGGCCTCTTAAACCTAAACTCTACCACTCACTTTAGCTACTCTTCCGTGCCTCAGGATCCTCAAGTGTAAAATAAGGATGCTAACAGAAGAGTCTCCACCTCAGAGAATTCTTATGAGGTTCTCATGAGTTAATATATGTAAAAGGCTTAGAATAGTACCTGACAGAGAAAACACTGAAGAGATGTCAACTCTCATTATTACTTCAGAGGCATTTAGTTCATCTTGGGAGGAAAGGCAGTATCCACTGTTTAAACTGGAATAACACCAGTTATGTAAATTTCACATGGAATATAGAATATACAATAGGAACAATTTACCACCATCCAGAGATAAAGGCTTCCGTATAAACATTAGAAATCCTTCTCTACATCTTGCATTGAGTTGAAATTAGTTAAATATACATTACCCTATTGTGCTCTAGTGCTAGAGCCAGAATTTCTAGCTACAATTTCACCTGCCTGCCCTCTCAGCCCAGCCACAGCCCGCAGCGGCTGGGTACTGACTGCATCAGGCTCATGGCTGGGGGCCCACTCTGGTCTAGGGCAGTCATAAAAAGTCCAGCCAGCCCATGGTATACAGTTAATTTATACCAGACTTGGTTTATAGATGCATAAGACCCATGAGAGGCGGGGAGACACAGAAAGTGGAGGGAGTGGAAACAAATCTTCAGCTTCTCAGTATACATTTTCCTAAAGCCAGTCCTGTTTCCTGGACTGAATCAATTGACAGCTCAGGATTTCCTATGATAAAGAAATTCCTTGTGAAGAAGACTGTCAACACAGACTCAGAAAATTCAAATAAGACCCTTCGAATCTTGAGTGAAAACAAGACCACTTGGATTTATCATACTTGGTCAGATTTCTGTACTTACTCAGATCAGGACCTGGAAAATACCAACAACAAAAGAAAAAACATAGGGAGGGGAGTTTATCTGCCCTTTCTGATAACATCTGTCAAGTAACTGTAAGCATTAGTTTACAGCTTTAAGGATGGTTGTACAATAAAGGCCTTACTGATTATACAGATTGGGATCAGTGCTGCCACCTAAACCTGATGCTTCTGTGCATGAGGTTTTGTGATCACATTTAATCTCTTTGTCTTTGGCACATACAGAGCCTTGAAGAACATCACATAGAGCTGGGGAGGTTATGCTGTGAACAAGGATGCCCAGCTAAAGGGCATGTGGGGACTAACTTCCAGTTACATTCTGCTTATCTAACTGAACACTTTGGCTGAGGAAAGGATCCTTCTAGAGGCAAGAATACTTAAAAAAAAAATTCATTCAGGGACACCTGGGTGGCTCAGTGAGTTAAATATCCAAATTCAGTTCTGGTCAAGATCTTGTTATCCATGAGTTCGAGCCCCGCACTGGGCTCTGTGCTGACAGCGCAGAGCCTGAAGCCTGCTTTGGATTTTGGGTCTCCCTCTCTCTCTGACCTTCCCCTGCTCACTGTTTGTCTCTCTCTCAAAAATAAACATTAAAAATTAAAAAAATATTTCATTCAAAGATACTCCACCAGCTGATGCACAAAGACGCATCTCCCTCCATGGGCATCTTTTATTTGGGGGACATTTTGAGCTGCTCAGAATTCTGCTTCCCTTACCTACAGTGGGGGAATTCTCCATTACATAGATCTTCAAGAGAAACAGAGCCCACCGGTGCAACAGGCCAGATAACTTTCTGGGCCCCTTGCAGCCAGGGTGAAAGAATATGACCAATCGTAAGCACATTCCTTGGACTGTAAACTGGGGGGTGGAGATGCACAGAAAAGGGCAGGGAGAATTCCTCAGAGCAGGAGCAAATTCCAGTTTCCAAAGCAGCAGAGGCAGGAATAGCAGGAGCTGTAGGAAGCATGTAACACCCAGCGCCACAGTAAAGGCTTTGTAAGTGGGGACTGCCTACGACTCTAGCCTAGTTCTGCCAGCGAGTTTGGTTGTTGTGCTGGCTGCTGCAAAGCCTCCCTTATAGCCTGCCTGTTTTGCAGTCTGATTTTCGCCAGGTTTCTCAGCAGTAAATGCTTTTTGTATTTACACTGGTTCTCAAGGGCTTACGAATAAGATTGTGGAGCAGAGATTAGGATGGAGAGTGCTTTGTGCTGGTACATCCATCACATCTAGCTAAAAATTATCCTAGATGGGGCACCTGGGTGGCTTGGTCTGTTAAGCTTCTGACTTCGGCTCAGGTCATCATCTCACGGTTCATGAGTTCAAGCCCTGCTTCCAGCTTTGTTCTGACAGCTCAGAGCCTGGAGCCTGCTTTGGATTCTGTGTCTCCCTCTCTCTCTGCCCCTCCCCTGCTCGCTCGCTCGCGCTCTCTCTCTCTCTCTCTCAAAAAAAAAAAAAACATAAAAAAATTTTAAAAATATCCTAGAAATGTTATCAGACAGAACGCTACCTTCCTACCACCACACACATAGGCGTCCCTACTACTTCTGTGGCAACACTTACCTGGTTTGGGATTCAATCCTCACCCACCATCTCAGGAAACTTAGAATATCAACGATTCATTATTTTCTGGTAAATTTAAACCACTCCTCTCAACTACAACCTTTCTGTCAACATTTGAATATGACCACATAGCTTCCAGTTAAAATGATTTGCCTTGAGCCCACATGACTGAGCTATTGCTCTATCCCACAGTTTACCCACTGGAGTGCCAGAGTACTGTGTGTTCCGAGAATGGATTCCAGGTGTGCCATGATATTGACAGTTACAAAGATTGGTGGTAATGCTTATTTGTAAATTATAATCTCTAGGAATAGGACGGACCCAAGATGACCATTTTAAACTTTTTCTGCCAGAACTCAGTGTAATTTGTAAGTCTGGGTATTTATGTCTTCCTCATTTTTGGAAATTTCTCCTCACATATTTATTTCAACTATTATCTCAAATATAAAATTTACATCATTCTCTTGTCCTTCTTTTTGGAAAGCATCTTAGACTTAGAGATCTCTCTCCATACTCTATGTTTCTTACAATCTTCCATAATTTATATCTCTTCACTTCTGTAGATTCTCCCAATTTCCCCTAGATTGTCTACAAATGTCTTAAGTCCTTAATCTACTTCATCTATTCTATGGTTTACCACATATATTTTCCCATGATTTTTATTTTCAAATTTTAACCTGGTTCTTTTTTATACTTGTTCTTTTTCCCCATAATGCCTTATTCTTGTCATATGATTTTTAAAATTATTTTTGGACATTAAAACCCTTTCAGATTCCTCCATTATGAAGAGTTCCTCGGTATGGTTCTTCTGTTTGTTGTGTAACCTGACTCTCATTTTCTTTCACTGCAGGGAGTCACCTTCTGTGCTTTGTAATTTTAGTCTATGAACTTATCTTTAGCGGGGATTGTTTCCATGGGAGCTCCTAATACACCATTCCAAGTTTGCCTCTCTTCATGTTTCACTAATTCTGAACCATTTTTTAAATATATTTTCGGCTAATAGTTTCTGTATGACAAGATAAATATGAGTCAGAACCACAAGCCATTCACAATATGGATTCAAGATGCAAATTTCTCCAGGATGTCTTTCCTGCATTCTTGAGATGTCCCTGAGTTGATGAGGGATGTATTTTTAGCCATTTTTGCCAAATGAAAAGCCTCTTCCTAGCTCAGGTTTGCATGCAGGAGAAGGGCAGCCCTATCCCAGCCCCTTTTAGGCAGACGGCTTATGAGGGTTGACTCCCATTCCTAAATGACCATGAAAACTGCCACCCATACGGCTGAGGTCTGCCTACAATACCCCTGTAGGCTGCTTCATTTCCACTCTGATTCAGGATTACTTGCTTTGAGTTTCTACTGCATTTTTAATACCCAGATAGTGCACATTTCTCCTTTGGGGCTTTTAACGTATGTGTTTAGATCTGTAATATATTGTTCTGTGCTTCCATATGGCTTGTGTGGGAAGGGTGTCTCCCCCAAATCAATCCTATCTGTCATCTTGATCAACAGTCTTGACTGCCATTCTTAACAGACTCATTAGGTAAATCTTATAGATACTAGAGTTTGGAAATCATAAATGAAGTTTGAAAATCACACCATTACGGAGTCCAAAACTTTCCTTTTCCCCTCTCTCCCACCCTCACCACCCCACAAATAAATAGCCAATCACTCAGATTCAATTTACTTCCTAAATATTTTTGTCTTTCACTCCCACATTTACTTGAACCATTGAAATGCTTTCATAACTGACATTCTTGCATCTAGACACTGTCTCTTCAAACTGTATGCACCTTTTACCACCAGGGTGATCTATCTATAGCATGTATTTCTCCAAGCCTAAAATTCTTACATTTCCAACAAGATAAGGCCCAAACTTCCTAGAACCGTATAAAAGGTCATCTGTTTTCTAGCCTATATGTCTCCTGCTTTTTATATCAATATCTTGAACTCGACCTCATGAAGTTTCCTATATAGACAATGTTTCTGAATACTAGTCTTATGCATACTGGAATGACCTTGTCCTGTACCTCTTTCTTTCTAACCTATCCAATGCATGTTTTAAGATTCAGATCATGCAATATCTCCCCTAGGGAACTATCTTTGATCACCTCCCCCAAGGGCTCCCCCCACCAGGGGAGGGCTAAGGACCCCCTCCTCTCTGCACCCAGAGGACTCTATACATGCTCTGCCTCAAAACTATACTAGAAGTTAATATACTTGTCTCTCTCTCAAGACAAGAGCTTCCAAAGAGAAGGGATTATGCTTTAACTTTCTATTCCCAAAATCTGCCTCAGAGGCTGGCACATAACACAATGTTTGTTGAACAAAACTAAATTACTGAGATCAAAGAAAAACAGCTCTTCTAATGAGCTGGATTCTCTCTTAAATGTTTATCTGCTTTGGAATGTTTAAACTGATCAAGAAAACACAGCCTCAAAAGTCCTCATCTAAAAAGTTTTTTAGTAGATTATGTGCTTGGAAAATTGGGATCAGTCCAGTAGAAATCTTCAACTCTTGATGATATGCTCTCTTGGCTCTGCCAGGTTGGTAGAAATACCATTTCTAGTATAATTCTTTATCTAATTTACAGTTTTTCCCCCATTTACTCTATCAGAGAAAATAGCAATAACAATCCTATTGAAAAATAAAGAGATTGAGAAAAGTAATAAACAAGTAGATACAATATATATTTTCTCTCCTTAAAAATATGCAGTGTGATTCCAGTTTGTAATATTTAAAAAATATGAAATAATACAAATGAGCAAAGACTTGATAGTAACTACATTTCACATCAAACCTTTTTAGACTACATTACATTTCTCCTTTTCATATATTGGAATATATGGGAGTACTTTGAGGTCCTATAGAAATTTCCTCCCATAATGGACAAAATTAGGCTAGCTTTTAAAGATCTTTGAGATATTTTATGCCACAAAAATGACAATTATTTTTTCTTTTCAGCTCTGTGTGTGTGTGTGTATGTGCATGCGTTAAGTACACACAGGGATTATCAAGGGATTTAAAGCTTTTAAGAAGCATTAGTTGACTTTTTTAAACATCTTGAGTTACTTTTATACAAGAAATATAAAATGAGATTTTAAGCTAAAAAAATTTTTTCCTGAAATATCCTTTTCATTGTCTCTGTTCCCCACCTCATTTTAAACATTTGAGGCTCAGAGCATTTAATCAGGATGAGTTAATTCATCCATATGTAAACTCCAAGGTAGTTTAAAAAATTCCGTTTGTCATTAGAGAAAGTGAACATCAGACACTCGCCTCAGATTACTGTGTTGTTGCCAGAACTGGGAACAGGACTTAGAATTTTCCTGCTAGATCTCTTTGAAGCTTATGAAAGTCATTCAAATAACTTTGAACAATGCAATGAGTGTGAAAGCAGGGACAGGAACTTTCCTTAGTTTTGTGACCTGAAAAGAGTTCCAAAGGACTTACGAGTGAGAAATAAGAATCAGAAAGACTGAGGTTTTTGTTTTTGTTTTTGTTTTTTTCCTCCAGAGAGAGAAGGAGTGCTGCAGCTTCAAATGGCTTGGTTGCAGTGTGGTATAGTGATTATCATCTCTTCACATTTACCCTAAGGAAGAAAGCTGATGTGCCCCACAAATTCCTTAACTGCACTGCCATATCATAGTATTATTTCCAGAACCTGATATTCCTTTGCCCCAATTAATTCCTTTCTTTTTACAGTTGAAATTGGCCATCTACCAAAAAATAGCAGACATCTTACATAGACTAAGCCTCCACAGAAACCTCTCACATCTGCAACTTCCTGGAGTTTTCTCCATCTTTCTGGAGTTTTTCTGCTGTTCTCTTTTCCCCAACTCACACTCATGTCTGCCTCATGCATATAACACAGATAAGTCTTTAGGACACTCATACTGCCTCTGTAAACAGCACCTAGCTCTTGTCTGTAGATACTTCTCTGGCTGAT
The DNA here is from genome assembly GCA_028646485.1 of Cryptoprocta ferox. Lineage (NCBI taxonomy): Eukaryota > Metazoa > Chordata > Mammalia > Carnivora > Eupleridae > Cryptoprocta > Cryptoprocta ferox. The sequence goes on from CM053572.1 coordinate 18,488,151, forward strand.
CTTTATAGATGTGCATATCAGAACCAACCAAAAAGCTTCAAAGCTGGATTACCCAGCCTACAGCCAAATTTTCTTTGACAGAGTAGGCCTGGAGAGAAGCTGGAGCTGAGCTCAAGAGCTTCTCAGATGGATCTGATGTGCAGATGTCAAAATACAAAACAGGAGGGAGAGCCTTAACAGTTCCCTTCTGAAAGGTCAATGAACGAAAAAGAGAGGCTCACCACTGACTTGGCCTCTCTGATAAAAATCTTCTTCTATGTGTTTCTTTTCTAACAGCCACTGGATATCTATCAAATTTTACCCATTTCTTGAATTATGTATGCTTAATGACTCCACGCCTGTTTGTCTGCCAGTGGAATATTCCATTTCCTTGTAAAAGAATTTTAAGTCATAATGATACTAGTATAGACCTGTCCTTCATGAAGAAAAAAAGAAAGAAAGAAAGAAAGGCCCAATGTCAGACACAAAAGGATTGGAAAGGATTAGATTTCTAATTTAGAAATCTATGATAGAAATTGTCTTACCAAAATAATTTAGTAAGACATAAGATGGCTTCTAAATGTCTTCCCACTTTAGAACCAATGCAGTTGGTTGACAGTAACAACAAAAGTAAACATTTTTAGGAAGTGAAAATGCAATTTATAATGAAAAGATAAAAAGTTTCACTGCACCTAAAAAAGGCAAGTATTGTAATTACTGTATAGCTATGATCACTATTTCAAGGAATGTCTTCCATAAAGAGCCAAGAATTGTAAGGAACCCATTTGTCCATCAACAGATGAATGGACAAGCGAAATTCATTATGGACATACCATGGAATGTTATTCACCCCTAAAAAGGAAGGAGTCCCACATTGGGCATGGAGCCTACTTTAAGAAAAAAAAAAGCAACAAAATCCTGTTACATGCTACAACATGAATGAATCTTGAGGACAATAAGTGAAATAAGTGACCAAAAGATAAACATTATATGATTCCATTTATATGAGGTATGAGAGTAGTCAAATTTACAGCAAAGAAAGTAGAATGGTGGTTTCCAGGGTCTGAAAAGAGGGAAAATGGTGAGCTGTTATTTAATAGGTGCAGTCTCAGATTTTCAAGAAAAAAGATCTAGAGGTACATTTAGAAATGGTTATGATGGTAAATTTCATGCCATGCGATTTTTTGCTACAATTAAAAAGAAAAAAAGAACTGTCTTCAATTGAAAAGCCAAAACACTCTAACTGATATTGTCAGTTTATATAAGGGACTATAGAATTGAAGTTAAAGCAAGTAGAATTCAGCTTGGACTTGGATACATGGTACATGAGCAAAATTAGAGAGCAGATGATTTATCTATTCATTCTTTCAGATTGTTAAAAATATTTATTTATTGTGTATCTCCTTAACTTTAGTTTTATAGCAGTTTCTTATTCTGTAAAATAAGCCTTATTCTTATCTGGAGATGGAGATCAGATTCAGTCCAGGGTATACCAAGTATGTATTTTTCTGGGGTTCTGACAGTTCCAAATCTGAGTGGTTTCCTATCAGTACAAAGTTGTTCCTATTATTACTAACAATGGCCTGGAAGTTCCTCTCTAAAGCAGAACTGATCAAATATGGCTCGTGAACTTTTTCTGGATCAGGGACAAAATAGACAACTCACCATTTGTCTACCTTGGGACATCTTTGACCTGTTGATGAACAACTCATCTGATTACTCCTAAATCTTGCAATCTCAGACTCTGGGAAGTTGTGACACCACGAGTCACTAGCAAGACATGAGGCAAGTGGCTTTAAGCCCAGTCCACATATTCCCCTCCCTACCCATTATCCTTGCATATCTGAGGTGAGGGTGTGTTGATGGGAACAGGCTTGGAGGTCTACCAGACAGGACTCTAAAATCTAATTAAAGATTTCTGTTTGAGAGTTCAGATTCATGTGCTGTCTTTTCACTGTTAGCTTTCTTAATGGAGCTAGAGAAAATATCTTAAGAGTGAAATAAGAGAAATAGACTCTTGAATCCAACAAAACCAAGCAACGATCTATATTTGAAGACCTGTTTTATGACAAGGACATTTGTCTAGACTTGTTAAAATATGCAATATGAAACTTGCTAATATCTACATAGCAAAAGTTTACATAATCACCACACCTTTCCCTCCCTCTCTGACTCTCTACATAGTATTCACAAGCATCTAATATTTCTTTTATTGGGTTATGGATTAACAACCCCATATTGCATGCATATAACCCAATTCACACATAAGGTCAGATTCTGAAATTAGTCTTTTCTTCTAAGGAATACTGAAAAGAAATATATATAAATCTAAATATCTTTGTGAAATATGGCTTTGTGACATAGACAAGACAGCTTCTCTAAATAGTAGAGAAAAACAAGACAAAATATTTAACTGAAGTCACAGGTGGAACATTGTAAATGAGGAATGAAAGTGGATTTAGGTTGCAAATACTGCTTAATGTTGAGACCATTTCCCCCAGGTGGAAAACTCTCTCTACAGAGCAGGACTGACACTTAAGTACAGAAGTCTTCAGCTGTGGCAAATCACTGCTATTTCTTCCATCATCATTAAAGGTTTATAGTACGTTGCCTCAGTGGTGAAGGACAGGAATTGCAGGAAACCCCTGAGGGAGATACTCAGCTAACATCATCAGATTATAAGGTTTTCAGTGAGAAAAGAAAATAGTGATTTTGTTAGAGTATTGGAAGTGTGTGTGTGTGTGTGTGTGTGTGTGTCTGTGTGTGTGATCAAATGGACACAGTCTACAATGTCACCATTACTAGATAAAATGTCATCTATTATGCATGCATCCTCTATACACATTCATCAGATAGCATGAATGTGAAAAGAACTGGAGAGGAGACTACAGAATGCCTTTGCATTCAGACCACCAGCGTGACCTTACACTGCAGCTCATGGGCAAATGAACTTCAAGGCAGTTCAGTTTTAATCACTGGGTTATAGTTATAGGTGTCATCAAGACTGTATGTTTGTAATTTATTTGATTACCAACTGTTTTCTTTGCTTTGTGTCTCCAGCATCTTGAGGAACTTGGTTTTTCTAAGTGAAGGCCAGGACACAGTTTTAGTGATTCTTACTATGTCATCTGAGTCTTTCTTTTGATATGACCTTCTTTTTATTACACTGACTGATAAGAAATCGAGAAGAGGAAAATCAAGAAAAGAGAATTTTTAGAGTAGCAATATCAACTGAACTACTAAACACTATCTGATGCTCTAGATAAAAGTAGTTGGTATCAACATAGACAGACTTTCTATGATTGGTTCTGGTTCTGTGGCTCAGTAGCGCTACATGGGTGTGACTTCCCATTGTCTTCTTCATGAATTTATTCCATTCACTTGAATTTATATTGCCTAATTAGTCTAATATTCAATTGAATCCTTTTTTTTAAGTAAAAGAGTCAAAAAAGTAAATCATATCTTGAGCTAAGAGCCAAGTTGAATGCTTTAATTTCTGATGAGTTCTCCCACACACATTTAAATGTCTTTGGCCAAACTAAATGTCAAACATTGCTTGCAATGGACCTGATTGGGCACTTCAAACTTCCTTAGGGGTAAACTTGACTTGAGATTTTTGGCCCTTATTAAACCACTTTTGTTTCCAGATATATGTCAGATTAAAGCAATCGAAAAGTTAAAGAATAGGGGTGCCTAGTGGCTTAATAGTTGGAGTGTCCAACTCATTATCAGCTCAGGTTGTGATCTCATGGTCATGGGACTGAGCCCTGCGTTGGGCTCTGTGCTGAGCATGGAGCCTGCTTGGGATTCTATCTCCCTTCCCCCTCTCTCAGCCCCTCCCCTGCTCATGCTCACACTCTCCCTCAAAATAAATAAACATTAAAAAAAGAAAGAAAAGAGGGGTGCCTGAGTCGCTCAGTGGGTTGAGTGAGAGACTCTTGGTTTTGGTTCAGGTCATGATTCCAGGGTTGTGGGATCAAGCCCTGTGTTGGGCTCCATACTGAGCATGGAGCCTGCTTGAGGTGCATGCGCATGCTCGCGCTCTCGCTCTCTCTCTCTCTCTCCTTCTCCCCCTTCTCCCCTGCTAACATAAAACAATCAAAAGAAAAGAAAAGAAAAAGAAAAATTAAAGAATAGACAAATTACTCATTTAAAGAATAGAAAAATATAAAAAAGAAAAAGAGAAGAAAAAAGAAAGGAAAATTATAGATAAATTACTAATATTCAACAGATATTACTGTAAAGACTTATACTTAATAACTCATTATTAAGAACCACTATCTCAGAAATTCTAAAGAGTAAAGATTCTAAGACAGTAAGAGCAGTAACAATATTAACTAAAGTCATGCCAGTCAACAATGTACAAAACACTCAGCCATGCACTGTATTAGTTTTAACATTGTAAATAGTTTTTATATGAAATCAAGTCCATTTAACTTTCAACTTAGAAGTTTCTGCTGTAAAATTGTTTTAACTCTGCATTAAGAAAGCAGTAGTTATTTAAATATTGTATTTCATGGGAAAAATACATATTGCAGAAAACTTCCCACATTGGGCCTTTCTCTAATTTCTCTTACACACTGTAAAAAGCTTTTTCATGCTATATCAGAATCATTTCTCCTCTTATGATTATTTTCCTTTCCTCTATTTAGAGTTCCTTATCATTTTTTTCAGGTATCTTAAGGCCAGGTCTTATACTCACTGAGATCATAGCCTCTGTCATTTCTCTGTTTTTGCGGCAGAGTGGGGTTTCTGAATGAGAGAAAGATTTACTGAGAAGGTTAACTTAATTAGGTTCTCTTTACCACACCAGAAAACCCTTCAAGGTGATTTAAGCACCTTGGTGCTTCAGCATCTCAATTTTCCAGTCTTCAAACACATGGCTTTGCTTTATGATTCAAGGTAAGTCATAGATGGCCAGTAGCTGCTGACTTCTCAGAAGGCAGCCTTAGTCAAGTTCAAAAGGAGTTCTGGGCACAGAACAAAACAAAACAAAACAAAAACAAGCATCTGCCCCATTATAAAGTCATTGCAGAGAAAAGCTCTTCATCATTTTTATATCATGTTGGAAGAGCTTAGCAGCACTTTGACAAGGCAGACATGGGAATTCTTTTTCCCCACCTATATACTCTGTACTCTGGCTTCTGTTCTCTTCCACCCACGTCACTTTCTATAGCAGTTTGCCAAGGATACCAATACCTGTAGAGGTGGGGCTGAGAAAGTGAAATTGCTTCATGTACAGCTTTGGCCCTTTGGGTTCTCTCTGTCCCCGGGGAAGATTGGACTGGAAAACAGCTTCCTAGGAGGCTCTGTTAGTTGTGACAAGGTACTTCTCTCTCTGTTCTCAGGGTGTGATTTGAGATTGTAAGACCAAAAATAAGATTTGGGCTTTAGAAAGCACTGGCTACACTTTCTTTTTGAGAAAGACCTTTTGAACACTCAGTTTTATTTTGTACTGTGCTCAGTCAGTATGAAAACGTATTTACTGAATTATTGCACTCTAGGTTCTTTCTTTCTCAAAAATCTTGGTTGTCAGCCTGATTAATGTTTACTGCGTCAGAATGATGAGCCACGGTTACACTCACACAAAAAAGAGCTTACAGGCAGGCAGTACCCTTTAATCTTAGGAGTGAATTTGTTTGATGGAGTACAGATATTCTAACGCTATATGAGGCCAAGTTGACTAGTAGACATTGGTCCAGCTTATTTCCTTGAAGTGAATGGGATCCCAATTATCTAACAACTCTGCCTTTGTAAAAAAAAAAAAAAATACATATTTAATGTTTATTTATTTCTGAAACAGAGACAGAGTGCAAGTGGGGGAAGGGCAGAGAGAGGGGGAGACACAGGAACCAAAGCAGGCTTCAGGTTCTGAGCTGTCAGTGCAGAGCTCAACATGGGGCTCAAAATCACAAACCATGAGATCATGACCTGAGCTGAAGTCAGATGCCCAAGAGACTGAGCCACTCAGGTGCCCCAACAATTCTTCTTTCTGTCACATGTAACCCCAATATGTACCGTATAGAGTGACCTGAATCCAGTCCTTCCCGCCTTCCTGTGTGAAGAGGGATTTAAGGGAAAGTGCCTGCCTAAATAACTTCTGTTTTTGACTATGGGATCTTATGTCTTGGGGGTTTTAGTTACTACTCCAGGTTCCAATCATATACCCATTTCACTGCCCTGCAGCTTGTATGGCCAAGGAACAACATAATATAGTAGGGAAACACACACACACACACACACACACACACACACACACACACACACACTGAGGAGTCAGAGAATCTGACTTTGAGTCTTGTTTCTTGCAGTTTCATTAGCTATACTGTTGGCCAAATCATATCATTTTTCTCTCCCTATACTTGCGCCATCTTTAAAATGCTGGAGTTGGACAATTTGGTTTCAAAGATTGCACTCAATTCTGTCATCTAGGATTCAGTGATTCTTTCCAATTTCCTAAGTTCTGCTGAGGGGTCAGCCCATGTCTCAAAGCTTCATGATCAGAAGCTGAACACTTCTTGCTTTAAGAAATGGATTCATAGAATAGAAAATGCCATCTTATTTACAATCTTCACAATGTAGGACACTGGGTAAGACACTGAGGCATGCATGGCACAGGAATGGAAAGGATAGTCTAAAGCTGGACTTTGGGAAAGTTACTTAAAGATCTATGTGCTTCAGTGTTTGCATCTAAAAATGGAATTAATAATAGTTCTACTGCATTGATTTGCTACAAAAAAGAAATGAAGTATTACATACAAACATCTCAGAACTATGCTTGGCTTATTATAGGTGGTAAGTATTAGCTTCTCTCTGGAACATTCTAAATAATAGTCTGTGTACTACATGCAATGAAGAGTCGCTTATGGTCTTTGGCAAACTTTTCAACTTTTGGACAGTTCTATTGTTAGACACATCTACCTTATCATTGGAATTCATTTCAAGTGTAAGTTATCTCTTTATCTTGTATTAATTTGTTACTTGTTTTACATAAACACTTACACAGGCATTTCTGGAAACTAGGACATCTACTGGCAAACTCTGCCTCTGTCTCTAAGAATTACATATCCCATAGAGGAAAAGAACTGAGACTTGGCTCCAAGGAGAGGTAAACTCTTCTGTAGTGAGTCAAGATGTTTGTCTAATTAATTACTCGGATTTGGTTTTCTTTTTATTAGAAATTCCAAATCTTCTGGTGTAAGAAACAGAATTGAAATTTATTTCTATAGCATGTTTTAACACAAAATAAGCTGCTCAGATGGGAGGGATACTGCAGAGAACTGAAAAGTGTCAGCTATGATTTCCAAAGTCTGACTACTGGTCATGAAATGTCAAGAGTGGTCATGTGGAGCCAGCCTGACTCTTGGTCAAAGCTGAGATGAGGCCTAAAGGATTGTGTATTAACTATTTCCCATGACCTTGTTAAATGAAAGAAGACTATGCTACATTTTGCATTTGTGAATGGTCTTTCATTCAAGGTGTTTTGTAAGAAAGTTTCATCTGATCTACTCTTTGTCACTTCAGATGACTGAACAGAATGGTCATAATCACCAGGATCAATTCAAGATCCTCTTATGAGAGACACTAAGAGAGCTCAGAGCAACACCTGGCACAGACAGCCCTGAGCTGGGTTCATTTAAGCTTTCCTTCATTTCTTAGGTTCTCTAGTGATATCATAGCAATCCATGTTATAAGTGCCTCACTATCACACTTCAGTGTCACTTTTTCATAACTGAGTCTGTTTTGTTGTCTTTCTACTTCCACTAAGTAGAGCCACTCACACTCTCGCTATCAAAGTTGGCTTGAAGTTACTTAACAAATTAATGGTGCTATTGATTAGTGAAGCTTTATGCTACCATTGAGAAGAAAAATCAGCCTCTGGAATCAAAAGAACTCAGTGCAAGTCAATTTAGCTACTTACTAAGAGACTGTGGTTATCATGATCTGCTCAAGTTCCCTTGGGCCCTCAACTCTCTCACCGACAAAACAGAGACAATATCATAAATAACAATTAGGTCTCATTAATGAGCAATGGCTGCTGGGAGTATGGATTAAGGATTGTGAAGCCACTGACACAACCTGGGGTGAAAGAATCCCTAAATCGAGGGCCTGCCATGGAGTAGAAAGGAAGCTACAAGGCATGTATTTGCCATTCCTAGACTTCTAAAATATTTACGTGAGGATGGAATAAATACAAAATAAACTAAGAGATGTAAAATAGATTTTTAAGCCAAGTTGTACCCAAAAGCTACTATCATCACTTTAATTAATTTTGTTATGAACAATGGGCTATTATAGAAAAGACATGAAAGGAGGATCCTGCTTCTATGTTCTGTATTCAGATGAAATTCTCTTGTATGTCCTTACAAGTTAGCATTTAATCAGTGGCCCTCTGGAGACAAAACCTGTCTTTGTTATATATGCTAAGTAATGAAGGGGGGCTGAAAGGGGTGGTTTTCAGACAAGGTGGGAAGAAGCTATGTTCCGGCAAGCCTGACATAGATGCCACAGGCAGCAAGAGGTAGGGCTTTAGAAAGTTTCTCATATCATTCCACAGAGGCAGCCACCTACTCTGCCAGGCATCCGGCCAGCTCTGGCAGCAGAATGGATCAAGGCTATTTGCATATCTGTTTTCAGGACATTAAGTTTTGTCTACCCATCCAAAGTGAGGAGGAGATCAGTGCAATTATGCAGAAAGCTTACTTTAGAAGAAAAAGAAGGAGGAAGTGGAGGAAGTTGGGGAAGGAGAAAGAAAAGAAGACAAATCTTGAAAGAAAAGAAGACAAATCTTGGTTTTGTTAAAGAAAAGGTTTTATTTTCTAAAGTGTGACAAAGACATCTTTAGAAAAGATAACTTAGTGTTCTTAGTAGAACCCTGATGTGTTCTTCGTAGAACCCTGATGTGTTTCAAGGAATAACAACAAAACAGAAAGACTTATCTACTACTTTGCAAACATAGTACTGGCTACTGTCATTTGTGTGCTATGTCACTGACTCTCCACCCGCTATATGATATGGGATCAAGGACCTGGAGATGTCATAAGCCCAGCCCAATTTCTCATGGCCAATAGTTGACAAAGCCTGGCCTTAGAATCTGAGGCCACAGTTCAAAGTGTGTGGAAAGACCAAGAAATTTTAAACAACACTGGCAACTTTGTGTTGAAACTCATCTATAAATAGTTCCCTGATGATTTCTAATTCCTGATGACTTGGTATAATGCAAGCTATTCAGCAATGTGATATGGATAGATATTTCCTTTTCAAAACATTGCACAAATACATGATTTCCTCCCTCTGTCCACCCTGTAGGAGAAGTAGGAAAAGAGCAAGGTAATAGGAATTTACCTCCAAGCTATAAAGCCTTCCTGTCCTTTCAGTAATCATAGACAGGAGTTCCTAGTTACTAAGGAGACAATAACAGAGTCAATTACGTTCAAGTACAACACTTGGGTTGCCTGGCTAGAGAATGCCAAAAAAGCAAAGGAAAATATTATCATTGCTGAAATCATTTGATGTCTATGACTAATAAAAAACATGTTGGCAAATTGAATTTTTAGAAATGCCCAAAGGGCTTGGTTAGACCTATGAATTAATAGCATACAGCAGTTCTGTCTGGAGAAAAGAAAAAAAAAAAAAGACAAAGTTGTTAAACTCTTAAAATTTATCTCAACAACCAAAAGATCTCAATAGAACCAATCTAGGTTCTTTATTCAATTTTTCATTTAAATCTAAATTTCCCTTCCCTTTCTCTTATAACTAAATAATAAAGTTTACACATTTTGGGTCACATTATCCTTGAATTCTAAGAGCCCCACTGGCCTTTTTGGGCCTTCCTACAGAACATCTCACAAATTCCAGAGCTATTTTTAAGGAATCCCTGAAAACTGTACCCACCTTAGAGTCTTGGAGGGCTGAGGTGTCCGTTCATGAATGCGCAGTGCCCCTCGAGATTGGAGGGAGCCAGAGGTGGAAAGAATTGGGGGTAAGCCAGACCTCTAATTACCTCCCGACCCAGGTCCCAGGGGTTACCATGGGCCTGCCTAAATATGTTCATCCAGTCTCTGCTTGATCATTCCCAGAGCAGGAGGCCTCTGCCAGGACCCATCCTATCTTGTTATGAATGCAGCCCTGATTGTTGGAGGGTGCTTTCTCATGCTGTGCCAAAATCTGCCTCCTCTTGAGTTTTTCATCCATTGTTCCCAGGTATCTCTAAAATAATACTGTTTAACTCAACTTCCTCTCCTCTTATATAGTACCTTAGATCACTGAAGTCACATGTCATGACTCCCCTGTATACTGTCTTCTCCAAACTAAATATCCTCACCTTCTTTTTCAGATCATAAGGCAAATACACAAATATCCTAACAATAATAAAGGCAAAACATATTATCACCATAAGAGAAAGACAAAAAGGTAGTCTGGAAATCTGATTTTTTTTTAAGGAATGAAGTTTTTCTAACTGAAAAGCTGAAATGTTTAACTGATTTTGAGAAGCATTATGTCTTTCCACTAAGAAATATTCATCAAGTCACTCTATCCATCAATTCATCCCGTCAAACAGAAATGTAGCTTGAAAAAGACTTTTTCTTGGTGACATCATGCCAGCCCCTGGTGGCCACCTCACCAAGTCTCTGCGAGTTACATTTAGTTTTTGTTTTGGTTGATTTACTATCAATACTTACTTGGAGAAAAGTTTCCAAAAAAATACTTATCTGCATATGAATCATTGCAACATGATTTCAGAATGTGAATACCATCTATTAAGAATTAAGGGAGAAGCAGGAAGACATCAAAACCCCATAGGAGAATGCAGGCAGCAAGCTCCTTGACTTCTACTGCAGCAACTTCTTACTAGACATGTTTCTGGAGGCAAGGGAAACAAAAGCAAAAATGAACTATTGGGACCTCATCAAGATAAGAAGCTTCTGCACAGAGAAGGAAACAATTAACAAAACTAAAAGGCAACCGACAGAATGGGAGAAAATATTTGCAATGACATATTGGATAAAGGGCTAGTATCCAAAATCTATAAAGACCTTATCAAACTCAATACCAAAAAAAAACAAATAATCCAGGGAAAAAATGGGCAAAAGACATGAATAGACACTTTTCCAAAGAAGACAGCCAGATGGCTAGCAGATCCATGAAAAGATGCTCAACATCACTCATCATCAGGGAAATACAAATCAAAACCGCAATGAGATACCACTTCACGCCTGTCAGAATGGCTAAAATTAACAACTCAGGAAACAGCAGATGTTGGTGAGGGACCCTTTTTACCCTGTTGGTAGGAATGCAAACGGGTGCAGCCTCTCTGGAAAACAATATGGAGGTTCTCCAAAAGATAAAAATAGAACCACTTTACAACCCAGCAATTGCACTACTAGGTATTTATCCAAAGGATACGAAAATGTTGATTTGAAGGGGCACATGCACCCCAATGTTTATAGCAGCATTACCAACAATAGCCAAACTATGGAAAGAGCCCAAATGTCCATCCACTGTTGAATGGATAAAGAAGATATGATACACACACACACAGACACACACACACACACGGGAATATTACTCAGCAATCAAAAAGAATGAATTCTTGCCATTTGCAACAATGTAGATGGAATAAGAGTGTATTATGCTAACTGAAATAAGTCAGAGAAAGCCAAATATTATATTCACTCATGTGTAATTTAAGAAACAAAACATGAAAATAAGGGAAGGGAAGGAAAAATAAAATAAGATAAAAACAGGGAGGTAAACCATAAGAGACTCTTAAATATAGAGAACAAACTGAGGGTTGCTGGAGGGGACGTGGGTGGGGAATGGACTAAATGGGTGATGTGTATTAAGGAGGACACTTGTTGGGATGAGCACTGGGTGTTGTATCTAAGTGATAAATCACTAAATTCTACTCCTAAAGCCAATACTACATTATATGTTAACTAACTTGAATTTAAAAAAAAGAAGTTTTCCAGTAGGACTGAGACCTATTTGCCAACAGTGGAAATCCATGCATTAGCAAAACCTTTACTTTCTTTCTACATTATGTATCTTCATAGTGTTACCTCTGATTACCTCCAAAGAAAACCACTTGCAATCCTTGTTAGAGGATTTGTGTATGTGTGTTTGGGGGGGGGGGAGGGAGGAGGTTGGTGGGAGGAGGCACAAAATAAAACCTAAAATGTTAAAAAAAAAAAGAATTAAGGGAGAAGCAATGTGAGGAAATGAAATATTTTGTTCTTATTCCTCTCAGTATTTCCTTATTAAAAAATTCCAAGCACAGAAAAGTTGATGGAATTTTATAGTAAACATCCATATACTTAATAACTATATTAAATTACTGTTTTGTTACCTCTGATTTGTCACTTCTCTATCGGTTTCAATTCCCATCCATCACCCTGTCTTACTTTTTTATACAGATCAGTGTCAGATACATTCACCCACACACTGAATCCCTAACATGTCAGCAGACATGCCATTATTGGCTCTTTTCTGACAATTTTTTTAAGTTTTTTTTATTTGAGAGAGAGTGTGCACTGTGAGAGAGTGTGGGGGAGAGGAGGAAAGAGAGGTTAGAGAGAATCCGAAGCAGGCTTCCCACTGTTAGCACTGAGCTGGAAGTAGGGCTTGGTCCTGTGAATCATGAGATCATAACCTGAGCCAAAATAGAGTCAGATGCCTGATCACCTGAGCCACCCAGGTGCCCCTTTGACACTTCCAGTTAGCTCTGTCTTCAGAATCCCTTTGCCATTCTTTCCCTCGTTTCCTTTACTTTTCAATTTTGGCATCATTTCTCCCATTCCTAGCCCCTAACTCCTAAATGGTAAAAACAAAGTGTGAAAAATCTGAGCATGGAACAGTCTTGAAGTAGCATCAGGAAAGGACACGGAAGACCACACAGAGCCTCACAGGCATTGTCACCTCAGACCTGGAATGGACGAGGTCCTCATGAACAAAGAGACAGAAACCAAGTGTTAAGAGAGGGAGGTAACAATGACCATGCCAACCTAGTAAATTACTATGGGAAACACAGCTATCAAATACCCAGGCATTTCTTGATCAGCTCAGTTTATCCCTGAACTAACCTAAGGATGGGCCAGATGGTGAAGGGTTTTAATGAACAGATTCAGAGGAACGGAAGTAGTTAGAAGGTCTTAGTGCCATGGGGTCTTATTAGCACTGATGGTTATCAGCACTGGACAGCATCGTGCCTGACACCAAAAGGGTGCTTCATAATTAGCACAATGATAAAATGAGTATGTGATTACTAACCACACTCTAGGATAACTGCTGAACCAACTAGGAACTCATGTTGTGGATCAGGGCACCTCTTAACTGAACCTCCCAGATTCTACCCTTCCAACTCCCTTTAAAGAAGTTCCATGACTACCATGGTCATTTGAATAACACATTCTCTCTGAGCCACATGTATGTCAATAATTCAGCTTTTGTGAAATCCTAATCCTGCTTCAGTCTGAAAGACAACCTGCCTTTAAAATGGGGGGTCTAGGGGCGCCTGGGTGTCCATTGAGTGTCCAACTCTTGATTTCAGCTCAGGTCAAGATTGCGGGGTTGTGGGATCGGGCCCTGTGTTGGGCTTCATGCTCAGCATGGAGTCTGCCTGAGATTCTCTATCTCTTTTTACCTGGCTGTCCCTCTCCCCATCTCACTCTCTCCCTAAAAAATGAATGAATGAATGAGTGAATGAATCAATGAATGAAATGGGAGGTCTATGACTATCTAATCCTATCTTCTTAAAAAAACTTTTTTTTAACGTGTATTTATTTTTGAGAGACAGAGAGACAGAGTGTGAGTAGGGGAGGGGCAGAGAGAGAGGGAGACACAGAATCAGAAGCAGGCTCCAGGCTCTGAGCTGTCAGCACAGACAGCACAGACGCAGGGCTCAAACTCACCAACCACGAGATCATGACCAGAGCCGAAGTTGGCCACTTAACCAACTGAGCCACCCAGGCGCCCCTCTAATCCCATCTTTGACAAACTTATTTTACAGGGTTTACTCTCAAAAAAAAAAGGTGGGGGGGAGCCATTCCCTGCTACCTGAAGTTTTCCTTCTATATGAAGTTTTCCTTGATATGCAAAAGCCATTCCTTTCCCCTATCTCAAGATTTATGTCTGATAAGAAATGTTAGTCATTTATTTCCTAGACTTCCTAATTACCAGTCCACAAAGACTTGGCAAAGTGAGCCCATCAGTGGAAAGGCGGCATCAGAGAAATGCAAATACAAAACTTTTCACAATAGATGACTTCTCCGTAGTGACAGCTAAATCTAATTTTGACAAATCAAATTCATTTTGCCACCCATAAAAGGACTAGTCATAAAGTCTCAAGGTGAACCCTTGCAGTATGTAACACCTTCCTAAAGTAGTTCTCTCAAAGGTGTAGATGTCTTCAATCAGATTATTTTATAGCAAGCAATTCCTATCTTCTACTGCTTAATCATCCGTACCTGTGACTACTTTCCCTATATAGATACAATGGTAAATATCTGCAAACGTCAGCATTTCATGGTAGCATCACACTCTTCGTAGTTTATTTGAAAGCAAACCTTTATGGTGTTAGGGTGGAAAATGACACAGAAGCAAGGCTGTATTTCACATGAGTTTGCTTGCAGACTGGGATAAAAAGTCAGATCCTTTTAGGCACCTCAGTGGTAAAATGCCAACCACCAACTAGACTTGCTCTCTAATTGCCTCTATCAGAAGCGACCAAAATACAAGGTTCGGATGCACATGAAAACCCTTCAAGAGGGTAAAAGATACTCTAATGTAGAGAGTGCTTTTACTGCTGGAATGCTTTGATAGGGGCACATGCACTCCATTTCACAGACTTTAGAAAGAGCTTCAGTTAGACAATCCAGGAGCAGTTGTCTAAGCTGGGCTTCAAAGGCCAGACTTCATTAGTTCCTTTTTATTCCTTGGAGGCATCTGTCTCTAGTGACGGAAACTCTTATTTATTTTTTTTTTTTTTTAAGAAACTAAAGCACAAAAGGAAACTGAAAAAGCTCCAAACTGATTTGGCAACAGCTAAGCAAGAAGCTGCCATCAGAGTCCTGGAACTCAATGAGAAGATAAGGACTCTATGTGAAGGAAAGGCAGCCCCTAGAGGTCAGTATTACCATGTGACAGTGGCATGCTGGCCCTCGGTCATGTGAGGTATATAGTTTTATTGGCAATAGAACCAAAAGCAGGGACACAGTCCCAGACAGCATATTAGCCTGGCCTGGTCTGGCCTCCATTCCACATGGATAGTGACATTACACAAACTACGGACTCCAGGCTGGGTTCACTTTCATTGTAAGTGAGGCAGAGAATGAATAAGCGGTTCCTTAAAGGAAAAGTCTCTGAGGCTGAAGAGCTGGACTTTATAGATCTGATAAGTGTCTCTGCACAGGCTGGGTGGCAGTGAGGGAAAGGGAGGTTCTAACGAAGACCCGAGGGATGAAGCACTTGAATGGACCAAGGAGATGAGTTTGTCTTCAAGTGTAGACAGGCCTGTAGGCTAAGACAGGCACAGGGAAGTTAAAAAAGAAAAAAAAATGTTTTAACAATAGGTGAATGAGCCTGAAACAAGCAGGGAAGGCTAGGTGAGGAGGAAATCTGGGTGGTTTAGAAAGATTTCAATAGCCTCTTTGGTTTAGATTTTTGAAAAAGTCTTCTCTGAGAGACTTATAAACACACACTGAGGGAGAAAGACCCCTCAGATCGTCATCATTAGCAATGATATGAGTTAGCATTTAATACTACGTGCCAGGCATTTTGCTAAGCACTTCACATGTATTTTAAGTCTCAGAATAAGCTCTGAAGTAAGTACATTTATGGATTCCAGCAGAATAAGTGGAGGCTTAGGGATGTTGATTACATTGCCCCAGGTTAGTACGAACAACACCTGGGCCATCAGCCTCCAGACAGCCACTTACCCTACCCAGTGTGCCTACGCACCTCTGAACAGAAGGTTAGTTTTTCTCTGTTCTGCAGCAGCGCTATCAATCCTCATTCTGCCTGGTGGACGTCTTGCCAAACTGTGGGTCCCTGGATAAATGTCTTCCTCTCGTGTGTGGCACTCTTGTAAAGTCAGAAACATGCCATTATTCTTACCCTGGTTTCCCTTATTACTCATAAATAATTCTGGAAAAAGAGGAGGACCATGGAAATAAATGGAGGAGGAGAAAGTAGGCGATGTGGTGGCTTCAGAAAGTGAGACACATCAGCATGCCGGCCATGTGGTAAAGCTTTTTCATATGAGTTTAGATTTAACTTTCTATTTTGAATAGCACTTTCCCGGGGTTGAAATGACATGGAACACAGTCATCTTGAAACAAATGCTGAAGGTCAATTTGTTTTTCTCTTTCCACAGAACATAATGATAGCTTATGAATTTGCTTTTACGACCATGAAAACTTAGGGAATAAAATCCATCCAAGGATATTATCCATTTAAAGGTCTTTATCCTAGGGCACAATAGCCAGATTTCACGTTAGTTGCGTAATAAGAAACTGATAATAATTGTACAGCACGTTGGAGAAAGTTCTCCAATTCACCTGAGAGAAGTTTTCAACTTATCAATTGTATTTTGCATCTAGTGAAAAGAGATCTTTTTGCAAGGTATATAATTCTCATTGTTGACAAAAATATCATTTGCTTTCTAATGACAAATCCTGTCTAATTTTGTCCTTTTGATGTTTTAGTAGGTCAAAATTAAGTTATCCTGGGGCACTGGGATTCCAATGGTTTGGGAGAGCAGAAAATTCCACCTTCTTTGCTCGCTTCTTCTCTATATTTGTTTTTTTTTTTTTAAGTTATAAGTACAAGAAAAATCCACAAAACCTGAATGTATTATGAACAGCTATAAATTTAAATAAAGGCATGTATTCCAAGGTCAATTATGGATGAAAAGACTAACCCCCTTTAGACCTATATGTTGCTTCTTTTTTGGTGGAAAAAGTCAGTGGACTGACTTAAATCAAATATTTGCACTTTCTTGCTCTCCCATTACTTCCATATTCCTCAACCTGAATTCAATAGTCCAGGAGATTGTCAAATCATTTGTGGCCCCAGAGTCTTACTAACTTTCATTCTTAGAGACTTTGGTCACCTTGTCCTACCTCTCAATACACTTGAAAGTAAAGTCTGCGAAGATGTTGGTAACTTTAACACACAATGACCTCCATTTAAACACACAACGGTTAGGGTTGACCCACCTCCCACACACATTCCTAGAGCGGAACAATACCCCTCCCCTAGTTATCTTGTATCTTTTTATAAAATGTTTGTTTTCAGTTCTCAGACCTCTGTTTGCAAATAACAGATGTCCCAGTCATAATAACTTAAAGAGAAAGGGTGATTTATTGGCACAAGTATAAACAAACTAAGAAAGGGCATGCCATTAGCCATATAGTCCAATGGATACAGAGTCTCAGACACTCTCAAAACACTCTGAGAACCTTCATCTCTGCTTCCCTTTTCATTGAGATTTCATTCTCTCAAGTGGGATGTCAGAAGAGACTGGAAACATGGCCATAAGCAACTATGGGCTGTCCTCATCTTTCCTCCAGACAGAAAAGAAACCATTTTTCCACCAACTCCCAGTTAGAAAAAGTACAATAAAGCATTCTGTCCTGGCTGGAGTTGGATACCCATGCAGGGACATGACCCAATCTTTGTGGCCAAGGGTGGGGAACTATGGTTGGGCAAGCTTCCGGTCATGCACCTGCCACTGGGTGGTGGGGTAGAGGGAAATCAGGGTGGAAGATAAGAATGTTCTGACTGGCAGCTCCCAACAGAAGCATTGGGCTGGACTGGGAGAGAAGCACTTCCTAAAGGGAAGGATAACCCATTACTAGGAAGAAAGAGTGAGGAACAAAAACAACACGTCCAGAACACTGTCAACTCATGGTCAAGTTAAAATATAATGCAATGTTTGCCTCATGAGTCACCCACCCATGAGTATTGGCACTTTTTAAGTAGATTCTTCTTGATGAACAAAAGAAATTCATGATCCAAGAAATAAATGTCTAATAGTGTAATTTCAGACCCCATAAAAATGGAGAGTGAACGCTTTGGGAAATGAATCCCCTTCCATCTTCCACCAAGTGCCATCATGGTTGCCTACTCTAAGGGCCTGCCTTATTGTAACAACTGAAATTGCAAGAGAGAAAAAAAGTTTTTATTCTAAATGACATGCTACTTGGATTGACATAAAGCTACTTCTCTGTTATAATTACAGCGTATGCCTATAGTTCTAACAAGCAGATCGAGGTATTTCCAAATAAATTAGGATATTTTTTACCCAAGTATGCATTTTTCCCTTGTTTGGTCCATTTTCTAAGTAAATATATATATATATTAGGTTGCCATTCAGCTCTTCTGATCAGAGGGATGTTCCAGAATATTAGGAATACCTTTAAGCATATTCGCACTGATCAAACAGTGAGCTACCAAACTTTTTCTTTTTCTTCTTACATCAACAAGGTAAACTACTTCATCGGCTGTGTACTGAAATTACCTCCAAGGAAATAAATGATTTAAGTACATGGAAAGTTCAACTGAAAAGAAAAACACCTTTCTTATAAAACTGGCACAGCAGGAACGAACTTACAGCCTGATTGTTGTTTGTGGATTTTACTTTGTGCAAATATCACAGCCCAAGGCTGGAAATCCTTCCGTCATTTCCACAGCCTGAACCTGAAGTGGTTACAGCTTTATTTACCAGCATAATTCACTAAAATGCCTAGTGTACCCCTTCAGACTCGCCTTTTGGTAAACCTTAATACACAGGAACCTAAGGTTAAATTTCAAAAACCATTTTTGCTTTCTTTGGCTAAAGAGAACAAAGTTCCTTTGCAAAAGACATTCGTGACTAAGTCCCCTTGTTGGGGCATGAGCATGAAGTCACTTGCTGTGATGAAACTCCTATCTTTGACTAGAACATCAGAGACCTGGTTCAGAGATTTGAAGCCAGTGTACAGTGCACTCTTCTGGAATTTTTTTTTCCTTTTAATTCTTTTCTAGTATGTACAGCAAGTACACCAAGTAGGGTTTCTAGTTTACACATACAAGCTGCCATTGCCCAAGTGACAGCTGTATCAACTCTAAGTCATCTCTTGACTTTACTCCTGTTAAGAAGATTCTCCCAGTTAGTGCAGGTACCTCCCAGAGCAAGCTTATCCAGGACTCAGTGTCTGAATAGAGCTAGCCATTCTGTTCAGGGAGGCATGGAAAAGGACTGACATTTCAGTGGTTTTCAGGGACACAAGACTCTTTTTAAGCACTATTTAAGAATTAGACTACTGCTGTTCTATATTGTTCACATAAAATTTAAGAGATTTATCTCTTTATCAACCACCTTTTTATCAGCCAACTGTGATCAAGATTTTCAAGAGTATCTTCTATCATGATGTCCACCCCAAGGACCCGGCCTGCTTATTCTCTCTGCTCCTACAAACTTCCTTAGGATCAAAGCTCCTATAGCAACTTGGTGTTAAAAAAACAAAGCCAAAAACCAAACCAAACTGGTATTTGAAGGTGATAAGAGTATTCTGGAATTAAACAGTAACTGTGGTTATACAACATTGTTAATATAGGAAAATGAATGAATTGTACATGTTAAGGTGGCTAATGTGGTGTATTTTGTATGAATTTTATCTCAACTGGGGAAAAAAAACAGTGATTACAACAATCCTCACTGGGATATAATGACTAACACCTTGTCAAGTTTAAGTGTATTTTAATGAGAGTGCTTTGGGCCTAAATAAAATCTTGAGTTGGTAGAGTTCCAAGCATTTAGAGAGAGGTCATATTCCTATTTACTGGAGTAATGGCCAATCTTACTGGCCATTTGTGTCCAGATTTTTTCAACCATACCATCCTGTCCTTTTTGACCTTCTCTCAGCACAGCTCTCTGAAAGGCTGTTCTTCATCAGACTAAGAACCAGTTACTTGATTGATAGTTCTACACCAACATTCTTTCACTATTGAACACAGATATTTATCTTAGCAGAGTTTTCCAAGCAAGTAACAAGGAAGGCCCTGGGATCGCACTGTTGCAAATGCTGGGACACTGTCAAAATGCACTGTTCACCACCCATTTCATCAAGCTGCATGGAGTTCAGTCCGATATTTGATCAAAGCATAAACAGGCAGCCTCCCTACTGCTGCCATGGGTGTTACTGCCTTGAGAGAAATTGACAAGAACTTTGGAAAACACAAAATAGTTATTTCCCCCCTTAAACATACACATTATTACTCCAACATCTGCAGAAAAGAGTATTCTGTTAAGCACTCCCACTGAATCCTCAAATACCAGAAGCTATTCCAATGTGAGATATTTTACATGTAGACCCAAAAACACCAGCAAGTAATAATAGGGACAGTGAGAGTGTGTAGGAGTGGTAACTTCAAGATGTGCTTTCTAAGAAGTTCATAAGGAGTTTTGATATTTACCGCAGAGAAATAGCTTATATTTATCTTTATAATCTCTAGGTCTCATTCAGAGATTGCCTGTCACTTTGTCTCTTCCTTTGTCCACTGAAGTCTTCCGAAATAGAATGGCTTCCTGAAATAGGAACCCCACAGCCAAAGTCTGATTTCAGAATTTCCCTCAAGGATAAGCAACGGCTCCAGGAGTCCCTGCAAAGCTGGGGATTTAGTGCACAAAGATCCCAAGAAATGTGACTTATTAACTATGTGTAAATTTAGGGTGGTTCTAATTTTCAAAAGGACATCCTAGAAACCTCTAGTCCTGAAAATCGCTCCTATGAAAACGAGGTGTTGCTCAGGACTTTGTTGGGTGCAAATGACAAAAACCAAAATGTAACTATTTTAAGCAGACTGAAACACAGGGTACCTGGACTGCTCATTTGGCTCTTCTATGCTTCTGGCTCCACTGGAGCTACTGCAGGCACAGATCAGGAGAAACGCCCTGGCTGCCCTGGTCTGTAGTGGACATCTGTTTCTGTCTGCTCAGAGCTACCTCCCTCTGTCTTCAGGAGAAGCATGATTTTCCTTGGGAGAGGTGTTCCTCTCCCATTCTCTGAAATCCTATGGGACTGTTTATCACAATGTCCCTTTCCTCCTGACCCAGGGGGATCCTTGTGACTCGCTATCTTACTCTCTTCCTCTGCTGATAAACTTTTTTTTGTCTTTAACTAGTCAGCACTGGGTTACAATACTCACAACCAAAGGACCTTAATTTATTTCCAACTCCAGGGAAAAGAACTTCTTTCTCACAGAATCTTTTCAGACTCTTACAGAAGGAATTTGATCGACCCTACTCATATCATATTCTTACCCATGGACTGATGGCTATGGCCAAGGCAGTGGGATATTTTCATGGACCACACCTGTGTCACATGCCAGAAGTCAAGGGCTAGGAAATGTTACCAGAAAAAAAGATGGGAAAACTTTCTGGACAAAAGACCAAAAAAAGTCTCACTGTCCTCTTTAATCTACCTTAGTTAACCTTACAGACTTGTAGAAAATACCCATGAGCCTAAGATCAGTTTTATCTTGTCAGTAAAGTACCAAACTTATCTTCTTTCTCTCCCTATCATTTTCAAACTGTGTATTTAGGCCCTTCCTTTGCAAAGGTCTGGAAATCTATTTATTTTATAATTAACAAAGGATAAGAAGATCCATTCTGAAATTTTTGGTAGGGGTCCAAAATTTGGACCTTTGCTAGCTATACCAGCTGTGGGAATTCAATGATGTCAAGGTCCCCTCCCTCCTTTGTTTGTAAGACTAATTTTGGAATTATACTATTATCAGGAAATGGTGTCCCTTCCTTCTGTCCATCCCTTACGATTTTTTTTTAAGTCTCCTGGCCTCTGTATCCTGAGAAGTCGGATAAAAGTGCAAACACCAGCTAATGTCAAATAAGGCACATGGCAATTGGAACTTGATCAACTTCAAAGTTTTCCTACTTAACCATGGAGGCTGCTATGATCACCAGAAGGGCCTATGCTGTTTGGAAATGCTGTTAAAGAACACGGACTAGAGCTGGGAAGAGAGGTGCTCCCTCCCAGAAAATTTGCAGAGAAGTTAGTTGAATGCTCCTTTGTCAAACATTGGCAGATGGACATTTGTCAATGTAACAGAAATTGGAGAGTTTGGGATTGCAAACAATTGTCAGCCAGTTGGAACACCACTGTAGCTGCTTCTGGCACAAACATCTTGATGCCAAAGTTTCTTGATGTCTCCTGATAGAAGGTTGAAGTTAGAGAATAACTATATTGGTAATATGAATAAATTTGGAGGAATGAGTGAATACTTTAGAGAGGATGCATAGAACAAGAGTCTGCTGGACAAGTGGGTGCCTTCTGTTTGAAGGCACAGGGTTGATTTCTGGTAATAGATAGTGTCAGATATGTATATATTAGATATATAAATACCCCTATGCATATTGGGGTGGTCTGTAAGACTATTTATATTTAAAGATATACTGCCTTGGACCAGATTATCCTACTATGCTTCTAAATTCCTCAATCAAATAAAGCCACAATTTGATGCTAGACCAAAAAAAATTATATATATATATATAAACTAAGAAGAAATAAAGAGTGAATGTAAGAGGGACAGCATTATTCCTGATTTGCTTAATATGCCGTTGGATCCAGAAGTGTGTTAAGTATGGCATAATAACTGGACCATCTGATTGCTCAGAGCTTATTGCTCTTCTATAGATGCTTTCCTTCATCCCAGAAATTAGAGCTGAGAATGTTACTCTGCTTTTCCTCTAAGACCCAGAATTCCTGCAATGCCAAGCTGCCATCTCAGTGGGGGCTCGCTGTTAGAACATCTGCTCCACAATGATGGTCTAGACATTGTCCAAAGGCCCATTTTTCATTGGCCATCCTTAGTGAATAAGGAAAGAGCTCTGTTCCCATTCCAGGGGATTCTGAAAAGAACTTGGCAAACAAAGGTGGGAAGAGCCCTCAGTCACAAACTGAACTTGTATTGTTATAAACTGATCAATTCTAATTCAAAATGGTGAATTTCTGGGGCCAAGGAAATGAAAGGATGCAAGAGAGATAGTGGAGAGATACACATATGCGTCATGAATGAACAAAAACAAGAATTATTATGAGTCCTCAAGAGCAGTAAAAGTGCTTACAAGAATCAGGTCAATGGGCTAACACTTTCTTAGTTATATAAAATCCTAACATTACGTTAACTCTTATATTCCTAAATTTATAAGGTAATAGGTAATAAAAGTTTTATCACACTGAGCTATGTATAATACGATTTTGACTTCAAGTTAAAGTCTCATCCTCTAAGCCAATCCCAGTAGGTCAACAACCTATTTGACAAACAGTCCCTTCCAGTCCCTTTATCCCAGCCAAAGAGAGAAAGAATTTTGATGGCACTGTAGAGTAAAAATGTCTTTCTGACTCTGGATGAGTGCCAAAACCTCTGCTCTTATCCCAGGTTGCTAAGTAAATTTCTGATAGAAGGCAGTTAATTTTCAATATGCTTTCATTTTATTTTTTGTAAGGTATGCCACAACCAGACACTATTTTCATTTAAAGATTACATATAATGTTAATCTATATATTGTTTACTGTCTTTCAAAGATTACCTAGAGTTTTAAAATAAGAACTCTTTTAAAATATAACTTCAAAGTTGTAAGATCTCATGTATCTATAGTGGTTGTATTACTAGAACTAAAAATCAAAATACTGACATAAGATCTAATGTGTAAATTTACATTCATACTAAAAAACATGTGAAATCAGGATCATGCTATGGAATCCCAGATATATTATCACTATACTTAGTGTTCAAAAAGGATTTCATGAGATAGTGGACGTGCCACATTTATCTAATTGATTTTACTTGAGAATCTTTGCAGCTAAGAGTCATGGGGTTTTAGAAGAGAAAGTTAGTGGAATGTAATTAACACCACAAATCCAGGAGAATGTCAGGAAACACTGAGACGAATACAGAGTTCCCTACTCTAAAAGTGAGACTTGGGGCTTATCTTTCATTAATTGTATCATAACAAGATATTAGAATCAGACCTTATACAATCCATCTATCTTAATACTATAAACATTTCCAGATGCAAGCAGCTGATCTTTTCTTTTTTATAATCATAACTTTTCCATATAAGTCCCAAGAGTCAGTAATTGAATTTGAGAGAAGATGTCCTTCTTTTGAAGTTGCTTTTGATCTAAAGCCAAAGGGAAGTAATTTATTTAGATGCAGTTGTGACCTCTAAACAATGATGTATATGTGGGAATATTGGCAAGCAAAATAAAGTATCTTAATTTATTTGTCAATAAAGCAGTACCAAGATGGTTAAGAATTCAGTTCAGAATAAATTCTTAAGGAAATAGAAACTGGTATGAGGTTTTCTTTTTTCCTTCCCCATGAGCACATGCTGATGAACACTCTTATTTATGTTATATAAAAGGCTTTGGTCCTTTGAAAACATTCCCAAAGAACAGTGATAGACCTACAGTCTTTTATTGCTTCAATTACATCAGTTTTCCTTCTGGTTATAGTAGTAAATAAATACTCTTACCCTTCTTGATGACTGGTTTCACATGTGCATTTCTATTTTGGTGAAATTTTATTTATATTATTCCTGGATTTATTACATGCATCCATTATATTAAACACTATTTGGTACTTATGAAAGTTAAGAAAGAATGAAAAAAATCTTGATTGAACTTCAAATTAAGGAAGGGAAAAAACTTAATAGAAAGGTTACACTAGAGAAATAAAATCTACATGGAATGAGCAAAATTCGAAACTAATTGATATACTATAGGGATATGCAAGTACTAGGAATTTTCCTCACAAAGTACCATCTGCTTGGTACCTAAAGGCTTTGCACAAGCTGTTTCCTTTTCAGAAGATGCCATAACCCTTTACCCTAATCCCTACATTGCTCCCTTTGTCTTCTGATCCTTCTTCAGAAAGTCTTTTAGAACTATTTCCATCACCACTACCATCTCTTCACCCACTCCTTGGCTTTCTCATGAATCATGTAACCAGTAAAAATTGTGTACACCAAAGTCATAACATCTATTTTAAATATCTGTTTATTATTTTTTTAACTAATAGACTAGACGTTTCTTGAAGAGAAACAAGAGATGGTGTCTTATTTTTCTTTGCATCCACTCCTGACTACAAAGTAACAAAACCTGCCTGATCGGTTTCACTTCCCATGATTAGAGACCTTACATGAGCATTTAACTCTGCCCATCAAAGCAGCCACATTTTCCCCCCAGGAAATGGCTTTCTCACTCTCCAAGACAACTATTGTCTACCCTCATATCTCTTCTCAAACTTCGCTCCCCTCCTCCACATGTAAATCCAGCTGATGACCTCATCTATAATTCACTGAGAATACACTGGTCTGTCAAATGGGGACTCTTTCCTCCTTCCACTACCAAATCTAAATCCTTGCTTCATACAGTCACATGTTCTCCTGGGTGTCTTCTGTATCAGTGGAAAAAGCATGTCTCCTCCCATCAAGGATCTATTCTACTAGTGCTCCCAACCTTGTGGCTGTCACCTTTCAAGGTATGTCACTTGCATCATATACTTCTCTTTATCCAGCTCCTTCCTCTCATAGGGATAGGTTGGTATCTCACATCTGTGCAAAACCTTTCTGTGATTTCTCATCACCCTGCCTTTCCCCCACTCTTATTCTAAGGTGAAAACTCCATATAGTCTTCCCTTCCTCACCTCCTTCCGATTTGCTTTTTAATGTACCATGGTCTTATTCTCTCCACCCTATTCAGATGATGATGTACCACTCAAAGCACTCTACTCAGGGTCCTCAACAATCTTCATGATGCCAGTGTGTAAACTTTGCTGGATTCACCTTAGTTGAATTCAGAGCTTCATACAACACAAAGGACCACTCCTTTCTTCTTGACACATTTCAATTCTTGGCCTACATCAAACCACAGAGTTCTGGTTTTTGTTCTTATTTGTTACTTCTCTAATTTGTTGAATTCTACTTTATAGAATCTCTAAAGATCTTCAAGACCTAGTTCAAGGACTCCTCTTTTTCTGAATCTTCAATTTTTTCCTAGGTTATTTTACTCATTCTCATGGCCTTAAATATCACTGATAGTCTAATAATTTTGACATTTGTATCTCCAATCCATCTTTTGCTCCTGGAACCCCAGATTCATATATTTGCAGGTGAACTTTATCTTTTCTCTTGTTTATCCAACCTTCCAACTTAAGCCTACTTCAAACATGGTCTTTCCCTATCTTCTTCCATGTTAGGTAAGGCATCACTGCCTTCCTGGTTACTCAAGCTAAATACATTGGTAAAAAGAAAAAGCTACAGATTGAGATCACTGTAGTAAGTAAATAAAGTTCTGTGATAGAAAATAAAGGTTGGAATAGAAGTGGAGAACACACTGATGAAGTAGGTCAGCAAAAATCTCTTTAAGAAAGAGAGGACATTTCAACTGAAACATGAATTATGAGAAAGAGTCAAGCAGACAGAGAGGCAGGGGAAAAGCACACTCCAAAAGGAAAAAGCAAGTTTAAAAGTGTTTCAGAAAAAATAGTTTTGTGTATTTTCATAATAGTAACAAATTGAATATCCCTAGAGAGAAGTAAATGAAGGGAAAGGTAGCAGAGGATGAGTGTGTACGTAAAGGTGGAGACTAGATCCAATGTGAGTTTTTCAGTAGTCCAGGTGAGAGACAGTGGTGACTGGGACTAAACAAGAAGAATTGCAGAGAAAGGATTTTAATTAACTTTAAAAAATTTTTTGATTGTGATATAATACACATAAAATATTTGTCACCTTAACTATTTGTAGGTGCACAAGCCAGTAGTATTCAATACATTCACAATGTTGTATAACCATCACTACTATAAATATTCAAAACTTTTTATTATGTCCAACAAAAATTCTTTACCTTTTACACAATAACTGCCCTTTCCTTCCAGCCCCTGGTCATCTCTACTCTACTTTTTGTTTCTATGAATTTTTCTATTATAAATACTTCATATAAGTAGAATCACGTGATATTTATCCTTCTAAAAAAAGCATATTACTTATGCTTATTTCACTAAGCATAATGTTTTCAAAGTCAATCCATGTCATAGAAAATGTTAAAATGGCACTTTTCTATGGCTGAATAATATTCATTGTATGTATATGCCACATATTTTATTGAAAATTGATTTAATCTTTATTTTGATTTTTTTTATGTTTATTTTTATTTTTGAGAGAGAGGGAGACAGAGCATGAGCAGGGAAGGGCAGAGAGAGAGGGAGACACAGAATCTGAAGAAGGTTCCAGGCTCTGAGCTGTCAGCACAGAGCCCGACGTGGGGATCGAACTCACGAACCATGAGATCATGACCGGAGCCAAAGTCAGACCCTTAACCGACTGAGCCACCCAGACACTCCATTTAATCTTTATTTTGGAAATAGAATTACTGAGACATGTGTTGAAATGGATGTAGGGATGCAGATGAAGGTAACAAAGATGATTCCTAGGATTCTAGCTTGTGAAAATAAGTCATAGGAGACTAATTTACTGAAACAGAGAACACATGAGAAAGATATTCTTTAATCCCAATCAAACCAAATTCATAACCTACAGAATGGAAGAGGACTTTGGAAAGATGAGGCCTCCATTGAGTCTTAAATGATAAATGTGAGTTAACCATGTAGAGAGAGATGTATGTGAAGAGGTTGGATACAAAAGAAAATTCAAAAACAAAGGATCAAATGATAAAAGTCATGATGGTTTTTGTTTTATTTCTTTTACCTAGAGCATCCTTCCCTAATTCCTCATGTCCCTGTCTAAAATTGTCCTGATCTTCAAGTCTCAGGTGAAATGCCAGCTCTTCAAGCCTCGTTAGGCACTGACTTATGTTTAGTGGCATTTATCCTCCTTTGGCTTATATAACAATTTTTCCATTTCTTACCTATTTACTGTGAGCCCTTTGAAGGCATGTATTACATCTTTATCATATTTGTATCCTCTCACCATACCCGGTATTGTCACCCTGCATAAAGAAGATGGTCAACATGCTTTGCTTTTAGCGGAATATAATTATTAAGAATGGGAATAAAAACTGTTATGTCAATCACTAAGCCTAAAACAAGCCAGGAGGCTATAAAGAATGGGTTCCAAAAATTATTATTTGAAGATTTTTTAAATTTTATTTTAGAGAGAGAGCAAGCATGAGCAGGGTAGAGGGGCAGAGAGGAAGTCAGAGAATCCTAAGCAGGCTCTGTGCTCAGTGCAGAGTCCACTGTGGGGCTAGATCTCACAACCCTGGGATCATGACCTGAACCAAAATCAAGAGTCAGAGGCTCAACTGACTGAAACACCGAGGCACCCAATTTGAAGTTTTAAATTTGAGTTCTTTATATCAGAATTAAATAATCATCTGTTATCATTACAGTTTTGGAACAATGGAGAAAGCCCCCAAGTGACAGAGTAAACATCACAGAAACTTAATATATCAAACGAAAAGGTAGACAATACTGAAATAATTAAGGGGGTGTTTGTTCCCCTATGTTCATTGTTTAGTTTTGGGGCCATGTAAATCTAATCATCATAAAGAACAATTCCTGGCATGAAACTAGCAGTAAAGAAAATTATTGACGTATTCATTTCTAACTTTTATCAAAATTGGTTTAGTATCTAAGTTGCTGACACTAGTTGAAGGTGCAGCTTAGACTTCCAAATGCCTTAACATAAAATATGTGAGCTTAAAATGTATTCCTATTATGTGAAGTACTTGCAAGTGTGTATGTACATAGATTTCAGATATGTCTGTGATATAGAGAGAACTTAATCTTCATTAATCTAACAGTTTACTTGACAACTAGCAGTGGTCCTCTGACATCATGTTATCATTGTAGTCCAGTTTTATGAAGATGTGGCATTGTCTCACATGATGTTCTAAAGACAATCTAGATAATTATGGATTTTGTTTAAAAAAAAGTTTAGAAATCTGTATTAGAGTTGGTCAAATGGGCACATAAAGATTAAAAAAAAAAAACTCAAGTGTCTAGTTAAATATAAACCCATGGCTCAGGGTTAGGAAAAGAAACAGTAGAGAGTAGGTTTATGTGAAAATAAAAGAACAGAGAAAATAATGCTCTCCATTGTTCAGAGTGACAAAGAATTGGCAGGCATCCAAATGCCACGGGAGACAAGATTAGTACTAAGTACATCTGTCAACATCCTGTTTGAAAATCTTAGCCAGGATCAGAGGTATCTGAAAACATCCAAAGGGGGTTTCGCCTAAGAATGAGTCATATTCTCTGCGGCAGAAAGCCCTAAAATATCAGTATAGGATGTTAGAAGTCAAACAGAGCATAGTGATCACCCTGTCCAACTCCCATGTTTTACCAATGAGAAAAATGGGGCCCAGAAAACCCTTTCTACTCTGCAGCACTGGGAGACACCAGCAAGTAATGGACAAAACATGCACTTTGGAGCCATACAGAATTAGGTTTGGATCCCGGCTTAGTGACTCAGACAAGTCCCTTACTATCTCTGACCCCAATTTCCTCAACTATAATATGGGAATAACTATTTTCGGAGGATGGACATGAGTTTAGAAATAAAGTATATAAAATATCTGGTACAGAGAGAACCAACAAATGCTCAGTCTTACTATCCCCAACTCTAGGATTAGTGGATCACCTCCATCCTCAGTATAAGTGTATTCCCAATATACCTTCAGAGATGCACAGTCAGGTTTCCTCCCCTCAATAAAGAACAGTGGTGAGAGTGATACACCATTCTATAAATACTTGGGCTTTTAATAATCTGGAAATATTTTATGAGTCAGTATTGTATAAAATGCCAAATGGAACTTACAAATTTTTCCAGTTCAGCCTAGCAAAGAATAGTTGAACACAAGGGGCAGAAATCGAATAACTTGGTGAAAGCATTCTAAATACAACTGAGGGAATCTTTCACACTTAAATATGCATGGGGATGAGGTGTCAATGTTGCATATATGGGTGCCAAACTTGGTTTTGTAAGTATACAATGGCCTTTTTTTTTAATTCAACAGGATTTAAAATTTTTTTTAAATCTTTATTTTTAATGTTTGTTTATTTTTGAGAGAGAGACAGAGCGTGAGCCGGGGAGGGGCAGAGAGAGAGGGAGACAGAACCCAAAGCAGGCTCCAGAGACCAACGCAATGCTCGAACTTGCAAACTGTGAGATCATGACCTGAGCCGAAGTCAGTCGCTTAACCTACTGAGCCACCCAGACGCCCCCAATTCAACAAGATTTTAATTCAACAACATTTAAGATAGAAAAAAACGTCTAAAACTTCAAAGATTGAATGAATTTATAGGGAGGTAAAGGACGATTCCTGAAGACTTTATGATTTGCCAAAGAGTAAGACACAGTTGAAAGATTTATCTGTCCTAATTAGCTACCTCCACTGTAAGTGTACATAACATGGAAATATAGGCCCTACCACTGACACCTAGACTTAATCAATCACAGCCAATCTGATTGCTGAGACCTTTTAGTCCTAATTCTAATTTACCTGTATAGACAGTCATTAGCCATGACATGTTAAATGAGGAGGGACAATTTAAGTTTCTATAGCCAGGCTTCTGCTATGTCGAATGCACTCTTAGGATCATCCCTTTAAAAATGAATATGGAATCTGGGGCACCTGGGTGGCTCAGTCAGTTAAGCATCCGACTCTTAATTTCAACTCAGGTCATCATCCTGCAGTTTGTGGGGTTGAGCCCCATGTCAGGTTCTGCACTGACAGTGCAGAGCCTGCTTGGGATTCTCTCTCCCCCACCTCACTCTCTGCTCCTCCCCAACTCGTGCCCTCTCTCTCTAAAAAATACATCAATTAATTAAAAAAAATTTTTTTAATGTTAAAAAAATGAATAGGAATCTTTTAGGCTGAGACAGGATTAAGTCTTTAAGGAAATACCCTGTAACTAGTTTCTCTTAGTTACTATTTAGGGTGTCTCCACATATGTGCCTAGAGTTGCGAATATGATAACTGAGATCTAGGGAGAGC
This sequence comes from Cryptoprocta ferox, assembly GCA_028646485.1. Lineage (NCBI taxonomy): Eukaryota > Metazoa > Chordata > Mammalia > Carnivora > Eupleridae > Cryptoprocta > Cryptoprocta ferox. The sequence continues at coordinate 18,519,152 of CM053572.1, forward strand.
TGAGAAAGGTGGGAGACGCAAAGGATTTTATAACTAGAAGGGATGTTTAGGCCTACAGACTAAATCAAGTGAACCAAAGTGCTCTATTTACCCCTTAAAGGGTGGGCCTGTGCTATATGTTAGGTATTTTGCATTAGTTTCAACCACTTAACAATCAGGAGATTTCATATTACAAGCAGGACTCCCAGCTTCCCTGGAAAAGCTGGACACTGTGGCAATTCTAGGTCTGAATTCTTGCCTGTCGACCTTTGGTTAGAACTGGACAGTGGTGGCCCACTTCAATGCAGCGAGTTCTCCCCAATGGTTCCATGTCCCCTCACTCCTGAGGGGCTTCCCCAGGCCAGTTCCACCTGCTGGCTTTACCTTCACAGCTCCTGATAGAGTCCAAACCATATGTGAGGGGCGATATAAAACAAGGCCCAGAGAGATCAAAAGACTGATGCTAGCTTCAGAACCCAGATCTTATATTTTCCCCTTTTAGAAAGTCTTTGATGACTATTAGTGTGTTGGCTACTTCCAAAGAGATCAAATAAAGTATTATCCATTTCTATGAGAAATGAAATACCTCAGTAAAAAGTAACGGAACCACAGACAAAATATTACTGATTATCACATGCAATTTAGCTTAATCTTAGATTACAATTATATTATTAGAAGGAGGCCTAATTATTATCAGGCAGTTGGCTTCTATAATTTTTTTAATCTCTAAACTGGCTTTATTTGGATGTCAAATATCACCATACATTAGGAGTCACATGGAGAATTAATGGAGTCTAAATTCTTAGGCCTTTTTTCAAGGAGGTCCTGACTTAGTATGCCTATGTTGAAATGCAGGAATTTGCATTTTTGATGAGTATCACAGGTAATTTATGATACTTATTATTTCATTTTATTATACTTATTTCATTTCTCATAGTTATTGCTCTGGATAATACTTTATTTGATCTCTTTGGAAGTAGCCAACACACTAATAGTCATCAAAGACTATCTAAAAAGGGAAAATATAAGATCTGGGTTCTGAAGCTAGCATAAGTCTTTTGATCTCTCTGGGCTTTGTTTTATATCGCCCCTCTTACTCATCAGAGTAAGAGGTCACTTTCACGTCTTCAGTTCTGATCTCAAGCTCCAGACCATAATCATGGGACTCTGTCCCGTTTACTCAGACAACAGATGTTTACTGTGGTCCCTACATTCTTTCCCTTCTTTTTTCTGTGTTCTCTGCCTGGCAGTTTATGAAAGAGAAACCCAAAGAAGATATGACGGACAGAGTATGAGGGATCTGAATATAATTACCTAAATGTAATTGCTCAATTGGAATGTTTTTTCCATGGTGACTAGGTTAATAATTACAGTATCTCCCACCCACTTGAGTGAGTTGGCTCCTCTTTCTAAAGAGGAAAAAAATTCAACTCAAATTGAAAAAAAAAGTCCTTTCTGAACCAAGTTGACCATGAGTTTTTGAAACTTTGCTTTGAAACTTCAGGTCAACTTGTTTTGTGTTTCTTCCCTAAAATTTGTGTCCTTTAAAGGTTTTATACTTTGTCTATGCCTCTTAAATAGACTTTTATTATCACCAAATGAGCAAAATACATACTGTTATTCAGGACTCCTCTTGCATGTAACCACCATTTGATTCTACCTAGTTGAACAAGATTTTATATGCTATATTATAGCAGAAGCCACTTAAGCTTATCTTATTTGAAGCAGTTTTAAAGAGAAAAATTCTATATTCAGTCCAAAAAAAAGTAAAAAGAGAAAAAGGAACTAAAAAGTTAGTTTCTTAGAAGAATTTGCCAAAAAGGGATATAGTATCTGTCTCCAATTAATCCATACTGAAATTCTGCAGAAGGAACACCACATTCCACAAGAGAAGGAGAAAAAGAAAAATTTCATCGAAGCTGAATTCTCAGTAGTGCAGTTCTGAATGTGTAAGTTCAGGTTCTCAGGTTATAATTGCTAACAATAGAGCAATTCTTGATGTAAAAGCACACATCTCTAATCGGTCCACTCTTCTAAGGAGAGGTAAAGTCTTGGAGGATTTTTTAATACCATTTAATGGAAACCAAACTTATGCCTATGAGAATTATAGAGTTTTAAGAAAAGGGCATTTATAATGTTTTCTTTTCTCAGTTTTCAGACTAGGAGTTGGCTTTTGAGAATTTTCTCTTTCTCTTGTTATCACTCACAATTTTGCATTAGAATAAGATGTTTTACTTTAGGAAAGCCCTTTAAAAAATTATTTGAGAATGTGAAAATACTTGACAGTCTTTCAGCTTCTAATGTGTTTTACCTCAAATGTAACTTTTATAAAACTAAAATATGGGGGGTGGGGCACCTGGTTGGCTCAGTCAGTTAAGCCTCCAGCTCGATTTTGGCTCAGGTCATGATCCCAGGTTCTTGGGATCAAGCCCCAAGTCAGGTTCTGTGCTGACAATGTAAAGCCTGCTTGGAATTCTCTCTCTCCCTCTCTCTGCCTCGTCCCTGCTTGCCCATTCTCACTCTCTCTCTCTCCCAAAATAAATGAAGTTAAAAAAATACTAAAACAGGTTAATGTGCTTCAGAATTCATTACCTGACATGATTCTACCTAGTAATTTAGCCCCTCCCTAATGTCAAAAGAGAAGCTTCAGGTACTGGGTAGTGTAACAGTACTACTTTTGTAAAAAGATTAAAAAAAAATTGGGCCACCTGGGCGGCTTAGTTAAGCATCCATCTTAGGCTCAGGTCATGATCTCACAGTTTGTGAGTTGGAGCCCTATATCGGGCTCTGTGCTCACAGCTCAGAGCCTGGCACCTGCTTCAGATTCTGTGTCACCCTCTCTCTTGGCCCCTCCTCCACTCATGCTCTCTCTCTCTCAAAAATGAATAAACATTAAAAAATTTTTTTTAATTAATTTCAGTTTTATCATTAACATAGGACATTAGCAATTGGATAGCTTTAAAAGATGCTAGAGAATATTTTAATGGCCTGAAAGAATTCTAATATGGTCCAAAATATTAGTTAATAGAGAAGGAGAGGGAGAACTGGGTTAGTTCCTAGAATCCGACTTCCCTATATAATAGAGGGCTTGTTTGTAGGCGGAGTAATTTAAGTAAAAAAAAAAAAATTACACTGTACTTTAGGCAGCAATAAGTAATCCTGTTCTGCAGGAATGATGAAGTGGGGAAGAAGGGACATGCAGAATAGACAGGAGGAGATGGACATTAATACAGCACAGGAAGCATGAGAGGTTGTTAGACCCCATGATATACCCAGGATATGGAAGGATCAGCCTCACAGGGGAGCCCATTCCCAGGTCTGCATCCTCAGCATTGTCCTACCAGCTGACTGGCGAGGGAAAGAGGTAGAAAATGGAGGTCACTGTGGCTTAAAAGGTTCCAGGGTAAATCTGTAGCAATTCAGTACTTAGGACAGAATTCATGTTTCCAAACAAGACTTGGGGCTCTGGGGTACATGGGTCATATCTATGAAGGGCAGACTCGCTCTGGGAGTAGGGGTCCCTGAGCTCAGTTTTGCCTTCTCGGTGGCACCTGCTCTGAATTCCAGGGTGGTGATAACATCCAGAGAGTTGGTTTCTTAGAGTCAACTAGCTTTTGAGGAAGAAAGCAAAAATTTTATGAATGAGTCATGAGTCATGGATGTGTTTTGAAATTTATTTCCAAATGTTATAGAACGCTGATGATTTTAAACTCCAGAGTAAAAGTGAGAATTACGCCTTTATTTTTCTGTCCTACATTTTTTAGAGGGTGGAGGTAGGGTAGGGGAGACTTCTTTCCAGTAAAACAAATGAAATGCTTTAAGACAGAGTTTAAAAGAGGACTAAAAAGCAACCATTCTAAATAGACATTTGCCTGAAGAGAAAAGATGTACAAGACAAGCAGTGGAAAGATTAAGACAACTTCAGAAGCAGAAACACAGGCCCTGCTCTGAGGTTGCTGACTGGGCCCCCATTAGGTCGCACAATGTTTGTAGAAAAGGAAATGTTTGGAGAGAGTATCTGGAACAAGAAAGGGCCAGCTTAGTCATAAAGCTTCAATGTCAACAAGCAGAAGTCCTGCTTTGGAACTTACAAGGCATATACACAGCTTCCCAAATGCCAGCCATAAATATGAAAGATTGTCATATACACCCTCCCACCTCAAAAAAAAATTAGGAAGAAGGGTAATGAGAAAACAGGGGCTTCACCTACTATCCATTCAAACCCAATCACCTAGTAGAAAATCTGCAGATTCAAGTCTCATTTGTGGGCTTGCGATAACCCAGTTGAAGACTCAGTCCTGATCATGGTCTTGCAGAAGCAGACTCACTATCTGCAGTGTTTTCAGAATTATAGTAAGTTCTGAAAAGAATCTGTATGTTTACCTTTGAAATATTTACCCGAATCCCATGGATGTGTATGCATTCCAAAGGGACGGCAATGGGTGTAAGAAGGGGGCACGGGCTCTAAATTCTGTATGGGATGGCACGTCTCTCCTTAATGGTTATCCTCAAGTTCATGTTTCCACTGATAATCAAGTATTGGCTTCAGATCCCCAGAGAAAACTGTCCAGCCAGATCCACAAAGCACCTGCCTGCACAGGGGTTTAGTGTGACATTATTTGCCAGAGACATTGTAACATTTGCCTGGAATATCAAATTCTCAGGAAAAAGAATAGAAAATGAAAAACAGGGATCTGAATCCCAGCTGTGCTCATCTTAATATTTTGGCCATGTCTCAGGTTCTTCATTGCTCTAAAACTGCAATAGTGTTCTAAGAGTTTGTTGGGAAAAAAACATATGGAGACATCCACACCACTTCCTCTTCCTGGAGGTGTCTCTTTCTCCTTGAGATGCTACACCTATAAAGCAGTGCTGTTTATTTCAACTCATCCCAAACTCAGAGGTACAGGTCAAGTGGAATTATGTTTATTCTACTAGTTACAAAAGAAGCAGTAAGGCCGGTCCAGATTCAAGGGGAGGAAAGTGAGATTCTACATGATGGCGGGCGGGGTGGGGGGCAGGTAGCCAGCTTACGTTTCAAAAGAGCATGTGGGACAAGACATATTGATGTGGCCATCTTTGGCAAATATTGTCAGCCACACATGGCTTGTTGCTTAACCCTAGTTTGAAGGTCAAAAGCTGAGTATATATAGTCTGTTGGCATTTTCTTTGTAACAAATTCCAAATTCTCCTCAGGCAGATAAAGACGTAGAATGGGTGAGTACAAAAGATTTTGGATTCAGGAAGACAAAAGAGAAAAGTGCATTGAATACTGTAAAACATTCTCACAAACGCACCTATGACTCTCATAAACTGATAAGGATCCTGAGCCATGATCGCATGGACATAATTCCTTGGCTTCCTACAGACTTAGCTACTAAGTAAGGGAGACAAACTCTTTGATTTAACTGGGTTTCTTTCAAATTACTTTTTATTAAAACAGTACTGTATAAAAGCTAATATTAGTACACAATGCCATGTGGCTCAGGTCTTAACTAAATAGTGGGTGCCTCTTCCGCAAAAGGACTGTTTTGAGAAAAAATTTTAACTTCCGGGTTCCGAATAAAACTTTTTCCCCCAGACAACACATACTTTGGTTAAAAATATGTTGAAGTCCATATAGGTTATTTTTTAAGCAAAAATATAAATAGTCCAAACAATGAGACACGATTATCACCTATTTTATTTCACACAATAAAAAGAGAATCTACTTAGAGTAAATAAAACAGATAATAAGTTCCTTGCTTTCATGAAACTTAGGTAGTGGAACTCATTCCATGTTGTTTCACTGCAATATTCCTCAAGAAATTAAAGTGTTTTGTTAAATCATAACACTGTTAGGTAATGCCATGAAAAATCATTCCATTCCAAATGGCAAAAATCAACCATTCCAAAAAGCGAAATGGCATGAACAATCATTCGTGATTTGCTGTTCTTCTGGATAGACCTAGGCCAAAGAAGCAGTGCTTAGGAGGTTGTTGCCAAATTTATGTCTCATTGGCATTTTTATTAATTATTAGTACAAGTTTTTGCTGGTGAAAAAAATATAAGTGTCAGGTGCTGGATATCTTGTAAACCAATATAGTTTAGCAAGATGTCAATATAACATCCCCACTGAATTTGACTGATTAGAAAAGTAAACAAATATGAAGAGTCTGAAAACTAATAGAGAAATCAGAATTATTAGTTTAGATAGGACAAGCAAACACAATTAAAAATAAAACCAAAAATAGTGAAATAATTACAGAAGGAATGAGAGAAGAGAAGAAGGGTGTTTTTATACCAGTTTTAAAGAAAGTCTAAGCCAAGAAGAGCCTGGCATCCAAGAATCTTCCTCCATGCTCTAAATGAGGCCTTCTTCACCTTTTATAAGTATTCTCACCACACACAATTTTGATGGTTCATCTCAAACTCCACCACCCTGAAGCTATTGCCCAATACTATTTTGACTTGGTCCCTCATTGACCTATAGTCCTGATCCTATGCTTCCTATTTTGGCCCTTGATATGCTAGATTCTCTATCATTTCCTAATTGTCATATTTGTAAGCTTTGTGAAACCAGCTCCCCAGTGCCCAAAGTAAGCAGTCGACCTTTAGGACTAGTCAATCACACACAGTCAGAGGAAGAATGAGCAACCTTGTCTTCTCAACATGGAAATGTGTCAAGTGGCATGAGGTACAAATCAGAGTATCAGGGTAAGCAGAATGAAATCTGCTTCATGAAATTCCTTCAAGATATTCTTTATAAAGGTCCGTGGAGCACATTCCCGCACCAAAGCCAAAATCTCAAGTGCATAATACCAACGAGGACCATCCCCCTCCTTAGACCAGCAAAAATAAATAAAACTCAGTTTCTCCTGACCTGCCTGCCCACACAGATCCTACTCAGTGAGTTAGAGGTCTGGGGCTGCACCGAAGATAGATAATGGTCTTAAATGGTTTAGGCAAGGTGGCCCAGGAGCTGGCAGATAGCTTACTCCTCATCTAGTGTAGGGGAGGAAAAGCTACACCTTGAGCCTCTTAGGTTTTTTAACTGGAGCCTGTAAATGAAACTGAAACAAGACAGATTAATAGGAGAAGAGCTACAAATATAGTTTATGTTAACATTTTTACGTGACACAGGGCTTTGTAGGAAAGAAGTGACAAGCTCAAAGAAGTGGTTAGTCCTGAGAACTTCGATATCATTTTAACAAAGGGTGATACAGGAGACAAAGAACAAAGGGTTTGGGCTTTTAGAAGCAGTGAATTGTGGGAAGGTAAATATATAGGGGGAAACTAATGAAGGATTAGGATCATTCAGTAAGATTTGTTTGTATAGATTCAGCTCAGCACCAACTCCCTCCTTGTCCCCAGTGATAAGAATGGTAGAAGGAAGGTACCTTTCTCATGTGATATTTATGCTCCGCTCTTGGCGAGAAAGGGGGAGAGGAAAAAGCCCTTCCTGCATCCGCTGTTTCTCAACTTCCTTCAGCTCCAAATAATTAACATGCCAAAGCAGTGTTCACCAGCTACCACTTAAAACCTGAAAACTTCTGTTCAATCATTCAGTCTGTATCTTTTAAGAATGTGTTTCAAAGAATGATTCTGAGATCATCTGCATCAAAATTACCTTGGATATGACACAAATGTGGAATTCTGGGCCTATCCCAGACCAGTTAAATCAGAATCTCTGGGGTGGGCATGGAATCCCCACGTTCAATAAGGTTCCAGGCAATTCTCAGATTTTGTGTCTTCTCGTGCACGGGGCTGCTTTCATGCACAGCGAGGAATGGCAGGATAGCCTCCTTTCTACAGGATCTGTGTTCCAGAGTTCACTACAATCCTCAATGGCCCCCTTCACTCACTCACATTTACCTAACTGGCCCAAACAGGAGTTTTATTTTCAACCCATGGTTGAAAGCCTTCCTAGGTGTGTGATGAGACATGACCAAACAGCCTGTGATAAATCAGACTTGCTAAAAATGTTTCTGGAAACCTCTTCAGCCTAAATCACTTCAGTTCAGGGAAAAAAAAGTTAGAAATGTAGTGACTCTAATATGGCAGATGGCTACATTCAGCCTCTTGGGACTTGGGGAAACATTATGGCCCTTCTCTCTACCCCAAACTGCTGTCAGGAAGCTGTCTATGACCTGACTCCCAGAGCCTTATCCTTGTTTGATGGCTGGAACAAGGGGATCAATACAAACTGTCTGTCAGTTCTACAACTGCTGAGAGAATTCATTAGGGAATTTAGGAGGCAACTTTAGGACAGCTTCCCAAGACCATGATAATTCTGACTCTTGGGAAACAGAGGTCAGGGGAAAATGTCATAGGAGGAAGAGAAAGGCAACATGGCTTGAAAATTAATAATAGTCCACTTTAAATCAATGACCCATGAAACTCTTACATATGTCCACACAATCAGAGCGTATTTAGATAAGCATTCTTACAGGTAATCTTATTCTTACCTCTACCAAAAATACAGTACCTAACAACTATTTCATTAATAATATTAGCCAAATTTTAAAGATAAAAATAACCCATAATCTTACTGTCCCAAATTATTTTTTCATATTACCTTTTCTAAATAAATATACTTATATACAAACATAGTTTTATAATTAAAATACTCTTTTTTGTATTCTGCTATCTTAATAAAATCCTTTTTTTAGTTTAGTTTTGTTTTTTTGAGAGAGAGAGAGAGAGAGAGAGAGAGACAGAACTCAAGTTGGGGAGGAACAGAGAGAGAGGGAGACACAGAATCCAAAGCATGCTCCAGACTCCGAGCTGTCAGCACAGAGCCTGATGCGGGGCTCGAACACATAAACTGTGAGATCATGACCTGAGGTGAACTTGGACATTTAACCAACTGAGCCACCCAGGTGCCCCTTTAATAAGATCTTTTAAACTTTAGTACTATGGGGATCCCAAATATGGTGAATAAATTGTATATGCAAGAGAATAGTTGTTGAGGAATATGAATCTTTCTTTTAACAATAACTTAAAAATCTAGCAACACCAGGAAGCTCTAACAGTTTTTTCCATTCTTAAAGCTGCATCCTGACATTGACAACACGCTCGCTAACAAAAAAAAAAGAAAAAAAAACTTCATCAGTTTATTAAATGCTCTTCAAATGACTTTCATAAGCATTTCTTACTTGATCATTATCCCATATCGCATATCTCTATGCATTTGTGGAATGTATATCATACTTGGCCGTAAAAAGCAAGTGATGCATCTGCTGTCAGACTGGTTGTCTACAGAGCATTCAACACTCTCTATGACTATTAAGTGCTAACTAAATATCCACAAGGATTGCTGCCTGCCAGAACTATCAACAGTGTTCTGGGTTTATTTGGCATTGCAAAGAGAAGTATAAATGATGACACCAGTTATTCTGGGCAGGCAGAGCCCATGAAGTATCCTAGTCTTTCAGTGATTGTTTTAAGTGTGTGAATCATTGGGCACCTGATGGGCTCAGTCTGAAGAGCATGGAACTCTTGATCTCAGGGTCATGAGTTCAAGCCCTACGTGAGGTGTAGAGATTACTTAAATAAATAAAAATAAACAGAATAAAACTTAAGTGTGGGTCAAAATGGTTACTTACCTGAAGTTGTTCTAGAGCATGTGACTTTAATTTGATTAACACTATCCAACTTTATTGCATCAGTCAAGACACATGTGGTTCCAAGTATCAGACTCAAACTTGTTTAAACAAAAAAGAGCAAACGTAGATTTTTGTAATAAAACTCTAAAGCGTGGCTAGATCTAGATGTTTGGATAAAGTCACTGGGATCCAAGATTCTGTCTCTGTCTTCCAACCCTGCTTTCCTCTACAGTGGGTTCATTCCCCACTTGCTAGGCTGAGGTGGACACCAGCAGTTCCATACTTGCAACGTCTATGCTTAGAAACCCCAGTCAGACAAGAATTCCTTTTTTCAGAGCAGTCTCATCTAAATCCTGCAATTCACCCTCTTGGGGGAATTCTTTGAATAAATAGTTATGATTGGATAATGCAAAGTTTTAGATGGGTGTGGTTGGTTTATGTGGGCACCAGTGAAGCCTTCACCAAGGTCAGTGGCACCCATGTTATATAGCCTGAGAGCAGAAAAGGGGAAATTACCCAAATAAAGTTGAAATGGTTTTCCTAATAACGGTAGCACTAACAGGAACAAACAAACAAAGCTGGACAGTGCAAACAGACATGATAAAAACGTGGTCCAAGTCCTACCTTACAGGACCATATTTAAAGCAATAGTTGTTAAAAAGAGATAAAATTCAGAGAAATGGAAACTTCTATTGAAAACTGTTTTGTTCTAAGATGGCAACAAGTTATTAACATTAAATTCAAATGAGTGAATTTCATCATGACAAAAAGTGGCTGTGATAGATAATGAGTCATCCCCACCCCCCTCAACTGCCAATTTTATTCTAATCCTAAACGCTGTATCCTGTGAATATGTTACTTTGCACGGCAAAAGGGATTTTGCAGATGTCATTAATATTAAGGAGCTTGAGATGAGGAGATTATACCAGATTATCCAGGTGGGCTGTAAGGACATGACTCAAAAACATAGAACCTTGCCTGGCTGCGGTCAGAGGCAAATGTGATCAAGAAGAAGGGTCAGAGATGTAACATGACTGGAGATGAAGACAGAAAACGGCAATCAGGAGCCAAGGCACGTGGACAGCCTCTGTTAAATGGAAAAAGCCAAAAACAATTCTCTTCTATAGCTTCCAGAAGGCACACAACCCTGCCATCAGCGTGATTTGAGCTCAGCGAGACCTGTACTAGTCTTCTGACCTCTGAACTGTTACAATAGCAAATTTGTGTGGTTTAAGCTGCTGTTTATGACAATTTGTTAGGCAGTAACAGAAAACTAACATGGCAATTATTCCCGCACTTTCACACATCCTGTGGCCTAAATTGTCAGGACATGGTCAATCACACCACTTGGAATGGCTCAGACTGAAGACCTCGTTTTAGCAGAGACATTTAATGCTCGCTGAATGCACATGTGTCACCCACCTTTCCCAGGCTCTGTGCAGTCAGAGAGGATCATATATGATTTTAAGTAACATATATCACGCCTCAGGCGTGATTATGCCTGAGACGTGAAATGCCCCTGCTCTTCCCCTGCCGAGCTCTTAAGTTCTCTTCCTGGGCAAATTGGAAGGCTCTTGTTCAAATGGTGGTGCCCCAAGACACAAATATCTGCCCAGATCCCTCAGGTTTTGCTGAAAAGGAGCTGTTGGAGAATGACTAGAGTTGCAAACGATTTTGCATAACTGAACAATAAATTTTTGTATTTTAAGCTACCGACATTTCCAGGTTTGTTTGTTTCTGTGGACTAATCAAGACTATCTTGACTGGTATAGTGACAAAATAATGCTATTTCAGGAGATAGATTATCCAATCTATCAAGTTTAACATGGAAACTACTTTCTAATTCCCTCTCTCTTATTAACCTATTAAGCTGTATCACTTACACTTCAATTTTGCTGTACATACAACTGGGAGATATATAATTTTACATAGCACATGGGAAAATATTCTTCTTATTTGTTTTTTTTCATCATACAATAATGTATTTTACTTTAGAAAATAAAAAGGAGTTTTGTATTTTGTTAAGTGAGAAATAATATTCTTGTTTTTCTGTCATTGGCTGGTAATGATAATGGAGATTCTATGCTTTCATGGTAAGTTTATAGGATGAAGACTTATTTGTGTTATCAAAATTGCTTTTGTTCTATCAACATTTTACATTTAAGACATTTGCCAAGAGGCACCTGGGTGGTTCAGTCAGTTGAGCATCCAACTCTTGATTTTGTCTTGGGTTGTGGGGTCGAGCTCTGCACTGGAGAGCTCTGATCATGGAGCCTGCTTAAGATTCTCTCTCTCTCTCTCTCTCTCTCTATATATATATATATATATATCTCATACTCTCTCCCTCCCTTGCTCTGACCTTCTCCCCCTCTCACACTCTCTCTCAAATAAAAAAATTTAAAAAAATATGTTTTAAAAATTAAAAAAAAGACATGCAAAGACATTAATGAATTTCAGGAAAACTGCATGCATATGGCCATCAAAAGGTCTTAACTGACAAGAAAAAGTAAACTCTCAATCTGAAATGCTTTCCTAAGAGAACCAGAATGCAAAAAAAAAAAAAGAAAGAAAGAAAGAAAAAAGTAAACCCAAAATATAGTTGAGTTTAAATAGAGTAATGGCTTAATATTTTCCATTTAATCATCCAGGGTGATAATGACAGCTTAAGATGAGCTAGAGAGAGATTACCCAATTCCTCTCCTTTATTTGATGGAAGACAAAATGGAGGACTATTGGGTAATTTAGGCCAGCAACCAATAGGAACAGAGATCATATGTGATAGCAAATCTAAGTGTAGTCAGAAAGTAGTTATGTTCTTAAGACTAAGCTAGATTTATATAATCAAAAGTCACATCTTTTTGTCATAAAAAATTGCAATATAAAATTCACCACTTTAACCATTTTCACATGTATAATTTGGTGGCATTACAATACATTCGCACTGCCATATGACATCATTATCACCATCCAGCTCCAGAACTTTTCTCTCATCCCAGACAAACTCTGTGCCCACTAATTGCTCCCTCCTCTCCCCCAGCCCTCTGTAACTACTATTCCATTTTCTATCTCTATAAATTTGACTATCTTATGTACTTCCTATAAATAGGATCGTGCACTATTTGTCCTCTTGTGACTGGCTTATTTCTCTAAGCACAGTGTCTTCAAAACCCATCCATTATGGAGCAGGTGCCAAAACTTCCTTCCTTTTTAAGGCTGAATAATATTCTATCATATGCATCTACCACATTTGTTTAGCCATTCATCTGTCAGTGGACATTAGGCTTGTTTCCATGTTTTGGCTATTATGAATAATGCTGCTTATGACCAGTGGTGTACAAATATGTGTGGGGTTTTCCCTCTTAATTCTGGGGGTATGTACCTAAAATCACAATTGCTGGATCATACGGTAATTTTTTTGTTTGTTGAGGAGTTGCCAGACAGTTTTCCGCAGATATTGTGCCATATTACATTCCCACCAACAATGTGCAAGTGTACAATTTCTCCATATCCTTGCCAACATTTGGTATTTTATGGTATTTTGGGGGGTGTTTTTTCTTTGTTTCATAATAGCCATCCTAATGGGTATGAAATGTTATCTCACTGTAGTTTTGGAAAAAATCACATCTTTTTACCACTGAGAAATCCTACAGCTGGCTGTGTGTGTGTGCTCACATGCATGTAATGCATGTCTTTTCCATTCTTTTTTTGAATTTGCTGCTTACAAGAGGAATCATACCAATGAACAATGCTGAACTAACCCACAAGTTAGCATTTTAATCTTTTAAAACAAGACAAATAATTCATTTATATAGGGGCAAAATTTTTTTTCAAATATTCTCTTTTAGAACAAAGTGTTTCATCTATCCTAAAAACCCTTAGATATAGGTTATAAATTTATCTCAAGTAATTTACAGTGAAAACATTTTTTTCAACCATTTCAAATTTTTACTTTAAATTGGCTCTAACTTAAATAGCTATCTCAAAAAATTAAATCTTTAACCTCAATTTTACTTCACGAGGCTTTGAGTTTCCATTTAATATTTTACTAGTGGTAAAACATGAAAAAAGTTAAGTCACCAAAAATCTTTGATATTGTGGTGACTCTTCTCTAAATAGCACAAAGAAACCTATAATAATCCTTATCCTTCTTTGTTTAACCAGTTAATATGAAGTGAGAATCTAGATATTTAATTCATAGCCCACAGCATTCTGCCCTTCTAGGCATAATAGCAATAGTGTATAAACTCTGCAGACATGGCAATCAGATTGTAATAAACAGGAAGTATATCTGGGAGGGAATATAGGTGCTTCTGGTCTACTCAGCGCTGGTGCTTTCTAAGAATATGCTCACAATTCAGGGTGGCTTAATGCCATCCTTTTGCTCTTCTGAAGAAGAATCATGGGCATCTGAAGCCCTGTCTTGCACACATACTGACTATACACATCTCTCTGCTTGTTCATCCCTAGGACAGCAAACTTTATGGTTCTTTCTCAGGACAGATGATTTTAAAGAAGGAAATACTTAAAACAGACTAATACTCTAAGCCAAATCATTTCACCTGGTGATGTAATTTGAGAGCTCTTTGATTTGGCCAGGTCAGGTTTTCTCTTAGGAACTTAAAGATCTAAGGATTTCTATTAACAACTAAATGAAATAAAGTTTACAAGAAGAAGTTTTCTAAATCTGAATTTTTACAGAAGTATACAGGAGTATTACTCATAAAATAACATTATCAGTCATTCTTGTCTCATCTTTCACTTTCCCAAAACAAAATAATAACTTCAAGTAGATCACAAATAAATTTTAACATCACTACTCCCTGATAAAATTTAAGTACATTAGTGCTATCATATCACTTGCTCAGGGAAAAGTTAGAAAAATATTTTGAAATACTCTGATATACATTCTAGTTTTAATAATTTATTTTTATTTCTCCTTGACTTTCCTTTTGCCATTAAGTGTAGACCTTGAGACTAAGACTTATTCCTCAGAATAGACAGTAGCAACTGTATAGTACAAAGAATAATTGTTTAACTTCGGCTTTCATACTGACATTTAAAAAAATGTTTATTTATTTTTGAGAAAGAGAGATGGAGCATGAGCAGGCAAGGGACAGAGAGAGAGAGGGAGACACAGAATTAGAAGAAGGATCCAGGCTCCAAGCTGTCAGCACAGAGCCCGACACAGGGCTCCAACTCATGAGCCACAAGATCATGACCTGAGCCGAGATCAGACACTTAACCAACTGAGCCACCCAGGGGCTCCCAAACTGAGATTTTTAAAGCTCCCTAAGAATATAGTAGTTTTGAAAATCAGGCTTTGAAAACAAAGAATAATTTTCTCAGTTTCTCAAAATTCTATTTTTTCATAGGTTAGAACCTCTAACATTCAATCATTTTTCTATCATTAAGAATGGAATATTCAATCATCTTTTACCAATAAGAATGGAAATTTATTATTTTTCATCCTAGATCATATATTTAGAACGCCAACTTGCAGAACTGGCTCAAGACTGCACCCAAGAAAAGAAATGGACATTGGGTTATGTGGCATAAAGAAAATTCTTACTTTACTGTCCCTACAAGGAAGAGCCAAAGATAGAACAGAGAGAAGGATGTGTGAAGACAGACACAAGGTCAAAACCCTGGGAGAAAGCAATGGGTAGTAATATAAACACCCCATGGGACTGAGGCGAATTCGCTGCTTTACTACATAGCCTGAGGAGTCTGCCCTCCGAGATATCCCTTGCTGACTGGCCACAAGGAGGAGCATCCCTGATTCGTCATGTCTTAGATATTAGTCAAGGAAATATAGGCATTCTCTAGTGTCCCATTTGGGTGGGAGTGAGAGGCAAAGGAGTTGAAACCCCAAGAGGGCTAGGGTTGTGGCAAGGAGACAGGTTTGAGATCAAGAGAATAAACCAGGATCTTCAATGACCAGTTCCACTGCAACATTTGAAAAGTAGCTGAAACCAGCTCAACAGACAGCAATCAGCAAAGGACAGAAGAGAGCATAGGGACAACAGTGACCTCACAGCAGGACAACACAAATATCAGGCACCTGTCAAACCTCAGCAGTATGGTGTTTACTATGGCAAAGTATGAGAGAAAATGGTGAGAAGGCCCCAGAACTGACTTAAATCCTGTAGGAAGAGAGAGGCGACTGTCTTCAACTACAAGGACGTCATAATCCTGAGTAGGCAAGTTCAGGTTCATTATTTTCCCCTGGCTTCCAAGTGACAATAGGAGATCAATAAAAAAACCAAGAAATCAATTAAATTTTGAGGCATACCACATTAGACATGGATAAATATGTTCTTCAAGATGGGTTGCATTTAAGAAACGTTTTTTCTCTTTTGAACATGTTTGCAACTTTTTGATTTTCTGCCTTCTTTGTAGTCTTCTGTGCCGTTAGTATTGGATGGACCCAATCTCAACAGCTATACATGCTGTAAGGTTTAAGAATTTGTCCATCACCATGTGGTTGCTTAATGAAAGAATTTGACGCAGCACTTGTATTTTCTGACACTAGAAGGTCTAAGGGTGCCTTCTAATAAAGAGATGCTGTTTGTTTTGTTTTGAAGTTTTAGTAATCAAGTGCAAAGTTTATGATACACTGAATTTTGCTGAACTAACGATAAATGGCTTCTTTTATTTTTATTTTCTGGTCAAGATAGAGAAATAGAAAAGTTCAAGCCTTGTAAAATGGCTTACAAATTTTATTTCATTTCTTAGGGAAGATCAGAATCTCAAGTAACCTCTGAGATGTTTTTTAGTAGCTCTCCTGTTAAAAAAAACCTCTGTACAAGAATCAAGTTTCAGTATTTTTCAAAACGTGTTCATTTTAATTTTGGCACAACTTCCTTACTTCCGCTGTGTCTGCCAAGTCAAACACCTGTGTGAAAGAGACCTATCAAACAGATCACACAGAGGGAGTGATGCTAAGATGATGGAGATAATCAGAATGTGCTAAAAGACAAGTTGACCTTCTTGAATCTCCAGAGCCTCAAGGTGATTTCAGGTCTGCATCTTCTCCCCAAAGCTAGAGGCTAGACCTTTCCTGTCTTGCTTGTCCATGTGCAAAGTGACATATGCCTATATGGCTTTCAAGGTGATGTAGTGTAAAATTCTCTATTTATTTCTCTTTAAACTGCATCATTAAGTACTGGGTCCCTAGAAGCTTTTGGCATCCTCATATAATAGTAAATTCAAAAGCTCAGAAGACAAGAAGGGGTACAACATTTGATACTGGCTTCCCAAGTAATTATAAAGAAGTCATGTTCGAATGAACCAGTGCTGTACCTTTCTCAGATTTGCTGGTTAATGTATCCATCTTTATTAGCAAGTGAGTGGGGTAGAATGATGCAATATGAAAGGAACCTTCCAGTAGTGCTTCTAAATGATTGAGTGCATAATAGGGGAAACTAGACAACAGTAAACTCCCAGCTTTGAACTAGTAATCGTTCAGAACTGAATAAAGATACAGGAGTTTAAATAGTTGTATGTAGCACCATTCCCCCTACCATTTTCATTGTTTCCCCATTGCAGTAAACATGGGGATTTCTGTTCCCATGCAGGAGCCATAAGAAAGGTAGTATCCAGTTGTAAACAGTGGACCACTGACCGTCCAGATCATAGTATTTCACATGACCCCATATACAGGCTAACAGCAGTGTTCTGCCAAAGTATAATCCATGGGGAATAAGCCTTTGAGATTGTTTAAAAGTGGTAGACTGTGAGAGAGAAGGCTATTTCCTTTCCTAGATCCTAATTTAGCTGGAAAATGAAGACAGAATATGAGTTTCCTGTAGCTTCATGCATTGTGTAATTTTATGGGACATAAACAAACTTGCACTGAATGACTTATAGGAGCCAGCTGAGATATTTACTTTTATGCAAAATGTGACCTTCAAGCTATATATAGCACATCATCCAACAAGGACACAAAACAGCTCTGAACAATACCCCTTTACAACTAGTCCCATCACCAATTCCGAGAACGGAGATCGCTTTCTTAAATTTCACAAGGCATACACTGGGCTCTACTATATTCTGAAGACATCAACCAACATATGTGAAACACCAGCGTGGGCCATGTAAGTGTGTGAACCCTGGAGATAGGAAGCCACGTGACACTCTATCCCCAAGAAGCTTACCTGCCACAGGAGGGGACACGGATGTAGATATGCAAATACTGAAGATCGTCCACTGTGTTCTGATGGCTGAAGAAAAACTGGACAATATGCCTGCTGCTATGATTTAAACTTGGGAGGTCCTCATGATTCCAGAGGTACTGCCACTTACTTGTCATCATAATGGACATTTCCTACACCTTCTCCCATACATTGATCATGGGAAGCTAAAAGTGCATACACATATGGTATTCCTCTCAGCACAAATTACAGGAGTAATGCTCCATGATTTATATTTATTGATGGATAGATATTCATATAGAGAGAGAATTTTGTATTCCAGGCCCACACGGAGGATGACCACAGAGAGTAAAAGGGAGAAAGAGGGAGAATATTAATACCACAATTCCCTATTTTTGCCTCATTTTAAGCACTTTACCCAGTTATTTTAAGCCCTATATGCACTTATCTCCAATTCCCTACCACCTCCTACCCCAAAAAAAGTTTTTGTCAATAAACAAGGAAACATCAAGCAAGGAAATGCTACTAACATAAGGAGGTGTCTTTAGGTTGCCCTTCCACTAGGCTCCTTGTAAAGCCAAAGTTG
Organism: Cryptoprocta ferox; assembly: GCA_028646485.1. NCBI lineage: Eukaryota > Metazoa > Chordata > Mammalia > Carnivora > Eupleridae > Cryptoprocta > Cryptoprocta ferox. The sequence continues at coordinate 18,537,457 of CM053572.1, forward strand.
TGTATTTTCACTGATAGAGTCTAACAACAGGTTGTAGAGCTGTTTTCCTGTTACGGCCAACGAAAACAAGTTCCTGGGGATAGGAAAAAAAAAGTCATACTCCACACTTTTTTTTTCTTGTAAGTATGATATTTAAAGTTTATACAGAGAGATTGTGGAAACTGAAATATTCCAGGAAGCCAAGGGCTTGTGCATTTACAGGAAACACAGGAAAATCTGTCTCCTTGATAATGGGTGCAGCCTCTTAAGTTGATCAGATCCATTCAGGTAATAAATAAGGTGTTCAGTGGAGGTTTCATATCCAGTATACCTGGGATTGTTTGGGAAAAGGATTTTTCACTCTCTGATTAGATTTTAGAAGCAACTAAAATTTCTGCTCCAGTTTCTTCTCTCCTGTTTGGTTCTCAGTGAGTTCCACAATGCTTCCAAGAAGACTGTCTAAGGCTTGCTCTGTGGTACCACATAACCAGGTTTATACCTAACCATGGAAGAACCACAATCAGCTCCAGATTGCCTCTCCTGTCACCTTGTTACTTAGGACGAGGTAATATTTGAAATTTACAAGTAAACTGAATTCTACTAAAGCCATGTTCTGGATGTAGCCTTGATGAAATACTCTGTCCTATCATCAAAAGTTACACTGTCCAAAAACTCTCTCATGCTGTATTAATACCTAGCTATGGTGTTCAGCAGCAGAAGAAATGTTCTGTTTCATGTGTGAACTTTCCAGAGACAGCATGATGCAGGAATGAGATCAGTGATTTTGGAGTCAAAGAGACCTAAATTTGAATTCCAGCTGAGTAATTTTCTGCTGTGATGGGGGGGATTCTATAAATGCAGTATTATGATGCCTGTTTTACAGACCAAGAAAATGAAGCCTAAAGAAGTCAGTTACTCCAGGAGGCAGAATGAGTAAATGGCCCAGGGAGGATTCAAATGCAGACAACTTTGCCATACTTCCTTCCAAATTGGGTCTTCACCTCACTGGGGCTTGAATGCTTCACTTGTTTGGATTAGTATCTGTTATAAGCCTACATTTACCTTTTTACTGTTGCCAACTAAGTAGTTCTACATCTTGAGGTCTCCCTGACCACAAAAGAAAAAGAACACATCCTAAGCACCCTGGAAAAAAAAGATTTTCCTGTTCAGTTCCACTTAGACTGCTGCTTTCTATAATAACTGTGCGATCAGAGTTTGAAACCAAGCTGTAGTTAAATCTGATGCGGAGGTGGTCAATTTTGGAGACTTGTAAATCACATGACTTCAGATCCCCTGGAGACACAGAGGACGGAGATGTAGAAGAATTTTCTCCTAGACTTCTCTGAAGATTTTAGAAGTCATTAACAAGAATAGGCCTTTTAGATTGAGATCTCCATTCAACTTCCTGAGATAAAACCAGATGAATTGCCTGAAGACTAGACAATTCTTCCAATCAATGGCTGACACTAATAGGACATTTGCTGGAGGGCAAAATGGGAGTTAATATGCTTAGGAAGACCCATCCTTCTCAAATCCTTCACTTATCCCAGTTGAGGAAGGTGGAAAAGGCAATCAAGAATAGGGTTGAGGGAATATATACTTACCACCAACAATTTGAGGGTTTTTTTTTTTTTAATGAAGCATAGTTGACCTAAAATGTTATATTAGTTTTAGGTATACAACATAGTCACTGAACAACATTTGCATTTGTTTTGACTTGTACTTTTTGGTGTGTTTGTATGAATGTGGACAGAGGTTAGAGAAGGTAGGGAAGAGTATTAAACAATTGGAGGGGGTAGAATTATTATAACAAATGTTCCAAAACCAAAATAACTGCCCCTTGGAAATTATAGCAGACAGGACAAGTAGAAGACTGATCTAGTGATAATGAATGTCATGGAGAAAATAAGTTTCACATTTTTTGGATCTGGAACGCTGATTGGTTCAGGATGTTTATAATTGGAGACATTCACAACGTTGCTTAATATATCTTGCCTTGCAGAGCCACAGATGGAAATTTCTTCTATACCGTCTATCCTGACTTGTATAGGTCTACAATCTCTTATCTGAAACGGGGAGACCAAATATGTTTCAGAAGGCAGAATTTTTCAAATTTGAAAGGTAATCCCAGTAGGGACAATATTCCATAATCAAATATATTCATACAATATTTACACTGAATAGGTTATCTAAATACTATAAATAGCTTTCCATCAGCTCAGATCAGATTTGCTGCCAAATGAATTCAGGTCATGTCAGGTCAGATTCTGCCACCAGATGAGCTATGAAAAGCTTTCTTTTTCCAGAGTTTTTAGGATTTTGGAAATAGAGCTACAGGATTGTGAACCTATACAAATGGAAGCTTCTATTTGACTGTTCTATTAAAGGGAAACATCAGCTAATTTATAGGAAGATAATAATAATCAAAGAAACTTCAGCGTGCTTAGAAATTGCAGGTACACAATAATAATACTATAGTTAACATTTCTTTAGCAACTATTATGTGCCAGGCACTGTCCTAAGAGCTTAGCATTAATTAACCCACATAATTCTCTTACGGTTCTATGAGATACTGTATTGATGTACCGATAGGCCTATTTACAGCTCCCACAGCAAGTTCATTGGAAGGGCCCTAGTTTGAAGACAGACTGCTCCTTTCTGTAAATACTTAGACTATCGTGTCATGTGCCCCAGAAAGAACACAATTCTTATTTATCATTCTACTCACATTCCTGTTAACTCTATAGGAAACTAAGGTTGATATATTACATGTAAAATTACTCTAATACTTCTCAACATGCTTGATTTCATCATGGAGTCTATATGGTGTTAGAGAATATTTGCAATTCTTTGTCTTGCAACTGAGGCAATTAACAGATTGTTGACATAAACTTCTTATGGATAATAGAAGAACTGAGCATTTATATTTTCCCTTTGAAGTTAGACTGGTTTCTAGTCAGTTTTATCCCTAAGACCTAACTAAGAGTTACTTTTCGGGATGAATTAATGAGTCCAAATCTCCAAAATAAATAAACCCTATTCAGAAATGCTAATTTATATTATTCCATTTGTACACTGTTCTCCTCATCAATGTTAATCCATTAGAATGTTTTAGAAATCAAACTTTTATGTTAATTTGTCTTTGTATAGAAGTATTGATGGAAAGGTAGTTAACAACCTTGCATTTGGTGGAATGTATTATTTTACTGGTCTCTACAAACTCCTGGCCATGCTTATCTGTATGTGTATATAGAATGTACGTACGCACATGGAATGTGTGACACATCCAGATAGGATCACGACTGATTCCACCAGCACCTGGAAAATGATGCTGCTTATCCAGTTTTACCACTCCAGATACCTGATGGCTAAAGTCAGATGCTTCCACCTGGTTCCCATGCCTATCTCTAACAACATCTAAAAGGTTCTTTGACTCAGAACTTTGTCAAGATGAAAGATTGGGAAAGCCTAAAGCCATATTATGGGACACACTATATACAATTTTCTAGTTACTTTGAGAAAACCATGTAGTTCTTTTTTTTTTAAAGATTTTATTTTTAAGTAATCTCTACACCCAATGCGGGGCTCAAACTTACAACCTTGAGATCAAGAGTCTCATGCTCTACTGATCAGCCAACCAGGTGCCCCCCAAACCATGTAGTTCTTATATTACTTCCCAATCCAATTAAAGGAATTTATGGATAAGGAAACAACTCCTTCCTGTTCCTGTCCATATTCTGCATCATTACCATTGATCCTGCAAGATTCCCTGTTCTTTCCTACCCCTTGCACTGTCCCAGTTTCAGCCTGTATATGGTAGAGTCATTCTCTCCTATCAGAGCTGCTGTGCACAAAGCAGAGAATTCTCAGTCTCTCTATCTGCAGTTGAAAAGGTTCTCCCTCAAGTCAGAGTCTTTTTGTCACTGAAGTTTTCTAGCAGATTCTATTTTGTTTACTGCACAAGATTGTGCTGGGACGTTAGAGAGTCACTATTTTGCAAAGCATCCTCTGCAAAATTTGCCCAGTGACTTCTCAGTCCTGTAGCTTTTTCTTTTACTACGCTGCCTCGCTAGGTCTCATTTTCCTTCTCTCCTTCTTTCTGTCTCTTTCTCTGTCTCTCTATACTTCTATCTGTCCTGACTGCAGAGGCAGGATGGGCTATTACGACAGAGGGTACAGCTTTCAGGCAGGCTAAGTCCAGATGAAGGATTCCCCATTGGATAGTAGCCACTTACCCTCTATTACTTCCTGTGTCACATTATCTACTTCCTCTCTGGATATTTTTGGACCATACAGACATTTGTTTACACATGCACAGATACACACATCTGCACCCCTAAGTCATCCTTTCAGAGAGATGATAATCTGAGGATTTAAGTTATAATGACATTTATGATAGCAGTTATTAATATAGAACCAATTTAAAAAATTATATTTACAATTTTAATTGAAATTCTTACTTGGAAGCATTCTTATTTTCCAGTTGAGAGACTCATGCTCATATGCAAATAGCCAATTTTGTGGTTTATCATGCATAGGTCTTATCATTTCCAGGAAGCTGAAACCTTAAGAAGTATAGTTTCTGCTCAACTTTGGCACTTTTGGCTGTTTTTCTGTAAGAAAAGACTGACAAGTAGTTTTGGGGTCATAGTGATATTATATGAATACTAAATAAGCTCTTCAATCCTACCCATCCATCTATTAAAGAAGACAGGGTCAGAGTCACCATTATTGCTTCCAATTTAACTCAGCAAGAATCTGAAACTTATCATGTACCCACTACTGGGCAATACAGATCTAGTATGGGCTGTTATACCAACAAAATGGCAACATGTAAACTAACAACATGTCAACAATGCAAAATAGTTTAGAATGTATGCCAGAAGTTCAAAGTCCCTAATACAATCAGAGGATGCTAGAATTAAAAAAAAAAAAAGTTCATTAACTATATAGATTAACATTTTTCTTTTATAAATGATGAGGTTGATACACAGAGAGGCTGATTTGTCCACAAGTTTAAGTACTTATTACAGTGGCAATCTATGTATGCGTAGGCCCCAAGCCCTCCCCTTGCATCTTTTGGGAGCTACTCTCTCTTCCCATCCTGAATTATGTAATTCACTTGCTGGCTCTTAGACACTATTAATTTGTCCAAGGGTATATTTTAGAATGTATAAATAAATATATGTATGTTTTTTACTTTATGGCATGTATAGCTTTCATTTTAGTAATGTTGACATTCTGGGCACTAAACATCATTATACACTAAAAAGTACATGCTATTAAAAATACCTCTTATTATTTAAAAAGTCTCTTCAAATGATAAACAAATATCAAAGGCAAATTTAAACCTAAACTAACTGAATTCTGTGTGTGCTCTTTAGCCAAGAAATAATTAATTCAATTTCCTCAATATCAAAATGTCACAATGAATAACTTCATCTTTCTCAAAACCAGCAAATTGCATCCAAAACAACTAGCTTCTTATTCTGCTAGAATCTTGAAGCTGATGTGGCTTTTACTAGGTATTTCCTATCCATTTGATTTTTATGATGTGCTTGATTTTAAGCTATCTTTATTCATCATCTATTAGTTCATTCATTCATTCATTGTGCCTTCCTGACATTTTTCCACTTCTGTCAGAAAATTAGTATTATATGGGGCATCTGGGTGGCTCAGTTGGTTGAGCATCTAACTTCGGCTCAGGTCATGATCTTGTAGTTTGTGAGTCTGGGTCCTGCGTGGGACTCTGTGCTGACAGCTCGGAGCCTAGAGCCTGCTTCAGATTATGTGTCTCTCTGTCCCTCTCCCACTTGTGCTCTGTCTCTTTCTCTCAAAAATAAATAAATATTTAAAAAAATAAAGAAGGAAAATTACTGTTATAAATAGCATTGCTTTCAATGTATTACAATGGTATAAACTTAAACATCAATTGCTTAGCCCATCCGCTGGTTGAGAGATGAGCTAGTAATCTAATATAAGCCAATGGAATGTGAGGGGTGTTTGTTTAAGATTACGGGGCAGGGAGGAAGCCTCCTGTTTTCTTTAATAAATAGGGTAGAGACCCTAGGCAGAATTAAGGAGAGTCATCCCAGGAAGACAGTGGCAGTCATCTGGCTACCAGAGTAATTAATACTAGGCTTAGGAAGAAGGAGACATTGTAAAGAAAGAGCAGAAAGAGCAGAAATACCAAATGATCTTCAGTTATATTGTTGGGACTACTAGTTCAATTCTTGTCTGAAACTAGCCGTATCTCTGGAGTTAATACATTTTCTTTATTACTTAAGCCAGTTAGAGTTAGGCTTTCAGCTTTTTTGAGACATAAACAGTATTGAATAATACACTATTATTGGCTTTTTTTTTTTTAAGTAAGCTCTATGCACAATGTGGGGCTTGAACTCATGACCCTGAGATCAAGAGTCTCTTGCTCTACTGACTGAGCCTGCCAGGAGCCCCTATTGGCATTTTTAACAATTTTGTTCACTGTGGCAGATGCTATTAGTCAGCTGCATAAAAGACACTATTCTTCATCCTTCTTAATACAACTCCAACTTTATTCATCATTCAGGTACATAATGTGCTTCAGGGATCCCACCCACCCACCCCAGAACATCTATGTTTATTAGTTTTAACCAGTCATAGTGATTCTATTTCCTTGCCAAGGGATTCTTTAGGAATATGTTATGACTATGGACAAAAGTATATAAGGTACATTCTGCTGAGAGCATCATGGAAGGTTTACTACTTAAAAAGGGCAGATAACCCTTTCCTTTTTCTTCCAACTTTTAGACAACATCCTGTGAAAAATACAGCCATCTTGCAAATAGGAGAGGGAAACAAGCGAAGCCAACCTGGCTTCCCTGAGCCACAAAGTGAGCTAACCCTGGAATTCCCCAGATTTCACCTTTCATGCAATAATAAAGTCCCCATTGTCTAAGTTGGTGATAGTCACCTGTTCTGTTATCTGGAGTTGAAATCACCCTGACTAATGTACACATCTTCCTTGGCTGGTAATGAAATATGTTCTGATAAATCCATTGTAAGTTAAAAACATTGTTAGTCAGAAATGCATTTAATATAACTTACCTATAGAATATCATTGTAGGTTAGCATAGCCAACCTTAAATGTGTTCAGAACACTTGCACTAGCCTACAACTGGGAAACACCATTTAACACAAAGACTACTTTATGATCAAGTTGTAATATCTCATGTAACATATTGAATACTGTATTGAAATTGAACAACAGAATGGCTACATGGGTAAAGAGTGGTTATAATTGTATCAGTTATTTACCCTCATGATTATGTGGCTGACAGGGAGCTGTGACTCACAGCTCCTGGCCCGACGTTATGAGAGAGTATCATACATATCACTAGCCCCAGAAAAGATCAAAATTCAGACTTTGAAGTATGGTTTCTACTGAATGTGTATCACTTTCACACCATCATAAAGTCAAAAAACTGTTAAGCTGAGCCATTTATAACTTGAGTACTATCTGTATTCACAATATAATATTAATTCGTTGAGACTAATTCCTAGTAAAAACAACCTTACTTAATTGATTAAACCCAAACCGAGTCTTAAAAAGATGCTTGGGGTGCCTGGGTGGCTCAGTCAGTTGAGCGACTGACTTTGGCTCAGGTCATGATCTCGCGGTTCTGAGTACAAGCCCCATGTTGGGCTCTGTACTGACAGCTCAGAACCTGGAACCTGCTTCTGATTCTATGTCTTCCTCGCTCTCTACCCTTCCCCCACTCATGATCTGTCTTGTTCTGTCTCTCAAAAATAAACATTAAAAAATTTTTTTAGCTAAAAACAAAAGTAACAGATACTTTCACAATTTTCGGTATACTTTGCCATTTGATGGTTCACTTCAAGTAGTTTGAAGAAAAAAGGTGACCAATTAATTCACATTAAATAATTTAAATAATTAAATGATATATCTTAAGCTAGAGACAAAACGAGAACTCATCCTCCTGAAAATTAATGTGCCCCTAAGCTTTTGTTTATCCAGGTGGTTAGAGAACCAGAAGACACTGGAAGGACCATCTTGGAAAGCAGCCAGAATAAATGCCCACAAGTCTTAATGGTAATCCTGCTTCCAGTTCCTAGGATTCCTATTATCTTAGGATTTTTTTAGATCAGAAATTAATAATAGATGGAAACACAAAGAATGAGACACTCAGCCTTTTGCTTTCTTGTTTTAAAGCCAGGAATATTCCATAAACAACTGAGAAGTTGTGACTCCAGACCAGGAGGAGATGCCAATGGGACAAGGTTTACATTGGGCTTGCATGGGTACCTGATGGTAGGGGTGCGTGGGTTGATGAGGATGAAAAGTGGCCAACATATTTCATACCTGTGCCTATCCAAGAATTGTGGTGGTATTGATCATAATAATGAAAACAAGACATAAACATTTACTCTGCTTTATGTGATTTTCTGAGCAAGTTCTTAGTAAAATAACACAGTAGGTGCCATGTGCTATGTAAATGTTTATTTCTTTCATCACTTACCTATTCTCTCTTTCTCTCATTTCTTACAAGTATGAAAGGGAGTGACACAGAAAGAGGAGAAAAAGTGAAATCATAGTTATGTAAGTTCTTTGAAACCTCTAAAAATTATACGTATTATTTTTTAAATACTAATATACAATACATCTAAAATATACCCCAAAACTTTCCACTATCAGAATAGAAGCATTTTGCTAAGATTTTAATAGTTGCCTAGACATTTTTTTGTGCTTCCCCATAGTGCCTTCAATTTAAGCCGACCCTGAAAATAACTCCTTTGCCATTAGCTTTGATAATGTTTTGAAGGCATGTAAATTACGTGATGAAAGAGGTAACTAATGGGGAAAACATCTATGAAAATTAACATTTGTACCAAATATCAGAAGGTTTCCTAAATAAAGAAAAGCTTGTTTGAATTCCCTCATGGGAAATTTCTCCATCACGTTTGAATCATGTTTTTGTAATTTGAAGATGAAATTACATCTTGACATTTCAAAAAAATAAAATCAAGCTGGAAAACTGGAATGGCATTCCATTAGGAGAAGAAACTGAAAGAAAGCATATGTTCCATATGCTGTCATCAAAACAGAGCATTTCTATGCTGCCAGTTTACCTTGGCGGACACATCCCTAGGCATTCACCCTTCTCTGAGTCCTTTTCTTACTGCTGTCTTATTACTGTGAAATGAAAACCAACAGAAATTTGCATAAAAGTACAAGAACGTTAATAAAAAAAAAGAAGTTAGACTTGTATAAGAAGTGAGACTGATAAGCAGTGCCTGTTTCTGTGAACTATTCCTCTCAAGGGTGCATTTTGGTATTTTCCTACCCACTTCAACTCTGCTATTGTCTCTCATGCACTTAAACTAACTTCAAGGCTTCTCTAAAACCCACATTTCTCTTGGTCTCTTCTGAGCTGAACCTTGGAGATTCCAACAAAAAGGTCCAAATGCTCAGCTGTGTCACTGTAAAGCCCATTTGTATCATTTGAAAAGTGGGTACCACCAACCATTAGTTCCTCATGGCCATCTATTATATTTCCATAAACGTGACTAACACCAAGAAATAATGGAGTCTTGCAAAGTTCTTCATAAAATAGTACCTCATGGAGTTTAAGAACATAGTTCCTGAATGACAAGTAGAAGTGAAAGCGTGTTACAGGAGTGTATTGCCTGATCTAATGGGTATGGAGACAATTACACAGAGTTAAGAGCTATTTAGATGCATGAATCAACAGGACTTAGTGGCAAGAGAGATGGAAGAGGATGAGAGTAAAGGAGAAATCCAAATTAATGTTCCAATTTCTGATTTTAATGAGAAGATGTATGATGCTGACATTTTACTCAGCTAGGGAATACTAAAAGGAAATTAATTTTGAAAGTTACATAATGAGTTCAATGGAGGGAGCCCCAGGTACAGAGTTCAGGTCTCACCTTGAGTTGTAAACTGGGGCAGCATTCACCCAAATAGATGGCAACCAAGGCCACAGAGAACACCTACAGAGAGAGAAAGAAGAAAGCTTAAGACCAGGAGTTTAAAGATCTCCATGCAGTAATTACTCTGAAGAGGAACTCACAAGATGAGACCAAAGGAGTAGTCAGAAAGTTTGGAGGAAAACAGAATGTTCTATTATAGAAATCAAGGGAAGAGTATGATGGGGGGCTGTCAACAACTGCAAATGCTCAGAGGCCATTCAAGATGAACATTAAACCAAGCCCAGTGGATTGTGTGACATCAGTATGCTCAGCAAGGCCAAGGTGAATAATGTAATGGAAAACAAAAGCTGGAGCGCACTGGGTTAACAATGAGAAAGGTATGCGGAAAGGGAGTCAGAGTACAGACAACTCCAAGAGACCTGACAGTAAAGGGGAGAATAGTGATAGAGAAATAGCTGAAAGGTCATTAAGCACTGAAAGGGTTTTATTTCCTTTTTAAGATGGTACCAAATGAATACATTTAAATGCTCATGGCTTGGAGCCAGTAGCAAGGTTAACATTTATAAGGAAGAAAGAATAACAACGGCCTACGATTCCAGACCTCTCTGGGTGTTTGGAAACCTTCAGTTGCCCTTTGTTGAAATCCAAGTCTTTGGTGACTGGACACCTAAATGAGCTTTCTGGGAATCCTGTAATGGATAGATTTTTCTCATTACTCAGATACTTGTTGGTTTTCCCTCCTGTATTTGCTTCCTGTTACTGCTGAAACAAATTACCACAAGTTTAGTGGCTTAAAACAACGCAAGGTTATTATTTTATAATTCTGCTGACCAGAAGTCCGAAACAGATGTCACTAGGTTAAAATCAAGGCATCAACAGACTATGTTCCTTATAGCAGCTTTAAACTAGAATCTGTTTCTTTGCCTTTTCCAGCTTCTAAAGGCCACTTGCATTTCATAGCTTGTGGTTCCTCTCTCTGTCTTCAAAACCAGCAGTGTAACATCATTAGGAATTTCTCTTTGTCTCTGACTTTCCACCTCTTCCTCTAAGGAATCTTGTGATTATATAAGATCTTTCCGGATAATCTAGAATAATCTTCCCATCTCAAAATCCTTGACTTACAAACAAATGTAAAGTCCCTTTTGTCATATAAGATAGTATATTCACAGTTTTGGGGACATTTGGTGGGGGGCATTATTCTGTACAACTTTGTGGCGGGGGGAGGGCATTGCCTGACTACCACACCTCCCTATTTCTAAAGTACTCTGACAAGCTTACTGAGAATTATGGATGGAGTCCTAAGAGCTTCCTCTGCTTGATGCTTTACATAATTAAAAATCTCAGTAATTAATCTCGGCAATGTCATTCTCTAATTAAGGAGCATTCACCATTTGGATAACTATTAAAAATTCAATCTAGCCAGTATCAGCAGCAGTTGATTTTATCATTTATAGTATTCCAGGGTGAAATAAATCAACAGTTCAAATCAATCCTGTGTGATGCTTCAATTGGTATTTTTTAAGAAAAAAAAATCTATTCTGACGCTTGTTAAAACAGTAAGGAAGACTTTATTGAGGACTACTTAATGTTGAGACTAACACAATAGGAGGAGAGAGGGTACTGAAGATGAAAAGCACAAGCTGGGATTTATAGCAGAGGGGTAAGCAGAGTGTTGATAGGAAATGAGTTTAAGGGAAGGCAGGCCAAGGTGACCAGATGTCACTAGGGCTGTGGTGGAGGATGAGGAATTTGATCAGATATGGAGGATGATCAGACACCAAGGGTGGGGATTCTCCATAAAGTGGTTTAACAGAATTCTCTCTGCAACTGTGCTCTTGAAGACAAGGTTTAAGGATGAGGAATAGCAGATAAAATGGTTCAAAGGGAACCTAAATAAAGTTTGGTCAGGAAGAGAGTCTTTGAAACTATAGTATTTTTTGTAATTTATTACCTCTTAAGCATAGATTTCTTATCTTTATTTGAAAAGTCCTTAGTCCTAGCACTGAATCTAAGAGGCTGGTAAAAATCAGTGGTGCTGTCATTATCATCCCAGCGCTAATAAAAAGGAAGAAAACGAGGGACACAATAAAACTTAAGGAAGAGAAGAAGCCATGTGTGATGAGATATAGCTGCCATGTCACTCAAAATTTTACACAAAAATGACTGCATCCAAGTGTTCTGCTGTGAGCACATTTAATGGCACTGTCAAGTCAACTAAATCAAAATGACTTGCACCCCCTGCCCACAAAAATGAAGAATTCTTTATCCCATCTTTCTCCATAAAAAAACCCACCAATTTTTATTGTCATTTGCAAAGAATAACACTGTCAATACTATTGTTACTATAGCATCATATAGTTTCTCAAAGACATGCAACACCAGAAACTATAACAAAGAACTGTTTGAAAATCAATGCCAACAACTAAATTGGCCTTCTTCATTCTATAGAATTAGCGTCATATAGCCTCTGAGCATCAAGAAGAAAATCAGAGAAGAGTCTCATAAACTCTACTGCAATGATGCAGTCCAAATGATAATCATCTTTACTCTTATTCCTCCAACTGACTTCTAGTCCATACTAATTCCACTGCAGATAAGCACAGAAACAGTTTTTCATCTATTGTCTCTTCTTTTTCTTCTTTTCTCATAGTCTCCTACATATCTCCCTCCTGTAAATTTCCTTTTCTCCTACCAGGATCCATTTTCACTTTCGGGCCTCTGGCCAGGCTGTCAGTCACTGTGCTTAATCCACTATCCTCTTCAAAGGAGGAAGATTTACAGGAGGGAACTTCAGGTCCTGTTCATAGGAAAAGGTAAAAGAGGTTCCAAAAAACCCTTTTCTTCTGCTAGATTGACTACCTTTTGGCCTAACTCATGTGCATTGTGATGTTAACAGTGTTTCTGTTGTTTCCCAACCTTGTTGAAGAACTCCTTCTTGTAGAACAATCTGGTATGATCTGAGACCCTAAAGAGGGTGGGAAGGCACCCTGCCCTAAAAGGCAGCAATGGAGTAAGCTGTTCTACATTGTCCTACCTTCACCTGCATGAGACAATTTACCCTACTGGTGTAGATGGAAGGGGGACACAGAGCTGCACTATGCCTACCACACAGTATCTGGCCACTAGGTGTTTCCCCCACTTCCCATCATGTACCAGTCTATATTCATTTTGTGGCACCATCTTTGAGATGTCCTAACTTGTTTTTCCACACAAACAAATTTCTCCCACCTCCCAAGCTAGTACCTTCATATATCCCTCTATAAGTCTTATTGGGCATTATTAGTTGACTCCAGCAAGTTCCAGGAAGAAAATACAGGATTTAGATCTACAGAAGGAGATTTCCTTTGCCCCCTCTGGGTGGTGGCAAATGTTTAACTCTTATGGAAGCTGGCGAGTCACTTTACTTGCCTCTAAGGCATGATCTCTCAAGCAGAGAGATCTCTTAAGAGAGACTCTTTTCCTTTCCTGACCAATTTGTAAGGAAATGCATCCATCTGTCCACTGAGAAACAGAAACAAAAGCAAAAACAAACTCCAAACACTCATCATTTTCTCTGGATTCTGGAGATGATTCAGCCAAGTGAGAACTGGCAAGATGTTGCTGAGATTTAAGCTAATTGTTGGGGGAGGGAGGGGAGGACCATGGATACAGTCAGTCAGCTGGTAACATTCACAGGCAGAGCCATGTCAGGTAATAAGGGAGAGGCACTGAAAGTATAAAAGATGTGATCTCTCTTCTGCTGTGTGTACTGCAGCCTTGTCAAGAAGAGGCATGCCTGGGAGACTTCTGACTTACCTTTTAGGATTTAGCCAAAAATTTAGTTCACCATGCCTATTACAGGTCAGCAGAAATTAAAATGCCAAAACCTGGCCTAGATTTGCTCAAGTAGAATTTCAGCAAGGAGTCCTTGGATTCTCTTTATTGGTGCAACTCCCCAGGTGCCAGTGTGGAGAACCATTTTTATAGCTCATAGAATCTAAGTCACAGATCTGGAAGAGATCCATTCTAACTTTTCCATTTTTCTATTTAACAAAAACTATTCTATTCAGTTCATACATGTTAAGTGTAATGCTGTCTAATCACAAAAGTTTATTATCTGGGAGAAAATGCAGTAGGGAAAAGCTTTGGGTGAAGAAAATACGTACCTGGGGAGGAAATCTAGAAACCATCGAAATGATGCACCAGTGGAAAACTTTGGACTAGCCATTGCTACAATGGTTTTGTATCACATATATACTTAACTTTCATTCATTTGTTCACTTAACAAATGACCTAACACATGTGCCAGACACTGCTTTAGTTACAGAAATTACAGTAGTAAACAAAGCAAAGGGTTCAGCCCTCATAGAGCTCTTGTTCTAGTGAGGTAGGGAGACACTACCAAGAAGATAAAGATAAAACATTCAGATATAGGATGTCAGAAAACAACAAAGCAGGGAATAGCAATTTAATTTGTCCAGCAGTGGGGGCTGGGTTGAAATTAGGCCTTACTGGGTGAAGGTGACTTTGGAGAGGAGAGACCTGAAGGAACTGAGGAAGCTAGCCATGTATGCAACAAAGGTACAATTATCCAGGTGAAGGAAATAGCAAACGTAAAGGCCCTGGGGTACAAACATGGCTGGTCTATTAGGCACGATAAAACGAAGAATAGATGTGTTAGTGAGGCAAAAAGGGAACCAGATCATATAGTGTATAAGCAGGTGGGTTTCTAGTCTACATGAGATGAAAAATCACTGGAGTCTTTTAGACAAAAGACCATTAAGAACCAACTTGTTTTCGATGAGACCTCTCTGAGCAGAGAGGAAACCAAATTGAAAGGGTGAGTAGCAGAAGCAGTCTGACCAGACATAAAGCTATGGCAATACTTAAACTGTAGTGCATGTGCTGGGCAAGAGAGAATTACCATTTCAATAAACATTAAGACAGGCAGGGGTGCCTGGGTGGCTCAGTTGGTTAAGCGTCCTACTCGATTTCAGCTCAGGTCATGATCTCACATGTGAATAAAAACACTGAAGAGAGAAAACTTCAAGTAGTAAAACTAATCTGATTTATTTATTTTATTTTAGAGAGACAGAGAGAGAAAGAAAGCGCGCAAGCAGGGGAGAGGGGCAGAGGCAGAGAGGTAGAACCCCAAGCAGACTCCACGCTGATGTGGGGCTCCATCCCAGGACCCTGGGATCATGACCTGAAACCAAGAGTTGGATGCTTAACCAACTGAGCCACCCAGGCGCCCCAAGACTAATCTGATTTTTAAGACATAAAAATTTGTGTTATAAGAAAGCAAAAAAAAGGGGGGGGGATTATTTATTTCAGAGATTTACCATTCTCAGATGGTAACTGTGAACATGTACAGAAGGAGAGAAAACTATGAAGGTTATTGCTGAAGTTCTGTTTATTATTCAAGTAATGACAGAGATATATTTACAAGGATGAGCCAATTTTCAAGTCCAAGTATGGCAATAGATGAAACTGGACTCCTATGTGGTTACTGAGAAATGCACACAGCTTCCAAAACCACATGAAGGTGAGTCAGAGTGATGGGCATTTGTACAGAGGAGGAAGCTGACATAGTCTTTTAGGCCAAACAGTAATCCTGGGTGGCTCTGATGAAATAAGGTATATAATCACCTCACCGGGAAGAGTCTTTCTTATTGAGTAAATACTTGGCAGCCTTGGTCATTAGCTTGAAAAGCAGAGAGAAAAGTAAACGTTCATGAGGTAGTACTCAGCAGAGATGTTTGTTTAGGCTGAATCCTGAATGTCCTTTTGGACCTAACTCTGAGCTGCCTCTCCCCTACCCAACTGCGGAACTGTGATTACAGGAGCGAACAACATATCTGACTCATTCTCTATGTACAGGGTCCCAGTGACTAATTCCAGGTGAATTAATGTTTAAAATGACTGTGGGTCTCATACAGGGAGAAGTATGCTTCCCATTGTTCGTGGCATGTGAATCAGAACCCAGATCAGGGGCGCCTAGGTGGTTCAGTCAGTTGAGTGTCTGACTCCTGATTTTGGCTTAGGTCATGATCTCATGGTTTGTGAGATCGAGCCCTACATCAGACTCTGTGCTAATAGCACCGAGCCTGCTTGGGATTCTCTCTCACTCTTTCTCTATCAAAAGAGACAAATAAATAAAATAAAAAGAAAAAAGAAACTAGGTCAGTGGTTCTTAGCATTTCTCTGTTCACTGAATGCTCTTGGGTGGTGGCATTCAAGAAGGGATTGAAAGGCGAACTTCCCTTTTTAGATAAAAGTATTTACAAAATCTAAAAACAGCCTCCCATTCACTGGGTCACCCTTCAGCAACCTATCACTGTCGACATGAAACTATTAACTTCCCAGACACACGAAGCAATGTTTTCACGTGATGTAGGTCTTTCAACCTAGCATTACACCACATGTCCTTTCTCTGATTAGCAACGAGCTGTATCCTGCTCTCCTCCAGTCTGTCCATCACAGCTTTCTACCCACCAGATATTTCTCTAACAACCTGTAGCTGCACTGAAGTTAAATGCAAATTTTACTCATTGATTACACTTGGCAGCTGACCTACAAAGACCTTGAGGGACCCCAATGGCTGAAAGCCATCACATAGAAAAGCATCAGTTAGGGATACTGCAGATCTAATTCCTATACAGGTAAGATCAGATGAACCCAAAATACACATTCTAAGCGAAGTCTTAAGTCTCGAAGCTGCTCAAACTATAAATACCTCTGCTGTTATCTATTTTGTTATTAGTGTTTTTTAAAAATTTTTAATGTTTATTTCTTTTTGAGAGGGAGAAAGACACAGAGTGTGAGTGGGGGAAGGGTAGAGAGAGAGGGAGACACAGAATCCCAAGCAGGCTCCAAGCTCCGAGTGGTCAGCAAAGACCCTGACATGAGCCTTGAACCCACGAACGGTGAGATCATGACCTGAGCTAAAGTCAAATGTTTAACTGACTGAGCTGCCCAGGCGTTCCTAGTTGTTAGTATTTTTGACGTAACTTGTCATGTGGCACTTTGCTAAGAGCATGAAAATTTTAAAGGTATTAAGAATGAGAAGTTAGAAATGGCCAAAGGCACATGTCACATTTTCTTCTGGGCCTTTTGTCTTTTCAAGGCTACATAGAAAAGTGAACATACATATGTGGAATTTAAGAAACAAAAGAGATCAATACAGGGGAAGGAATGGAAAAATAAGATAAAAACAGAGGGAGGCAGACCATTACAGACTCTTAAGTACAGAGAACAAACAGAGGGTTACTGGAGGGGAGGTGGGTGGGGATGGGCTAAATGGGTGATGGGCATTAAGGAGGGTACTTGCTGGGATGAGCACTGGGTGTTGTACCTAAGTGATGAATCTATAAGTTCTACTCCTGAAACCATTTCTACACTCTATCTTAACTAGCTTGGATTTAAATAAAACTTAAAGAAAAAAAGAAAAGAAAAGTGAGCATAGTCTGCCCCAGCTCTGGGCAGAAGAATGCTCCTGTTGTCTGTCTTCTTTCTAAACCATTTTAAGCATGCACAACTGTCACCACCTCTTCTCTGGCCTCTTTGCCATGACCCTAAGCCATCATCCTCATTCACACCTATTTTAAGTTGAAACAGAAAAAAGGGGAATCATGAAAAATGGCACGTGCTTGTAAAAACCTCTGCAACTATACCAATTGTGATTTCATACCCTGACTGTGGCTAATTAGGTTTGCTCCCTCCCTTTGGCAGAAGAAATTTCTCTTTTCGCTGTGTATCATGGAGCCCCTGGGTATGGGGTTAAACCTGCGATTATCTGGTCAGATGACAGAATCCTCCATGCTTCAGGTAGACCGAACCTTGGCAAGACTATCTGATCTGCTAGTGAAAATCTAGGGAAGACCACCAGTGTTCAAGATGTGGGGATGTGTAGAGATGTCAGGAGCTTCCCGATAAGGGAGCCTGGACTCAAGGACAATAGTGCAAGTCAGAACATGCAAAGGCTAGTGGTAGACTCTGGACAAACCACTGAGGTGGCCTTGGGCTATTTCCACTACAAATAGGATGTGAGACTCCTGGAGTCCCCCACTTTACTGAAGACGTTTAGAACACTTCTGTGATTTGTAATGTGTTTAGAAATGGAACAAAAATATTTGTATTACATGTGTGAAGAGGTCATTAAATGGTAAAATACTAAATGGTAAAATACCGTCGTATGAGAAATTTCCTTCTTGGTATATATACTTATCTCTCGCCCCAGTTTTATTTAGATACAACTGACATAGAACATTGTGTAGGTTCAAAATGTACCATGTGTTCATTGGATACATGTGTATTTTGCAAATGACTGCCACCGTAGTGTTAGCGAAGGGCACCAACCTATCACATAATTATCATTTCCGTTTTGTGGAGTGAATATTTGAGATCTATGCTCCCAGCAACTTTCAAGTATGCCATACAGTATTATTAATTATAATCATTACATGACACATTAGATACTCAGAAGTTTATAACTAGAAATGTGGGCACTTTAACCAACATGTCTCCATTTCCTCCACTCCCCATCCCCCACCCCGATAATAACCCCCAACTCCACTCTTTTTCCTATGAGTTCAGCTTTTATGTATATTATGCTTGGTAAAATGTGTCAGATAGAGAAAAGACAAATACTGCATGATATCACTTATGTGTGAAATCAAAAGAGCTGGTGTATATATGTACTTTAGCTTATCTCCTTATCAGCATTTTCATTTAATGTATGAAAACAATACAGTAGGAATTAAAGCCTTCAGGCTCTCTCCCCTTTTTCAGTGGTCTTTGCCTTGTGCTAATAGTATGAATTGTATCCCCAACAAAATTTGAAGCCCAAACCTCAATGTAATAGCATTTGGAGATGGTGCCTTTGGCAGTAAATAGGTTTTAATGAGGTCATAAGGGTGGGGTCATGAGATTAGTGCCTTCAAAAGAAAACATCAGAGTGCTTGTGGTCTCTCTCAGTACCTTGTGAGAACACAGTGGGAAGGAGGCTTTCGGTAAAGCAGGCAGAGTTCTCACCAGAACCCAGCTATGCTGGCACCCTGATCTCAAACCATCAGCCTCCAGAACTGTGAGAAAATAAATCTCTGTCATTTAAGCCACCAAGTCAATGGTATGGCATTGTGTTATGACAGCCTAGGCTGACCAAGATACCCTGCTTCTCTTTCCCTCATTCTCTTTCTACCTTCTGTCTACACTATTCCCTCCTGGGGAGCAGAGACATGTAGACCTAGTAATAGTGATTGCCTATGTAATGCCATCCTGCTGTGTTTTCACCCCTTTACCACTGGAATCATATGAACAAATTATTCCATCTATATTGCATTATTAAAAAACAAAACAAAACAAGCACTTTTGACCAATTTGCCTTCTGTAATGGCACTAAACTCCTTTTTTTATTGTGCACATTGGTAGAAAATAACTCCACCTGAAAAGAGAGGAGAAACTAACTTAAGAAATGATTGAAGAAGAGGTCAAAGAGAAAGAGGACAGGTAGATACAACAGGGAGGGAAGCTGCTGAGGGCCTTCTCCATCCCTGGGCCTCACCAAGGCCCAGTCTTCCCTATACAGCCCACCATTCCTTTTCTTCCTGTCTTCTTACTGCCTCTTGCTGCCACTTCCTGTCTTTCCTCTTCTATAGGAACTCACTTCAACCCCCAAGAACCCTTTCTCCCAGCCCAGATTTCCATGCATCCACCTTCAGGGGTGAAGAGAAATGAGCTGTGCACTAATGGTTGAGAATCAACATCCTCAGCCTGAAATAACAACTGTCCATGTTGAGTAGGACCATCTACGAGGAACCCATCTATCTGGGTTTCAGAAAGTGCGCATCCAAAAGGAAACTCGAGCCCAACACTAATCAATAGAAATATGAGAGCCGCAAATGCATACCACATTTGATATTTTAAATTTCTAGTAGTAACATTTTTTAAGAAGTAAAAATAAATGAGTGAATATTGTTTTAAAATATATTTTATTAGGGCACCTGGGTAGCTCAGTCAATTAAGCATCTGACTCTTGATTTCTGCTGGGCTCATGATCCCAGCGTCATGGGATTGACCCCCACGTCAAGCTCCACATGCTTAAGATTCTCTCTCTCTCTCTTTCTCTCTTCCCTTCTCTTCTGCTTGTGCTCTCTCTCTGAAAAATAAAATTTATTTAACACAATGTATACCCCAAATATTATTGTTTTAATATATAATGTATTTTTACAACGTAATGGGATATTTCACATTTCTTTCCAACTAAGTCTTCAAAATCAAATGTGTATTTTACTTTATTAAAAAAATTTTTTTTAATGTTTATTTTATTTTTGAGAGAGACAGAGCTTGAGAAGGGGACGGGCAGAGAGAGAGGGAGACACAGATCTGAAGCAGGATCCAGGCTCCAAGCTGTTAGCACTGAGCCTGACATGGGGCCTGACTGATGACCGGTGAGATCATGACCTGAGGCTAAGTCAGATGTTTAACCAAATGAACCACCCAGGTGCCCCTCAAATGTGTATTTTATACTTCCAGTACATATATCATTTCATATAGCCACATTTAATTGCTTAATGCCACATGTGGCTAGTGACTACCATATTGGACAGCATAGCTCTGGTCAGATAAAAGGAAAGGTGAGGCCCTGGTGTACCAGAAGTTAATGAAGGCCTCCTGCCAAATGGACTGACTCTCCTGGTTCTAAAGGCACAAGCCTATTGCAGAGGCAACAAACTAAATGCTCCTTTGAGACGTGGAGACGTTTTTCATTGCTTTTAAAGAAAGGTACATCAATTACCATCTCCGCCAATATTATGTTAAAATTTCAAATATTCAGAATAAAAATATCTCCATGGATTCTTGCAATATTGTATATTGCTAATAACAATTTCTAAGAGCAGATAACATCTTGATCTTTCCTCTTACCGCTTTTTTGAGGCCAAAAGCATCCTGCCCACATGTTTCAGTGCTCAAGCTTTCATCTCATATCGCTTGGGAAAATTAGGAAAAAAAAAACTGCAAACTAGTTGTATTTGCTGAGAAGGGGGCGATTCCCCGCCCACATGGAATATCACAGCAAGCTGCCCTGTGTTTAGCAGGTGTACAGGTACCGTGGGGTCAGTTTTCACTGAGGACTGAGTAAATGCTGGACCTTTAATTATAGTGATTAACTGTCAATACCATTAATTCATACACTATTAGTTTGAGTATTCCTACAGTGATATCCAAGTCATTGACATTCCTTTTTATAGCTGATGTCTTCCCTCTACATAACTCGGAGAAATGATTTTAATGGTGGAAATTTCAGGATGAGAATGGTAAGGAGGATAGTCTTGCTAAAGTCTAATAGGATGAGGTTTTCTTTCAGCAGGTAAATTTTGTGATGGTCTACACCAATTTTTTTTCAAGGATTCCCTGCTATGAGCCACTAAAATTTTATCTCTTTGTTGAAGCCTCTCTCTCACTTTATTTAGGCTTTGATCATTATCTGAAGGGTCAGAAATTATAAAGCGTAAGTTTTTATATCCCAGGGATATTTGTGATTTTATGAAAGAAATCCTATAAAGCCTTCAGATCTAGAGAGAGAGAGAAAGAGAGAGAATATCTCTATGGAAGATACTATGCTGAAAGTTTTTCTAGATCCCCTCCAATTACACGTCTACCAACTCTAAAGCTGACTTGGTTCAAGTAAGTAGTCTTTTCTCATCACTTCCCGCAGAAGGGGCAATGACAACTTTTTTTTTCTGAGTTAAAATGAAATTTAAAGTATATTTCTACTTGATTTTCACTGTTGCGAAAGATTCTTAGGTAAAAGGATACCATGAAATTTGGGATGGCTGTTGTTTATAGATTTGATTTTCAAGGACAGTTCATTCCCATGGTTAATTAAAAGTTAAATGTGTACAAAAAAGAGTTGGCAAAGACTGATTCTCCTCCCTCTCTAGAGGCTTCCAAGTTCTTTTTTCATGAGCACCCAGAATCTTTTTCCCTCACCGGATCCAGATTCCATTCTCGGTGTATCTGACTAGATGACGCAACATCTGTGTTCCCTTTTAAGAACGTGAGAAATAAAGCTTTTCCGTCTTCCCTCTCTTTGAGTTCTGGGAAATCCAATTAAAACTGCTCAGATTTTCTTTTTTCTTGTTTGCTTTAGAAGACAACCCTCAGGCAGAGTCCTGTGGCGGTCTCCCCCCTGTGGAAGAAGGTGATCGAAAAATTAACCTGATTATGGAGTTATCGGCGCAGGTTTCCCTTCAGAATGAAAAGATCACCCAACTGGAAAAAGTTTTAGAAGAAAAGGAAAGGAAGATTCAGCAGCTGGAAGCTGAGCGGGGATCCCATCCTTTCCAAGAAGTTGAGGACTCTCCAGAATGTTTACAAGAAGCCCCAATTTTCCTTAATAACAGTGTCACCCCTGTGGTCTCTAATGAGGGTATGTAAGGATTCCCAATAAGAAAATAATAAATGTTTATTTAGTGTCACCACTGTTTAGTCCAAAATCCAGCTAGTCTGGTCACTGGCAAACTCAACTTCAAGATGATGGGTTTGAATGTATCCTATAATGTGCCTGTTGGAAAACCAAGGGAAGTCTTCAGAACCATAGCTGGAATGTTTCCCCTTCAGACATCAGCTGTCAGGTAACCCACACAGTTGTGGAATACTGTTTTTGGACATCCCAGATAACCATGGGTGAGAAAAAAACACACAACTAAACAGAGGGTCAAAAAACATAGTGACATTTTCTTTCCAGAGGTTTGTCACACTGCAAGGTGCCACCAATCCTATATCTGTAAGCGGCTCATCTGTGAACAGAAAACTGCCATGGAAGACAAGCTTCCAACTGGGAAACTGGGGAATGTTAGGGTACTGAAGAGTGGAATCATTGTCATCAGAGTAAACAGCCATGAGGTCTGTTTTTTCATGTCCTCTAGAATCTATTTCTTTATGACATGTAATTTATTAACATTTAGCAAGGGTAGAAATGACATAAAATCAAAGCAATAAAAATAAATTAAGAATAAATAAAGAATGGATGAACCAGTACTGTGGTCCTTTGGGAAAAGTGTCCTGGGACAACATCTCCTTGGAAAAACAGACAACAGTGATTTTTCCCGTTGGATCAAAACTGAAATCAAAGCAAAATATACTTTTCTGTTATTATTGTATCAAGGAGGTGTGGACAGCAGAAAATCATGTGAGGAAGAATAGAGGATGGGCAAAGGAAAGCTACCCCATAATTCCTGAAATCCTATCATATTCCTCTTTCACACATCCCCCTCAAATAAACTTTCCCACCCAAAGGGAGCAGTTAGGCACTAACTTTGGGGAAGACTTTGGTACTTAATTCTTACTGTTCTGGTACTGTATGACTCAGACAAATAGCTCTAGCTCTCCCATGAAAAAGACTGCATTACTACTTCTTGATTTAATTCAACCAGTTCAACAAATACTCCCTGAAAATCTTCTATCTATAAGAGACGACAGAAGATGTTAGAAACATCACAGCAAATATGAGAATCACCACTTTTATCATTCAAGAGTTCAAAGACACACAAGAGTATCCTTAAATATAAGGGAGCTATGAACTGGAAGAGGGAATGTGGGGAACACAGAGTAAACTTGATTAGCAGTGCTTTAGTAAAGGTTCTCAAATTTACTGAACATGAGTCATCACTAAGAATTCATATTCCCAGTCTTTGGTAATCCCAGAAGGAGAATTGCTCCTTGCAAACCAGTGGGAGGAGTCTTCTACCAAATACAACCAGCGTATAATCTGATTATGGATCCTGACTATCTACAAAACAAAGATTCCAAACCTGACTTTAAAAAAAAGAAAAAGGAAGTAATTGAGTTTTGGGCTCATAATAGCTTTATGATATTGACTCTAGATGTTCACTGCAAAAAAACCCACAGATTCTACCGGTAGGTTCTGTTTCATACAAAGCTAGAATCTTCCTATATTTGTATATAATCTCAGAGTTTCACAGGCAAGGTCAGCAAGTATGTACATGCACAGTCCATGATCAAAATGCAGCCAATTTACTACTCCCTGATCGTGAATAAACACCTACTCCAGAAAGTGACTCCAGGTACTTTTCCCTGGTTCCAAAAGAATCTTTTCCAGGATGTGTGTTTCAGCCCTTACAGAATCCACTTCAGAAATCCCTTTTCTCTGCTCTCTTCTCCTTCTTATCTCTTCCAACCCCAGGATCTCTTTGATCTATCGGTCTGGCCCTGACTAGGTCTCTCTGCTCCAGCCTTGAGGTTTTGCCCGTTGTTTTTTACAACATGGCTGATGGTTGACATGCCCTCACTGCATATTTCTGTGAGAAAGCTTTAAACCTTTCAGTTTCTAAAGAGTGGACTATCTCCAAGATAAACCACTATCTCTACAATTTTGATGTGTTATGATAATCAAGTTTCCATCTCTTTATTTTACCAAAGATTGTCTTAATCCCAAGGGATATGGGGGGTGGGGTTAGGGTATGAGATAAACAGAAAATACTGAAGGAGAGAAAAAGAAAATCCCATCAACATCCCCCGATAGGCAGATGTTAACTTCTAGGTCAATTTCCCCTGGCTAACGCCCTGGCTAGCCCTCAGTATGAAAGCAGACTGATAGTGGAGATAACATAACAGGTGGAGCTGGAACTGCTGTTAAAAATTTATTGAGCCCGTCCCCTCTAAATATTCAAGACAAGCCAATGAAGAAGAAAGCATTAAGGTTCCCATTCCCCAGCAAAACCATCCTTGCTAGAAGCCAAGCTGGGTTACCTAGACTCAGGTCCAGGTGATCTCCAAATGAGAAGTGGGGAGAAGACTCTTCCCAAAGGTGAAAAGACTGATCTCTACTAGTGACATCTTAGTAACAAGAATTCTTTAAATATCCAGATTTTACCGCATGGTGTGGGGGTGGTTGGGGCTATAGACAGAAGAGGTACTGCTGGACTCTGAGGCATTCCTACGTGGAAGATTAATGTTCTTAGCTGGATATTTACACCACTGTATATCCTCAGAGTTTATTTCCATTTTCTGCCATTCCTCCAAATAAATGATTAGTTAAGCTTTAATTGTGCCCAACACTTAGTTCAGATGAACTAAATATCAGATTACACCCCTACACTTGAGCAATGTCTATTTGCTTACAAGCAAGTTAGGTTGCTGAAATTGCCTAAAATCCTTAAAATATCTGTGTAAATATCATGAGACAAGTAGCATGCTGAGGACCTTATTCCTGAATGGAAATCATCAGGTAAAATAGCTGTTTGAAAAAATAATTTTCTAGATTTCTAGAAGTCCAGATTATGAACACATTAAACAAGTGAGCCTTTCTCTAATATTCTAAAAACATTTACGGAAATGTATGCATAGTTTTAACTCTTTTTTTTCTTCCAGTCATTAACTTTTCTCAGAAAGTTCAATTGAATGTGTGGTATGTTTAACTAATATAAATAAATGTTGGATTTAATAATTTAGTTTCATCATTATGTGGGTGTGCTTCCAAATACTTTCATGGCCATCTGCAGTTACAGCAAAGGACTTGTTAAGGACTATCAAAAAGGCAAGTCATTGGAGAAACCAGTCCAGAAATGTGAAAGGGGTACCCTAGGATTCAACGAAGTTCAGCAAAAGCAAGGAAACGATGATGATTTCTGCCTAAATGCATTTCTGGGAAAGAATGAATTGAATCAAGTTTTTAAATTATCTCCTACACTTCTCCCAGCTTATCCCCAAATCCAATCATTTTCTTCTACATTACAATGAAGCAAAGAATTTTCGGTTTAATGCAACAAGTAGAGAAGAGTTGATGAATGTTGCAGGCTTAAGTCAAAATAATATTTGGCAATTATCAAGTATAGTGACTACAGACAAAACTATCCTAAAAGATGTAAGAAAAATATTTTTAAAGGACCTGGTGAATCAAACGCCTGAGATTCAAGAAGTGTGACTCTCATAATTTGAAAAACTTACAGGGGAAAAAAAGGAAAAAGGAAATAGTAAAGAATAAATCATTATGAAAATTTTCCCCTGCTAGAACAACATCTTTTATTAAGATTTCCCAGACACAAGAGACCTTTTTGCTTAACAGAGGAGAATCAAGTTCAAGTAGGAAATAACCTTTTTAAAATAAAAGTACTAGTACACTGGGGTAAAGTTCACAGCCAAAGATAGGGTTGGCCATGACATTTTCCTTACCTAATAAAATGAGAACTTTTATGGTAAAACAAAACAAAACCAAAAACAGTTCTTATTCCCAGCTTCCCAAAGAAATTGAACATCTGGATTCAGATCCTCAATACATTCCCAATAACATGAACCTGCAGCAAGATGACATTTAATTGTCTGATATTTTTATCTATAAGTTTTATATTCATTTGCTTTTTTTTTTTAACAAAGAAGGACCCTTAGTACTCCAATCTCAAAATACCCAATTCTTTATTCCTGGATGGGAAAATCACATGACATATTATCTAATAACTCCTGAATCCCTTTTCCTAAATGCCACAAATAAGTCTTGCCAAGGGTTTATTATCTGATATCACCTTTTCCACAGAATGATGATAGCATAGGCAAAGGACGATAGGAGAATGGGAGAGAAAGACTTATCCCAGCACTAATTCTTTGTCACATGGGGTCCAAACAATAATAACAGTGAGTTCGTGTTAAAAGAAAAAAAGCTGGGGCACCTGGGTGGCTGAGTTAGTTGAGCGTCAGACTCTTGATCTCATGGGATTGGCCCTGGTGGGGATCTGTGCTGACAGCCTGGAGCCTGTTTGGGATTCTCTCTCCCTATCTTCCCCTCCCTACTTGCTCATGAGTATGCATGTGTGCGTGTTCTCTCTCTCAAAATACATAAACTTAAAAAAAAAAAAAGAAAAAAGCTGTTAACAAAATTGTTGATCCTGTAATAACAAGGTGTGTCTTAATACCTAGCTGCTATTTAAGTCAAATTGGTATGAAAGAAACCACAAACAGTGGAAGCCCTATTGTCTTGTTAGGGACCTACATTTACTAGCCACCAGTTATGTATATAGGAATATACCTAACACTTATATTTAATCTTCATAAGGTAGGTTTTAGCTAAATAACTAATCTCAAATTTACAACTAGGTAATGTCAGAACGAAGGCCTGTGGCCCCCAGGACTGTGTAATTTTCACAACACTCACCATCTCTGTGTAGTTGCAGAAACAAAGACACTCACCATCTATACCTCTTTCTCAGCTCAGCCTTCGTTTCCATTTATAGGAAAAATAATTTTTCACAGGTAACTTATTTCTCAAGTTCATTCCACACTAAGAGACAAAAAGCTGTCTATATTCAACAGAACCACTTATTACGTTTAGTCAGAATAGTGTTTTGAGTTTTGTTTGCTCATTATATTCTGTTTGCTTAGTATCTTTTTCTCTCTTTCTTTCCTTTCTCTCTCTCTCACTTCGTTTCTTCCTCCCCCCCCCCCTTTTTTTAAATTAAGCTTCACACTCAACATGAAGTGCAATGGAGGGCCTGACATCAAGACCTGAGCTGAGATCAAGAGTCAGATCCTTAACTGACTGAGCCACCCAAGTGCCCCTCTTTCTTTCTTTTAAAGTAAATGCTTTTAAGAGGATGAGGCTGCATTCTACAGAACCCATTAGGCCTCACCATTTCCAATTGTCATATAACTTAAGGCTGCTTAAGACATTTATCTTATCTGCCTGGCCTGTAGGTAAATGAGTTTAGAATTCCTACCCAAAACACTCATAGTGTATACACCAGGTGAGGTATCCTAGGCTTGTCACCAAAAATTCAAGAATCTTGATATTTTGATTTATAATCTAATATATACATTCAAAGTATATTACATCCTACATTCAATGTTAAGGCTTGTTCTCCTATGCATGACATGGACAACACAACAAAGACCTAAAGAAAGTAATTCACCCAGAGTCCACTGCATCTTCCTCATGAGATCAAGACAGTTTCTCAATCTTTCTGTTTTGATGTGTGTGCTGTGTAGAAAAAGGAAATTCTTATGGTAAAAAATCATCTTGTCCACACCACCAACACAATAAGTAGGTAAATGATGACTATCAGAACTGGCATTTTCTAAAGGAAGGAGTCTCACACATAGTCTACTTTTTTTTCTTTTCAAATTTATTTATTTCATTGAGAGAGAGAAAGAAAGAGAGAGAGAGAGAGAGAGGAGAGAAGGGAGAGGGGAGATGGGAGAGGGGAGAGAGAGAGAGAGAGAGAGGAAGCGAGGGACATAGAGAGAGGAAGAGAGAGAGAATCCTAAGCAAGTTCAGGGCTATCAGTGCAGAACCCAATGTGGGGCTCAAACTCACTAATTATGAGATCATGACCTGAGCCGAAATCAAGGGTCAGACACTTAACCAACTGAGCCACCCCAGTGTCCCTAGACAGTCTACTTTTTAAAACTACAGAATTCTCCCTTCAAGTCAGTGGCATGGATTCTATGTTACATGGAGAAAGAAAATCAGTTCAGTTACATCTGCAAGGATTATTGGTTGTAGCTCTACCTGCTTTTGTCTCCTACTTAGACAAAAATGTAGGTATGAGGTCTCCTCAGCACATTTACCATATTTAGCAATTATGCCTTAAATTTATAAAGCAAAATAAAAAAATTATGCCTCTGTGTATCCTGACAACCCTGTGAGTTACGGGTTTCTCACTTACAAGTGGGAAAACTGAGCTCTAGACTTTAGACCTACAATCTTAGAGTCAGCATGCCAAATCCAGTTTCCCACCTGTGTTAGCAGGGCCAGTGAGCTAAGAATGGTTTTCATATTTTTCAGTGATTGAACAACAACAACAAAAAAAATCAAAGAATAAAATTTGTGGAACAAAAATTACATGGTTTTCAAATTGTGCTGTCCATCAATTTTTATTGGAAAACAGTCATGTTCATTCATTTAGGTATTGTCTGGCCTCTTTTCTTGCTATAGTGGCAGAGTTGAGTAGTTGTGATAGAGACCTATGGCCAGCAAGCCTAAGTATCTGAGACTCTGTAATAAAAGTGATGTAAATTTAAATAAATAACTCAAAGTCATATAGGTAGTAAAAGTTTCAGAACTAGGCTTGAGTCTGATGTTCTCACTTCAACTAGAGTATTCCTTGTGATGAGGGTACCAACTCTTCTACACAGATTCATTCTCAGCTTGGCATCATAAAAAATATACGTGTGTGTATATTTGTGCGTGTGTGTATATATACATATATGTATGTATGTGTATATGTATACATGTATATATGCATATATGTGTATATATATGTATATATGTGTATATGTGCATATATATGTATATACATATATATGTATATATTACCCAAGAGTCCTAAAATCTCACTGGACTATGACTAAAAAATAGGCTCATATGTCTTTTATCATCCTGTAGCAGAAAGCCTTTTCAAATTATTAATACATTTTTCTCCATGTATTCAT
Source organism: Cryptoprocta ferox (assembly GCA_028646485.1). Classification (NCBI taxonomy): domain Eukaryota; kingdom Metazoa; phylum Chordata; class Mammalia; order Carnivora; family Eupleridae; genus Cryptoprocta; species Cryptoprocta ferox. Next base: position 18,566,809 of record CM053572.1, read on the forward strand.
TTATTTTATTCCCACAATAGAAAAGTAGCTTGCTCTGTGTGATTTTGCCTAGGACCCAGAAGCTCTGTGTAAAAGGAGCAGAGTATAAGGAGAAGCTAACCATGAGACACTTTTTTCTAGACTTTTCTTTCCAAAGCCTAAGCCCACTGAAGAATGAATGGTTGAAAAAGTGCCAGTGACAGGAAGATGGGAGACGGGAAAGGATTCCTGTCACTGTTGGAAGGAGAACAAGAGAGGCATGTGTGTCTCAGCAGCAGCAGGAGCCTATCCCTGCTCTGGGACATTGCTTGAGGGATGTAGCAGCATCTCAAAAGGACCAGCAAGGTTGGGTTCTGAAGGCTTAGGATGTTAGGCCCTGCTAGGAGCCCCATACTCAAATGTGCCTGGGATATGACCAAGCAGCAGACCTGAGAAGACCAAACTGACTGGAAAGACAGGGAACTCACCATCATCAGGTGACAGAGCATGATCTCAGAACCAAGAATCCTGGCATAGGGCCAGGGAAATGGAAAATTCAAAATGACTGAGGTTGGGGGCACCTGGGTGGCTCAGTTGGTTAAGCATCCGACTTTGGCTCAGGTCAGGATCTTGTGGTTCATGAGTTCATGCCCCGCATTGGGTTCTGTACTGACAGTTTAGACCCTGGAGCCTGCTTTATATTCTGTATCTCCCTCTCTCTCTGGCCCTCCCCTGCTCTCTCTCTTTCTCAAAAATAAATAAACATTAAAAAAAAAAAGAATAGCAAAATGACTGAGGTTAAACTTCCTGCCTCCTTGGTGGGAGAAGGGCTTAGGGTCAACATTCCAATAATTTATAGAAAATAAAGAAAAGGAACTAGTCCAGACATGAGTTTGCAGACTAAGATTCCCATGAGCCATTAAAAATTGAAATCACAGAGCCTCCATGTGTCTATCCAGAAATTCCTGCTGGATCCAACATTCCACTGAGTTCTGTTCCCCTAACAATTTATGAAGATCCCACTGTTCTCGACACCTCAGCCTGCCATATGCACCCTGAGCCCCTGCTACTTCAGAGAATGGCTGTCACCCTCTGCCACATTATGACCGCCTACCTCCTGCTCCATGCCTCCACTTGGTACCTGGATGGGCTCAGGCCGCAAACAGAAACACCTCCCTCAATTCTCCAAAACACAAACAAACATACTAGGCTGTCGTATTTAACAAAACCTTATTAAATGCTTGGGAATAACCAAAACATGGTGCAAAATACCACACAGTTAAAGTTCTTGCTATGTTCTTTCCAAGTGGCAGACATCAGCTTTACTACCACTGTTGGCATTTCACTACAGATGCTCTGTTCCTTCCTCAGAGAGAGGAGCTGGTCACCAGTTCACTCAACCCAAAGCTGTTCATTTTGAATCCCAGGATGATTAATGGTGACAATATTCTACTTCTGGACATAACCTCATCCACCCACAAGGTGTGGCCTGACTTCAAGGACTCCAACCGTATGTCCTAGAGCCTGTGTTATTCAAGGCTCTATTGGATTCTCTGTCTCCTTCTCTCTCTGCCCCTTGTCTGCTCATACACTCTCTCTCTTAGAAATAAACATTAAAAATTTTTAAAAAATACATACACTACTTTACAGAATGCTAAGTACCTTAGCCTGTACATCTATAGATATGGTGACTTGATCCTCAGAAAAGAATAGTGGGTATTTGCTTTACATTCCTGTAATTAAATCACCTTTTTGTGATTTTTCTAATATACAGGAAGGCTTCTCCAAAGATGAACTAAAATTATAACACCAGAAATGCAACTGCTGGTAACTTAGATGGGGTTTTTTTATAGTAAGACAAAGTCTCTTTCTCTGCCATACCATCCCCTCCTATTTCGAAGACTATACAGAGCAGTACCTCTATACGTTGAAGTCAGTATCTTCTCACCACACTGTCAAATTTGGTAAAATGCCCCCCCCCCTTTTTTTAAATGCTTATTTTTGAGAGACAGAGAGAGACAGAGCGTGAGCAGGGAGGGGTACAGAGAGAGAGGGAGACACAGAATCTGAAGCAGGCTCCAGGCTCTGAGCTGTCAGCACAGAGCCTGATGCGGGGCTCAAACTCACAAGCTGTGTTATCATGCCTTGAGCCAAAGTTAGACACTTAACCAACTGAGCCACTTAGCTGCCCCTCCCATTTTTTAATAGATTAGTATCCAAAGTATATTTTCCCTCACTCAACAAATATTTACTGTGTACTTATTATGAGCTTGTACTTTGTATCCTCTATCAATCATGTCAGATGTGTAGATTTAGCTCAAATTTATGTATACAATAATAGTTTATTGCTACCTCAGAGGTGTTTACTGTACCTGTTAAGCTTGTTAAATAGTAAGTTCAAGAAATGGCTGGTAAAAAAAAAAAAAAAAAAGAAATGGCTGCTAAAAACAAATCAGGAGAGGGGCGGGCTTCCTATGCCACCATTCCTTTTCTAATCACATTTGAAATTGGTTAGAGGGATTTTTTAAAACTCTCCAAGGACTTTCTTGAGTGAATGAATGCTCCTTTGCAGGGGTGAACAATCTTCAGAGAGGCAGGCCGTGTGCAATCCGCAGCAGATTACAGATTCAGAAGCCTGCACAAAGTCTCCAGATGGAGAAGGGATGTGGTTCTCTTTGTTCCCTTTACCTCCAGCCTCACAAAGATGCCAAGAATTTAAATTAATCTGATTATCCTCTGGGAGGATAATCAATCTTACTCTTTTACCATAGAAACTTAGACACATTCCATGCAGTTGTTTTCCTAGATTGCTTTTTGCTAAGAACTTTAACAGAGGGATATTCTAAGACAGAGAAAAAAAAATTTTTTTCCATCTTGTTATTCACTTTACAATTTTGAAACACAGAGGTTATCTCCTAAAACGTCAGAATCAGAAGCTCAGGCTATGGAAGGGGGTATCGAGAATGGTGGAAGCTGCTTCAAGCATCAGAGCAGACTGATAGGTCCCTGATACCTAATCACATATTGAGACTAAATAGGGCTCTAGAGTGATATATAACTTCAAGATGGGAAACAAATTCCCATCTGTTACTTTTTCAGTAAGAACTGAAGAACTCAACACATACTAACAAAACAGAATTAGATTTAAAAAGTGAGCCTGTGTCTATACTGAATTTTCTTTTTAGTAATTAAATAAAAAAAAATAGTTGAATTACAAACCAAGGATGGAAAACCCTGTTGGAGGATGAACCCCCCCCCCCCCAAAAAAAAAAAAACCGCATCTGTTCTCTTTAGTACTAGTGTTAACCTTTAACAGGTTCGGGTATTTGTGATATTTTCCGACAGGAAAATGTGTGGCAAATCTGTAAGGGTTTTAAGTCCCCACAACAAATTTTCTATTGCTTTAATGAACTTCTATAGGCATAATAAGTCTTTAGATGAAATGAGAAATTCTAGGTTACTAAAGGGCAGAGAGAGGTACAACTCCCCTCCCCCTTTCCTCCACCCCCACCCCGGACAATGGCACTACCGTAGTTAGCCATCTATATGTTTAAGTTATGGTTCTTTCAGAGGTGTCTTGAACAGACATAATTACCTATGAGAGCTAAAAACTAGACAGGGAACTGCCAATCCCAACTTCTTAGCACTTACCCAGGTATAGCCTAAGAGAGAACTTAATGACTTGTATCACTCCCAGCCAGCACTAGTAATAGTGAGGTTTACTGTAAGATCACTTTGGTGGAAATTTTCCCCAGAGTAAAGTTAATTCACATTTGCCATAAAGTGAGATATATCTTAGATCATCACAGATGCTTTTTCATTCTTCCTGGTGACCTCAGTTGTACTGAAGTAAAGAAAGTTTTATGGAAGCTCTATAAAATAAAACAACTTAACTTTCCTTCCAGTTGGAGCATGAGAGGCTTTATTCAGTTCCATTTCTTTGAAAGAATTTTAGAGAATCACAGTGGATAAAATTTCTTTGTAAGAATTTTTTTTAATGTTTATTTATTTTTGTGAGAGACAGAGAGTGAGTATGGGAAGGGTAGAGAGAGAGGGAGACACAGAATCTGAAGCAGGCTCCAGGCTCTGAGCTGTCAGTGCCTGATGCAGGGCTTGAACTCATGAACTGTGAGATCATGACCTGAGCTGAAGTCAAAGCTTCGCCGACTGAGCTACCCAGGTGCCCCTCTTTGTAATAATTTTGAAGAATCACAATGGGTTAGATAGTGAAATGGCACCATTATACTTCTCACTTTGAAAATAATCTACACATGATTAAGAGAACTATCATTTAAAATGCATTTAATAATGTGCAGTCCTTTACCATCTTCAACAAAATAATTTGATAAGTTATATATTATAATGTAATATCTAGAGTAACCACTAAAAAAGCTATGCAAAGAGGTATACTCAAAATTGGTATAGGTGAGTCAAAATGTAATTTCAAAAAATGTTCAAATAACCCAAAGGAAATCAAGAGAAAGAAAAGAGAGGGATGCCTAGCTGACTCATTTCAAACAGCAAGCTACTATTCATCCCAGAGTAGTGTGTTTGAGCTCCACATTCAGTGTAGAGATTACTTAAATAAACAAACCAAAAAAACCCCAAAAAAGAAATACAAGCAAAGAAATTAACAAAAGCCAGAGAGAATAAATAGGAAATTAAAAAACAAAAAAGAAGGATGAAACCTAACAAAGCAACAGTTACATATAAATTGTCTAATTATATCAATTAAAACAAAGAGAATGTCAATGTCTAAACTATATGTTGCCTCTAAGAAACTCATTTCAAATGTAACTATAGGCACCAATTGAAATTAAAAATACAAAAAGATATATAAACACTCATCACAGGAAAGCAGTAGTTGCTGTATTAATATCAGATAAAGTAGACTTGAGAGCAAAGAAAATTACCAGAGGTGGAGAGGGGCATTATATTGTGATAAAAGAGTCAACCCATCAATAAAATATAGCAATGCTAAATGTATATATGCCACACAAAACAGCTGAAACATATGAGAAACAAAACCTGATAGAACTAAAGGAAAAATAAATTGATGATTTTATTTGAAGAGTTTAATGCCCCTCTTTCAACAACTTGTAAAGCAATGGGGCAGAAAATGAGCAAAGATATAGAAGAACTCAAGAACACCATCAAATCTAATCAACACCTAGACAATACCCCATCAAACAAGAGGAGAACAAAGATTATTCTCAAGTGCCAGTGGAACATATGCCAAGACAGGCCATATCCTGGACCATAATACAAATCTCATTGAATTTAAAAGAAAAGAAATCACCTAAAGACTGTTCTCTGACCACTATGAAATCAAGCTAGAAATGAGTAACAAAATTATAATAGGAAAATCTCCAACTTGAAAACGAGATCATATGCTTTGAAAAAATCCATGAGAGAAAGAAGTCCTAAAAGAAATTTAAAAATATACTGAACTGAATGAAAATGAAAATGCAATATATCAAAATTTGTGGGACATTGCTACAGCACTGGTGAGAGAGCAATCTAGAACACCAAGTGCATGTATTATAAAAATGGAAAAGTCCCAAATCAAAAATTAAGTTCCTATATGAAGAACATTGAAAAGAGCAAAATAAACCAAAGCAAATAGAAGGAATAAAATCATACAGAAAGAACAAAAATCAATGAATTTAAAAACAGACAAAAAGTACAGAAGATCAATGAAACAAGGAGCTGGGCTGATTTTTTTTTAATAAAACAATGTAATTGATAACCTCTACAAGAGTGACAAAGAAAAAATAAAGAAGACACAGCATATCATACTGGGAAGAAAATTGAAAAGGAAATTCATATGGACATCAAAGGATAATGGAAGAATATTGTTGACAACTCTGCAAACCTAAATTGGACCATGTAGATGAAATAGACCGATTTCTTGAAAAACACAAACCACGACAACTCGGTCAGTTTCAAATAGATAATAGGAATAGCTCTATAAATAGTAAGAAAACTACATTAATAATTTTGAAATTCCAACAAGAAATCTTCAGGTCCAAAGGGTTCACCAGCAAATTCTATCAAATATTTAAAGAAGTATCAACACCAATTGTATGCAATCTCTTCCAGAATATAGGAGTGTATCAGAGTTCTCCAGAGAAATAGAACCCAGAGGGTGTATGCGTGTGTGTGTGTGTGTGTGTGTGTGTGTGTATAGATGGGGAGGGATTTATTCTAAGGAACTAGATTATGTGACTGAAGAGGACGGCAAGTCCAAAATCTGCAGCAAATGCTGTCAACTGGGAGAACCAGGAAGAGTTAATGTTGCGGTTAAAGGCCAAAGGCAGTCTACTAGCAAAATTCCCCATCCTTTAAGGAAGGCCAATATTCTTCCATTAAGGCCTTTAACTGCTTGAATGAGGCCCACCACCCATGTTATGGAGGGTAATCTGCTTTCTCAAAGTCTGTAGATGTCAACGTTAATCTCATTTTTTAAACACTTCCACTGAAACAGCTCAGATAATACTTGACCAAATATGAGAGTGCTGTGGACTAGCCAAGATGACATAGGAAATTAAGGATCGCAAGGAGGAACACTTTCCAATTCACTTTATAAAGTTCGTATTGCCCCAATTTCAAAACCCGACAAAGAAAACTATGACCAACATCCTTTGTAAATAATGACTCAAAAACTCTTAACAGAATATTAGCAATATAGTATTTGGCAATAATGAAGAATAATTAATGCCATGAACTAGGGAGATTTATTCCAAGGATTCAAGACTGATACACTATTGAAAACTCAATCAGTGTAATCCACCACATTAATAAGCTAAAGAAGAAAAACTATGTAATCATTTGGTAAAACTTAATACCCATTCATGATTAAAAACTCTCAGAGATAAAGCGATAGAAGGTAACTTTTTCAACTTGTTCTCTTATGAAGAATTTATTCTCTTAAGAGCATCTACAAAAAAAAAACAAAAAAAACAAAAAAAAAAAAACCCTTTTCAGTAACATTATACTTAGTGATGAGAGACTGGACATTTTCCCCCGAAGACTGGGAACAAGGCAAAGATGTCCAGTATCACCACTAAGATTCAACACAGTGCTGGAAGTTATAGCCAGTGCAGTAAGGCAAGGAAAGGAAATATAAGACAGATAGACTGGAAAGAAAGAAATAAAACTGTCCTTAGTTCAGATGTATAGAGAAGTCCCAGGACTAATGCGTGAGTTCAGCAAGGTTTCAGGATACAAGATAAAAATAGAAAAAACGCTTAATTTTTTAAAAATTTCTACTTTTAAGTCTACCAAACATGTATAAGACTTATATACTGAAAACTAAAATGGTAATAAAACCAATCAAAGAAGATCTAAATAAATGGGGAGACTCACTGTGTTTATGGATTAGAAGACTCAACATAGACATGAACTCTCCCCCAGATGATACACAGGTTTAATGCAATTTTGATCAAATCTCAGCAAGATTTTTTGGATATATAGAAAAGATTGTTTTAGGGGTATCTGGGTATCTCAGTCAGTTAAGTATCCAACTCTTAATTTTGACTCAGGTCATGATCTGGCAGTTCGTGAGATCGAACCCCAGGTTGGGCTCCATGTTGGAAGCAAATTCCAATTTCCAATGCACTGGAATCATGTGAAAATGCTTCAAGTAACAATGGCCAAGAACTTTCCAAAATTAATGAGAGACACAAGTACAGAAAGGTCAGAGTATGCCAAGCAAGATAAATGTAAAACATACACACGTGCGTGCATGTGCACACATCTATCATATCAAACTGCAAAAAGAAGACAAAAAATTGCACTTGAGTGAATCCAGTGCAAAAGAAAACAAACAAAAAAAAATCAAAACACCTTACCTACAGAGAAACAAGGATATGAATTACACTGGGCTCCTCATCAGAAACCACCCAAGCCAAGAAGAGAGTGGAGTGAAATGTTTAAACTGTTGAAAGAAACAAGTGTCCAACCTAGCATTTTATATCAGCAACATTATTCTTCAAAGGTGACAGAGAAATACAGGCTTCCTCAAAAAAGCAAAATCATAGAAATGAATAACAGATTAGCAGTTGTTAAGGATGGGAAAAAAAAGTAGGGATAGTTACAAAAGGGCAACTCAAAGATCCTTATGGTGATGGAAATGTTCTGCACCTAAACCATATCAATGTCAATATCCTGTTGTGACATTATACTGGCTTTGCAAGCTGTTATGTTCTAGGGGCACAACTTCATGTTGTGAAGGAAGGAAACTGTCCCCACCATGGCCCCTCCTGCCTAGATGCACTGTGCCACCAGTTTTCACTGATACCAACCAGCTGTCACATCTAAATGACATGGCTGGGGGAAGTTGCCGCTGCCATGAGAACTGCTATTACAAAAGTCTCTATTTTCCAAACTACACACTTATAAGTGGTTCCTTTATGTCTGCATCCACCCAGACTTGGTCTCAAAAGAAACTGGTTCTACATGGATGCTTATGAATTTTTCCATTTTCCATAAAAATCAGCATTTTCTAATATAAGAAGCAAGAATATGCTACCTTTGTTATTCAGGTTCTATAATATCTTCCTTTTCCCAAGGCAATAGGCAACTTCTGTCTAACTTATCTAGGCTGAAGGGGGATACGTTTGAGTCAACAAGTGAAGAGATTCAAAGAACCTAGCAAAAAGGACAAAGTACATCAATTAATTCACTGGTGGGTGGGGATTACACCAATAAAATATCACTGTATTTTACCAAGGGTACAAATCAGCAGTCTCCCAAGACACCATCCCTTTGAAAGCATGCAGATCTTCAGCTATGAATGCTGCATGCAACTTGTCTTTCAGGAATAATCTAACCCTGCCAGGAAACTCAAGACAGAAGAGACTCTTTGGAAATACATATGAATGTGAATATTTTCATGCTTCTTAAAGAGAAAGGAAGAAATACATGTGTAAAAAAAAAAAAAGAAGAAGAAGAAGAAAATCTTGAACACAAAACCTGAGGGAAATGGGCCGTTTGCAAACCCTTGTCTTAGTTTTATCTTGACAATAAGCCTTTCTTTTTTCCTTTCCTCTGTGCTGTCCTCCAACTTCCTGGTATCTTTCACTGTGCATTGAACTTCTATTTCCATGTAGACCCTTTGTGATGGCTTTGCACTACACACACAAAGGTCCCTTTCAAAAGCTCCGGCAACATACTTGTTTGGTGCTAACCAGCTACTTGCTAAGTCACCTCACATCCTGGTGCAGCGAGCACTATAGATCATTAACGTTGCGAATTCCCTATAAAAATCCAAGCCAATGTCCCCTTGGTCAAAGATTTCAAACACAAGAAAATCCTTTGTGTGAACAGGAAACTGATTTGCGTACTTACTGTTAACTAGACAAACAACTTGTAAGCGAATTGTATTTGTTCTCTTGGCAGCTCTGTTTGTATAAAGAGGCTTAACTGGAAGATTAAAACAAATTCTATCTTAAAATACTGCGCTGTAAAACCATACACCTGCTCAGAGTTCAAAGGACTGTGGTCTTATTACAGGTTCATATAAGCATCAGGAAAATTTTACGTGCAAAGTCATTCACAGTAACAAACCTGGAGGTCGAAGGCAAGTCTTCCCCCCAAGTCCAAGTTCCCGTGGTTTGGCAAACTCAAAAGAGAAAGCCAGTCTTACCAGCTTTCTGAAGGAAAGCCATCAAGACTGACAGGGAGAAGCATTTCTGGAAACTTCCAAAGTATTGCTGATGAGAGGGGCTGATGAACTTTAAACAGTAGGGAAAGCATGAAGTCATTTTTGAATTCTATGACAAATGTGGACTTACGATTTTGCTAAATCCACCAATAATTATGGTCATAAACAACTGCTGCTCCCTAGCCTTTGTAGTGATTACCCTTTCTTTTCTATCAAAGATAAGTGTAGGCTGAGAAAAATATAAGATAGGAAATGTAGGAGACATTTTAGAGAAAGCAACAGGCTATTTGAGCTGTCACTAAGACTGAAACTTTCTGAGAAACTGCTCACACACCAGATAATATTAATATAACCCAGGTGTGCAGAGGGTGATGTGGGGAGAGATCTATTCACAGAGGTGTTAAACCGACTGCTGTTTTTATCACTACCTGCAGTTTTCAAATTCACGACCCAATACTGCCCCGGATGAACTGACCGCCCCTTAGAGGATGGTTACATTTTTTTTTTTTTTAAACCCAGAGCAGGAAATGCTCTTTCTGAGCTCCGTCCCTCTCCTGAAGCTGCTCTGGGCATTCCGCCAAGGATTGCTCACCAGGCCCCTATTGTTCTTTTTTGATCTTTTCCAGTCCTTTTGCCTTATGCTCTCATTTCTTTTCTCATTTTTCTCTGTAAGGTTCTTCCTGCATGTTAGGTAATAGAAGCGACCTGCATTCCCTGGCTGCCTGCTCAGAGAAGGGAAAGATTCCCCTTGGGCAGATGTGAAACTAAGTTGTTGGCTTTGTGTTCCTGGTAGAGGGACACACAAAAATCTACTCAAGGTGAAAGTAGATTGGGCATTCACAGGGCTCCCGGCTGATTGTGTTTGTCTTAGATGAAACAACGACTCTTTGGAAACTTGAGTTCTTCCTGTGTATCCTCCCTGCATGGTGTGCAAACTGGCAGGTCCCTCATGGGCTCACCACCAGGAAGACCCCAGGGGCAGCTTCTAAGCTCGGTCCCGTACAGAACAAGGCAACCAAGATCCTATTAAACTAGGCTTTGCTGTTTTCATTGAAAGAGTTCTATCCTCACAGCACTTTCCAGAGAAACTTTCTTTACCAAAGTTCCAAAGTTTAAGCCTCTTGGCAGTTTCTTATCAGTTTTAACATTAAGTTTCACATGAGCTGGACTCAGAAACACATTCATTTTCCAGTTCTGTCTCTCAAGCTCTCTTTCTCTTGGAATTTGTTCTGCTTCTGAGTAACTAATATAGCTAACTTTTAAATCCAGTTGAAATCTCCCAAAAATCAAACTCGCAGGGGTGTGGCTCAGGCCGGTGGAGTGACAAGAGCTACGTGGGATGGTACCCGTTGCTGTCTTCCTGGCTGTCACTGTAGAAGACACTGCACTGCATGAGTCGCTCTCCAGAAGGCGCCCCACACACATCAGCACCTTGCCCCACTCTTTCATTTCTTGCTATTTCGGCAGGCAATGGAGCAGCCAGGTTCAAATCTCAGTGGCACCACTTGCTACCTGTGTGACTGGTTCTTTTCACCCCTTGGTTTCTGGCGTAGTACCATGGCAAACAGTCTTATCTGGTCTTCCTCTCTGGGTTTTCCCTTAGAGTCAGAGGCCATTTCCACCTAAAATGAGAAAGACAAAGCACTGCCACGCAACTAGCAAAGAATTAATGCGTGTTCCTTGACCCTCCCTTTATAAGATTTCCTATTTCCTGCTGCAGCTGCTGAAATTCGTGGTCCACTGACATGAATAGTTACTACTGACTCATTTCTCATCTTCCTGTGACATCCAAAGTGCTTATTTTATATATTTAGACACCTTTAGTATTTTTACTTACATGTTATATATTTATGTGTACATATGTGTGTATATCTTTATATCTACCTATCTATATAGATATCTAAAGACGAATATAAATAGAGAGAAAATACTTAACAGGTGGTGACAACTTAGTAAATATTTGTTCTTAGTAAATGCAACTTATATGCTGTCAGGTTCCCATCCAGTAAGTTTTTTAAAACTAAAACAAGGGGCGCCTGGGTAGCTAAGTCAGTTAAGCGTCTGACTTCGGCTCAGGTCATAATCTTGCAGTTTATGAGTTCAAGCCCCACATCAGGCTCTGTGCTGACAGATCAGAGCTGTGCTTTCACCAAAGTGTAACAGGGGTTTTTGATATCTCCCAGAGAGTGCCACTTAACTAAAAATATCCAACTTTGCCTAGAAATATGTATTGAGGGTGAGGGTCTGCTGTCTTTTATTATCAGATCATCACAAAACATCTGTCCTGGGAGGGACCCCTAGATGCGGGACCTGAGTCAGGGGATTGGGAGACTGTGACAAACCAAGGGAGTACTCTTCAGGAGAGATATGTAAGGGGATGAGGAAAGTAAGAGAGGGAAAGGGTAAGCAAACATTACTGTTTTTTGTTTGCAAAAAGTTACTTTCCTCTCTGTGTCCATGCTCCTTTCAATAGGACTTTGCAGCTCTCTACCCTCTCTATCTGGACTGGCTTTATGACTTATTTTGACCAACAAAATATAGTGGAAGTGACACTCACTAGTTCTAATCCTAAGGCTGAGGAAGCCTGGTGAGCTTCCACAAGCTCTCTGGGAATTCTGATGCCACCTCATGATCAAGCCTGTGATGGCCTAAGGAATAAAAGATGCTGCTCCAGCCAGTTGCCTGCCAGTCAATCGCCAGGCATGTGATGGAAGAGGCCAGCTCACATCAACACTGAAGCTGAACAAAGACACATCAATGAGCCCAGCTAAGATCAGCTGAGCTTAGATAGATAGCAGAAGTGCCCTGCTGAAAAGATTATGCTCTGGAGCAAGAGTAAATGGGGGTTGTTTTAAACCACAAACCTTGAGGGATTTAAAAACTTTAAAAGCTTTAAAAACAACAACAGGGGCACCTGGGTGGCTCAGTCTGTTAAGCATCTAACTCTTGATTTTGGCTCAGGTCATGATCTCATAGTTTGTGAGATCGAGCACTGCATGGAGCCTGCTTGGGCTTCTCTGTCTGCCTCTCTCTCTGTCCCTCCCCTGCTCGTGCTCTCTCTCTCTCTCTCAAAATAAATAAATTTTAAAAAGTCATTTAAAAACAGCAATAAATAACTGATACACTCAATAGGGGGAAGAGAACGGAAATATGGACTTAATTAAACATCTTAAAATAATAATTACTATAATAATGCTTGAAATTGTTTTTGTCAGGGGAACTTTATAAGGAGTAATTGGTTCTATGATTCTTTAAAATAATATAAAAACCTAATCTGTCAGTGAGGCACAGTCCTCTCAGTAAACATTGAATTCAACCCCGACAGTCTAGTTTAATTCCCATCTAGCCAAAAGGATATTTATCTAGAGTTGAAATCAGTTTTTGTCTAAGGGCAGTGGTCTCATTTCAGTCATTGAAGAAATGGACATGGAGAGGGATTCGAGCAAAGAATTTCATTGTTTGGGGCACTTGGGTGGCTCGGTCAGTTAAGCATCTGACTTTGCCTCAGGTCATGATCTCGCAGTTGACAAGTTCAAGCCCAATGTCAGCTCTGTGCTTAGAGTTCAGAGCCTGGAGCCTGCTTCGAATTCTTTGTCTCCCTCTCTCTCCGTCCCTCCCCAACTTTCTCTGTCTCTAAAAAATAAATAAACATTTTAAAAAATTTAATAAAGAGAACTTCAGTGTTTGAGGACAGAATCCCATTTTTTATTTGTCTAATTTAGTGAATAAGTTGTCTGAATCAATTTCCTGATGTGCTAAATGATGATAATATTCTGTATCTATGGAGAAAATGTGTCAAAATGCTTGAGTGACCTATCATTGTGGAAGTCTGGACTAAAGGAAAAGTGTTCCACAAAGAGAAGTGAAATGAAGGGCACATGATCTGTATAGCCTCCTAGGAAACTCTGGGATGAAAAGATAACCAGTAATCCTTGCTGTATGAAGGTCTTGAAACTTCCTGAGATAACTGTGAAGTAGACTTTCAAAGACATTTTCTGAATTTGAACCACTGTAATTCTATTCTGTGTAAAATGGTGAAATACTGTGGGTCTCCAAATTCTCACCCTGAGGAGGAAGAAATCTAAGATGTGCCTCAGAAGGGACTGTGAGTGATCTAGACCAGGGAAGAGCCTCAGGGGCAAGCCCAAAATAATTCTGACTTGACCTTGAGACATTAGTTCTAAAGCCTTCAACAGAGGGAACAAAAAAATGGAAAATCCTGGTTATTGAAGGCTTAAACAGAGTTGGCTTTCAGGTTCAAGATGGCTAACTAAATACTAGGTTTACTCTCATTAAAAAAAATCCCATTAAAATGACAGAAAAAATATATATATACATATAAAAAAGAATATCTCTTAGATTAACAGATTTGAAAGAGATACCATCAATTCTATTTTTGGAAGATCCCCACAGAGCAATTCAGACAAGGTTGAAAGTAAAACCTGAGAACTAAGGAAGTCATAGTCTCATATGGAAGCAGGAGGTCAAACACAGTGTGTTTTTCCCAACTGTGCCCCAAAATAATCCAAAGAGCAGCAACAGTGGGAACTAGGGGAAAGAGCAGGGTGAAAGCGGTTGGTGAGGTGACTAATTAAGAATGACAAAACGTTTACATCAATATACACCCACGTCCCTGTTATCATGAAGGGAGTGATTACTTCTTAGAGCTACAGACTCTTGATTGGTCTGCAGATTCAAGTTGAGGCATAGGAAATTCCAGAGTAGCAGAGGCTGGAGAAGCAGAGCAATGGTACAGTAAGCCTGTGGTTACTGGAGGGACGGCGACTCCTGGCACTATGGTCCCACACACGCTTCCCCACCTCCCCACATACACTGCTGAAGCTAGGCTCCTGTAATCAGAGCCTGTTTCAGTGGAACATGAGCAGTGATAGTCATTCTCTCTAGGACTTACTTTTTTTTTTTTTTTTAGTGTTTATTTATTTTTGAGAGAGAGACAGAACATGAATGGGGGAGGGGCAGAGAGAGAGAGGGAAACAAAGAATCCGAAGCAGGCTCCAGGCTCCAAGCTGTCAGCACAGAACCTGACGTGGAGCTCAAACTAATGAACCACGAGATCATGACCTGAGCTGAAGTCAGACGCTTAACCGACTGAGACACCCAGGTGCCCCAACATGAATAGACAACATGAATGTCTACATATTTGAGGAAGACCAACAGAAAACACATCAAATATATAGTTTTTAAAAATAATAACCACAAAGATCTAAATTCAACAAGTAGGAGAATGAACCTCTGGGGAAATGATGGAATCACAGCAAATTAAACTATAAAATTATATACACACAGGAAATTAAACTGCAAAGTAAACATAATTAATTTCCTCAAGTTGTTTGCAAGGGATATTGTGTTCAAAGGGCAAGAATAGACTGAAGTGAAAAAGCAACAAAGGAGATCTCTGAAAATAGGATCAAAATAGGACGGCCCAAACAGCAAAATGTACGTAGCTCAAAAGTCAAAAATCAGTGGTAGAGACAAGTAATTCCCCATCCATGTAGTGTGGGAAAAAGAGAGAGGTAGATAATATGGGGAGAAACCTAAGGAAGAAGAGGAAGAGATCTGGAAGAAGAATCATCCATTTAGTAGAAATTCTAAAATTTATAAACCAACTGAGAAGAGTGAGAATGGATGGAAAGAAACAATAAAAATAACAAGAGTAAAAATAGACTTATCAACTCTTCAGATGAAAAGCCCCAAATTAAAACAAAAGCACAACTTTAACTAGGCTGAACCTGCTCAAATTTCAGAACCCAAAAATAAAGAGATTATCCGAAAACACTTCAGAGAGAGGTAAAATGTATCAATAAGGAAATAGAATCAGATTAATACTGAACTCATCCGAAAATAGGGTTCTAGAAAACAAAGGAAGAGTTTCATCATAATTCTGAAAGCCAACTGAAACCAGAAGTCCATACGTAACCCAGCTCTAACAGAAAAATAAGAACAAGGTAAATATTTGGGAAGCATGCACTTGTATCCCTACTCAGAAAAGGTACCACTGAATAAACTCTTTCTAGAACAATATCTGAATATCACAATGAATAGCTTTCATTTCGTACATGTGGAGAGAACAGTATCTTTTTTTTAAATTTTTTCTTGTTTATTTATTTTTGAGACAGACAGAGACAGAGCACAAGCAGGGGAGGGGCAGAGAGAGAAGGAGACACAGACTCTAGGCTCTGAGCTGTCAGCACAGAACCCGATACGGGGCTCGAACTGACAAACCAAGAAATCATGACCTGAGCCGAAGTCGAATGCTTAACCGACTGAGCCACCCAGGCGCCCTGAGAAAAGTATCCTTAACAGTAAGAGAAAATACATTCTTTTTAAGTTTCGTGGAATATTTTCAAGAATTGGTCATGTATTAAATTGACATACACACATACACATATTCAATACATTTCAAAATGGAGAATTTCAGGTGCATTTTTTAACCCTAAGGCACAGCGAATGAACAACAAAAGAAGAGCAAAAATGAAAAAAAAGTATCTTTCTATAATAATTCCTGAGTAAACCCAAAGTAAAAATCAAAAGTATAAACAAGTCAGAGCTGAACACCAATGACCTATAGGATGCGGCCAAAGCAATGTGCACGAGAAAATCCAGAGCCTTGAAAACATTTATGACAACATGGAAACTGAAAATAAATTACCTAAGTATCACATTAAGAAAATTATTCGAGGAATAATACAAACAAATTAGGAATATAAGAAGATAATTACAAAATAAAAAACCAAAAACTTTTACTGGATTAGTAGAAAAAACAAAAAAAAAACAAAACCAATGCTGCCGTTTTGAAAGGCAAATTAGTGAAAACTTCAGCAATATAAAAATGAGCAAGATGTCAACACCTCTGGAAAGACAGGCACAGATGAATGACAAGATCTTATATGCTGACATATATTTTGAAGGCAATGGGAGAGTCACTATAGGGATCTGTAAGGAGAGGAATGACTTGATCCGATTTGTGGTTTGAAAGAAATTCCTGTTTAGCAATGTGGAAAGAAGACAGGAAAATGAAAATGAAGTCAGAGACAGGAAAATGAAAATGAAGTCAGAGATGTCAGCAAAACAAGTTTTGTAGGAACTTGAATACAGCAGTGACAGTAAGGGTAGAAAGCAGTAGAAGGAGTCACAAAAGATTCAAGAATAAATAAAGTATAGGCTTTGATGACTAAATGGATGGTAAGCGTAAGGGAGACAGACGAGAAGCAGGTTTGCCCGTAAAAATGAGGATTTCATGTCTGGGCATGTTAAAATTGAGGTACTCTTAAGTCATCCAGGCATAGATGGGCTGTCAAACATTCACATACACAGCGTGGAGAGCGTCTCAGTTAGATAAACAAGTTTGGTTTAATCTGGGTCTAAGATGAACTAATTGTTGGTCCAAGATTAGATTTGGTACTGATTCTGAGCAGTCTGTAGTGCTTCAAATTGAAGGCATATGCTTGAAAGGATTATGATGAGGCCAAGTCAAGATTTGGCAGGAATGAGTATGAGGAGAAATCAACCATGGGTGTCATGGGCACTGGAGAAAGGTGTGGTGGCAAGCAGGCAGTATACTCACTCACACTGGTATAAACAGTAGTTGAAGTCATGGGTGAAGATGAGTTGGTCCCCAGACAGCATCGAGCATGGGAAGAAAATGGTGGCTAAGAGGACTACAATGGATCACCAGTAGTTAAGGAGCAATGAAAGAAGACATTCACATAGGTTAGCAAGTTTTAACAACCATTTTATCAATGGGTTTTTAAGCATTTCACCCTTCCTTATCACAAGGAGCCACAAGAGTTGCAGGAGGTGATCTGAAAGCTGCACATATCAACTGCCTTCACTACTTATACCTACAGCCCCAAGAATTTGAGCTGGAAGAGGTGTAATAACAGTACTGGGGTTAATTGTCCTCATTTTTATTAATAAGAACTCCTATCCATGGTCTTTTGCCTTTTATCCAAGCCTTGTATATTTTAGATCCCATAACTATAGCCCTAAATGAATTTCCAGAACAAATGCTTTCTTTGCATCCTCAGTATGCTTCATTGATTTTTCCTCCCTCCATCCACTCAAGACAGAAATAGCCTACTATCCTTATTAAATTTAAATTAGGTTAAAAATTAATGTGTTAATGCTGAGTTCTTAAAGATGAGATGGCCCAAATCAGAAGTGGGAGAAAACTCTCCTAAATATCCTAGAACATAAAATCAAACTGATCAATATAATATTCTAGAATCTTAATAGGTTTCTCGCGAATGAGGAAATATTTTCATTGCATTATGCTGTCAGGGGAAACACCCTATACCAGAAGTCAGAAATCATGTGTTTTATTTTGTAGTGTATCAAAAACTGCTCTGAGACTTTAAGTTAGTTACATAGTTGTTAGGATAGCCAACTTATCCCCATTCTCCTCAGACTTGCCCTGTTTTGGCAATGAAAGCATTGCAGCTGAGGGCAAATCATAATGGTTGGCTGGTCACCACAGTAGTTGCTATCTCTGAACTTTAATTTCTTCACATAAAATGTGATGACTAGAATTAATGACCTATAAAGTCTGTCAGGTCTAAAATGTTAAAAGATAGGTAAATTATATATAAAAAAAAAAAAGTGGCTGCTTGCATGATATGGTCTTCCCTGTAGCAGAAGAGCAAACTTTTCAAATATACTGCCTCTGTCATGTAACACTTTTTAAAAATTTTAATGTTTTAATTATTTTTGAGATACAATGTGAACGGGGGAAGGGCAGAGAGAGAGAGCAGGACAGAGGATCCAAAGCAGCCTCTGCATTGACAGCCCAATGTGGGGCTCAAACTCACAAACTGTGAGATCATGAGCTGAGCCGAATTCAGACTCTCAACACAATGAGCCACCCAGGCAACCCCAATATATTACACATTTTAAATCGCTGTGTGTCAGTTCAACAAAATTACAGAGATGGGTTACAACTTCACTATCAAACAGAGCAGGAAACAGAGTTTTTCTAGAACCTGAAGCTTAGGAGAAACTAGATGTTGAAGCAAGAGGCAATGCTTGGGCTGGGAGACTGCACATTTGGAGACCAAGAAGCTTCCACTTGACAGTACAGGCCCTGCCAACATCAGATTTCTTTTCTTTCATTTGGTGGTCATCATCAACAAAGGTCCTGAATAGAGATCAGCCTCCAGCAAGAATTAAAGCACGGCTTTGTGAAGCCATGAATACAGGATGCAGTGACCTGGATAGTACAGGACTGGTCAAATAAAAAGGAAGTTTTCTCTAGCTAAGACCAAGACGTTGCTTATCTCTGTGACTGCCAGTATTGAGTCACTGGGAAAGATAGCACGTCCAAAGTAGTGTATGCCCTTGTTTTCTTGCCCCCCTTCCCATGAACAACTACTTTCAGACAATTCTGTTCTTCTGAGACACAAGAAGTTTTCAGTTGGGCCATCTGAGTTTCACTAGTATCGTCAATCTGGGAGGATTTTACAGCACCCAAATAAAAGTGACGTGTTTGTTTCCAATAAAGGGCTCACCATATCTTTAAAAAGCTTTCTTTTAAAAAAAATTTTTTTAAATTTCTATTTATTTTTTTAAGAGACAGAGTGTGAGCACGGGAGGGGCAGAGAGAGAGGGAGTCACAGATTCTGAAGCAGGTTCCAGGCTCTGAGCTGTCAGCAGAGGGCCTGACGTGAAGCTCGAACTCACAAACCATGAGATCATGACCTGAGCCAAAGGAGAACACTTACTGATTGAGCCACCCAGGAGCCCCTTTAAACAGCTTTCTATACAATAAAACAATAATAAAACTAAATACCAGGCATTAGGATCCTATGGTTCGTGCCTCATAGCCACTGACTTGTTGAATAAGCATGATAACTGAGAGTTGAGTCAAATGTTCATTTTCTTTAAAAATTTTTTTAAATATTTATTTATTTTTGAGAGAGAGAGAAAGAGAAAGCGAGCCCACACTTCCTTTCTTTAAAGAAGGACAGAGTGAAAGGGAGACACAGAATTCAAAGCAGGTTCCAGGCTCTGAGCCGTTAGCACAGAGCCCGACTCACGAACTCATGAACTATGAGATCATGACTGGAGCAGAAGTTGGACGCTTAACCAATTGAGTTATGCAGGTGCCACTTGAGTCAGATGTTCTTATGTAAACACCTCCAGCTGCACAACAATAAATATAATGCCTTCTCAAGGCTGTCAATTGTGGTGAATGTACCCTTAAAATAATAGGAGAGGAATTCAGAGATGCATCTAATTCTACGAAGAGATAAACAAAATTTAATAACAGGTTGCAGGAAATGAAGGCTTTAGTACACAGAAGACAAAAGAGCAATTTTTTGTCCCCTGAGAATGCTATAGAAAGTGAGTTTATCATTTTCTCTCCTGCTTAAAAATAGCCTTCTACATCCCACACAACAACCTCCATAATCCCTGGACTAGTAATATTCAAGATCCACCACTGTTTATTTCACTTCAGATTTCTGGTCGCATTTCCCAATTTCTCATCTTGCTCTCTAGCTTTTCTGTTCTTTTTTTTTTTTTAAGTCTGTTTGTTTATCTTGAGAGAGAGAGAGGAAGAGCAAAGAGAGAGGAAAACAGAGAGAATCCCAAGCAGGCTCCATGCTGTCAGGACAGAGCCTGACGCAGGGCTCAAAATCACCAACCCGAGATCATGACCTGAGCCGAAATCAAGAGTTGGACACCCCACCTGTGGAGCCACCCAAATACCCCTCGCTAGCTTTTCTGTTCTAATCATCATTTCCCAAGTCCTCATATGCCTTTCCCTCTTTGTGCCACACTTGTAGAATGCCTTCCACCTGGAGTGCAGTCCTCCAGTCACCATCTCTTCACACAAAATCTTTCCTGAGTTCTCCAACCCTACTGACTTCTCTTGTGTCTAAATTTCTATAGCACATATATAAAAGCCAATATTAGATACTTAACCTAATGGGTGATATGTTTTTTCACACACATGTGTTTTGCCTCTCCAACTAGATGCTTGCATCTTTGAGCACTGGGGTTTTTATACCTTGCATGTCCCGTCACTACTACTACATTGAAACAGTGCCATTTAGTGATTTCCTGGATTAAGTCATAAGACCAAGTTCTTTCCTTGAGATGAGGAGACTTGTCCACTGGTCTGAAACAATTTAAAGAAGGAACAATTAAAGCAGGAGGGATAATAATTGGCCCCAGAAGGGTCATAATAGATAACAGACAGATAATAATACTAGACTCCAGAAAGATTCTAAACTTCTCAAATTATATACAACTGACAAGCCACTTCTCCTAGGCCAAACATAAACTGGATGGGAAATCTGGGTTCATATGACAATAACCATTGATTGAGGAATGGAAATATTTAGTCAAGGAATCTTCTGGGTTGTTATTATGTCAAACAATGATTCAGAGGTATTATTAATATTTTTGTAGTGAAAACCATAGTCAATTAGTATTAGAGGAAAATCAGATTGAGGGTCTCCCGCAAACCAAGCCAGAGATAAAGTAAGTTCAATTTCCTGCCTTCATTTTTTAAGTTTATCTTTACAAGAGACTATGTTTTGGTAGAATAATTGAGTGTGCTTACTGTGAGACTGAGAGAAATTAAAAGCTGCAAGCAGATGATGAAATCTGTTCAATGACTGTTAGAAATCGGTACTTAAGACATGACGATATGAAGAATGTTAAAGACATGAGAAGTTTTTAAAGGAACCTTCTCAACCTTCCAGGAGGGCCTCATTATGAAGAAAGTTATTTCACCCAGGGCCCCATAGAGATCCCCTATGTCTTGCTTTCCCTCTTCTTCTCCCTCTGTTTTTAGTGTCTCATGTTCTGCAAGACATAAGGAGCTGTGCTGCTGAGCAAAAGTAAGTTTAATATGCAAGCTTGGTAGCACCACATGTAAATCAGAATTACTGGTGAGAAATGATTGTCCAAAAGGAAAGGAACTAAATGACCATCAAGAGAAAAATCACTTTCAAGAAGGCACACTTGGCTTTTTTAAAGACTTGATTTTCCTAGAGCAGTTACAGATTTACAATGAAATTGCTAAGGAGGTACAGAGATTTCCTATATACTGCCTGCCCCAACACCTGTATAGCCTCTCCCATTATCAACCATTATCGACACTACCATTCACCAGAATGGTACTTATTTTTTAACCAAGGATCAACTTACACTGACACATCATAGTCAACCAAGTCCATAGTTTGCTTTATGGTCCACTCTTGGTGTTGTACATTCTATGGGTTTGGACATATGTATAATAACATGCATCCACCATTGTATTATGATACAGAGTGCTTTCGCTGCCCTAAAAATCCCTCGTGTTCCAAATATTCATCTCTCCCTGCCCCTCCCCCCACACCAGCAGCCTGATATTTGACCGTCTCCATAGATTTCTCTGTACCGGCCTATCATATAGTCGGAATCATACAATAGGTAGCCTCCTCAGACTGGCTTCTTTCATTTAGTAACATGCATTTAACCTTCCTCCGTGTCCTTTTAGGGCTTGATATCTCATCACCTTTTAATGCCAACAAGGATTCCATTCTCTGGATGTACCACAGGTTATTTATATCCTTGCCTACTGGATGACACCTTGGTTGCTTCCAAGTTTTGGCAATTGTAAAGAAATTTATAAACAGCCATGTGCAGGTTATATGTGAACATATGTTTTCAACTTCTTTGGGTAAATTCCAAAGAGCGGACTGTTGGGTTGTATGGTAAGAGTGTTTAGTTTTCTAATATAAACTGTCAAACAGTCTTTCACAGTGGTTGTACCATTTTGCATTCCCACCAGCAACGTGTGAGAGCTCCTGTGCCCCACACTCTCATCAGCATTTGGTGGTGTCAGTATTCTGGATTTTGGCTGTTTTAGTAGGTATGTAGTTGTATCTTATTGTTATTTTGATTTGCATTTCCCTAATGATACATTGAGCATCTTTTCATGTTTATTTGCCATCTGTTTTTCTTCCTTAGTGAGGGTCTATTAAGGTGTCAGCCCATTTTTTAATCAGGTTATTTTCTTATTGAGGTTTAAGAGTGCCATATATATAAACAGAAATATAGATATGTATATATATACTTGTATATTATAGATATGTATATATCTTTACTTGTATATAAGTAAAGATATACTTGTATACAAGATATATACTGTATATATATATATACAGTATATATATGTTTGTATATATACATACAAGTGTGTGTGTATATATATATATACACACACATACATGTAACTCACAAACCGTGAGCTCATGACCTGAACCAAGTTAGACACTCGACCGGCTGAGCCACCCAGGCACTCCAATAAAGCTATTTCTAAAAAGAAGAGGCTAGAACACAGGGGTGACATACTGGAACCATAAAGAAAACACATTTACCTGAACTCCCAGAGTACGGCTTATCTTCTAGTTCTCTTGATATTGTCTTTTGCAGAGCATAAGTTTTTAATTTTAATGAAGTCCAGCTTATAAAGTATTTCTTTCATGGAAAGTATCTGTGGTATTGCATCTAAGAAGGCATTATCACACCCAAGATCATCTACGTTTTTTCCTATATTATCTTCCAAGCGTTTTATAGTTTTATGTCTTACATTTAGGCCTGTGATCCATTTTGAGTTAATTTTTTTGAAATGTGTAGTGTCTTTAAGTTCATGTCTTTGCATATGGCTATCCAATTGTTCTAGCACCACTTGAAGAGACTATCTTTGCTACATTGTCTTATCTTTACTCCTTTCTCAAAGATCAGCTGATTATATTTATAGGGGTCTATTTATGACCCTCCATTCTATTCCACTGATATATTTGCCTATTCTTTCATCAATACTACACTGGCTTGATTACTGTAGCTTTATACTAAGTCTTAAAGTCACAGAGTATCTATCAGTCCTCCAGCTTCAAAACTGTATTGGTTGTTCTGCGTCTTTTGCCTCTGAACATTAACTTTGGAATCAGTTTACCAACACCTGTAAAATAACTTGCCAGAATTTTAAGATTGCTTTGAACCTATAGATCAAGTTGAAAAGAACTAACATTTGTCCAATGTCTCTCCACGCATTTAGTTTTTCTTTGATTTCATCCATCAGATCGTGTACATATTTTGTTAGGTTTATACCCAAGTATTTCGTATTTTGAGTTGCTAAAATAAATGGTATTGTATTTTTGATTTCAAATTCCACATTTTTGTTGCTGGTATTATAGGATTGGCAATTGACTTTTGCATATTAACCTTATATCCTGCAACCTTGCCAAAATCACTTATTAGCTCTAGGTTTTTGTTTTACTTGTTTCTTTCTTTGTGGTCAGTTCTTTTGGATTTCCTACATAGACCATCATGTTATCTACAAAGACAATTTTAAGTCATTTTTCCCAGTCTCCATTTTTCTTGTCTTACTGCATTAACTGTAACTTCCAGCACAAATTGAAAAGTAATGGAAAAGGAGATATACTTGCCTTGTACCTGATCTTAAGGCAAAGCTTTGCATTTCTCACCATTAAGTGTGATCTACATTTTCTGTAGATAGGTTTTATTTGATTGAGAGGCCTCTATTTCTAGTTTACTGAGAGCTTTCTATCATGATAGGTGTCGGATTTGTCTGATTTGTTTTCTGCATCTATTAATACAATCATGTGACTTTTTTTAGTTTGTTGAAGGGATGGATTACATTAATTGATTTTTGAATCTTGGGTCATAGTGTAAAACTATTTTCGTCCCCTTCTGGATTCACTTGACTGAATTTTTATATAATCATTAGACCTATGTATAAAAGAGTATAAAACAACTTGGAGTTCATAGAACTGCAGCAAAATTTCTCTATTATATTTCCAAAAATATTTTTTTGATTCCTTTCATAAAAAAGAGAATATCAACAATGCCATAATAAAGGCTGAGTCAGCCATACCTACATAAAAATTTCCATAAAAAAGAAATAGGGCTTCAAGACATTTGGTTGCCCATAATCAAACTAACTCTAACATCATTTAACACATTTTCTCTCAAAAACTTTGTATTCTTCCTCTGATCTTGAACTTTTCCTTCCTCAGGAGAGAGGGAGACTTTTTGTCTGCTCTTTTAGTGATGGTTTTTCTTCAACAGTTTATATTCCTCACCATCTTGTCCTGCACTACTTTGTCTACCTTTTTAAATGCTCACATCTGTACTAACCCCCTTCCTCTTCCTTATCTGAAAAAGAGCTATTATACATGGTCTGGCCAGTCAACCTATGGGTCACCTTTTAAATTACTGCCTTTAATTTCTGATTGACAGTCCTTTCCCTCATCTCTTTCAGACTTAACAGCTGCAATACTTCGTCTTCAAACTCCTAGTCCAACATGCTTTTTTCAGTCTCTAGAAAGACTTACCCTGTACTTTACTTAGCACAGACCCATTTGACAGGACATCCTACAAATTCCCTTTTCTCTCTCAACCTATTTCTGTATTTTTACCTTTTCCTTCCCTACCTCTTCCTCTGGTAAAGTGCCAGGTATCTTACCTAAATGAACCTCATCTCTGCCTCCTGGATTATCTCTTCCCACTTCTTCATCCACATGGCCCCATTAGTCATTCTCCTCTCATGATTCTCTCTCAAGAGTCGTTCCCACCACTCTCTTTTTGTTCTCTGCCCAAAACTATGTATAGGTCTTTCCATTCTCTTTTTTAAAAAAGTATGTTCTAGCCCTATGTGATAAGAAAACATTTAAAAATTTAACTCCTAATTGCTCTATACTCCCTGGCCTTTCTCCACTTAATTGGCAAAGGCATCTTATGTTTATTTTCTTCAGAGGAAAGATGCTACAATAATCGTCAAACAAGAAAAATTGAATTCTTAGCTTTTCCATTTCAAAAGCCTCAACTAATTGGGGATGAAATATAGAAATAAATAGAACATAGCAACAGATTTGAGAGAACACCAATGAGAAAAAGCCACAGACCGGGAAAACATATTCACATAAGTATTTCTAACTTAGGACTTATATCATGACATGTAAGTATTCATAAAAACAAGCATAAAAAGACTGACATACAAGTTATTGGTGAAGATGTGGAGCAACTAGAATTTTCATAGAGTGCTGATAGTAATGTGAAATAACTATTTTGAAAAACTGTTAGGCAGGTTCTTATAAAGTTAAACACAAACGTATTCTATAACCCAGGAGTCCCATTCTACATCTTTACCCAAGAGAAGCTAAAATAAGAAATAAAAAGAAAAAAAGTAAAAGAAACAAAGTCCACAAAGAGACTTAAATGATAGGAAGCATTACTGTAATAACTAAAGACAACACCAAAGTCCATCAACAACGGAATGGATAAATAAACTGTGGTATAGCCAAATAGTGGAAAAGTTACTCAGAAGAAAGGAATATTGATATACTGACTAATATGGATGAATCTCAAAAACTTAATACTTCAAGGAAAAAAAAAACTAAACCAAAAAGTATATACTATCTTGATTTTATTTATATTAAGTTGAAGGACAGACAAATCTAATCCGTGGTGAGAGAATTTGGAACAGAGGTAGTTTCTGGGACTGGGGAAAGGTAGAGGATTCACTAGATTGAGAAAATAAACTTTCTGGGATGATGGAAATGATTTCTATCTGAACAGAGGTAGGCATTGCATAACCATATGCATTTAACAAAATTCAAACTGACAACTTAAAATCTATCCATTTTATTGTATGTAAATTATATCTCTAAAGAAAAATACTTTAAAAATGAAACTAACTCCAAAGTAGAAAAAAAAGCAAAAATACATACATGTATATGCCATACATTCCCCTAAAATTGTATCTAGATTTTACTTGTGGATATCTTATCATAGTCAGTGATTCACATCTTTTGTAGATATTTTACAAAGCTTGACAAATTATTGATTTCAAAGTATATTCTTATAAGTGAAACTGTTGCATCCTCCAAGTAATATTCATTGAATTTGGCAGACTGGCATTGCTTTCTCTGAAAGTCTTGATATCCAAGTGAAGGAATAAGCTTTTTTTAATTTGAAGTCAGTGAGACAATTTAAGAAACAATGCACTAGAGGCAACACGTCAATGTTAGCCATGTCTGCCTGCTCACCACTCTATTACTAATGCCCAGCCCAGACACCATGTGCTGGCAGGCATTCAGCCTCTGTGGAATATATGAACAAGCCAGGATGGGTAGAGAAAAGAAGGGAACAAGGTTACTGGGAATGAGAAAAAGGTATAATCCCCAAAGACAGTTACTCAGCCAATAAAATAATTAATAGACATGCAGGTGTATTATGTAGACTATATTATGGATTTTGCAATATATTTAGGATTTTGCTTAAATATGTTATAGAAGGAATAGAGGGCTCAAGAATGAAAGGAAAGTGTCAAATGCTTTGGTTTAACTATGCGTGAATAATTTAAAGTTCATTTTAGGCACCTAGGACTGAGTCATGACTAAGATCTTTCAAATTCTTATTAAACTTGATAATTATATTACGAAGGTACAGAGTTGATAATTTATTCAGCTGCCGTCCTCGCAGAAAACATCTTCAGCCACGTCTAAATTATACTTCTATCTTCTCTAGGGCTATCAGGGTACTAACTGACAACAAACTTATTTTGCCTTGCTTGGGATCTACCAAGATCTCCAATGTTAGGATGCACAAGCCTTCCTTTTGCTACACCCCAATCCATATTAAATTATCCCCAAAGGGATTCCAATTAATAAAAATAAATAGTTTTCCGAGAAATATTCTTTTAAGTTAGCTCTAAAAAAACCTCTTGCATTTAACCCTCTGGGAAAGGTGAAAAAGGGGTATCACTAAAACTATCAAGCTTGGAAAGTTTTGCAGGAATGTATGAGGAAAAGAGAAGAATGGAAATTTAAAAAGCTGGAAAGGGGGTGGGCAGAGATACGGAAAGACAAGAAAAAAAGAAGATGGCAGCCAAAAGGAACACACGTGAAGTAGCCATGGAAATGAGACACAAACATGGCAGACATCCCTCCTCACACTGCTACGTGATATAACCCTGCAGGAGACAGAAGACAAATGGGATTTCGTGTTTACTTTCTTTTTCCGATTCCTAAATCCCATTCCTAAATCTGGCTTTATTACCCTTCATCTCCAGGGGAAAACATTCCACTACAGGCCTTCTTTCAGCTGATGGAATCCTCAAGCCAGTTTACCGAGATCCAGCAATGGTGCCAAGTCTTTGGGTGACCACAGCGGAGGGAACAGGGAGAGAGGGGAGAGCTTCTTTCCCAGTCTGGGGAACTTTGCTTCAGTTCTGGTTGAGTGTCCTCTTTGGGATGCAACGTTCTCTTCTGGATTTAGACTGTAACATGCATCAAGCTCAGGGCAACACACTTGTGAGCCGAAGCAGCAGCTCGTGAGAAGGTCTTTCAGGGCCCTGTCTACAGGAGGCCTCTGCACGCATGTTTCCACATGCATCTTTTTCCTTTCCTTCTTCCAAACTAAAGTCTTCAAAATCATTTCCCAAATCAGCGCCCGATGCAGGGCTCAGGTCAGGAGACAAGCCCAGGGCTAGGCAATACAGGTGACCCCACTCTTCAAAGAACTCCCCACAATCCTCTCTCTCCTCTTCAGTCCCACACAGGATCACATGTTGTATCCAAAGAAAAGGTTCAAAGGCATTTCCATTAAATTGAGGAAGTCCCTCCTTTTTTTTTTTTTTTTTTTTTTGGTAAGGTGTATTTTCAGATAAGTATTTTTAGCTCCATAAACACATTTTTTAAAAGCCAGGTCCTTAAAATTCAAATCCTTTGTAATGTTTAATAATAATCCCTCCTTCTCTTAATAAAAATGCTGAAAATGCTGCCTTCCTTAACCTCAAAACAGCGAGGGCCTTCGAACATCACCTACAGAGTTTCATAACCTATTTAATTAGGCTCTAATCCAGCATCCACAAGCCCTCAGTCAGCTTGGCCTTTTTTCCATCTACAGGAATGCCAGCATTATCTCAGAGTATTTTACACACGTGCTGAAATATCTGCAAAGGGAACATTCATACCTGCAGAACAGTCAGTACAAATTGAGTACATTTGCTCCTCTATACCCTCAGGCCCTTGTCCTTGTTCAAGCTTTCCCCTCCACACTTTCCTTGAAGAGAGCAGAGAATGTTCTTGCCTGCTCACAAAACTGGGTGACACAGTCTCACATTGCATAGCAGACAAAAGTCAACTATTACTGAGTGCCTGCTATGTGCAGGACACTGGTGCTAGATATTTTGTCTACATTTTTTTTCCTTTTAATCCTCACAATAACTCTATGAGGTAAATATAGCTGTTTCTGTTTTACAGATGATGGAACAGGAACATTGAGATGTTAGTTCTATTTCATTCTACCACACTATGTGGTGTTGCCTCTTTAGGTCACCTGACTATATTCAACCCAAACAAGTAGCAATGACAGCCCTAAGGACCTAAATCTTCCCAGTTTGGCTGGTGAAAAAGCCAAGGTCAATGAGAAGGTAGCCACTTTTCTTCTTCTGAACTGAACAAGGTCACATGACAGCCACACTGCCTGAAACCATGGGCTGAGGCTGCAAAGGACACAGGTGATGTCCCAGACAGGTGCATCTAGGTCCTAGTTAGCTATGTGACCTTGGGGTTGTTTATGCATTCATTTGTTCATCTTTGTGTTCTGCAATATTTATTGAACATCTACTATGAGCTGGGCATTCTTATAGATGTTGAAAGAATACAGCAGGGAACAAAAACAAGTCAGGCTCTCACAGAGCTTAGCATACTCAAAGAATTTAAAACACGCCTCTATTTTCTCCCTGTGTGAAATGGGAGTAATGTCACCTCCCTCATGAGGTTCTGTGAAAGATTAAGTAAGTTAATATATATACTGTATTTGCCATAGTAACAGGCACACAGCACTCAATTGATGTCAGTCATTCTTGTTATTTTAAAATGGAAATTCTTATCTCTGGCACAAATTGAACCAAAATCAACACAAGTGATGACAGTGGGGCTTCCAGTATTTAGAGATGGGGTAAGGGGTAGAGAACAATTGTCCCCTGAAGTATCAGGGGTAATTTCCTGTCACATTTAGTTTAGGCTGGAGGGCTCTGATGTGAGCTCCTTGACTATCACTCATTTGAACACTAATGGAAATGTCAGGCTGAACTGAGAGTCTCGTTTCCCTGCAAATTTCAGCATACAAAGTGGACCTGGGGTTTATTTTTACCTAGTACAAAAAATTGAAGTCTCCTTAGAGAAAGCAAAGTGCAGGTGTTACAGTAATTATTTTAAATAATGCAAGCATAAGAGGGAGAGCTTTTCTATAATACCTTTTGAAATGAGACTTTTTTTTTTGGTCTTTTTTTCAGAAAGCTGGAGCTGTACCTAATCTCCTTTATAAGCTTCAGGAACTAAAAGGAATTCTTAGAACAACGATTTCATTGGTTAACACTTTCCTAGCCATTCCAAGGACTTCTAGTCAACACAGCCAAGACTTTCTAGTCAAGTCATAGGAGTCAATCCACATTTCAGATAAGCAATTTTCTGAAGTTAGGGCACTAGCAAAACAGGAGTCACCACAACAAAAAACTTATTAATCTTCCCCCATCTCCAGTAACATTATGTATCTTTCTGACAGCCTAAGCAGCGATCCCAATCTCTTCCTTTGATTACATACCTTGGAATTAAAAATCCCTGTTTTGTTCAGTTTATTTCTGAGAATATTTTGATGTTCTTGATCAAAAGAAAAAAGTAAAACAAGCCCTTTCATTTAACCTGCATCTTAAGCAAATATTGATTGACTGACCGATCTATCTTTGGTTCAGGGTTAGCAGGTTTGTTGGTAGTTATGTTTTTTTTAATGTTTTATTTATTTCTGAGAGAGAGTGAGAGAGTGAGCGCAAGCAGGGGAAGGGCGGAGGGAGGGGTTGTGGAAGATCTAAAGCAGGCTCTGTGCTGACAGCAGAGAGCCCGATGTGGGGCTTGAACACATGAACCCTGAGATTGTGATCTGAGCCAAAGATGGACACTCAGTTGACTTGAGCCAGGCATCCCACAAGTTAGGGTTTTTGATACAAGTTTCAGTTTGGTTTAAATTCCTGCCCAAAAGCTCTAAAAAGACTCAGAAATTAAGTGAAATCTGAATACAAACAATGAGAAAAGACATAAATAAATTCTTCAGAAGACATTTTCTACCAAATATTCCTAATAATAAACATCTCAGTTCTAACTTAATAGTTATATGGTATTTCCATCCCTCTTTCTTCTTATACAAAGTAATGTAAGTGCGATTTTCCTAAGTTCTCAGGAGTCTCCAGGACAGAGCCAACAGCTTCGGGTCATTTTCTGCTGTCTGTGGTCCACACCCTCCAGAGGTAGAAAATATCTGCCTGAGGCTTGGGGAGGCCTGCAGACCTCCCTCATAAGAGGGGCTGGGAAGGATTATTTTAACTGACTCTGCATTTCATTTGACAGTTATTAGTTTCTTGACTAGAAAGTAATGCTCTACTGATTTTCAACCTATCAGTTTCCTGAGTTACAGGGCAGTGTCCATGGGAGTCGGCTGGCTTCCTAGCTAACTCCTAGGAACACGAACTACATGTCATTTGCACCTTAAGCTGGATGCCAGCTGGTCTGGTCCTTTGGTGGCAGGGAGGGTCAAAAAATCACCAGACTCTTTTGTATGGATGTGTGTGACAGCACTACCTAGCTTCTCTGCCAGGGTCCCCCAAAAATATCCCAGCACTTCAACAACACGAAAGAGGAAAGAGAAAGTAGTGAACATGAAATTCTAGGAGGTCAGCTTGATTTAAGCCATGACTCTGCCCATAAACGGAAACTGTGAATACACAATAGAAATTAAACACAAAGAACGATTATTTACTCAGGAAAAGGACACTCAAACATTTGCCGAGAGTGAAAAATAAAGATGTGATTTTTTTTCCCTATTGAGTAAGAAGGCGTCACAGGTTTTTCAGGGTGATCTTGAGAGGTCAATATCACGGAGGGCAGCTACCAGGCTGAGCCTCAAAATAGACTTAGAGTCTACTGTCCCAGAGTAAACTCTTCCAAAGTCACCGATGACAGAAGGGCTGATCCGAGCTTTGATGCCAGGTGATCTAGCTCCAGAGCCTAACTCCAACCCTGTGAATCAATGAGGCTCTGTGGTTATCACAAGACCAGAGTTTGAGTTCTTAGATAGGTCACTTAGCCTTTCTTGGGGTGAAAAGAGACAACGTTTGTGGCAGAATCTGTATGCCAGGTGTCCCAGTAAGCCCAGGTTGGGATTCAGGGTCTGGTTGTGCTTAGGAACTGACAAGTCTAGTGATTCCCAAGTCTGTATCATGAATTGATTTGCACACAAGTAAGAGGGAGTTATGAACATGAACATGTAGGTAAATGAGGAAGGAAAAGGAAAATAGGATTATGGACAGGAAATTATGTCTAATCTCCAGCCTTAAGCCTACAGGCTGAGAGGCTGAAGCTGAGGACTGTTTTATTCTCAACTTTATGAGGCCTGACATTCATACATGAACATGTATAAAAACACCCGGGAAATTCAAGAAATACCCAGAGTAAAGCGAGAAAGAGGAAGGAGATGACTTGAATACTGAACACTAGTGTTTGCAGAGGATCTGATCCAGGCCAGTTGGAGAAAAAATGTTAACATGACTTGGCTACCCCAAACATAAGAGGCCATTTAATCCTCACAGTAGGACAAGGAGGGAAACATTATCCCTATTTACCCCATTTCTGAGCTCCAAAGAGTTTAGGTAGATACATGAAGTTAATACTACTATGTGTATAATATGATTTGAACCAAGGTCTTGCTAAAAAGAAAACGTCCTTTCCAGTATATCACACCACGCTTAAGCCTTAAATCCTTTTCATCTGCCTATTCACAGCTGGGAAATTCCTAAAACGAACCAGCAACTAGCAAGGATGCTCCATTAATTTTCCTTTTTAATTTTTAAGTGTTTATTTATTTATTTACTTATGAAGGAGAGAAACAGGGGCGGGGGTGGTGAGGAATTTGAACATGGGACGGACACAGAAGGAGATGGAGAAAGAGAATCCCAAGCAGGTTCTGTGCTATCATCATGGAGCTGGATGTGGGGCTCAATCTCAGGAAGTGTGAAATGAGGACCTGAGTCAAAATCAAGAGTCGGACATATAAATGACTGAGCCACCCAGGAGTTCTGCTCCATTCGTTTTACATATAGCACAGTTAATAGCATCAAAAAGAGGGTTAGTAGCATTAGGGCCTGCAAACAACCTAGGCATTAAAATCAGGAAGTTCAAGTCTTTGTACTTTGTGTAAACACTTTCATTTCTTAGGTTCAAAAGCAAACGGAGTCAAACCAAGAGGGAGATCCCTCTCCCACTGCTTTTCTAAAAGTCAAAGTCTTTCTTTATCGAACTCTGGTTGCCTTGAGAGCATGGCTTAGTCACTCTGGCTCTGGTACTTCCTGTTGGACATTCAAGCCATTTTGGCTAGCTTTGATTGACCATGGAGGAACAACAACAGTAAGCAGCTCACCCAACAAATGGTTTTGACCATTTTTTAACGTGGTGACCTTAGTTCATTAAGAAAAACCTCATCATAGGTCTGAGTCTCTCTAGGAGTTTTGGTTTTTAGCTCAGGTCATGTCTGAGATGTCTGGATTTCTTCAATCCTGAATGGGCCCACACCATCTTGACTTTCTTGGAAGAAATTTCTGTCATTTACTGATACCCTCCAGAGCTCTTTTCATGTTTTAGAGATATAGCATGCAATTGCATGGGGCCAAGGTCTCCTATCCCATATTGTTAGGCCAGCTCTGCCCAGGGCAATCAGTAAGCCTGTTTGAGCTTAGAAAAATTATATATATAACTGACTCAAA
The DNA here is from genome assembly GCA_028646485.1 of Cryptoprocta ferox. Classification (NCBI taxonomy): domain Eukaryota; kingdom Metazoa; phylum Chordata; class Mammalia; order Carnivora; family Eupleridae; genus Cryptoprocta; species Cryptoprocta ferox. The sequence continues at coordinate 18,600,282 of CM053572.1, forward strand.
GTTAGTCTTTATGTTTATGCATCTCTTCATGTGTATGGAGAGTACTTTACACTGTCACATCCATTTTTAGAGTGCTTTTATATCATTTTCTCACTTGATTCTCAGCAGTTCTCTAGGGTAGCTAACACAGTCCCTAGTTCACAGATAAGAATGCTTGAGTCCAAGAAAGCTTAAATGATATGATGAATTTAAGTGAAAAAGGTATTATGACTTCTTATTCTGGACACTGATTCAGGAGTGTTTTGTTTACCTATTGCTGTGTAACAAACAACCCCAAACTGAGTGCTTACAGACTCAGAGCATCAGGGATATGGACAGGGCACAGGGGGATGATCTGTCTCTGCTCCTCAACGTCTAGGGCCCCAACTAGAAAGAACGGCTGGAGTGACTAAAATCACTGGGGTTGCAATTCTCTAGAAGCTTCTTTACTCTAGAAGCATAACCACAACACTCACCATGGCCTCTTCATGTGGTTTGGCTTCCTCACAACATAGCATCTGTGTACTGAGGAGCATCCCAACAGGGAATATCAAAAGGAAGAGTGCATCAAGAGACTTAGGCTGAAGCTGAATGGTTCAGATGCTATACAGTGTTTTCTGTTAGTTCCAACTGAGTCATTAAGCCCAGATTCAATAGAATGGGACTCTTGGTGGAGTGGTAAGGTCATATTCGCAAGAGCACATGGGATGGGAGATGCTATTGTAACCATCTTTGAAACATACAGTCTTCTCTAGTGAGCACAAATATATTCTCTACACAAATAGCATGAGATGAAAGAGAAATATATCTGAAGTAGGGCTCTAAATAATTATGAAATAAATAAGCAAATATTAAAAGTTTTCCTACATATCAACTGTAAAAGGTAAAAAAACATTAAGTGGAAAAAAACGGCAAATTTATATCAGATTTGTAACAAAATATAAAAGAATTTACAAAACAGTTAAAAAATTATATGGTATTTATATGAAGAAAATGTTAAATATTCTGAAATCTACTTAATAACTAAAATAAAAGGGAGCTTTATTATGGTTCTTCACAGTGTCACTTCTGCCCAAATTCAATACATCATGTTCCTTAACAATATTTTTTTTCTGCCAAAAATGTAACTTAATTCCAAAAGTAAGGCTCAACATAGAGTTATATGAATTCAGTATTAGTAATGTAAAGTTCATGACAAAGAATCAAAGTGTTGGAATAGACAATAGCCTTATTAAATGAAGACTAAAGGCATTGAAAGAATACCAGATATAAAAAAAAGTTATGAAGTTTCAATAATTTAAATAATTAGATAAATAGTTAGTTAATTAGATAAGCATATGCTCAAGACAGTTGCAGGTTACCTCTCTTGTACCACTGTAATTATAATTCCTTTTACTCTCAAAGTGTCCTGGTTTGAATGATGAATTATATGAACATCCTACAATGAATCATATATACTTCTCTCCACTCCTTCCCCAAACCCCACTTAAATTTCAGTAAATATAGTTTTTAAATATTAGTCACATGGTCCAAGAGAAGAGATGAATAAATGAATGGATGATCAGATGGAGGAACGGAGGAAGCAAGGGATAGATGGACAGATGGAGTGATGGATGAGTGGATAAGTACACGGAGAGATGAACAGATAGGTATATGGATGGGTGAACAAGTAGTTGAATGGACATACAGGTAATAACTAAGTTGATAATTCAACACACAACCAACTAATAAAAAGAGATCAAACAGTAATGTGTATGTTGTGGTGAGAATTCAAGCTGGGTATGATGTGCAATAGTTACCTTGGCTATCTGGGGAGGAATAGCTCCTCAGAAGAGATTAAATTTAAGTTGTGATTTGAATGCGAACAAACAAGTCATTCAAAGATCTAGAAGGGATGCTTTCTGTTCAGGGACAATTAGTGCAAAGGTCCTAAGCTAAAACTGAACTTAGCTTGCTTGAGTAACTTAATGCTTATGTAGCTGAAGCATTGTACTCATAGAAAACTAAGTCTGAGAGGTAGGCCAGACCACTTAGGGCTTTGTAAGAAAGATTAAGAAACACGGATTTCATTCTAAATGTAATGTGAAGCAATTGAAGAATTTTAAGAAGAGGAGTAGTATCTGACACATATTTTTAAATGGAACAGGTGTGGAGACTGAGCTGTGGAGAGGCAAGAGTGAAAGCTGGCTGCTCAGGACTACCTCATGGATTTCAGAAAGAGGGTTGGATTTGGCAGGAAGAGTCAACAGGAAGATCAATGGATGTGGCTGTATGAGAATGTCAGTCTTGGCCCTTTGAGGGGCCATCAATAAAATCAAAAGCTAAATGACAAGTTAAGAGAAAATATGTGTAATGTATATAACAAAGGATTAAAATAAAATATATTTGGGGTATATCAAAAATATTAATATCCAAAATAAAGAAGCTATAAGTCAAAAATAAAAAGAGAAACTACCCAGTAGAAAAATGTCCTACATTATAAACAATTTACAGAAAAATTAAAAAGGGTAATAACATATGCAAAAATATTCTGTAACACTAGAGATTATGAGGAAATACATACTCTTATACTCTACTAGTGGGAATATAAAGAAACATGCAAAATTTTCAAATGCGTACATAGAAGTAAAGAAGATTTATTTCGGGGCACTTGGGTGGCTCAGTTGGTTAAGTGTCCGACTCTTGGTTTCTGCTCAGATCATGATCTCGTGGTTTCATGGGTTCAAGCCTCACATCTGGCTCTGTGCTGGCAGTATAGACCTTACTTGGGATTCTCTCTCTCCCCCTCTTTCTGCCCCTCTCCAGTCACACGGTCTCTCTCAAAGTGAATAAAAACTTTTTTCAAGTTTCATTTCAAGACTATTTGTAGTGGGGGAAGAAAGGAAACCATCTACTTGTCCATTTTCAGTGACACATGATAAAATATAATGCAAATATGAGGAGCACATAGTGACATTAATACATATGTACTTACTTGAACATATCTCTATGACATGTTAGGAGGGGGGCAATCAAGTCATAAAATAATATGAGGAGTGTGGATTTTTTATATGGAGCAGACTAACACTATATGTGAACATATGTAGGGATACATAGAGTACTATCCGGTAAGCTATATGTTAAGTGTTTAACAACGGTTCAACAGTCAGGAAGGGACTTAGTTGGTGGGAAAGAAGCACTTTTACTTTTTAACTCTATACATTCCTACATTGTCTCAATGTTTCATAGCATATACTTATGTATTACTTGTGTAATTCTCTTAAAATATTTTTAAAGATTTGTTCACTTTTTGAAATTTCAGTACTAATGGGCAATGACACTTAGAGTCTTGGTGTAATCATCAATGCCTTACCAAGAATTATGTCAACAATCATAGAGGGCCTTTAATGGTAGACAGTTGTGAACTTTCAAGGAAATTTAAATTTAATACATCTTGACTTAACAAGGATCATATGAACGCAGTTCAACATAGAGTCTGGTCAAGTGGCCAAAGGAAGAGGTCCAGGGGGAGAGTCCAGGGACTTGGCAGGGTGGATAGAGCACGGTGGTGATCTCTAGCCTCTCTGGGTCCCCTTTTCCTTACCTATAAAATGAAGTTCCTGGCCAAAGCGGCCATATATTTCAAAACGAAATATTAAAAAAAGTTCACTATTTACAACTGATGAAAACAGGGATTCTCTGGTCAAAAGACATCACAAGGGCCAGAGCCCCATCACCGCTACTTCTTGGGCACTGCTGCAGGCTTCTCTTCTCCTTGGGCAGCTGAGGCCCTGTGGAATACTCCTGGAAAACCTGTCGTCTGAAGACTTTTCATATCTAGGAGGACATCATTTTCATTTACTAGATGTAATTTATGAGAGCTGGCCAAATGAAAGCCCCAGTGAATATAGTGCATTGTGTTGGTAGAGTATGACTGGTAGCATAAGACATGAGGAGGGAGAAGTACAAGAGAGTAACAGTTGTTTTGCTATTAACTTGTGCTAGGCATTGCATAAGACACTTCAATACCTTACTTGACTTAATCCTTACAACCAACCTGTAATTTTAGCCTCATACAGATGAGGAAACACAGAAGATACAGAACTTTCCACAGGTCATGCAGCATGTACTGAGGTTAAACTCCAACCAGATTTGCCTGACTGTAAAGGTCATACTGGCTAAGCCAGAGCTTAGTGTCCTACTAGAGTATCGCAACTTACTAGAGTATCACAACTAATGATATTAAGGCTGGGAGACTCAGGGCATAGTGGAGGATGCCAGGAGAGAGGAGGGAAGGCTGTAACATGAGTTCCCCACACTTAAAAGTTTTCCCTGAAATGATGCCTTCTAACTATCTATTTGGAAACCAAATATTGTCATACGTGAAACAAGGAAAACATGACGCAGCGTGTAATTTAGCTGTTTAGCCATGTAGTGTATGCTAGAATTTGGAGAGCCTGTAGTTATTTTTCAGGATTGATAATAAATTTATACTACTCTTGTTCCACCCTCTCCAGAGCTAGCAGAGCTAAGGCTGTGGTCAGTGCCTATGGCCAAAGCATTGTGAGGAGTATCCAGCATGACACACTCACACATATGCACGCTAGTATAATCCCATAAATCTGCCTCCATAGCATGACCAATGACCTAAATGCCTACCTTAATAGGTAGGGCTTTTTTCTGCATGCTAATGACCTGTTTGCTAGTTGTCCCTACTTGTACCTTACCACTGTACAAGTAATTTACATTATTTTCCAAGTAACTGATTCACCGACCTGAGTCATCTCGGAAGGCAGCCCCAGATCTCTGCTGCAAAGCAAGCTTTACAAAAAAATCATCTTTTGCAGAATGCAAACAAAATGGCCTCCACCGTGGATCAATCTTTACAAGAGTTATAATAAATCCAGACATTCTGGGGGTGCCTGGGTGGCTCAGTCAGTTAAACGTCCTTATCTTGATTTCAGCCTACGTCCTGAGACCATGATCTTGAGATCAGCCCTGTCTCAGGCTCCACACTGGGAATGGAGCCTGTTTAGGATTCTCTCTCTCCCTCTGCCCCTCACCCACTGGTGCTCACTCCCTCAAAAAAAAAAAAGCCATTTTTATACTCAGGTGAATCTAATTATGCCATGTGAACAAGGTTTTCTGTTCACAAGTTACTTAGAAGCAGCTTGAGGTACAACTTAAGTCTCTAGGTTCTGTCACATATAACCAGGAGAACCTTGATTCTAAAATGGAAGGTTAGGCAAGATTTACACTGAATGCAGCCACAATAACCAATGACTGAGAGTTATGCTAGCTAAGAGGTACATCTTCCTGAGTCCTCACATTCTTCTCTTTGAAGGTGAATAAAGCATTGACATATCCCCAGTTCAAACCTTTCCTTCAACTGCTGTCTATGTGAAAGGAAATTTAAAATAATAAGAAAAAGAAAACTCAATAAGACATCAAACAAAAATTTTAGAATAGTTTAAGGAACACTAGCAATTTCATAGGACAAACAGCAGATATGGAAGCTGACATTTTTTATTCAGAAAAGCAGATCATAACTGTACATATTCATAAATATATCACCCCCCCCCCCACTGTGGTTAGAACTACCTAGCAGTAGTTGTTGCTCAATAACTGTTGATTACTTAAATAAAGAAGACTTAGTTGCAGGACTTTGTTTGAGTAGTATAATAGACACTCCTCTTTGAAGACAAACTTTCATTTTTTCTGTGGAGGCTTAAAAGTTAGTATGCTCTTGTCCATTGTAGTAGAATGCCCACCATAGATTAATTTTTTTCCTTTTCTTCTCTATTCAAAGAAGTTGATAGAGACCAAACATCCCAGTTTGCCTTGTCTATGACTAAAGCCTTGATGTAATTATTAATAGTACTCTTTCAGAAATGTCTCAGTTTAGGAAACAAATTAAACAAACTTTAGAGTCATCTAGAAAAGTGCCATAAAATCAACTTTATATCACTGGAGGTTGGGGCCTGGGGACAATGATCCTCCCCGAGCTGTGCATACCTTGCAATCACTCTGAAAACTTCTCAGAGGATAAAATACCTTTGAGTTACTAAGGTATCCTCAGAAGAGAGATTGAGCAAATGTTCTTAGTATGAGGAAACCAAACTCTTTCAATCAATCCAAAGGAGATTGAGGAGATGTAGTTGTGGGCCTGTAGGTGGCAAGATGTCAGACCAGAGGAAACCAGCACACCTGAGGCCTACTAATATCCTGAGGGGTACCTGAGTGGGAGCCAAACCTAGTACTCAGAGATGTGGACTCCCTCTAAGCACTCAGAGTCCTAGGGAAAGTCTAGATCAGAATAGAATCACAGAGCCATGACAGGTACAACAAATACCATGTCTCCTGAGAGCAGTCTTCAATGATGACATCATGTGACAGAGTCAATGGGAGCTAATCAGAGTCATTTTTTTTCTCCTTGCTAGGATATGAAAGCCAGGTTACTGCCTCTTCCTCACTCCCCAGTGTTTTTGGAGACACAACAGATGCAAACAAAGGAGAAAGGGTTCAAAAGATTGCACAGAATAAAAAACAGGTGGCTTTAATTTAATACCCAGTATGCAGAGCAATTCAACTAACATGATTTAAAAAAAAAATAGAACCTAGATCATAACAAGCCATTTTAAGTAGTATTCTGAGAAGATGCCTTCATTACAGAATATCCCTACCTAGAGTTGTTCAAGACCCACAGTGGCTTGCAGTCAAATAGACACATGATCTACTTGGGTCTCAAAGTCAGGCAAGGACTAGGATCTCCCACTTCTAAATAACTCACTCTAAGCTAAATGAAATCTTTAATGGTGGAAAAATACTAATTCTTAGAAGTTTGAGGACAATGGCACAATTTATAGAACTTAGAATTGTTTGTAGAACCATCTGAAACAGAGAAGTTTTCTCTACACTCAGAGGTATTATCAGAATGGCTACCAGAAAAATTAAGACTTTGAAGATCAAAAGCGAAACCTCACAGGGCCACTGGGAATAAGGGCCTGTCTTTTTCACCACTTGTCATTCCAAGTTTACATCACCAGGAAGGGGCACCTGGGTGGCTCAGTCAGTTAAGCATCGGACTATGGTTCAGGTCATGATCTCATGATTCATGAGTTCGAGCCCCATGTTGTACTCTGTGCTGACAGCTCAGAGCCTGGAGCCTGCTTTGGATTCTAGGTCTCCCTCTCTCTCTGCCCCTCCCCCGCTCATGCTCCATCTCTTTCTCTCACAAAAATAAACAAACATTTAAAAAAGAAAGAAGAAGAAAAAGAAAAATCTCTCAATGAAAATAAATAAAATAAAAACACCAGGAGATTCAGTGAAGAAGAGTATAAAGAATGTATAGAAACCAAAGGCACTAGGAAATTTACACAAAAGATACATGTGGGGTGCCTGGCTAACTCAGTAGGTAGATCCTACAACTCCTGACCTCAGGGTTGTGAGTTCAAGTCCCATGTTAGGGACAGAGATTACTTAAAAATAAAATCTTAAAAAACATAAAAAAGGAGAGACAAAAAAAAAAAGACTGATGAGAACAAGGAAAGGAATGCAAGGTAATATTATATAGGAGAACAAGGAAGATAGAAAGAACCTACAAAGGTACCCCATACATGGCACGTGCCCTGAGAAAACTATTGATATTATACCATTTTAGGAGGAAACACCTCAACACAAGAGATGTGAATGTATTTAATCTGGTAAAAAAAAATGAGTGAGAATCTAGAAATAAGATTCTGAATGAAGAGCTAAGTGTTTTCCATTTAGGTACAAGGCCAGTATTTATATAGCCCACTGTTTGCATTCATAATTAGGTAAAATGGAAAGTGGCACAGCGAGTCACTCATGTAAGGAGTCAAAGATCTGGTCAGAATATACACTGAATTCCCTCAGCACTAATTCAACAACTCCACAAGATGGCACATGGAAATTTTCCACAGTGTATAGTCAGGCCATGTCCTCATTTTCATGAAAAATAAATTGTTTCTTTACAAAGAGCGTGGAGCTTCAAAGGGAAAACTACAGATTGGATCTCACCTCTCATCTCCATGAAAGTCGAAAAGGGTCAGTTGCTGCCAATTATGAAATCCTTCCATTGTTGGCTATTTGGTGGTAAGGTGTCATTTTAAAAAACTGGTTTCACTGATAATTATGCAGCATAGGGTTTATGTTCTAACTGCTCTGTGACTTGGTCAGCAGTTTCCCAGATTTGAAACAGAAGTAGGTTCTTTGCAAAACTATATTCTCCAGTCCCTCTTCACTGCATCAAGTTCGCATTTTGGAAATCAAAACTCAGTGAGGACATCATGATTGATTTAATCGGTAAATTGGATCTCTTTAAGAATTGTTTTGAGTAACACTTTATATGGAATGAATCATTTCATTAATAGCCAAGCAAAAGAGCTTGTAGAATTTCAGTATCCTTTCCCCCACCCCCCAATCCTATGAACTGATTGGGTTATTAAACACGGTTACGAAACCTATTTGCGAGAACTATACAAAGTCAAACACATAAAGGACATGTTAAGCATCTGGCAGGTATGAAAAAGTAACCCTTGTGTTACAGAACAGAAGACAAAAAGAATAATTGTGAACTAATCCAAGTAAACAGGACATGCTGTCATAATCAATTTAAAGTCAAACACAAGGATCTGTCCATCTGAATCAGGAAAGAAAACAAGGAAAAACTTCCCTCAGCCAGCATTCACTCAACAAGTGTGCCAGCACTGGAGGACGCATGTCAAGAGAGGAGAGTGGGGCTTCTTTGTTGCATGGATCTTCATTTCTGTTTGTCACCTTGTAAAGGCTTTGCTCTCTGACATGGGAAAGGCATTCCTTCATTCAACAAATATGTATTGATTCATACAAGGAACCAGGTTCCTAGCACAGTGTATTTAATGCTTTTTTCCCCCCTATAAACTCAAGAACAGTAAGTACCCTTGCTTGCCTTGATTCAGTAAAATATGTAAAAATAATCTTTGATGAGACAAAATGACCCACTACTAGTTTATGTTTGATTAGTTGTTAAATATATAACCTTCGGCAAGCTAGATCCTTGCTGTTCTCATTTGTAAAATGGCTTGTAAACAACTGCCCATGTACTGCCAAATGTAAGATCTTATAAAATTTTAAGTGATGATAAACACTAGGCAGATTACTATGTTTTTCATCCAGAAGAGGGTGTTGGTTGGGCTTTTCAATGTCAGAGAAAGTTCTGTTACAGAAAGGGATGGTTGGTTATTCCACCCTCCCTTTTGCTCTGCTGCCCCACAGCAGGCTCTGGTAATACCTCCCCACTCGCCTCGACAGTGATGAGCACACAGTAGAAGCCAGCCTTATTGTGTCACATAATCAGAAAGCTGTAAGATCCTTATTCTGCAGCTATGGCAACCATGCCCTTTCCATGGAGAGAATGCTTCAGAGAATGAAGTCAACACTCTGCTTCTCTATTACAGATGAGGGACAGAGAATTCTGATGGAATGTGAATTGCTTCTAGTCTTTTGGAGAACTCTCAAGTCATATCTTACAGTTCTAATACATCTTTTTTGCATAAACTAATTTGGATTGGTTTCTGTTGCCAGGGCAATGGCTGACCCATAAAGAAAGGCTGAAAAACTCACATCGTCTTTGTGCTTGGATGAAATGCTAGCCATCAGAATGCTTGGGGCTGGGAAAAATGGCCACAACTCTTTTCTAAGGGACATTCAAAGCCACAGTAGAAAAGGGATGGATGCTGATTTGTGGACAGGGCAGTGAGCCTGAAGTTCTCTGGCCTAGGCCTGAGCTCAGGCCCCCAAAGCTATGCCGTTCTGACCTTTAAGCCACAATTAAGTTATTAGAAGCATAAATAGGATATTAATCCTGGCAATGCAACCACGCAAGTTTTTTACTTTGAGCCATTCGTATAGCCTCTCCAGGGCTGGTCTGCAGAGCCTGAAGCCTGCTTCAGATTCTGTGTCCCTTCCCTCCTTCCCTCCTTCCCTCCCTCCCTCTTTCTGCCCCTTCCCTGCTCATGCTCTCCCTCAAAAATAAATAAAAACATTAAAATTTTTTTTTGAAAAAAGAAATGCTATGAGAAGCATGGTTGGGGAGAGATTTATTCTTTTTTTAAGTTTTATTTTGAGAGAGAGTGTGAGCAGCAAAAGGCAGAGAGAGAAAGAGAGAGAATCCTAAGCAGGCTCCATGAAATCATGACCTGAGCTGAAACCATTTTTCAGTGGCTTAACCAACTGAGCCATCCAGGCGCCCTAGTTGGGGAGAGATTTAGATGAAAACATTCTATTAGGATTACGTTTCTTTTTAATGATATTTCTAATAGCCATAATAACTAAAACCTACAGCATTAGGAGATGACAGGCATTGTTTTAAATGTTGACTCATTGAATCCTCACATCAACTCTATGAAATAGATAGTATTATTATTCCCAATGTATAGCTGAAGAAACCAAGGCACAGAATAAGTTGAGAAACTTGCCTAAGGCTACCTAATTAACGTATCAGAAATAAAAACCTAACTCGTGTAATTAGTGTCCACAATCTGAGCTCTTAATCCCTGTGCTATACACTTCTTGTTAACTGTACCTACTTCTCTGCCTGGCACAAAGTAAAATTCACCAAGTGCTCATTCAATGTTAGCAGATGAATAAAGTAACCTTTGTAAAGGTCATTTTGTCAAAGTGGCTGGAGTGAAGCGACCTGTCCATAGGACAAGAAATCCTTTGTTAGGGATATTTTGCAGCCATAGTCCCAAACGAGCCCTCCTTTTTGTCATGTTCCCACTAGAGTTCTTAGAGCATTATGTGCACAGACTATTTAATTTTTGTTAAAGGTAGGGTCACCTCATGACAAGGGGTAAAACCAGGTAATAAACTCTCAGAGACAAAGAAGAACAGAGTAAAAAGAATATGGTCACCAAAAACATTCGTTTTCTTTCCCATTTGTTAAGTGGAGATACTATTTTCTCTCATCAGAGACCTACATAGAAAGTCCTTAAAATTAACACTTTCTCTGCTCCCAGCTGCCAGAAAGGGCTTCTCTACTCTACAACTTGGACAATGTCATTACATTAAGATTTACTGAAGAATAAGTATTAAGTAAATTGCAATTTAGATCAGAGTAAACTTTGATGAGTGAACTCACTATCCCTTTAAACAAGAATCAGATTTTCCTACATTAACTTTACTGTAAAGAATTATATTGCTAGAGTCAAACTCTGATTTAATAAAACCACTTCCTCATCAGAACGTGGAGATAAAAGTTTATTAGTCCATACCAGCAGAGCTTATCTAAGCAAATGGAAAAGACCATTGTAATTATTATCTACTTTGTGGTTTTACAGAACAGCTGAAGTTTAGCAATTTGTACTTTTATTGTATAACAGCTTCAAGGATCTAAGGAACAAAATGGCTTAAAGGTTAATTCAAACTCAAACCATGACAATTACCAGGGTTTGGAAAATTTGGATGTAAGGACAACCAATAGTGCTCATGTGATCAGAACAATAGCTGTGGAAAAAAACTATTAGATCACTCCATACTGATCCCCCTGTCGGTTCTAGAGAAGCAATTAGAACCTCCTTTGCTCCAGAGTGGCTTCCCTGCATGCAGAGGGACACCTTTAACTCCTTGTGGTGTACCGGGTCTGCTGTGGGAAGAGATGGGGCACTGCCCATCTCAACAGCAGGGACGGGGTGGCCTTAGGAGGGAGGAAACACGACGCAAGCCAAATGTGGGAGTGAGTCTGTGTGTGTGCTCAAACTTGAAACTTAAACAGGACATGACAGGATTTATTCTGCAGAACTTTCCCACCTGTGGAAACGCAGGCGCAGGAACAGCACCTCACCAAACCAGGAAAAGAGAACACTCCCAATAGGGGCCAGCGCCCTGACTACAGCCCACGGAAGAGCCCTGCGTATTTGACCTCAAAATTCTCTCCAGCTGTACCAGGACACAGGTGCAAGTCTAAACCTGTCAGATGACTTCTAAATTATTTTCAGACGGAGTGCGATACTGTCATGACTGTAACGCTCTCTAGATGGAGATACAGCTTTTCTTCGAGACTGTACTAGAGGTTTGAGGGAACCTCTACAGGGAAGACAATCTCCATGTCAACAAGAGGTCGTGCAAGCTAGAAAATGAGGGTTTGGCGTGATCAAAATTATTTACCCAGCCTGCCCAGAAAATTAACTAATAAAAACTGAATTGAAAAGGTGACTCCTGGGGTGCCTCAGTCGGTTGAGCGTCCAGCTTCGGCTGAGGTCATGATCTCACGGTCTCACGGTTGGTGGGTTTGAGCCCCGTGTGGGGCGCTGTGCTGACAGCTAGCTCAGAGCCTGAAGCCTCTCTTGGGATTCTGTGTCTCCCTCTCTCTCTGACCCTCCCCTGCTCGCTCGCTCTCATTCTCTCTCTCTCTCTCTCTCAAAAATAAATAAAAACATTAAAAAAAAAAAGGTGACTCCTTTCTGCCCCTTTTGACCATTTGAGCAGATAAGAATACAGAGATGCTAGAGTGAAAATAAATTTCACTTGGGCCTGAAATTAGATGGTTTGAGAATTCCATTTCGAATATTGTAGCAGAAACCTGTGGGAGGGCTCTCTGGATTTTATTTTGATTTTATAGATAGCTTACTTTACTTGATAAAACCATATTGAACTATTTCTATAGCCTAGCATCGACTGTCAACTCCTTGAACATTCTTGTAACAGTGTCCATAGCTAATACAGTAGCTAGGCTCTAAGATACCCCTGAGGATCCCTGCCTCCTGGTATTCACACTCTAGCATCGTTCTCTGACACTTTGTTCCAAAGTGGAAACAATTGAATACAGCACAAGTAATAGGATGTCACTTCTGAGATTAGGTTACAATAGACTGTGGCTTCCCTGGGGGAATTCCCCACCTGACAGCCCCTGCTTTATCACTCCCTCAGGCAAAGCACTGTGCCATGTCTAAGCAGCCTTATAAAGAGGTTCCCATGACCAGAACTTACTGGACACCAACAGCCAGTGAGGAACGGAAATCCGCCAACCATCTTGTGCGTGAACTTGGAAGCAGACTCACTAACCCCAGTCGAGCCTTGACACGAATGCAGCCCCAGCCAACGGCTTGGCAGAATTATCATCAAAGACTGGGAGCCAAAACCACCCAGTTAAGCTGCACCTGGATTCCAAACTAAGTTGCTACATTTCAGGGCCTGTATGCCTTCTCATAGTAAATATTCTACAAAACTCATCTTGACTATAGGCATGAGGGAGGCAACTGGGGACATAAGTAGCTAATAAAAAGTCCAATTGGATTACAACTTTTTTTTTTTCCAGTGGCCCTTTTTCTGAATACTTGTCTAGCTACCCTGGAACCAAAACCATCTTCCTCGTCTGCTGGGGAAGACTGCAAGGTGTTTTTTGCTCCATCAATTCTAATTTCAGTAGAAACTGAGCTGTGATCATTCAGTTTGCTTTAAGCTAGTCCCTCTGCTGTCTGAGATGATCCCATTCCATGTCCATCTATTCATTCATTAACTATTTAATGAGCACCACTACTCTAGATGCTGGAGCGATAGTAGTGAACACAACTACTAAGTTTCCTAGCCTCGGGCGTTTACATGTAACATAATCTCCTGATAAACTTTATCTCCTTGACTACATAGCTATCCTTCTGACCTTTTCTACCAGCTGCCTGGGCTCTGAATCCCCATCTAAGCTCTTACTTATTGGGACCCAAGACTACACAGCCTCTTCAATGGGAGCCTGAAAGACACCTATCTTCTGCAAAAGGTAGCACTGGTAACAACTTTTAACAATTACTGGTAGCCATTTAGCCCATAATGAAGACAATCGCCTTACACAGTTATGGGCACATTCATTGGAGGTAGTCATTTGACACATATACCTTGCTTCCATCCTGCTAATATATGTGTTCCTTGGCACTTAACAGTGTTCCTCACACCCAAAGTTTTAATAAATCATCTTTTATTAGCTGATAGACATTATGATGTGACATTTCCTGTCCAATATGCAACTGGACTCAGACCATACAGATCGGTTAGATAAGACAAATTCATGCACATAAAAACTGGACAGCAGGTTCTCCAATGCATATTTAATTATATTTACATACCTGAGGTGATTTTTCCACTCTCCTTGGCTCATCATTATTCTAGCACAAACACTAAGTTAGCGGAAAACTCATGTTTCCTAGGTCACTGTGGCCAGAAAAATAAATAGGTTCTGAAAACAATGACCATAAAACAGCACTTCCTGACTCTGCCCTAATCAGCCTCAATTCCTCCCAAGAAGTATAAATTTCTCAAAAACTGCCTTTTCTGTGTGCCATAAACCAGTCTTTCTGGTGGACCCTGGCTGGTACTCCTCTTCTAACTAGATTCACGCCCACTGTGGCCATGAAAATCAGCAGCCACAACCGACGCCATGTTAAAGGCACAAGGCCCCATAATGAGACTGCAGAGGCCCACGCCAAGGCTACTACCTTCTGAAGCTGCTGGGCTCCTTTCTGGCAAAGCTGCTGAAACTAGGACCCGGGATTAGCCCAGGTGTAAGGGATTCCTTTGAGGGGGTAGCCAAAATGTCACCCTTTTTCTCTAGTATTGATTGGTTACCTTTTCTTTCTGTGAATAAAATTTTGCTCAGGACACTCATCAACAGCATATTCCCTACCTTTCTGCAAATTTTTCAGACTTGTTCATATGGGCCTGATGCTGGGTGAGCTTAGTTTAGGCTTAAACTAAGACCCCTGACTTAAGGGTATTTTAGGAAAACCAGTTTGGGCTCTGGATTAACCTGTGTGCTTCCAGAATAATAGTTATTTGTAAAAGTCACCAGAAAGCCTGAAAAACCTAAACGTATAGAGAAAGCAAAGAGACCAAAAACTGAATTCATTCACTAATCCTGCTTAAATTTATTGACAAAAATTTATTTCTTGCCTTCAACGTTTCCCTTTTTGTCGTTAAGTTTTGAAGCAGAACTAAAGGGTTTTATCACCTTACTCAGTAAACTAAATTTTAGAAAGCCTTTGAAATACATTATGATAAGTTCAGCCCATTAAAAAGAGGAAAACCTTTGTTTTAGAGGAAACTGGATCTTTTGGTTGATTTTTTTAGAAACTGTTAAGTTGGTATTCTATTTAGCTGTCATTTTAAAACAACAAAATATAGTTTCTTGTCTATGGTTCAGAGATTAAAGGTTTTCGGTAAGCAGTTAAGAGTGGGAACTCAAGTAAAAAACAAACAAGGAAAAAAAGAAAAGAAAAGACTGGGAACTCAAACTATATTCACAGCTTTTTCTTTTACCCTGCTTCTTCACTACTTGCGTTGTATTTATTTCCTTGTTACATATAAGACAAATCTGTTTTTCATAAAAGATACATGTTGAATTAAATATACTTCGAGAAAAGATAAATTCATTAAGATAGTGAAAGTTTACAACCCAAAGCTATGAAAAAGAAAATTATGGGAGTAGGTAGATTCAAAAATCAAAGTGAACATGCAATTTCAACTAGCCAAAAAAAACACAAATGATAACAAAAACACATAAAAATCAGAGATATATATTGTCACTGTGTTAAAGCAACAAATGGAAAAATAGAAGGACAACTTTGCATTTTCTTTTCCAGGAGTTCACAAAAGGACCATTTGTCATTTGCATGCTATACTGACCTAAAAGTTGGGTTTTTTAAATTAGTCCCTATATGGGCTTAGAGCATTTCCTGACTGATGAACATATACATTCATTTTAGATAATGAATTAATAAGTGTATCTTGAAGTATGAGAAAGTAGAAATAATAAATCTTGGAAAAAGGGGGTTAAAAATTGTACCACATACATATCAATTATTTCAGGGTAGGGGAAAGGTAATTGTTTTCTTCTTTATACTTTGTCATTCTAGGATTTTCTCTAAAAAACAGATTTTACATTAGAGCAGAGTTTTAAAAAGAGGAGGAGAAGGAAAAGGAGGCGGGAAACACCAGCCGGTCCCCATTTGTACATTTGTAGATTTCCTTTGCTAGAACACTGCAGTGACTAGGTAACTAGAGATTGGTTCATCCGAGCTCAACTTAAGCAGGTGTTGGTGCTGCAGGCCCTCTGGGAGGATATGGTATGGTACACACCTAGGAGCCAGGCTAACCAAGCAGACTGTTCTCTCGTTTTTGTATACTAACAAGTACCACAAGCAATGGTTGATTTAGTGTCCTTTTTAATTAAGAGAAGATGACAGTCACCTGTAGAACACAGCAACCAAAGTGCTAGGCTTTAAGCCTATCTTTAAGGAGAGAAGGTCACAATGCCAAGATGGACCATGGTAACAGAGAGCAATATTCCAAGGCAGGTAATACCTTCTCCAGAATTTTGGACATTGTGGTAGGCTTTTTTGTCCACTGTCAGAAAACAGCCCCAGGGCTCACTAGTCTTATTTTTTCTGTCTTCCCATACAAAGGAGAAAAAAAAAAAATGGAGCCATTAAATGCCTATGCGAAGAAAAAAAATCTGTATGTACAGGCATGTTCTCTATAAATATCAATAGCAGGATATCAGTCTAGAGAGGGTAAAAGATTATTTCAGTAGTATCCAGACGTTAATGAAAGCCAATTTGCAATTGGGTGATTAAGATAAGAGCTAGTGGTAACAAGCAATGTGTTCTTATTCCAAACATCTTTCCTACAAATTGCTGTTAAAAGCTTCTCCCTGCATTTTCTTTGTCTTTTGCCTGCATGGTGATGATATACGGTAATTGCACAGTGACTGCAGAAGGCTGCATGTTATTTCATGCAAGCCATTTAGTAACTATGTCAGGTAACCACACACCAAACCCTTTTAATTACAAGATGTAACAGCTTTCATTATCCAGCTTCTAGTTAACCTTGAACTCAAGGTTCATTCTTAAAGTTTCCCTTTGTCCCCAGTTGTTCTCTACCGAGATTCCAGGGCTGCAATGACTGGTGGCAGGCTCCTGGAGCTTAAGGCACATGGGGACACTGGGTACCACAGCCTTGGCTGCAAAGGCTGCTTGGATCCACCCAGTCTTACTTATCAACAGTTGAAAATTCTGCTACTCAGGGACTCTATGAAGAAAGCAAAAATGTTATTGCTGATGACTGAACCCCCAATGAGAAATAAATTAAATAGAGTTTCCCTAACAGCTAACTTAAGCAAATACATGCACACATACATATATTCATGGTAAGTAATTTAGAGTTTGGAGTTACTCCCTTCTAGCCTTCTTGCTGATTTTTCCTCATTAGAGAATAGTGATTCATTTAGCTGTGTGTGGCTAAGAATAACCTATCTGCTGTATTTAGCTATGTGTGGCCAAGAATCATGCACTTGCTATGGTCTTACTGGTGTCCTCTTTTTTTTTTTTTCCATCATCTTGGTTACATGTCATCTGTTGACAGTCCTTGATTTTTGCCCTGTTCCAATTCCTACCTTAGGATGTGTCAGTGCTGTTTCCTTTCATGAGGGTGGCGCGCTACTTTGTACCACGTATTCAGTGTATCTTTGGTGGTAACTGCTCTAAATTCAATTTTCAATACAGATAATGAATTTTATTTATAGCTTCAGCTATCGCTCTTCCCAATTTGTTAGGGAGCGCATACTGTACTGAAATGTAGATACTCTCCTGGGGCCCTCTGTAAAATACCTGCTTCTGTGAATGACTGCCCTCAGGCACCCTGGCTTTTCACAGTGTGAGGATGACTGACTTTGGGGCTCAACTCTACTATGGGGGAGAAACTAGATCCTATTGTGCAGAAATCAATCACCTCATTGAGGGTTTTCTCTAGCTATAGCTACCAGAGGCCTGTAGCTCAACTATTTCATGACCACATACATGTGGGCTAGCACTGTTATGTGTTCAAGAAAACTCCATGGGTTGTTGTTGTTGTTGTTGTTTTCCTTCCATGCGGCTTAGAGGTATGTATGGGCAGTGATAGAGAGTATTCAGTGCAAAGTTTTTGATCAACATTAGAAAATTTTGTTTTATCTAATAACTGCAGAGAAAATGTTATTTTCTTGGCCCTAAAAAGTCTCAATATTTCTTGTTCTCAGAAGGGCCAATAGGTAACAATATCCTGCTTTGGAGTCCTGAGTTAAAGAGACACCCCAACAAACAAGACCTAATCCACCTCTCCCTCAGCATCAAATTGTTCCCAATGGGGCCCTTCTCCCAACTTCCTGTCATATTGCAATACTTCCCTGACCTGGGCCTAGAGAGTCTTCCTGGACTTGTACTTGCAGGCCCCACACACATTATCAGGAGGTCTTTTTTAAAGACCTAGTGTAAATTACATATTTACCCATAAACCCACAGAGATTTCTTTGTGTCGGCTAGAATTATTTTACATCAGCAAAGTAACTTACTAATCTCAGAATTATTACAAGATTCCACTGGCTTTTGATGGCATCAGAAGAATTCTTGAAACATGAACTGTAGATCAGACTTCAAGTTAAAACGTCCATCACAAGATTGGCTTTGGATATGGGCACAGTAACAAAGACCTGCAACTGAAAGCAGTAAAATTTTATAGGTCTGTTCATTTGCTCAACTTTGGTGCTTATCACAGCCAGGACAATAATGTGACTCTGAGCCCTTGATGATGTTATCAACTGTCTGTTACAATCTGAATGTGTTATACTGGGAAAAAAAATAAACTCAGACAGAACATTTTTGTTTCTTTAGTTAAATCCAGTTTGCTTCATTAATAAAATCTTTGGAACCATGGACTCACAGCTGGCACAAAGATTGGGAATCACCAGTGCTGCCGACCTACCAAATAGCTCCTGTCCGTCTCCTTAACACAAGTCCAACTGGTTTACTTCTCCTCCCTTGACTTGGCTGATATCAAAGACTTCTAACTAGACTGCCCCCCTTTTGCCTCTCCTGGTCAAATACATTTCTACTCAATCTTGATCAAATATTTTCAATACATCTCTATTAAACATTAAGTATAAAACTCCTTACTCTGGCATTTAAGCCCTCTGAAATTTAACTGCAACCTGCATGCTAAGCTTTAACTCCCATTACTGCCTAATAAAATGCCTGTGTTAGTGAAGATGTGCTGCTTCCTACTATTACTCTTAGCAGCTAGACATCAACTCCTGGCTTGTTGACTCCATGGGTTTGAATCCTGACTGTGCTGCTTATTAGCTATGACATTAAGCAAGTTTTTAAATCTCTCTGAACCTTATCTCCTAGGCAGCATAGTAAGAAAACTCAAAAAGTTAGCTCTCATTATTATTTAAAGCGCCCTTCGGTTCTTGCTTCTCCAATTTGCTCATCTCTTTCTCTGGATTAAAAATTCTCCATTATTTTTCAAACTTTGTTGAGCAATGATGATTCAAGCACTGTCAGTGAAAAAGGAGTAGGAGAATCACCTGGAAACTTGTTAGAAATACAAGTTTTCTGGCTCCACCTCAGACCTACCGAGTCAAAACTGTTGAGTGTGGGAGGTGCCTGGATGGCTCAGTCGGTTAAGCATCTGACTTCAGCTCAGGTCATGTTCTCACAGTTCATGAGTTCCAGCTGCACGTCAGGCTGTGTGCTGACAGCTCAGAGCCTGGAGCCTGCTTCAGATTCTGTGTCTCCCTCTCTCTCTGCCCATCCCCTGTTCTCACTCTCTTTCTCAAAAATAAATAAACATTTTAAAAATGTTGAGTGTGCTGGCTACCAATCTATATTTTAACACATCTTCTGATAATCCTGATGCACAGTAAACTTTGAGAATCCACATCTATCTCAAATGCTACCACCCAAGTTTTTCCTTAACCCTCCCAGGGAGCCAACCTCTTCTGCCATCCAAACCCTGAGAACACTGTACTCTCCTTTAGCATTTACCCTCTGCGTTGTATTAACCAAATGTGTATGTTCCCCTTATTTGCCCTTACACTTGCCAAGTTGTGAACTTTTTACAAGGAGGAATTTTGCTCACTAATCTTCAACTAGGAAGCAGGGCTTAACAAAGTTTCTCTCAAATATTTGTTTGGCTGAATTGAATCACATTGTCCTAGTGCTCAAAGGTATTAGAGACTGAGTGAAGAATTAGATAGAAAAAAACTTCCTTTTTTTCCTATTAAGAAGTTCCCTGCTGGAAAACAGACCAGCAACAAGGATTAAATGACTCAACTTCTTACTGGAAGCAGAATTTCAAGATAGGCAGAGGAGTAAAACTTTTAACCTTGCCATCACCTCTTCATTCCTGGATTCTGTAGTGAGTGTTTTGTTTTGTTTTTACACAGAGAAAGAGCGTGAGCATGTGAGAGGGACAGAGGACGAGAAATAGAGAATCCTATGCAGGCTCCATGCTCAGCGTGGAGCCCAACCTGGGGCTCAATTCCACAACCCTGGGATCATGACCTAAGCTGAAATCAAGAGTCAGACACTCAACCAACTGAGCCTCCCAGGTGCCACTGTGAGCCATCTTCTATATATTTAATGATGGGTGGGCAAATACAATACTAAGGGTTGAGGCAAAAATCAATGTTCAAGTCTCACATTTCTATTTAAGTGCTCTCTATTTTATCTGTCTGCAAAAGGTATATATAGTATTTTGTTTCCCATTTTGCTTAACTAACTTTGAAATTAGGAACAAAGTTTGACCTACAGAATTACAAATCCAGTTAAAACAACACATAGTTTCTATTATCTCTGAATAGCCAGAGACAACACATAGTCTCTATTACCTCTGAATGCATGGAGTTTGTCTTATACAAAAGGAAACAAAGAATATGATTTCTTAAAACATTATTCACTAATGAGTAGCAATAAACAATTTTTTTCAAAGAAGAAAGATGCTAGTACCTAGACTTTTTCAAATTATATATGCATATCTGTATATATACTAATGATATCATTATGAACGAAAACACTTTTACATTGACTAGATATCATCAAACTGATAGTTAGCCTGTCATTGAGCACAAGCATGATTTTCAAGCAGTTTATAAGTTAGTGTGACTTTCAAATAATATAAAAGGAATCCATTTCTATCAGTGGAAACTTGATTTCTTTTGATCTAGTATTTTTAGCTGTACAATTTACTTTCCTCGAAGGCACCCTTACTTTCTTTACAAGTTTAACAAACTGATATACAGCCTGAACTCATATGTAATCAAAAGCATTGGTATCATCCAGTTCTAACTGTATCCATCAGACTGTTGTTCCTCCAACCTTTTAATAATGTTTATTTATTTTTGAGAGAGAGGAGACAGAGGGAGACACATAATCTGGAGTAGGCTCCAGGCTCTGATATGTCAGCACAGAGCCCAACTTAAGGGCTCAAACTCACGAACTGGGAGACAAGGACTTGAGCTTTAGAGATCATACTAGAAGGGTCTAGAAGGAGTGGTCTTGAAAAAATTCTCAGAGACACCTAAAATGTTCTGCAACGACTCTACTTGCTGTGCTGGGTTAAGCATCATGACGAGAGTGGAGATTTCAGTGATGCCTTGCTCCTGAGTCTCAGAACAAATAATCAGCACACAAATTTTATTCATCTGCTAGGAAAAGCCGAACAAAATTAATGATTCCAGAATCCTTTCCTTCAGTATAGAAAGACTCAATTTTCTCAAAATAGGGAGGGGAGGAGGTCATGAAATAACAAGAGCTTTCTTTTGAGAAAGAACACTACAGAAAACACAAACTCTACCGGAAAGATCTGAAAGCAAATACAGATTATAAAAGCAAGCAGAGATGAACCCTGAAAACATGGTAAGTGAAATGAGCCAGACACAAATGGGGAAATAGCATAGGATTCCACTGAATATCTAGAGGTACCTAAACTTTGCAAATTCATAGAGATAGAAAGTAGAAAAGAAGTTACCAGGGACTGGTGGGTGAGGAGGATGGGAAGTTAACACGTAAGGGGCACAGAATTTGTTTGGAACGATGAAGAAGTTCAGGATATTGATATTGGTGATGGTAGCACATTATAAATATACTTAACACCACCTAAAGTCGCTTACTAGGGTATACTTTGTTGTGTACATTTTACCACAGAAAATATATATATAATGAAAGCAAACAAGCAAATCCAAAAAGCAAGCTGAGTGACCCTGTGACACACAGGGACTGATGCTCATATGTCATGAACCTGGAGAAAAGAAAAAAAGAATGTTCAGAACAAGAGAAATTAAACCAGATTCTCATCTGCAAGAATTATATCATGTTTTCCATAGAGGAAAAAAGAATAGACGATCAAGTAAGAGAACAGAAAATCACCTAGGGCTGAGTAGCGCGCTCTCTTTGAGATGGAGAGGATATAAGTGCAACAGATTATAAGAATATCTTGTATATTTACAATGATTTTATTAAAATTAATGTTTCCTTAGACTATCATCCTTACGTGTGAAGAGGAAAAACAAGGAAAAAAGAGCCTATCGCTGATGAACTGCTAGTGGGAGAGGAAGACAGTCTTCACCACACAGAGTCCAGGGATACTGGGTTAGAGAACAAATGGTGAAATGGTATTTTAAACCCAATAACAAAAAGAAATATAGGATGAAATGATTTAATCTAGTCTTGTAAAGTTTGTCCAACACTTGACATTCAGTCATTTGACAATTCAGACATCTTTAGAGACATTTTAAACACTCAACTTCAAGCAATAAAAAATGATTGGTGAGCATGCCCCAGGATCACAGAAAAGGATTCACTTTGTTCATAAGTAATTTGCTATAAAAATACCTGTATATATCAAACCAGCATTTCTCTAAGGGTGATCACTGGACCAGCAGCAAAGGCATCTCCAGGGGACGTGTTGGAGAGGCCAA
Source organism: Cryptoprocta ferox (assembly GCA_028646485.1). NCBI lineage: Eukaryota > Metazoa > Chordata > Mammalia > Carnivora > Eupleridae > Cryptoprocta > Cryptoprocta ferox. The sequence continues at coordinate 18,623,020 of CM053572.1, forward strand.
TTCCGGAGCTCCACCCCAAACTTACTAAATCAGGAATTCTGGGAGTGGGGCTGCGATCTGTGGCTTCACAAACAGTACAGGTGATTCCAGTGCTACATTTAGCAAACCACTGCTTCAGCAAAGAAATGGAGCCAAGGCAGTGAGCGCAGCCTGCAAGTGGTTAACCAGACTGAACTCACCTGAGCTAGGACCCCAGGCAGCCCTCTTGTGAGGAGGCAGCCACTCTGGAAAGTGGGAAAATCACTTCAGCCTGCAAGGGGTTATTTTCTTCTTTTTTCCCAGGAAGTGTTCTTATTTCGCTTGGAGGAACTATGTGTCTGTTGCTACTGTTAGTAAAGCAAAGGTGTAAGGGTTCTGGATAGTGATTCTGCTAATGAGACAGCACCAAGACTCTTCCTAATTTCAGAATACCTGCTCCTTCTCCTTTTCCTCTGCATTTCTCCATGTTGGAAATATATCTGCAATTTATTATGTAGATCTCTTCAAATCTTTCTGAATGTATATTCATAGCTCATTGTCCAGAAGACTTGTTTAAGTTAGGCCCACCTGTTATGACTATCCAAGAATTTCTACAACAGAATGGCTCATTTGGAGATTTAAGGAGTCTCATTAGATGTGTGGGAATTTTTTTTGTTTTGTTTTTGTGTCTTTGCTCTTTTTTGTCTCACGTAATGTCTGGAACCAAAGACCATATATAAATAGAAGATGAGGTTATTTGAGTAGGTTTATTTGTACAGCTCCATTTCAGCATCACTTCCCAGTCTCTGGCCATAAGAAGAAGTTATTTTCTTCCAGGTACAAGGTGGGAGGGCATCTTTTTCATGGGAAATTTTATGGCCTGTTTTTAGGTAGAAAAGCCTAAGTCAGAGAGCTCTTCCCGCATCTGTGGTTTCCAAGTGCCCTCAACTCAAAATAATCAAGATTCCAAAACGGCATATTTGGGGATAGCACGTCCTGAACTCCTTCAGGTACTAACTTCTTGCCATAATTTGCACTGGCCCCTTGCATTGTATCTACTTCTGGAAGCTCTTGGAACAATTGCAGAGGATACTAAGAAACACCCCCATTGAGCTAGCATTTCTACCAGTCTTCCCAAAGAGAGCTGGGCATCTGGAATCATTTTTAGAATCACACCATTTTTAAAAAAGTGGTTAAATGGAGATTTTCAATGTAGTTTAAGTGATTGTTCCTCCCAAAGTAAAGACAGATACTCTATGATCGTGCCTGCTGCTGGCTAAACTCTGAATGCCCAGCTGCCCATCTTGATTACGGAATTTATCCTTAATGGCAAAGAGTGTACAACACTCAATTTAGACGTTTTATTAAGGTGTGGAGCATTGCTGAGCCAATGAAATTTAGAAAGGGGAAACATAATTTTTAAAACTCTCGTAGAAAAGGACATCATTTTTTTATACGTCATGAAAATATGCATCGAGTTGTGGAGTCAGGGGTTCAAGGAAATAAGGTAGCCTGAATAAAGAGGATGAGCTGGTGAGCCAAATGGAAATTTTAATGCACTTTTTCTCCTTCCTATTTTATTTTAGTTTGACCTCCTTGGAATCTATGTTTGTGGAAGAACCAGGCTTTTTATGTGCAACAGCGACATTTTTATGTCCCCAGTATCGAGTCATACTCTGGCTCCATGGACCACTAAAAGTGCCAATGTTTTGAGTAGTTCAACTCAAAAGTAATAATAATAAAGACAAGAACAACAGTAATAATGACATATAGTGCTAGGCTAAGCTACAGGCAGGCATTAATTTGGGCTAAGCCCAAATCAACTTCCGTTCTGCAGTCAACTTTTATTTCATGTTCACGCAAAGTCCAATACGGTCCAGAAGCTCTTCTGTGAAGTTCCCCTTTGATAGTGACTCAGGGATCCAGGCTGCTTACATATTATAACTACACCATAACTGAGGTTGCTGTTATGGAGGTAGAAGGAGATGCAGAAAATATACTGGCTTTTAATTGTGTTGGCCCATAAATGCCACCCTTCTCACATTTCATTGGTCAGGCTTACTCACATGACTCCAACCCTCTTGCAAGATAGGCTGGGAAGCACAGAAGAGCCTAAGAATATTTGATGAGGCATTCCCACAAGTGATGATGATTTATTGACCAAAGCTATCTATATTCCAAGCACTATACAAGTTAATTTATAGGTATTATGTCAGATTCTCAGAACAACCTTTCAGGATATGTATTATTAATTTCATTTTATAAATGATTAAACCAAGGTTCACAAAAATTAACTATATATGTCCGATTCTCACAGAAACCTTTAAAGGGATGGATTATTAACTCTAATTTATAATGGAGACTCATAAATAAATGAATTTTTCAAAAGCCAAATGGTGACAGTGGATTTGAACCCTGAACATAGGCCCATCTCCTTGCTTCTGTATGTGATGTATATGACGTATAACGCTAGGCTCTGGGAATACCAGAAACAAAAGGAAATATAGGGGAGGAGGGGAAAGAGAGAGGTCCACTACTATTCCTATGACAGCAGATAGTACAGCAGACATCCACACTATGCTCTGGTGCCTCCAGGGGTATTTACACCTGGACCAGAGATGTAAGGAACAGTATTTCCAAAAGCAAAAACCCCAGGCACTTGGCCTGAGTGAGGTTTTCTGTGAACTCAACAGCACATAGAGTTCATAATCTTCACTTTTATAGGTACCTTCCAACCCTCTGGAAGGGACCCTAGCACTGTGCTCAGGGGATTTTGTATTTCTATAAAATATAAAAACGTGAGATCTTCTAATAGAAATTAGTTAAGACCACTGCCTCTTTCCACTCCTACGTCCTGTCACTTTTCATATTGGTAACTTGCCGGGAGGCACGTTTAACATCCTCTTAAAGGAGAAATTGAATAGAGTATAAATACATTTACTGTGGCTTCAGTGAAATGTATTCATGGATTCACAATCACTTCCATGTATAAATATTATTGTATGCCTTCCTCTTGTAAGAAATGGCTTTCAGGAATGTTTCTACTGCTTACTGTGCTGACTCACTGGCCTCACAACACAAATGTGCAGAGTCAGGGCTTGTACTGTGACATAACGTGTCCTATCGTACCTGGCAATGGACGTATGTGGGTGAAGAAGGAAACATAGGGAGTCAGAGCTAATCTTTGGAAAACTCTCCCAGGCATCAGACTTGTAAAATTGTGAGTGGAGGATGCAGTTCTCGTAAATGTCCAGTCAAAGTAGTTTTATTTCTGTCAGAGATATACTCCATAATGCAGCAAATATAATTATAAGTACACTATATTTTTTTTCCTTTGGATGGCAATTGCATGAAATGATGTTTATTACAATTTCAGTGTTTGGAGGAATGCAAAGAGTACACATGTGAATGAAACTTTTAGAGGTTTCCCAAACTTAACAGCAGTTTATAATTTTCTTGACTAAAATTGGGTTGTGGAAATAAAGAAAATTTGTAAACTATGAATAATAAAAAACAAATTACAATCAACCATTCTGGTGAAGATTATTTTATTTTCTCTACAGAAAATTATATGAAAACTTTAAACCACTGATATATGAAGAGATAATCAAACAGCATACACCCAAAAATATTGGGGAAAGAGTGGTTTAATTTCAGGTACTTAATTTAATTTGTGGCATTTGTCAGTTCTTTTAAATTTCATGTGTATAAGATTTCTATTTCTAAATATATATGCACCTTTATACATACTTCTTACTCTTTTTCTTAAAGAATCCTCCAATTATGTAGACTCTAGGCCCTGCTATAGACTGAATGTTTGAGTCACCCACTAAATTAGTATGTTGAAATCCTATTTCCCATTAGGAGATAGGGCCTTTGGGAGGTGATTAAGTCTTAAGGGTGAAGCCCTTATGAATGGGATTAGTACCCTTATAAAAGAGGCCCCCATGGGGCACCTGGATAGCTCAGTTGGTTATGCCCACTGACTCCTGATTTTGGCTCAGGTCAAGATCTCACGGTTTGTGAGATTGAACCCCACATCAGGCTCTGTGCTAACAGAGACTTCTTGGGATTCTCTCTCTCGGTCTCTCTCTTCCCCTCCCCCATTCAAAATAAATAAATAAATGTTAAAAAAATAGATAAAAGAGACTCCCAGAGAGCTCGCTTGTCCTTTCCATCATATGAGGACACAGTGACAACACAGCCATCCATTCGCCAGAAGTGGGTCCTCTGCAGGTGCCTCGATCTTGAACCTCCCAGTCTCCAGAACTAAGAGAAATAAATGTTTATTGTTTATAAGCCCCTCAGTCTATGGTATTCTGTTTTAGCAGACTCAATGGACCAAGACAGTCGCTTCCCAAACCTGGATACACATCAGTAGATAAAATGCCCATCTTTCTGACCTAGCAGAACTTCAATTGTTGTAACATTTAAAAGTCACGAAAAAATAAAATAATAAAGGATCTGGATGACAGTAATGTAGTTAGTTCACATGTCAACCACTTCAAAGCAAAATTAGTTTTTGATGTTTAAATTATTCATCCCAGTAGATAAGTATTTAATCTGCAGAGACATGTGGATTTGAAAATCCCCTGCCAAAGATAAAAAACAGAGCCTTTAGATTATTACTAGCTATATTTTCCATGCAGATTTTATTTATTAATCATCACTATTATTCATTTTTAAAGAACATTTATGGCAAAATTAGGCCAGGGAATAAAGGTCCTTGGGTAAAAGTGGCCTTCAAAGAACTAAGAAAGATGTCCTTCTGATCCATTCTACACAAAATGAAATAATTTAAACTCTCTAAGCAGAATTATAGTTCCTGCAGGGCAAAAGTGAAGTCTCCCTCTTGTTAGTGGATGTAAAATATCTTTAATCGCCAAGATATGCAAAGAAATTGGATAGTTCCCAGCAAAAGAAGGAGGGAACTTAATGATTTGAAGCTTAATAAATAGCGTGAATGATTATACTTAAGAAATGTCTAGTGCATTTTTCTTTTAAAAGGTGTTGCTTAGGTGCCTGGGTGGCTCAATTGGTTAGGTGTCCAACTCTTGGTTTCGGTTCACGTCATGGTCTTATAGTTTGTGGTTCCGAGCCCTGCATCGGGCTCTGCATGGGCAATGTGGAGCCTGCTTGGGATTCTCTCTCTCTCTCTCTCTCTCTCTCTCTTTCTCTCTCTCTGTCTCCCTTTCTCTCTCTCACTTGCATGCATGTTCTCTCTTTCTCTCTCAAAATAAATAAATAAACTTAAAAAAAAGCATTGCTATTACCATCAAGATCTTCAAAAGTCCCATTTGGAAAGCAGAAATGACATTTCTCATGTTGAATGTTTTTAAAAGCATGAAGAAGAAAATGAAACTAAAATAAGACATGGTCCTTATCACTTTTTATCGGAATATCTCAAAATATGTTACACAAATTTATTTGGTAACCTTAAGTTCTACATAATTCTGAATTAAGGCCACTATTAACTGGGCAATCTGTTATTAGAGAGATGAAGTGATTGTTGAAGTCTGAAGTAGGAAATCAAGTACAAAACGAAGGAGGGGAAGGTGGGAATAGAGGCTAGAATCCCGAGCACAAACTCCTGGACCAATCCATTCCAGTAAGTTTCTTCCTAAGATAAATGATTCTGTTTCTTTCTAAGACACTAAGGCCCTACTTTCAATAACAAACATAGTTCCAGAAACTATTTAATGGTCCATCTAAAAGTCATTCAAGTGGATTTAATTATATTCCAGTGGTTCTTAACATATTGTGAACTACAGATAATTGTAAAGAATTTGATTCACAGAAAATGTACAGAACAAAAAATCAGTAGAGAATGTGTTTATGGTAGAAAATCCATATTGTATAAAAACAGTCCTATTCACACTCTGTATCTCCTCCAAATTCTATGTTACTCAAATTCTAGGAAAGAACCAAAAATCTAAAACTAAACACGGGTGACTTGGTGGCTCAGTCGGTTAAGTATCTGACTTCAGCTCAGGTCATGATCTCATGGTCCGTGAGTTCAGTTCTCATCGGGCTCTGTGCTGACAGCTCAGAGTTTGGAGGCTGCTTCAGATTCTGTGTCTCCCTCTCTATTTGCCCTTCCCCAGCTCATGCCTTTGTCTCTCTCTCTCTCTCTCTCTCTCTCTCAAAAGTAAATATTTAAATATTTTAAAAAATTAAAACTAAATAAATAAGATCCCAGGATCTTTTCTTTTCTTTTTTTTTTTTAATCTGTAAAGGATTTTAGTCATCATCCAGTTAGCCTTCAACTTTCTTGTTCTACAGATCCAAAAGTTTAAATGACTTGTCTGAAATAGTCATTTCTCCATTTCTATCAGCACAGGACCATCACACATCAAACTGCCTCTTCCCAAACCTCTACCCACTCTCCCCAAAAAAGATAAAGAAAAAAATTTCACAGTGGATGATCGCTTGAAAAATACACCTAGGTTTTATCAGAATTCCTAAGGCCTGAATTTTTTTTAAATTGTTTTCAATCAAAAGAAACATATTCATATTACCAAGAGACAGATGATGGGAATGTGATTTGGCTTTTAAGATTAGGGATGGTGTTAGCATAGGTGTGAAAGAGAAAACTACGTGAAGGGGTAAAGTACATGGAACTATATACGCAGCAACCCTATTTGAGCCATATGCTGGATGCAGAGGAAAAGGAAATGAAAAGCTTTGAAATGCAGCTGCCCCACTCCCTGCTATTTCCACTCAAACCCAACTATTTTTCCACCAGGATCCAACACGTGTGTGGTGACACATGGAAACAGGGTGAGCTCATGAACTCAGGGGAATAGAGTCCAGCATTTCCGGTGTAGCACCCTGAAGCACACGGCCACTTCCCACCTCCACTCCATGGAAGGTAATTGTGAAAGAAGATATAGTGACAGAAAAATCCATGTCACAGCAGAAAAGAAAAGCCGAAAACTAACTCAGACACCTGTCTGCCATTTATTAATTACTCTGGCAGACAGTAGATCGTTAAATCTAAAACCAATCTAGTTGTAAAATATCTTTATTCATTAAAATCAGAGCCAGAGCAAGGAACTCCTTTGGGACACTGGAAGATAATAGTACCAAAAACTACTCATCAATGAAGACTGTACAAACATAGAGAAGTAAGTTGTTCCATCAAAGTTCCTTACATAGGTCTTATTTAGCAAAAGAAAACCTCTCCTCTGAGCAGGATGCATGACAAAGTTTAATTCATACAATGAACGAAGCCTTCTTTTATTCCATCTTCTCTTCATGTGTGCATGTTTCTGACACTGCCATATTAACATTTTAAATTGAATCTTTAAATAATCATTATGATGAGAGACACATCATTGGGAAGGCCAGGCTCAGTAGATGACCTTAAGTCAGGGCGTTCACTGCATGGTTTCCCATAATTTTGTTTTGTGATATGTCCTTCTCTTCCTAGGTATTAATGTCTGCTGTGAATGAAAGTCTGCAGCACACTCAGAGCTATGAGAATAACTGAAAGGTCGTGTTCACGGCTAGAAACCAAAAGGCTTCATTGTAGTTTGTACCATTCAGTTTATTCACTTACTTACTTACTTATTTGGTGAGCAATTATTGACTTTCCCCTCACACACCTGATGCCATGCACTGTGCTAGGCAGACACATAAAACATGACCTAGTTTCAGTCCTGTTTCTGCCAAGCATTTACCTTACAATGAAGCATGATATTTAACTCCTGTGAGCCTGCTTCCTCCTAGGTTTATTGTAAGAACCAAATGAGATAACATATGTAAAACACTCTTTCAATAGTCATTTTACAAAAGCAGCCTCTACCTTTGAGTAGCTCAACTTGAAAATATGACATATATATAAACAATAAAGCTGTAATTTTATATTTACTACAACAGAGGGTGTATGCACCAAGTAATATGAGAAGACAGAGAAGGCCATGGCTAATTCTGCCTTGAGTGGGGATGGGTAGAGCTCATCAATAAAGCATCAGAGAGTAGGTGACTTTCAAGTATGAGTACCACCAAAGGGCAGAAAGAGACATTCAGAAGAGCTAAGATTGACTGTAACAGGTCCCTGGGAAGTGAGAAATCCCTTCCCATCAGAAGCAGAAGAGTTCATCCCCTCAGACTGGCAATGCTTCTGTTCTTAGGAACTGGAAGTTGCTCGCTGGAGGCCATTCCTAGCATTACCCACACCACTTGATGCCATTTCTTGCCCCTCCCACAAGCACAGGGTGAAAGGCCTGGCCCTTTGAAGGCAGCAGTTGGAGAAAAAGATAGCGTAAAATCAGTAGATGAGTTGTAGAGGAAGCAAGGTGGGTACTACTGGCTAAACCTAGAGTTGCAAAAAAAAGATAGTTAAAATACCATAATACACTCAGGGTACTTAGGACTTAGTATGCATTCCACTAGTAGAAAACGTTTTCAGCCACTAAAATGTAGGAGTGGCTGTTTCTTCTAACACGTAAGAACAGTCACCTCTAGTCACAAAGCAGTGACTAATGAAGCAATGACCTAGGATGAAGATGGCAAATAGAAGGTACCCTTGCCCCCTCCCATCTCTGGGCAGACATTATTAATCAATCTTCGCATGCTTTTCCACTGATCCTGGATATAACCTGAGAATTTGGGCTCTTAATGTCATGCCTGAACTAGTGGAAAATATGCTAATAACAAAAATACACAATATACCTACAGAAGGATCAGGTCTGAAGTTTCATTGATTTGATTAAGAGAGTCGTACAAACCCAAAGTCCACTTGACAATAGGTATTCACTACAAAATAAATCTGAGACATTACGTTGAATTTTGTGGATTGCCTTACTCAACATTTATGCCAACTCCCTTCTAGAAGGCAAAAGCTGGAGAGTTTAGAAACAAAATTCCCTGGTCCCTTTAAATTTCTCATTTCGGATTATGATTCAGAAAGACCATCAGAGAGACAGAGGCAGGGTTCCATGTGCATTTTCCTCACATGGAAAGGTTAGGTCTGTGGCAGAGGCAAATTGTTCTCTGGTCAGCAGCAGTGACAGGGGCCTCCTGATCCAGGGCCTTCCTGGCCGTAGTGGAGGGAGGCTGCAGCAGCTTATATGGATGGCCAGTTGTGTATTGGGGTTTGGAGAGTCATTCCTAGAAGTTTAAGCTACAGTCCATTTCTTCAACTCTCTTGTCCAGAATGATTTCACAAACCTCTTAAGACCTTAGTCTTAGACTCTGTTGTCTACAACTGAACCTTGACTGATAAAGGCATGAGAGCCTATCTTAGACCATATTTGCTGGAGGAAAACTATTTGGCAACAATAGTTCAAAGAGTAGGAATGTTAGTTAAAACTTGCATTCTTGTAGCTTCGGCTGTTAGCTCTGTGAAAATGAATTCAAAATCTGTATTTCTGTCTCCAGCTTCTGACCCTTTCTGCCTTCTCTTGTCTCTGATTGTTTCCTGGACTCCTACACTTGGATTTCCTCATCACTAGGAAGTCATATATCAATAATTTCATTCTTCATTTTTTTTTCTTTCATTACCCTGGTCACTTGAACTCAACATTTCAGCATAATTTGGCTTCCTGCTTTCTCATTTACAAAACCCTGATAATTCTTCTTTTGCATAATCTTTCTTCCACCCCTTTTCCATTGCCACTATCATGCGTCTAGTTCTGGCCTTTTCTAACTCATGCTGGCAGTGTGATACTGTTCTCCTGTCTGGTTTTCCTGCTTTCAGTATCTTTCCAAACCCTTGAGCCCTCAAATTTACCCTAGCTATGGCAACCCAATTAATATTCCTAAAGATCATTCTCATCTTGATATTTCCCGCTCAAACATCCAGACTTCCAATACTTTGAATACAAAATTCAAACAACTTGGTTTGGCACTCAAGACTTCCACAAACTGACTGCTAACTATCTCTCCCAGATTATTTCCTGCCACTTCCCTCCTTGAATCAAAGCTACAGCCATACAGCAATAGTGGACTATTCACTTCATCTAATTAACACACTATTTTGAACAGTGTCTTGTACACCATCTTCCCCTCTTGCAGTCCCCTTACTCTCTTCTCTGAATTTCACTGAATGTTGAATGCAAAATCATAATCCCTCTCCCATTAGAAGGAAAAAGGAAGGGAGCAGACTCCACAGACTGTCTCAACTACAAATAGAAGATAATTACTAAATTGGGAAGATGAAAATTTAGGTTATTTTTATTGTCTTAGTCAACTGCCTATTGAACCCAAGTTTAATTTAGATTTTGTGAGAGCAACCTGGTGTTAGTCTTGTGGATCTCCAGGTAGAGAATAGTGTTCACATGGGTCGAAGCCAACAAAATACCCACACTACAATGAGAAATAGTACCACTAACTTACAGAAATGTCTTTTCTGATGAATGTGCTTATCCTTATTAACAGACCAGAGATTGGTTAACTTTCACCAAGTGAGATACCCAGGCAGATGACTAGCTATCTGAAACCCTGCATCACCACCATATATTTTCTCTGTGAATATTTTAGGATCAGGATCAGGAATGCATTACTCACTTTATCTATCTCACCGGATGGCCTCGACTCCCCTTGTAGAACAATGGAACACTTTTCTTTTGCTTCATCCTGTCTCCTGTTCTCTGGGATGCTTGCACCAGCAGGTACAAAGATTCCCTTTCAGGTATAAGTACCTTCTTGACAAACATCACCTCTCCTCTGCAGACTGAGTGATGCATCTGAATTCACACCTGCTAATTATAATCTGAGGCTCATTTTGTTCACCTTGCTTGCAATCTATACTCTTATTTCACAAGGGATGGACGTCTAAGGTTTCAAGTGTTATTTTGGGACCCCTGTCAACTGTCAAAAGCTGACAGGTCCCACAGTCTTCTTTCCACATCAACCAGCACTTCCCCAGAGGGCTGGGTGTTTCTCTTCGTCTTCTCTTCATCTCCTCCATATTCAGTTCCAAAAACTTTAGACCAGGCAAATACATTCTTCTCCATTCTAGTAAGACATGCCTGCCCCCAGCTGAACATCTATCTTCCTATTACTTGCAACCATGATTTAAAGACCCAAATACCTATTCTCATGTCCTATCTTGGTGATGTGCCAATCCTTATCTTTTAAATCCTCATCACTCATGTAAAGTCCCAGAACCTAACTGGAAAAAGTGAATGACAGTTTTCCTATGCCTAACTAAGTCCATCAATTTTTTTCCCTACAAACTTATTGCCCAAATATGCTTTCAAACCGATTTCTTTTCCAAAAATGGGCTCAACAAGTCTTTTTAGACTTTCTGCCCCAGTGGTTGCCCTGGGGAAAGGCAAGCAATGGGCCACATCAACTCTGCATATAGCCATATAGAGGGAATCACAACTTCCATTTTTCACTCAAAATGTTAATGTCACCCAATACTTAAGGCCCTCCTTGGTGAATCGTGATTCTTAGGACAGCCTTCCGCTCTTTGTTTCGTATTCTTTTCCTTTTCCCTCTTCGCCAACTCACATTCTTCTGGTCTCCTTCCTCAAGAGCCAAGTATTGATTCATCATTATTGTTGGTAGTGTGCATGTTATTTCTCCTGCAGATAGTACAGATTATCACACACTTCTCAGTATGAAGAGGCTCACATTTACTGTGTTTACTCCTCTTTGGGATAGATTTTTATCTTTCCTTCCTCTTGTCACCTTCTTCTACCTTATATTCTCCTCGTTCAGGTTTCTGTTCTCTGCCATCTTATTGGAATCCTATGTTTCCTGGTTTTCTTATTTCCTTTATTCTCTACAAGAACTTTGCATCCTTTTTTAAATTATTATTCCCTAAGTCCCTTCATATTCTGCTCAAGCCAGACTGCATTTGACTCCTGCATATATCCAGTTCTTCCTTCTGACAAGAAGAGCAACATAGCTCGTTCTCTAATTTACCCTTAGATCCATTCCTAGGGGCAAGGAGTTCTAAGAGGTTCTAGGATTTGAACCTGAAATGGAATCCTCATTCTTTGTGACTCCTGTCCATTATTGCCTTGGTTGACAAAATGCTTATTCATACATTTCTCTGTCAAAGAAGTGGATACCTATTCTGGATATTACCCATTGTATTTTATTCATCTACTCAGCCACATTCAAAGCTCAAGAGTGGGTGTCTTGGGGCGCCTTCAGAAATGTAATCCCCTCCTTTCTCCCATCTTGTAAACTAGAATGATTAGAAGCTTGGATTTCATCATCTATCAGGCCTAGTCAGGTAGCCCCTGTTACATGATCTCAGGGGCTCTGTGCTTTTCCTTCATAGCCCTCTTCACAGTTATTACCAATTATTGGAGTGCTCAGCATCTGAATTCTTAACATTGGAACCTACCTTAACATTGGAACCACCTGCCAATTTGCTACTTCTTACCCAAAATTTGGATCACAGGGAAAAGGTGTCATAATCATCACCCTGAATATTCAGCAGTTGAGGGAGAGCTAACATTTCAACTTGCAGCAAAAGAAAACAAGAATGACGATGCACTTATAATCATGTGCTCTGATTGTAGATGGGGTGTCAGTCCACAGGCACTGCAGAAGGCAGGCTGCAGTAAGTAAAGAATATTATAAACATCTTTGCTCCTGCTACAACCTCCTGGGTAACAGAGCCACAGGAGACGTCTCAGTGGAAAAGGCTGCTTGGCTTCACATCTAATTATCTGAACACTACGCTAGGCAATTAGGCAATTGGCCCCCAGGGTATGCTTGGTCACCTTGCAACAGGTATGCCTTCCTTGCATGGTCTGGAGCAACCCCTCACCACTCTGCCATCCAGAGCCAAGTTTCTTTTCTCCTGCCCCAAACCATAATACATCAAATACTTTTTTTCTTCTGCCCATTTAGCAATTTTTAATGACTTTTTAAAACGCCCTTGTAACTCATGGAAATCAGAAGTAAAACAAGTAAAGAAAGATAAAAGTGAAGTGAATTCTAATCCTGACTTTGCCTTGGGCAAGTCCCATTTCTGGACTTGTTTCTTCGCCCATTAAGTAAGGATGCCATGTGCTTCAGGATTTAGTTTGGTTTTATTTTTACCTCAGGTAGACCGTCTAGGACATAGTTTTTCAAGCTAGAGGTTGTAACTCAGTGGATTCTAAAATCAATTTTTGTAATGGAATATATGGAATGTATCAGAGTACACGGCACAGAAGGAAAGCATTGTTAAATGAATCTTTTGTTGTGTCTGCATGTGCATCTATGAGTTGGATGTTAAACATATTCCTTACTATGGGTAGAAGTAAAAAAAAAAAAATTAATTCTGCCCTAAGAATACAGCAGTGACAGAAAGAAAGTACATTAGTGGTTACCTGGGACTAAAGTAGAAATGGGGAGTGACTGTAAATGGACTTAAGATTTCTTTTCAGTGTGATGGAAAGGTTCTAAATTAGATTGTATTGGTGGTTGTATAACTCTGCACAGATACTAAAGTTCATTAAATTGTGCACTGAAAATGGGTGAATTTTATGGCATTTAAATTACATCTCAATAAAGTTATTTAAAAATAAAACCAAGCACTGCTCTAGAAGGCCATGGATTTGATTCAAGACATCTGTGGACCCTTTAAAATTATAAGTTTTATTCTTCTTAGGATAGAAATATGGCTTTTATCATATTCTCAAAGGGATCCAAGACTCATGGAACTTTTAGAACCAGTTGATCAGTGTCAATTTCTGTCTAGCATTAAAATTCTATGATTCTAAAACCTTGAAGCATATTTTAACTTTATTTCCTCAAAATTACAATGATAAAGTTTTGCCTCCCAAGCACTTGCAAGAGACTGTGTATTTATCCAATTATCTGGTGGATTGGGGCATATATATTAAAACACTTCTTAAAAAATTATTGTGAGGATTTTAGGTATTATCAATAGTGTTATCATTATTTGATTATGTTTTATATATTTTATTATATTTATCTGCATTTGGTTTATATACTCAGAGCTGTGTATGTTTTCATTCTTCCTGATCTGTGCAATAAATTTTGGAGAGATTTATTCTTCAGACCCAAGGAAAACAGCATATTTATGATCATGCTTACCTGATGAAGCTGACTAGACCTGTACTTTCTCTTTTATCACTAACTCACATTTAGTTTTTATTTCTATATAAAATTTAGTAATAGCTCAATTGACCAAGTGATTGCTAGAGTTTAGGTAATGCTTTCCATTTACTATCCCATTTCTTCCTCATCACAAACCTGTGAAATATGCATTTTTACCTATTGTTAGAAATATGCAAGCTGAGACACAATAGGACCCTGAGTTGGAATTGTAGAAAGTTCTGTCCAACAACAAATTCCAGGCTCTTAACTGCTACAGCTATATCCACAGGGTTCTCAACCATAGCTGCATCTGTAATCTATATGCCAATTGCATATCGCAATGGTATTTGTATCTCCATTGTTTTTCTTATACTGGTGATCCATAGTTCCAAGGGTGATAGAGTTCACAGATCCTCTACAACCCCCTTCACTGGTGTTTTTGATACTAAAGAAAATCAGAATATGTGACCCACTTTTGCATATTGATTATTTTGAATTAAAGACCTGCTTAACAAATAGCAGGTACAAGAAAGACATTTGGATCCTCCTTTTTCTTCCTGGAAGCAGAACATAAAACCCCCTTTGCTTGTATGAGGAGGAAAGACAACATTCTTATCAGGCCAGAGATGGCACCAGAGGAAACTGAACAAAACTTACTCCATTAGTCTCCCTTCACATATTTACCTTCCCATGGTTTGTCACACTTGGAAGTCTAAAACTAGTTTCCTTTGTCCTGTCATTACTCCACAGATTTCTTGCTCTTTGTTGAAGATGCTGTAAAAGCCACTGTTTTAAGCTATTACCTGGAATTCTAAACTGCCATTTTGAGTAAGTTTTGGTTATTTCTTTCCTACGATGTGCATTGCACACATTAATGAATTCTTTGTTTTGCTCTTGTTAATCTTTGTTGTTGTTGTTGTTGTTGTTGTTGTTGTTAAAAAGTCCCGACTGAAAACCTGAAATGGGTAGAGATAAAGTTTTGCCTCTCCTATCAAAGATAAGAGATAAGGAGAGTTGAGAAATATAAAGGGACCAAAGAAGATGTGTGTGTGTGTGTGTGTGTGTGTGTGTGTGTGTGTGTGTGGCGGTGGATTCTTTATATTTTCTATATAGAGAAAGACAGATTGGGATTTTTCTAAATAAAGTGGCAATATGGAGACAGGGAAAGTATTTCTGGGTACTGGTGGCATTGATTAGGTTAAGAGTTGGATTCTGTACAGGCCATGCACTGTCAGCCAACTACATATACTAGGTTAAGAGTTGCTTGATGACAAGAAACATGTCTAGTTTAAGATCGCTAAACATAGGGCTTAAATACAGTAAGTATTTAATGTCTGTGAAATTGCAGTGTGACTTTACATTGCACAATGGTTGATAATAGACAAAGAACTGCATATAACCTATATTGTCTGGCAAGAGAGAACTTGTTAAATAAATCGATACTTGCAAACCACTATAATAATAAAGTATGATTCCATGTGCTATTATAAACTGTTCTCCAGAATATACTCTTAAGTGAAAAAAGCAATGTATAGACTATCCACACTGAGGTAAAAAAATAAATAGGGAGATTTTATATATAGTAGAATATATCTGGAAGGATACAATAGTCTATGTACAGTGAATGCATTTAGGGAGTAGAACTGAGTATTATAGGTGGATAGAGAATCGTTCTTCACTGTATATCTTTTTTTCCTTTGGGAATCTTTTAATTTATAATCTCATTTTTTTTCATGTAAAATCTCTTAAAAGTAGTATCACAGAACACAATTCAGTACCACCAAGTATTCAATTCTTTCACAGACCTTATTGTATTTAATGTAATCAACAACACATCCTATAGATGAAGAAATTGAGGCTCAGAGACCATAAGTGACTTACACTGTGTCACACAACTTGACAGTAAACAGCCCAACCAGTATCTGCCCCCAAATCCTTGGGCTCCACACCCACTGATGCTTTTTTCACAGCTCTTCCAGACCAAGTACGTATGAATATAAAACCACAGTACTTCTTAACATTGTTTAGTCAGTTTAATTATATGCTCAAACTTGTTGCTTTTGGTACAGATTACCGGTCAAGCTATAAAAGACCATATAATATTTTCCATAAACTTCCTCCTTCTAGTCCTTACAATTCTTTCCTACGGGGCCCAAGTTCTTCATTTACCTGGCCCTTATCTCTGGCTTTAATGATGGGGGATTGTATCTTTGCACCAACTGTTACTTCTGTTTGCCCGGCTATCAAAACTTCTGAATGCCTCATCTGCCACCTTGGTCCTCCCATGTTACACACAATACTCCTCTCCATTATCTTTCATTCTCTCTTTATTCACTGAACTCTAAAGGCTACTGATTTCCATAGCTTTTTTTTTTTCTAAGTACTACATTATCTCCCTATTATTCTATACAACTTCCCATTCTCCAACCCACTTCCAAATCCCCAGAAGAATCCATCTCTGGTAAGAGCTCCTTATCCTCCACTGAGCTTGGCTATGTTGCTACCTTTTATCTCAATCCACATATTTGGGCGTTATTGTATATTATTTTATGATATTACCACACTCCTTAATAGCAGCTAAATGGCACCTCTCTGACATTAAAATGCAAGATAACATATCTTAAAAATACTTTTTAAAAAATACACCTATAACCCCATGGTTGGCAGTATGCCCAGTGGTTAGAAGCATGGCTTTGAAATTAGTTAAATCTTGGGTTTGAATTATACTTTTGTCGATTAATAACTGGATGAACTTGGGAAATTTTCTTAATCATATCAATTTCCCCTTTTGTAAAATGAGGACAACAGTAGTTTCTTTATAGGTTTCTGTGGTGATTATGTGAGATAATACAAGTAAAATGCTTGAGATATTAGTGGGTTCAATGTATATGCCAAATAAATGCCCATCCTTTTGTCCTCGCATCTCCATCAGCTCTCTATAACCTTGCAAAACACACCCTTCTCTTCCCTGGCCCCCATTCCACCCACCTTTTAGCCTCAATTCCCATCATCTTCATGGAGAATAAGAAAAGTAATCTCATCATGTCACTTATAAGAAGAACTATGAACTCATAGGAAAAATAGCAATTGGACATCCTCTGGCATGCAATAGTTTTTGCCTTACCCTTTTTGCAATAGGCAAAAACATTTCCCCTGAATCATAAAACTCTAGGTTCTAATCTGTAAGATTTAACTCAATTTTTGGTAAACAATGAGAATCTAATGCTACATTAAAATTCAGGGGAAAAAAAGCTATCTGGTATTCATTTACATTAATTATAGTGGTGATTGCCTATGGCTAATGCCAGAGAATGTATTCCAGATTCAAGTTCTATTTTTAGACGACTGCTCGAAGGATCATCAGACACCTGTCCTATTTAGCAGCTGGAATATTTAAGCACCATAGTGTTTTAAAAATAGCAGACCAGCCAGCCACAAAGACATATTTTAAACAAAGCGGTTTTAGTATTGAAGATCATGATTTGAATTCTTTCAATGCTATCATAATAGAAGCATCTTTAGATCCAAAATAATATAAGGCTGTGACACCAAACAAAGTTAGATGAAAAAAAGTGGATTGGGGTGCCTGGCTGGCTCAGTCAGTGGAACATGCAGCTTGATCTTAGGGTTGTGAATTCAAGCCCCACTGGGTATGGAGATTACTTAAAAATAAAATCCTTAAAAAAATAAAAGAAAGAAAAAGTGGAATTACCTGCAGACAAAAGAAAAATAAACGTCTTCCCCACTTCTCCATTTCCATACCTTGATCGAAGTGCTGGAATCAAATAAGAATGGACACGGGCCCCACAAAATCCCCATAAATGGAGGGAAATTTTGAGCATCTCTAATATGCCAAGGTGTCTTCTGAGCTCGAAGGAATCTTCAGAGATTTCCCTGAGCCAGTCTAACACAAATCCCCCAGTTTTACCCAGCAGAAAACTGAGGCTCAGAGAGTTAAAGTAAAAGTCCCAACATGGATTCCAAGATTGTCAAATGAATCATGGTGATAGTGGGATTCAACATAAAATGACTTGTATTTCTCACTCAGCCTCAGGGGATAAAGCACAACTGCTTTAAGTGAGCACGGTAACCCACCCTCATTGGGGAGAGACTGGGTTAGGAGTAGGCCTGTAACTCAGTATCAGTCAAACAGATATAATGGACGTTTTCTGTGGGGATGATTTCTGGAAGGGTTTTTGATCCCTAATAAGAAAAACAGTGAGGAAGACTACATCTGTGATGCAGGCGACTGTCTATCTAATACCTAAATATCTAAATATCTAAATATTTAGATACCTAAATATCTAAAGTACTAGGGGCCTAAAGATGTAAAGATGTTGCCGTCCAGTCAGTTAAGAGACACTATTTTGGCTGAAAAATTCTAACAGTTCAGTCCAAAGTGAATGAAGCGGATAAAAGAGTACTGAACGCTCAAAGCAAGAAGCAATCATTGAAAACGGGATTTAAAGGAAGATACTCTGAAGAGGCAGAACTTCACCTGAGCGTGGGAGAAAAAGGAGTATTTGGGGCAGAACAGAAAACTGTTTAGTGTATTCTGGCAGTGAAATAACAAATTAGGGAAGGGAAAATCAACAAAATTAAGTGTTATGTTGCCTGTTCAGTTTGTGTTCAGACGGGCAATTTAGAGTTATTTAGATTTTAAATTAATATTAAAAAATTTTTGGATTTAATGTTTCCTTAAGTCTTTGAGATCAACAGCCACATCTTCCACTTAAAAATCTCATACTTGTTGTATAAAACAAGAAAAATCACTCTCATGTGTTTTTATTCATGTTCAATTAACTCATGTTGAATAGACCAAAATCACTTATGTAGTTCTCTTTAAATCCTCGATAACATTTTATCCCACATTTTAAGTTCCACATTTAATAGATTTTTTTTGGTAAGCTTTCCAAATGTTTGAGCAGACATAGTTAAACTCTCACAAGTAAGATCTTTCTCACCTTCTACATAACCTTTACAGACCAAATAAATTAAATGAATGTGAATCACAAATGTTTTTCATTAGTACAAAACTGATTTTTAGAAATATTCAAATTCCATTGCGCTTTTCCACTTGTCACATATCTAAACCAAATACGTATTTCAAATGGAAGTCACAAGTGAAAATCTCTCAGATTAACAAATATGTACATTTTCCTAATGATTGTGTAAAATGTTCTTATATAAAAGCATAAGTACCATGGGCTTGGTATACTTCATTGTATTCATATTGAATTATAAATCTGCCTGAACATGAAGGCTTCACTACTGGAGATTTATCATCTCAGGTGGAATGAAGTTATTAAATCAAAATTTTAGGACTATGATACAGTTACTTATTGTTCAGAAATTTAAGACCAGGAAGTAGGACTTGAGTTCTACATCTCCATGATTTTGCTGGAGTCACAAATGAACCTTTTTTTTAAATGTCTATTTATGTTTGAGAGACAGAGACAGCAGGAGTGGGGGCGGGGCAGATAGAGAGGGAAATACAGAATCCAAAGCAGGCTGTAGGCTCTGAGCTGTCGGCACAGAGCCTGACGCAGGGCTCGATCCCACAAACCGCAAGATCATGACTTGAACTGGGGTCAGACACTTAACTGACTGAGCCACCCACGTGCCTCTGGACTGTACCTTTTTTGTGTAAACTGTGTAAACAAACCCATGTCATTCATCAAATCAAGTTTAATCATTTAACTGCAGTAGCTAGAATTCTGCACCCTCACCCTAGTTGCAGTTAACTTCCTTCATTCTTTGATTTGATTCTATTAATACATTTACTGCCTGTGAGATCCTGCAAATTTTTTTTTTTTTTTTGGGCCTGATTGGATCTTGCATGCTCCTCATACTTTGGTCTAGCTCTAGACATAACCTGTAATCTTTTTAATGACACATTGGCTTTGCAGAGGATCTGGCCCACAGTGTTCTATGTCCTTTAACAGAGATTGTTTGCCAAGGAACAGGTGCCAAAGAAGAAGGTCTGTAAAGTCATGAAACTGACTCTGATCATGGAAAGTTCAAGATGGAAGGTAATAGAGAGTGTTAGAATGGTCCGAATGGAAGTCAGGCAGACTATGAGTTCAAGGGAGTCAAGGAAGGCTGCACTGGGTGAAGTGATAATAGTTGCCTGATGGTGGAGAAATTGAAAAGACAGCAGTTATGAGAATGTGGTCCTGAAGGAGAAATGGCTCTATTCAAAATCTCTGGAAAATTTATGATGGTAAAATCCAGGACTTTACCTCGTGCAAATGATACAGTGAAGGTACAAATGTGTAACACTATAGAGATTGAAGGATTTAGAAGGAGACTAAATTTTACTAATGAAGATGTAAAAAGCATTGGGGTTCGTGGCACAGGTAAAGAAAGAAATTTGATCCCAGAGCTCCAGCCACCTACTGGAGAGGACCAATGGCAAAAAAAACAAAAACAAAAAACAAAACAAAACAAAACAAAAACATATTCAACTAACATTCTGGACAATCTAAGGATGTCTAAGCAATGAACCAGCTACCCCATCATTTCAAGCAAAATTTAAAATATCAAAAATTCCAACTGATAACAACAACTGAAAAAATACAGTCACTTTAGAGCTGGTAGTTCCGATCAAATAACGGAATTTGATCTGTGGCAACTTTAAAAATAGTTTTATTGAAAATATAGTTGTGGAAAAATGATAAAAATGGCATCCATGTTCTTTCACCACATCAGCTAATATCGTCCATATTTGAAATTATATTCCAAGATTGGCCTACATTGTCTTCTATAATATACTTGCAAATGTCTCTGAATTAGGTGACCTGTGTTTCAAAAACTGAAACCAAAGAGGCTAGGAAACTTCTCATTGCCTATGGGATTCCTAGAAGGAAAGAAGACAAAAAACTACTGAGGCTCAACTTGTTTCCCTAAACACTCTGGGGTTTTATCATCCCATCCTTAATTCAAGTGTACTTGCTAGAAATTTAGTGGCAACAAGGGGAGGCAAATTTAACCTATTCATCAGAGATATCAACTACATTTTGGTGAAAATTTTAGTTCCAAATAGAGTTGCCAGAGTCAGCAAATAAAACTACAGAATACTCAGTTAAATTTGAATGACAAATAAACAACTGGGAGGTTTGTTTGTTTGTTTGTTTGTTTTTGTTTTTGTTTTTTTTTGGTATAAGTACGTCACAAATATTGCCTGGAATATACTTATACTTTAAAAAAATCATTATTTGTTGGAAATGCAAATTTAACTGGGTGTGTTGAATTTTACCTGGTAGCACTGGTTCTAAAGTGAGTAATTTAGTGACTTGAAATCAAAGGGTGGTAGAATAGGAGAATTTGATAAATAATACTAATACGGGTAATAACCTAATCCCAGCCACCAAGGTCCTTCCACGTCCTATCCTTTACGGCTTCCTATCCCTGAAATATATTTTAAATTTCAGTGCATATTCTTAGACAGCCAAGAGAGCTAATAGCAAAAGCATTAGGATCAATGGCAAAGGTAAAGTAAGGAAAGACATTTGATCTCAGAACTCCAGCCAGCTACCAGAGAGGACTCCACGGCAAAAATATCCCCATTCAACAACATTCTGGACAATTCAAAGATGTCTAATTAACAAGCCAGCTGCCCCTTCATTTCAAGCACACCAGAAACATCAAAAATCCCAACTATTAACAAGAACTGAGAAAATACAGTCACTTTAGAGCAGATAAGCTAATAGGCATAGTTTGTATGCAACTGATATAACCAACTACATACAATTTAAATCAGCTAAAACTTTGCCTGTTTACTAACTGACTGACATGTCATATAAATGGAAATAAGCATTGGTAGATTATTGACTTCACATTTTTAATTAAAATTAAAACCCACTCTCTCTTAAATAAATAAATAAATAAATCTATCAAAAATAAATAAATAGATAAATGAATAAATAAATAAATAAATAAATAAAATGAAAGGGGCACCTGGGTGGCTCAGTCAGTTAAGCGTCTGACTCCTGGTTTTGGCTCAGGTCGTGATCTTATGATTGTGAGATCAAGCCCCGCATTGGGCTCTGTGTTGAGCATGGAGCCTGCTTGAGATGCTCACTCTCTGTCACCCTCTGCCCTTTCTTGCTTGCCTGGGTGCACTCTGTCTCTCTGTCTCTCTCTCTCTCTCTCTCTGTCTCTTAAAAATAAATAAATAAACAAACAATCAAACAAATAAATAGATAAATAAAATTAAAGCCCCCATATGCTCAATTCATTGTGTGTCAGTAATAAAAAGTCATCACTATTGAATGAGTGTCAAATCCATGAGAGTAAATGAAATTCCTGGAGGAGGGAGTGAAGAGAAGACAGAATGTCCATGATATCAGTGCAGAGAGGAGAAGAAAAAAAGCATTAGCAAACAAATGTCTATCAAGGGACAATAGGCAGAGTAATACCCCTTCCCCCAAAGATGTTCATGCCCTAAACCCTAAAGCCTATGAATATGTTACCTTACATGGCAAAAGGGATATTGCACATGTGATTAAATTTAAGGATCCTGAAATGGGGAAAATATCCTGGATTATCTAAGTGGACCCAAAGTAATCACCTGAGCCTTTAAAAGTAGAGACTCTTCCCTTGCTGCAGAGAATGAGATAGATGGCAGCACGAGAAGGACATGGCCCACCATTGCTGCCTTTGAAGATGGTGGCAGGTAACTTGAGCCATGTAACACAAACGGTCTCTAGTAGAAATGGCTTCTCCCTTCGAGCTTCCAGAGAGAAGCTCAGCACTGTTAGCACCTTTATTTTAAATCAGGTAGAGCTGTGTCTGGCTTCTGACCAGCAGGACTGTAAGATAATATAATTTGTGTGGATCTCAACGTCTATATGTGTGGTAATTTATGGCAGCAATAGAAAACTAATACATTAAGTCTTGACTGTTTCCGATTAAAACACTTAAAGAATTTGAGAGTAGCAGTCTCACAGGGAAGGTCTCAGTACAGGGATGTTTATAAGAAAGAAAAGGATTTTTCTCTTGATATCTGGATGTGAATTGCATGCTCTCTCCCACTAATGGCCACATCTCCTCGGCCAATTTAGGAGTTCCTAGGGATTGTCAAAACACTGACTACCTCATCATTTTGCATTAGAATCTACTCATGCGGCTATAGTGACACAGACACGATCTCTAAGCACAAAACAAAATGAACAAACAAAGGGGCAGATTTCAACAAATATTTAAGCTCTAAAGCAGAAAATAGTTCAAAATTCTGCTATTCCCTAGGAGGCCTTGTACTCCATTAATCATATACTAGGAACTCACAGCTTTAAAGAGCATTTTAAAGAAAAGATTTGGGTGTGGGTATGAATAGCTACTATCATTTAATATGTAAGTAATCAAGCAAAAGCCTTACTTGTTGATTTTTTTAGAAAATATTAATTGTAGAACTTCTGTGTTACAAAGGACCTTAAAGATAAAATAAGCCAACATCATTCATTCAATACCTAAATGCCTTGTTACTCATTCTTCATGTGACATAAAAATGAATTGCTCTAACAAAATGAAGACAGAATTCTTAATTGAATGACAGCAGTATGAATAATTCAATAGAGGCAAGGAATTTTAGTACCAATGCATTGACGCATTTATAAAGCTAGCAAAACCTTGTCTGTTGCCTGTAAAATTTCTCAAGTTAAATTGGAGAAAACTCACTCCACAGTAGAACGAACATTTAGCACTTTAATCTCAGATAATGAATTGGTTAAAGAATTTGGTGGCAGATTATTAAATAATTTGCATTCACTAGCAGAATACAGCAGTAATGTGGCAAAAATCTACCTGACTTAAAATTCAATGTGATGCATTTGCTACCAAGAGTGATCATGCAATTTTAAAGCAAATCTCAGGATGCCTGTGTGGCTCAGTCAGTTAAGAGTCCAACTCTTGATTTCAGCTCAGGTCATGATCTCGTGGTTTGTTAGATCGAGCCCTCATCAGACTCGGTGCAGACAGCATGAAGCCTGCTTGGGATTCTCTCTCTCACTCTTTCTCTCCCTCTCTCTCTCTGTCTGCTCCTACCCCACTCTCTCTAGGTAGATAGATAGATAGATAGATAGGAACGAGTCTAGAAATTACCAGATTAACACTGTGCCTTTTTCAACATTTTGAATTCTCTTCCTTACAGATTACATGGATTTTCTTCTTTCAGGATGGACGCAGCACAGTTTTTA
>CM053572.1:18647692-18661058 GCA_028646485.1 Cryptoprocta ferox
CTCTCTCACTCTTTCTCTCCCTCTCTCTCTCTGTCTGCTCCTACCCCACTCTCTCTAGGTAGATAGATAGATAGATAGGAACGAGTCTAGAAATTACCAGATTAACACTGTGCCTTTTTCAACATTTTGAATTCTCTTCCTTACAGATTACATGGATTTTCTTCTTTCAGGATGGACACAGCACAGTTTTTAAGAAATGACCCCCAAATTTAACTTCTCTACAGCTTCTTCTCCAAGAACAGGTGGTTGAATCGTGACAGTGTTTCTAACTATGAATGGATGTTACATAAAATGTGATATTTATCAATTGCAAGCATATCATTTTCAAGTGTATCTGAGAATTATATAGACAAACAACACTAGACAGTCTCAGTTCAGAAAGGCATGCATTTGAACAATATTTTGTCTACACATTTGGGTTTTCTGCCTACCTAACTTTCCTTTCTTGTCTTCATTTCTGAACATTACAAAGATGTTTAATTTAACCCAGGGTATTCATCATTGCTGAACTTAGAATTTCCAGCTAAGAATGACTCAGAATGCCCTCAATTTTTTTGCCCTGCAGTCTTTGCTTACCTAATGGTTACCTATCTCTGATGTCCGTACCAGTCAACTAAAGTCAGGAAACTATGATCCTTCTTTCTTATGATTTGCCTCAGAAAAGTGAAGACAGCTGTTGGGTAGTCAGTCTGCGAAGCACTTGCCTTTTGAATATAAATGAAGTGCTTCTTAAATTTCAGTTCTTCCTTTCCTTATCTGTATTCATCCAGCAGCTGATGCAACTGTACTATATCTTCCAAATTATTTGGCATTTTATTTTGTCTGCAGAATTGTAACGTCAATATAAATCAGCCAAGAATTTTTAAAAGTGGCAATAAAAGTCTTGAGGCAAATTCAACAAATTAAAGGCTTCTGATGCATGATTCTGGTTTAGTTTAGCTTTTAGGTAATTGCTCTTATTCGAAGGTCAAAGAGGCATCCATGGGAACTAGACACTTTCACCTGGGCGAAAGCTGTAGTGATATGAAATTGCAGATGCTAACTACATTTATTGTACAACATAAACATCAACACCTTCCGCAGACAAAAGATGAGGGCTCTGCGGCTAAGACTAACCAAGAGAGCAATTTTGTGGAGCATAGACAGGCTGCACTGATTCCACGGGCCCCCAGGACATTGCATTCCCTTGAGATGTCTCGGGGGCTGGTGGGCAGCTGGTGGAGGAGAGGTCAGAGTGAGCGGCACCATTAATCAGTAGTATAGAGGCATGCGGGGTGGCTGGGGGTCGGGGAGGAGGAGAGACTTAATGAAGTGGGAAAAAGAAGAGTAGTGGATCCTGAGAAGATAAATTAATGGGTTCTGAACAGGAAAAATAACACTGGGGGCTATGGGAATGGCTAAGGTCTAAACTTTGAGTTGTCATGCAATCTGGCTCACCTTTGGAATGGTTTTATTTATATAACTTCTGACAATCTGAATAAATTAAAGACTTCTATAATTCCAAATTTCTGCCCCAAAAGTTTAAAGTATCAGTAAGTTCAGAGGATATACTAGTGGAGTTTGCAAATATATCTATATCTATATGGACATGTATAGATACACATGTATATGTATATTCTTTTAGTAATGAATTCATAGATTTGACGATTATCCAATTTACTCCAAGTATAACTTTGGATTGTAATTGGTGGTTCTATATTTGAATTCTCAAGTATAAAATAATCACATAAATCCACTCATTTCAGAGAGAGAAATGGATAGTTAGCATTTCTTTAAACATTGATAAAGATTTACTTCATTTTTCCTTGATAATTGTCTCACAACTGCTATTATTTCTGTTAGAGTGTTTTAAAGCAAAAACCAGGGAAATTTACACAAGTTGTGTATATCAAGCAAATAGAAATTTTTAGATGTTTGCTTGAAATATAAATATAGCAGGGCAGCTGGGTGGCTCAGTAGATTAAGCATTTGACTTTAGATTTCAGTTCAGGTCATGATCTTATGGTTTGTGGGTCTGAGCCCCATGTTGGGCTCTCTGCTGATGGCATAGAACCTACTTGGGATTCTCTCTCTCCCTCTCTCTCCACTGCTCTATCTCTCTCTCTCTCTCTGTCTCTCAAAAATAAATAAATAAATAACTTAAAAATATTATAAAATATAAATACGGCATATTGTAATTTATTTTTTAAATTTCTTTAAAAACTGTTTAATGTTTATTGATGTTTGAGAGAGAGAGAGAGAGAGAGAGAGAGAGAGAGAGAGACAAAGTCTGAGCAGGGGAGGGGCAGAGAGAGAGGGAGACATAGAATCCAAAGCAGGTTCCAGGCTCCAAGCTGTCGGCACAGAGCCTGATGCTGCGCTCAAACTCATGAACTGCGAGATCATGACCTGAACTGAAATTGGATGCTTAACCAACCGACCCACCCAGGCACCCCTGTTGTAATTTATTTTTTAATTGACATATACTTGACATGCAATGTTACACTGGTTTTAAGTCACACCCCAGTGATTCAACTTTTCTATATGTTATGGTATGCTCCCCACAAATGTAACTACCATCTGTACCCTGCAATGATATTCCAATGCCATTGACTATACTCCCTATGCTGTACCTTTCATCCTCATGAGTCATTCATTCTATAAGTGGAAGCTAGCACATTGGAATTTAGATCTTTTAAGGTAATTCCCTTCATGGTATAATGCTAAGACATTGGGAGAAATGTTCCATTGATAATCTTACGTTTTATCCCAGTCAATGTTTAAGTAAAGTACAATCAAAATTAGAGAGAAGATAGAAAAGAGGAGACATTTGCTAGTATAGTCACCATACCTTGATAAAGTGCTTGTAAAACTTAGGAGAATAAAACTCTGAGAATCAGCTGCCCAGATATAAACTACATTTAAAGGAATATGGCTATTCTGGGAGACTTTTTCAAACAACATGAATTAAGATCAGTTTTGCTGCTATTGTAGGAGTAGCAGAAATCCATCAATTAATGTCATTTTTTTAAGTGAACGATGACCAACATTCAAGGATTTACATAAACCACAATAAGGAAGTACAGATTTTCTTACATTTAATTATTTTCTCATGTCCAAGAGAATTATGAATTGTTTAGATATGCTTGTCCCAAGGGCATAGATGACAACTAAATGCAGTAATGTTTGCTCTATGGTTTTCAGACTTGATTAAAGTGACTGGTGGAATAAATGTGTGTTGTGGTTGATACCCTTCTAAATTTAATGGAAAACACTGTAATTACAGTCAATTGTATGTGATGCTCTGAACAAATATTTACACTATGCAATAAAGGCATCTTTGTCCTACTTATGACCTGTAACATGGCTTAAAAATTATAGCTTAACTGGATGCTTTGATATAATTAAATATATATTTAGCTGACTACCTAAGGTTTGCATGACAAAAATAAAAATACAAGCCAGTGGGTTTGGGTTTTTTGTTTGTTTGTTTGTTCGTTTTAGTTTCCCTAAGAATTACTTATGTCTGAAGTCAAATGCAATTATTTTTCAAGTAATACCTGTTAGAGAGAACAAGAATAAAAAATACCATACTTTTTTCTCTCAGAAAAGGGCTTCTATAGATGCAACATTTAGGGGACTCAGAGAAGTCTATATCAGAAAGACACATAGAGAGTGGCTCCTGGGTGGCGCTGTTGGTTAAGTGTCCAACTCTTGATCTCAGCTGAGGTCATGATCTCAAGGTTCGTGAGTTCAAGCCCTGTAACAGGCTCCTCACTGATAGTGAGGATCCTACTTGGGACTCTCTCTCCCACTCTCTCTCTGTCCCTCCCTTGCTCACTTGCTCTCTGTGTCTCTGTCTCAGTCTCTCTCTCTCTCTCTCTCAAAAATAAATAAATAAACTAAAAAAAAAAGAAAGAAAAGAAAGACATTGGGAGAAGTCACACTACAAAACGGAACTGTTTATCCTATTCCAAATACAAGTTGAATTAAAACCTTTTACTTACATTTATTCACTCTTAATCACCTTTACTATCTTTCAATTCTTCTTTAAATTTTTCCTTATTGCACAAATCTCTCCTCCCACGATTCAAATCCAATTCCTATTTTCCACCTTCAGCAGTGATAAAGTCACCAGGTGGGACCTGTAACATACAGTAACTTCTAATAGAAACGTTTACACCAGTTCAAAACCATGTTTTATACTGTTAGGAACAGCTTATAAATACATAGTTTCTATTGAAATTGGGTTTGCTGGTGAAGGCTCAGCACTTGTCACTCAGACTGAGGTAGAGTTCCCTCTCAGGGTCCTTTATTTTGATTATACCCAATGACCAAGAACTCACTTTAGGGTCACCTCCCACTATCCCTTTACCCAACGAGAGGCAGGTGGGTGGTGAGGTGAGGGGTAGTTGTGGTTTATTTCTCTTTCACATCAAAGTCCTAAGAGAGTCATACATGACTGTCTCTTACATCCCATTGTCCAGAACTGAATGATTTGGCTGTCCCCAGCTGGGAGGAAGAAAGGAGATGCAGCCTTGATTCGGGGCAGCCATGTGCCTGGAAGAACACCGAGGCCTTTTTTAAATTTCTTAAGGAAGTAGGTTTAGAAACAATTTCTAATGTTTATTTATTTATGAGAGAGCGAAAGAGGGGGAGGGGCAGAGAAAGGGGGACAGAGGATCCGAAGCAGGCTCTGCGCTGACAGGCTGACAGCAGCAGTGAGCCTGATGTGGGGCTCAAACTCACGAACCGTGAAATCATGACCTGAGCTGAGGTCGACCCTCAAGCGACTGAGTCACAAGGCTTTATTAATTGAGAATAACTGAAAAGTGGACTTGGGGAAACAACTAACAGTCTCTTTCATACTCCACACTATGTATTTTAATATTGAGTTCATCATCAAATCTGTTGTGCTTAGGATTTGTCATATGAATTTCTTTAATGCTAGTTGGACCACCCAGACTAATATCATTCATAGTTTTCAAACTATTCGATTTAAGTATTTCTGTACTTCATGTGGAGAAAAAAATCGATTGGATGGTACAGAGGAGAAATATAACATCTCTAAGCACGAGGTTACCTAGAGTTTGTAATAAGACATGCTCATGGTAAATGCTAGAAGTCAAGAAAATTATTACATAAGTAGATTTCACTATAGGGAAATCTCTTATTTAAATTAAGTTATTTATTTGTTTAATACTTGGCCCTCATCTTTTTTTCTAGTGACTCGCTGCAGGTTCTCAAAATAATATGACATGTTACATTAAAGGGACAGGACTCAGTTAAAAAAACCTAGCTTTGTTTGGGAATTCTAAAACGTGGCCAATTTATTACCTAATGCCAGAACATTTCAAGGTGTTTCACAAAAGATGTACAATTACTTAGCAATTGTAATGCAATCTGTGGTCCCAAGATAAGGATTGAAAGTAGAAAGAAACAAATGAGTCATTACAACTATTGGCTTCTATTTTGGATAAGATTATAAAGGAATTGCCTGCCTTCAATCTTAACGGCTTCCTATGCGAATATGCACGAAGAATGTAGGTGTGGTAAATAAAACAAGAAGCTATTTTAATACATTTTCATAACATCTTGCACATACTTTTAAAATGAGTTAATTGGACACAATCTGATCATCAAAAAAATACTACATAAAAAATAAAAGAAAAAAAAAGACAGTTCTTCCTCTTTTTGTTAAAATAAGTTCCTGATTTGGTATCTTAGAAATGCTTACATACTTGCATTCTACATAGTATGATTTAAGTGATCCATATTGAAACTTTCAATATTTAAAATAAGTTTTTCTTTTCCTTTTTGCCCAGGACTACTAGGTATACAATTACTAACACTTCTAGGTCTCTGTACTTTGTGGAAGAGTTAGAGGACAATGATATACAGATAAATTTTGTGTTCAAAATTATGTTTTTCTGACCTACTGTAGCCTCAAGCATAGAGTCATTCTTTCATCCCCATCCCCCGAAGGGCGCACAGTTTCATCAATGACATCTTGGCTTTCCTGGCCTGTGTATACTTTTGACTTAACTCTGTGTCTTTGGTAAGCATACACAAAAACCTGAAGGAACACCTTGAAAAGATGACTAATAGAAGAGTAAACACAGAGCTGGGATTTCCAGTGAGGGTATCCTAGGATGACCTTAATCTGATTTCAAACCAGGGAACTCTAGCAGATAATTCGGAAAGTGAAAGTTAATAGAAATCATAAGTTCTGTCCTGTTGAATTTGTATACCCAGTGCTCAGTGCTTTTTCTTTAGTTACAATAACAGTATCAATAGCTAACATTTATGGAGCATTTACTACGTACGGTCACTGTTGTATGGGCAGTATGCATGCTCTAATTAAATTCTTACAACAATCTATAGGATAGGAATCATTTTGTTTCCAGTTTTACTATTAAGGTAATTGGACCACAAGGAGATCAAGAATTTTCCCAGCGTTACACAGCTAACATGTGGCAAAGGGGAGATATCCACAGAGGCAGTCTTACTCCAGAGCCCATGTTCTTGCTCCCCATGCTAATTCATTTTCCTCTTTTTCTCACAACCTAAGTCATAGCTGCAAAAGATATTTCTCTTAAAAACAAAATTAAAGACATCTTGGAAGAATTTGTAAATTTTGTGGCTCTCTTTGCATAATATTTGGGTTGATGCTTCCTTCTCACATAACTACTCTCTAATCTCATTCCATCCATATGGCTACAGTCAAAGCACTAATTTGACAGCTTTCTGGGTCACAGTTTATTGATACAAGTGTGCGCACCTGACTGAAGATGATCCACCAAGACATTTTCCAAGGTATATGGGGTTGGTTAAGGGTCCAGTTTTAGCCTGGCTCTCTTCTTCAATAATGAACATATAAACTTGGAAGCTGGTAGCAGTGGCCATTGTCTACTACATGGACCAGGTAAGAAATAAAACTGGTAAAAAGGAAGAAATGAAAGAAAGAAAGAAAGAAAGGAAGGAAGGAAGGAAGGAAAAAAGAAAGGAAGAAAGAAAAAGAAAGGTGTGTGGTGGAAAAAAATTAAAGCAAAGCTTACAGAAAAGCAAAGGTGACTTCCTGGGTTTACTATACCAGATGGATTGCAAAACTGGCCCCCTTCACTCCCCCTCCTGTAAGCCACTCTCTTCACAATATGACTTTGCAGCTCTTCCTATCAAGAGCTGGATCCTTGTATCTCACCTCTTCAATCTAGGCTGAACGTTTGACTTGGTGACAGTGACAGACTTCCAGTTTCTAAATTAGATCACAAGAAGCCTTGCTTTCTCTTTGACCCATCCACTCCCTGAGAACATGCTTGGCTAGTTTGCTGATAGAAAGACCATAGCTATGGTGCCCCATCCAAGGTCACCCTAATAAGCCAGGCCCCAAATGACAAACCAGCTAACCAATGGGATATGAAGACACCCAGCTTCAAAAGAACTACCCAAACCGCACACACACTTATGAAAAACAATAAATGGTTGTTATTAGAAGCCACGGAGTCTTGGGTTATTATTATATACCACTAAGTCTTGGTTTGTTGCACAGTATTAGCTAATTGATGTAGTTACCTGCAGTGTTTCTTTGTGCCTCTGTCCATGGTTCAGGTGGACTGGATACACCCCAGGACTAAGGATCTAAGGCTCACACATGAAATCTTAAATTTTACAATTTGTCTTAAGTTTCCTCAGTTGATTTTCCATTATTTTCAACCAAAAGAATCCTAAGTAGAGTTTTAATTGGATTTGAGAATAGCAGGGACAACATCTTTACCCTTACGCACAGTCCCGTAACTAGGTGTGTGATAGTGCAGCTCAAGGATACTGGGTAAGGGATGGGGGTCTATTAATCAACTTCTAGTCAAGAAAAACAAAAACCAAATGAAATATTCCAACTAAAGAACATTTAATTCAAGGAATTGATTATAAAAGTAATGGAAGAGAGAAAACAGGGAAGGAGGGGAAGTGGAAGATGAAAACCAAGAGGGGCGCCTAGTGGCTCAGTCGTTTGAGCATCCAACCTTGGCTCAGGTTACGATCTCATGGTTCAGTTTGTGAGTGTAAGCCCCGTGTCAGGCTCTGCACTGACACCTTGGAGCCTTCTTTGGATTCTCTGTCTCCTTCACTCTCTGTCCCTCCCCTGCTCTCTGTCAAAAATAAATTTAAACATTAAATAAACAAACAAACAAAAACCAAGAAAAGTGATACCCAAAAAATAGAATCTGCCAATACTCCTAGGCTGGGGTTCACAAGCCTATACCTACCACAGTTCTGATCGATACACTACTGTAGTTAGCTCTTGATCTGGTGATGAGGTGTCACCCCAACCAGGATTGGAACTTTGGCAACACTATTGCTGCAGTTAATAACATCATTGCTGCCTGAGACATTGTCAGAAATGGGAAGCCATAGATAAATCCCTTTCCCTCATTTCCTGCCTCCC
The DNA here is from genome assembly GCA_028646485.1 of Cryptoprocta ferox. Classification (NCBI taxonomy): domain Eukaryota; kingdom Metazoa; phylum Chordata; class Mammalia; order Carnivora; family Eupleridae; genus Cryptoprocta; species Cryptoprocta ferox. The sequence goes on from CM053572.1 coordinate 18,656,115, forward strand.
AGCATCCTGCCAGTGCCTCCCATTAGCAGTACTAAACCAGGAGCTTGCTGGTAAGGGGCACCAAGAAATGAAACCTGCAGACTTTCAGCTCTCTAGAATATTGAAAGAGCAGAGAAGAGCAGCAGCAGCAGAACTGAAAGCAGACAAATGACTGGGGTAAGGGAGGTAGCAGTCAGCTTCATGAGAAGTATCTTGGAGGGTTGTTAAAGAATCCTCATGGTCAAAATAAGGTAAAAAGAAGCTGAGCTACCTTCATTCAAGAATTTGCAGAAATGGACAAGGACGATGTCACCAGTGTTGAAGACCAGTGGGTCTACGCCTACACGTGCACTATGCAATGTCTGTTCCTGATAGAAGCTAATAGCAGGGGAAGGGAAATATGAAAAGAAAAGATTGACATTGAATTTTCCTCTACCCATTAAAAAAGAAATCAAGAGGATAAATTTTACTTGGAGAAATAAAAGAATGTGACACTTCTTAAGAATGAGGGGACTCAAATGAGACTCATATGAACTATAGACTGGTAGGGTTACAGGAGGCCTCAGCATTCAATATAGCATGGAATGGATAAGGAAACAGGGAATGTAATGACATGCCCAAGGACTACACATTTCTTTTATTCTTTGCTTTTTTCTTTAGAGAGAGACAGAGAAAGTGTGGGCATGTGTGCATGTGTGAAAGCGGGGGAAGCGTAAAAGGAGAGATAGAATCTCACGCAGGCTCCACACTCAGCGGAGAGCCCATGCGGGACTTGGTTCCACTACTGCAAGATCATGACCTGAGCCAAAATCAAGAGTCAGATGCCTAACAGACTGAGCCACCCAGGCGCCCCAGGACTATACATTTCTTACAGAGCCAGGCGCACTGACTTCTGAACTTCCTCCTGAACTTCCTCCTGGACCATGCAGCCACCACCAAGCTATCTAAGGGTGCCTCAGAAATAGACATACCATGAGCTCCACTCTAAATGCTTCAATGTGTCTGTGGCCAGATTTCTACTTTTGTTTCATTGGTGGGGATGTTGGCAGGTTTTTTTTTTAAATTATGTAACCAGGGTATGAATATTTTCTCATTGCAAGTGTACATAAGCCTAATGGATGAAAAGTCTCCCTTTGCCCTCTCCCTCCACAGTTAAGACCCCCCTCAGAGAATGAGGGCAGGAGCTGAGGCTACTAATCAAGGAAGAAGAACCTAGAATTTGTACTTCTATTGAAAGTTGGCCAACTGAAACCTGGATGGAAAAGATAAAAGCCTACAAAACTGTCAAAGGAGTGAACTGGTTTTTATTGTTTGTTTTGCAGTATTGAATCAACTTGTAGGGCAGATTGTTTCTTTGATCTGCAAATCCTGAATAGGCCATTTACTTATGTGAGAATTAAGCTGATCTCTCATCTGACTAAAAGGTGTTTGAGACATTGAGCCCCCAAAATGTGAATGTTTTAGTAGAAAAAGATTCACACGGGAGGCGGCCTATACAGTGCTTAATGTGCCAGAGTATTATTCTATGGAGACAAAGGATTTGTTTTATACATTTGGCTTGAGATCTCACTGTCCTAAAAATACCACTTGTTCTCATATGTCAGTGTACACATTTGTTTGCAGGCTCACTTACAGGAAATTGGGAGCTGAGCTCTGAGAAGGTGAAGAAGGAATTTTCTTTAGAGTCATGGTACATGGCAGTGCTGCATGGAGGCCCGAGAGATGGCTGGCAGGTTCCTCAGCCCTCTGAGCTGGAAGCTTCCTTTGCAGAGGTGAGTGGCACCGTTAACAGTGGCGATCGTAGGGCTCCTTTTAGGGGTCATTTTGTCAGTGGACATGGACCCAGGGAGAAAAGAAGTGGTGGACCCAGCCTCCTGGAGATCAAGGCAAGCCAAACACACAATAAGAAATAATCAAGCCCAGTTTTTACAACTCTTTTTTTATTTTTTTTAATGTTTTATTTATTTTTGAGAGAGAGAGAGAGAGAGAGACAGCGTGAGCAGGGGAGGGTCAGAGAGAGAGGGAGACACAGAATCTGAAGACAGATCTCTGAGCTAGCTGTCAGCACAGAGCCTGACTCAGGGTTTGAACCCACGAACCGCGAGATCATGACCTGAGCTGAAGCCAGATGCTCAACCGACTGAGCCACCCAGGTGCCGCTAAGCCCAGTTTTTAATCACAGATGATTAAAGTTTGTAATATACCAGTTATAATTTATATTAATTTATACCATCCAAAATTTTGTTTTTTGAAAGGATATACACCAAAACTTAACACAAGTTATCTCTGGACAACAGGATTGAAATGCTTACAAACACTCTCCATATATTTTCTATTTTTCAGCAATATGTGTGTACTAGTTGTATAATATTTTTTAATAGCTAAACATTATACCAAAGGAGGAAAACAAACAAAAAAAAATGTATACTACATTTCAGTTAAGACGAACATCTTCTCTGTTTTAGGCTTATGTGATGGTTTTTGAAAAGCATGTGAAAACACACATCTTTTACTTTCTGGAATATCATTTAATAAAATATAAGTTCCGTTCATTAGTGACTAGATTATCTGGAGCAACAGTATTTGGGTGTGTACTGATACTTTGGTAAACATAGTCCTTTATAATAGTCACTTGGGGTTTGGTCTGTTTATCTATTCCTAGGAGAAAATGGTAGGACTCTGATGGGAGAACTTATCCAGCAAACAGGTCTTCAGGCCATTGAAGTTACTTGTTTGGTCCTGTTTGCTACACAGTTAACACACCTTCAAATTCTGCAGAATACTTACAGAAGGAATACACAAGATATCTGTGTTTACCTGTTTGCTGTGTCAGAAAGAACATGTATTCATGAAATCTGAAAGATAGACCTTTTTTAAATTAATTAATTAATTATTTTTTTAATAGTTTATTGTCCAATTGGTTTCCATATAACACCCTGTGCTCTTCCCGACAAGTGCCTCCCTCCATGACCATCACCCTCTTCCCCTTTCCCCCTCCCTCTTCAGCCCTCAATTTGTTTTCAGTATCCAAGAGTCTCTTATGATTTGCTTCCCTCCCTCTCCCTAATTCTTTCCCCCCTTCCCCTTCGCATGGTCCCGTTAGGTTTCTCCTGTTAGACCTATGAGTGAAAACATACGGTATCTGTCCTTATATGTATATATATGTCCTTATATATACCATATGGTACCTGACTTATTTTGCTTAGCATGACACCCTTGAGTTCCATCCACTTTGCTACAAATGGCCAGATTTCATTTTTTCTCATTGCCATGTAGTATTTCATTGTATATATAAACCACATCTTCTTGATCCATTCATCAGTTGATGGACATTTAGGCTCTTTCCATGATTTGGCTATGGTTGAACGTGCTGCTATGAACATTGGGGTACATGTGCCCCTATGCATCAGCACTTCTGTATCCCTTGGGTAGATCCCCAGCAGTGCTATTGCTGGGTCATACGGGAGTTCTATTGATAGTTTTTTGAGGCACCTCCACACTGTTTTCCAGAGTGGCTGTACCAGTTTACATCCCCACCAGCAGTGTAGGAGGGTGTCCATTTCTCCACATCCTTGCCAGCATCTATAGTCTCCTGATTTGTTCATTTTAGCCACTCTGACCGGCGTGAGGTGGTATCTCAGTGTGGTTTTGATTTGTATTTCCCTGATGATGAGTGACACTGAGCATCATTTCATGTGCCTGTTGGCCAACTGGATGTCCTCTTTGGAGAAGTGTCTATTCATGTCTTCTGCCCATTTCTTCACTGGATTATTCGTTTTTCAGGTGTGGAGTTTGGTGAGTTCCTCGTAGATTTTGGATACTAGCCCTTTATCCGATATGCCATTTGCAACTATCTTTTCCCATTCTTTCGGTTGCCTATTAGTTTTCTCGATTGTTTCCTTTGCTGTGCAGAAGCTTTTTATCTTGATGAGGTCTCAATAGTTCATTTTTGCTCTTGATCCCTTGTCTTTGGGGATGTGTCGAGTAGGAAATTGCTGCAGTTGAGGTCAAGGAGGTTGTTTCCTGCTTTCTCCTCTAGGGTTTTGTTGGTTTCCTATCTCACATTCAGGTCCTTCATCCATTTTGAGTTTATTATTGTGTATGGTGTAGGCAAGTGGTCTAGTTTCATTCTTCTGCATGTTGCTGTCCAGTTCTCCCCGCACCACCTGTTAAAGAGGCTATCTTTTTTTCCATTGGATACTATTTCCTGCTTTGTCAAAGATTAATTGGCCGTACATTTGTGGGTCCAGTTCTGGGTTCTCTATTCTATTCCATTGGTCTATGTGTCTGTTTTTGTGCCAGTACCATACTGTCTTGATGATGACAGCTTTGTAGTAGAGGCTAAAGTCTGGGATTGTGATGCCTCCTGTTTTGGTTTTCTTCTTCAGTATTACTTTGGCTATTCGGGGTTTTTTGTGATTCCATACGAATTTTAGGATAGTTTGTTCTAGCTTTGAGAAGAATGCTGGTGCAATTTTGATTGGGATTGCATTGAATGTGTAGATTGCTTTGGGTAATAACGACATTTTAACAATGTTTATTCTTCTGATCCATGAGCACGGAATGCTTTTCCATTTCTTTGTGTCTTATTCAATGTCTTTTATAAGCTTTCTATAGTTTTCATCATACAGGTCTTTTACATCTTTGGTTAGGTTTCTTCCTAGGTATTTTATGGTGTTTCGTGCAATTGTGAATGGGATCAGATTTTTGATTTTTTGTTCTATTGCTTCATTATTGGTGTATAAAAATGCAACCGATATCTATACGTTGATTTTGTACCCTGTGACTTTACTGAATTCATGGATCAGTTCTAGAAGGCTTCTGGTGGAGTCGAGCGGGTTTTCCATGTACAGTATCATGTCATCTGCGAAAAGTGAAAGTTTGACTTCTTCTTTGCCGATTCTGATGCCTTTTATTTCCTTTTGTTGTCTGATTGCTGATGCTAGGACCTCCAGCACTATGTTA
>CM053572.1:18661158-18721299 GCA_028646485.1 Cryptoprocta ferox
GTGGATAATTCTTTTTATATGCTGTTGAATTCAATTTGCTGGTATCTTGTTGAGGATTTTTGCATCTGTACTCATTAAGGATATTGGCCTGTAGTTCTCTTTTTTTGTTGGGTCTCTGTCTGGTTTGGGAATCAAAGTGATGCTGGCTTTGTAGAATGAGTTCGGAAGTTTTCCTTCTATTTCTATTTTTTGGAATAGCTTGAGAAGGATGGGTGTAAACTCTGCTTTAAATGTCTGGTAGAATTCCCCTTGGAAGCCATCCGGCCCTGGGGTCTTATTCATTGGGAGATTTTTGATCACTGATTTGATTTCTTCACTGGTTATGGGTCTGTTCAGATTTTCTATCTCCCCATTTGAATTTTGGTAGTGCATGTGTGTTTAGGAATTTGTCCATTTCTTCTAGATTGTCCAGTTTGTTGGCATATAATTTTTCATAGTAATCTATGATGATTGCTTGTATTTCTGAGGGATCAGTTGTAATAGACCCATTTTCATTCATGATTTTGTCTACTTGGGTGTTCTCTCTTTTCTTTCTGAGGAGCCTGGCTAGAGGTTTATCAATTTTGTTTATTTTTTCAAAAAACCAACTCTTGGTTTCATTGATCTCTTCGATTGTTTTTTTGGATTCTGTATTGTTTATTTATGCCCTGATCTTTATTATTTCTCTTCTTCTGCTGGGTTCGGGTTGCTCTTGCTGCTCCCCTTCTAGTTTCCTTGGGTGCTCTGTTAAATTTTCAATTTGTGCTTTTTCTAGTTTGTTGAAATAGGCCTGGATTGCAATATACTTTCCTTTTAGGACTGCTTTTGCTGCATCCCAGAGAGTTTGGATTGTATTTTCATTTTTATACATTTTTTAATTTCTTCTCTAATGTACCAGAGACATCACTACAAACATGAACACTACAGAGAACACAATGGATCTAAACCTACATTTTTCAACAATAACACTGAATGTAAATGAACTGATTGCTCCAATCAAAAGACCTTTTTATTTAAATACATATAGGGTGATCAAATATCTTTGACCAATTCTAGATATTGTCAGGCTTTTTGCCTCCAAAACTGTAGCTTCAAACTAGGGAACTTTACATTTTCCATGAGTGAAATAAATGAGTGAATTGTATGTTTTGTGAAATATATCTCAATAAAGCTGTTTTTAAATTTTTTTTAATGTTTATTTTTGAGAGAGAGAGACAGTCAGAGTGTGAGTAGAGTGGGGGCAGAGAGAGGGAGACACAGAATCTGAAGCAGATTCCAGGCTCTGAGCTGTCAGCACACAGCCCAATGTGGGGCTCAAACCCACAAACCTTGAGATCATGACATGAGCTGAAGTCAGATGCTTAACTGACTGAGCCACCCAGGCACCCCAATAAAGCTGTTTTCAAAAAGAGGAGGCTGGAACACAGGGGTGACGTACTGGAACAATAAAGAAAACACATTTCACTGAACTCAATAATTATTTGTTAAATAAATTAATGAATGAAGACAGTTGAAATAGAGAGATGCATTTAATCATTTTGTTTTTAAAATAAGTATAATATGTATAATTTAGGATATGGAGCATTGGTAAAAATGTAAGACACTGCTAAACCCCACACCCTAAATGTTAGAAATTTTTGTTTAATGTTTATATATTTGAGAGGGAGAGAGAGTGTGCGTGGGTGAGAGCTGGAGAGAGAGGGAGACACAGAATCCAAAGCAGGCTCCAGGCTCTGAGCTGTCAGCCCAGAGCCTGATGCCATGCTCAAACCCACGAACTGTGAGATCATGACCTGAGTGGAAGTCAGAGGCTCAACTGACTGAGCCACCCAGGTACCCCATGTTAGAAACATTTTAAGAAAGTTTACAGGCAAACTGTAAAATTACAATTGATTTGTAACGTTATTTTGAGTACACAGAAAAAATATAAAAGGGAATCAAAGTTATAGAAATGTAAATATAAATCAAATTAGAAAGGGAATTTTATGACCTGAGAATGGTATGTGCAGTGGCCAACCTCCAAGATGAGGCCCAGGGATTCCTACCTCCTGATATCCCTACACTACATACCCAACCCCACCCCCGCTGTGCTCTGATGGTAGAAGGCTCTGGGTGCCACAGCATATGGCAGAAGTGATGGATTGTCACTTTTGTTTTGTTTTGTTTTGTTTTGTTTTTCAAAGATTTTATTTTTAACTTATCTCTGCCCCAAAAGTGGGGCCCGAACTCAATTCTGAGATCAAGAATTGCATGCTCTACTGACTGAACCACCCAGGCATGCCTGGATTGTCAGTTCTGAGACTGTCATACAAGACAATGTTGCTTCTATGTCCTCAGGCCCACCAACTCTTTATCTCTCAGGGTAAATGAGCTGCTAGGTCATGAGTGGCTCTATGGAGACGCCCATGTAGTGAGGCCTCCTGCTAATAGCCACACAAGTGAGCTTAGGAGCAGATCCTTCAATTAGGTCAAGCCTTCGGAGGACTGCAGCCCCAGCTGACAGCTTAACTACAATTCCATAAGTGACCTTGAGCCAGAACCAGCCAGCAAAGCTCCTCCTGGGTTCCTGACTCTCAGAAACTGTATGCAATAATAAATATTGGTTGTTTTAAACTACTAAACTTGGGGGTAATTTGTTATGCAGCAATAGTTAACTAATATAGTAGAGATTGAGACAACTGAAGAAAATGTAGAGATCCCAGACTTACGTAACATAGGCTTTTCTAGAAAACACAGAACTGATGCAATTCTATAACACCTAGTTTGCCTTAGGTCTTTCATCCTATTAATTCCTTCCTCTCCAAAAGTTTTCAACACATTTGACTGGGAGATTTTACTCTCTTGTGGAAATATATCTCTAGTTGCATAATGAAGGTCCAGAGAAAAATTTAGATTTACTTTAAGTTGGTCACGATTTTTCTCTATAAATATTAATGCTCTATTCTTAAATACTACATGTACTTTTCTTATAATAACCCTAAAATGCATTATGTGAGAAATGTGATTTTATATATGTTAATTCTAAAAGAGAACAGTTAACAAATTTTAAAACCTTTTTCCATTATGGAATTTTTTTATTCTTATTAGGAATTGACAATAGGCAACCTTCCAGTTGAATCCAGTGGGAGTGCTCATAGAGGAGGGTAGCTCCTTTGTAGAAACCTACCTCACAAACACAGGAAGGTGGTGTTCCCCACAGTGACATGAAATGAACTCAGTCTTCAAAAATGCTATTCTCTTAAAGAAAGAAAAAAAGAATTCCCTTTCTTTCACTGGTTTAACTGTGCCAATTTGTTGCAATAAATATCTCTAAATTAAACTGTGTGAGGAGTGGTAAGAGTAGGATGGTCTTCATGGACTGCCTCCCCATCATTTACACCGCTGTAGCATGACTCCGGGCAACCATGTTCATCAAGCACCCATCCCCTGGCCTCAGCTGATGGGCCAAGGTGAACATCTGTTAATCCTGGAAATCTAAAGTGGAGAATGGGTGGGGCCATGAGAAAGGATTGGGAATGACTTCGTCTTTCTCAGCTTTGCTGGGCCTGTGCCAGACAAACTTGGTTGCCGTGGGTGGCTCTGTTTTTATGCATGTGATATGAAGCAGGGGGAGACTTTTGGGTGGGAAGGAGGTAATGAATCACAAATTTAGAGATCAGTATACATAGGGGTCCAAAGAATGTTTCCAGCAACTTCCCTGTCCTTAAGATCCTCAGGATACTCCTATGTACCTCTTTTGTTTTTGTTTGTTTTTTGGGAGGTTTTTTTTTTTTTTTTGGTAAACTCAAATGGATTTCTTGAAAATGAGAGTTCTAATACAGAAATAATTTAGTGATATATTCTAAGGATTAATTAAGGAAGTCAGGAAAGATTTAACTAAACAGTTATTGACCACACCATTGAAAATATTAAACATTTAGGGGCACCTGGGTGGCTCAGTCAGTTAAGCATCTGACTTCGGCTCAGGTCTGATCTCACCGTTTGTGGGTTCGAGCCTGCGTCGGGTTCTGTGCTGACAGCTCGGAGCCTGTAGCCTGCTTCAGATTCTGTCTCTTCCTCTCTCCGACCTCTTCCTGCTCACACTCTGTGTGTGTGTGTCTCTCTTTCTTAAAAACGAATAAACATTAAAAAAAGTTTTCAAAAATACTAAACATTTAATAGAAAGGCATTAGTACAACTATAATGTATCCAATATAAATCAGGTTGTATGACAATATTAGGGTAGGATTACCTGTTTATGATACATGTTAATGAAAAAAGCAAGTTTGGGAAGGTTATGTTCTATATGATCACATTTTCTTAAAATTTTTAATGTTTATTTTTGAGAGAGAGGCACTGTGAGAACAGGGGAGGGGCAAAGAGAGAGGGAGACACAGAATCAGAAGCAGGCTCCAGGCTCCAGGCTCTGAGCTGTCAGCACAGAGCCAACACGAGGCTCGAACTCACAAACCATGAGATCATGACCTGAGCCAAAGTTGGACGTTTAACCGGCTGAGCTACCTAGGAGCCCCTCACATTTTTGTTTTTAATTTTTCATACATAGATATACAAAAAATTATGGCATCATATAAACAATAATGTCAGTAGTGGTTCTCTCTGAATAGTGAGATGGTAAAAATTTTTATTATCCTCTTCATTTAAAAAAATTTCATTATCAGTAAGGAACTTATACTTCTTGTGCATTAAAAAGAAATAAGTTTCATGCTAACAGTAAAATTAAAATAATATATAGAACAGGGGCGCCTGGGTGGCTCATTCTGTTAAGCGTCCGACTTCAGCTCAGGTCATGATCTCACAGTTCATGGGTTCAAATCCCGCATCGACAGCTGTGCTGACAGCTCAGAGCTTGGAGCCTACCTTGGATTCTGTGTCTTATGCTCTCTCTTTCTCTCCCTGCCCCTCCTCCTCCTCTCAAAAATAAATAAACATTAAAAAAATTCTAAAAAATAATATGTAGAATGTTTGTCAGTTTACAAGTTGAGTAAGTAAAACCAAAAGCTGTTAAAGTTATAAAAGAGAACCCAGCAATAGCTTAATATCAATTAAAAGATAATACAATGACCATGAAAATATGAAACAAAAAAACAAACACTCCTGCAAATGAATTATAGTTTGACTATCTCAGTTATACTGTATAGATAAACAACAGGCTTATAACAACTAATTGGGTAAACAATATGTGGTGTGTAAGGCTCACTTATTCTCTGTGGGCAATTAGCCACTGTCTGAAATCTCACTTATTCAGTAAATGTTTGATCCAAAGCGTAAGTTCAACAGATAACAAACATATCCTGGAAGGATGATGTATGCTAAACTAAGCACACTGTGATTAACTGTTATTTATATTTAAAGCAGATCGTTAGGAAGGATGAAAAAGAAAATATTCAATTGAAAAGTAGAAAATGATCAGACTACATATTGAAAATATGTTTTGCAGAAACAGATTATCTAAACCAGGACTCATTCAAATATAAAACATTAAAATCAAACTCTAAATACCTGCTTGGCATCTCACCCCTTCTAACCTGTGTTATACCAAAGAACTTCAATCACAAGATGGGATTGGCAGTATTTCAGAAATGCTTTTCAACAGCACAAAAACCTTTTTTTGGAAACTAGGATTAGCTTAACACAAATATGGGTATGCAAAAGTAGGCACTGAGTTATGCCATATTTATTCAAGTGGAATTCTTCCAATATTTTCTGGAAGACAAGTACTTTTCAATAATGCCATTCTGTAGACCAACATCTTAGAGAAAGGGCTTATGCATATTCATCTTTTTTTTTTAATGGTAGTCCTTGAGAATAAAGTGCATAAAAGTGTGATAGTAAGATAAATGTCAGAATTTCTATATAATTAATAATTGATTTCAATAAAGTTTATTTTAAAATAAAATAAGCTTAGGATTTTTTCATTTGGAAGTTAGCTCCACTACCTTTTTTCCATCTTTTAAATCCTAGAAAAAAATTACTTTATTTGGATCTACAAGCTTCTTACTTCTCTCCTTCAGTTCATGCATACCAAGCATGTCAGAGTGTACTATCACCACCTACGTTACCCGTATAGTAAGCCACTGACATGACTGTCTCCAGCTTTTTACTACATTACTGTATATCAGCTATTTCCGTGTTAAACTTCCTCAGTTTGGTCTCTGACTTGCTGATGGAATTGAACTGCACGTTCTCTCCGCTCACCCACCATAACACATAACACTAAACTCTTCTATTTCCTTAGTGCCCAATGTCTGTCATTTCTTTTTCTTGTTTACCCTTGAAATTTGATAATTACCTGAAATTCAGTCTATCACCCATTGGTCACCTCTTCATAAAGTCTTCTTTTAGAGAAATCATTCACTCGCAAGATCTCAACTTTCACTTGATTCCAAAAGCTTAGTTCCCATTGCCTGCTATTCAATATCATAAAGATATGGCCTTATCTAGAATAGAACCCACCATCTTGCCCACCAAGACGACTGTTCTCATTCTTCATTGCTTTATTACTAAGTTCCGTCAAATCTTTCATAGAGTTTCTGAAATCCATCTCTTGATTTCTCTTTGCAATTACCTTTCTTAGGTTATGGTCTTATTATCACATTTATTTCTCCCTGCCTCATGTCTGACATTGGGTGTCTAAAAGGAGACATAGACATAGGCTTGCATATGGGTGGGCAGTGATCACACGAAGCATGATTCAGAGTCTGGGGGACATAGAAAGGGGAATCAGTTCAAAGATAATTTAGTGAATTGGCCACCACTATGGGTAATTGATATCAGTTTTCACCAGGATGTTCTAATGACCTTATGAAATGCATCTTTGAAAATCCATATGGGAGATGAAAGGAGAAAATATTTACTTATAAGCTCCTGTCCCTCTTTGATTAAAAAATGGCTTTACCGGCAATGACTAGCCTGCACTTACTGACTACACGTGCATCAGTGTGTGCAGTTCTCCTGGCCTTCACCATGACATTAGAGAAATTCTGGGCCAGAAGTGGTATGTAACTATTTTGAGCTTATATGAGTTTTGTCTAGTTGTATCTGTAAGACATGGGGCAAAGAGTACTGGGCACCTTATAAAAGGTGGGTTACTTGATTTGCTATGTATGTCTCTTATCTCTTTAATGCAATTCTAAATGTCTTAGTGGTATAAATCAATTTCGTAAAGATTTTGACCCACAACTACTATCACTAGTCTGGCTCTGTCCCAAGTTATGTGAAAACACTCCCCACTAACTATTTTTAAGTCTTGTATTTTGAATTGTTTTCTCATGATGCTGCTGTGTTCCTATTATCTGGTTTCCTTAAGACTATGGCACATCTCTGGAGGAAGTCTGACCAGTTTGCTACATAGTCCCTTGGCAAAGAAATAAAAAAAGTGAGTAGACTGTCTGAAGTTGTAACACTGGAGTCATTACCCCTCACAGTGCAGCCAACTAACCTAAACTTCCAGACTATGTTTTGAAATCTTTCACTTCTGGATCACGGTCAAATTGTTCAAGTAACTTAAGGTTGCTTTTCATTACATTTACTTATCTTTATGTCCTAAAACCTAGGAAGACATTTTTAACATACTCTTCTCTAATCTATTCTATCAAGATGGGCTGGAAGAAGTTGGCAGTTGTGTATTCGGTTCAGGTGGTGATGACACTCAAACTATGCCTATATCCTACACAACAGTGGTGTTTGTTTATAGAATATTCTAAAAAAAAGAGCAGAGATAAAACAAACTCACCTTCTTTATCCTTTGGGTACAATATAACATCTACAAAATTTATCAAGCTCTTTATTTACTGGTCAGTGGTTTTCAAAAGTTGAAGATAAAATTAGTAGAATATCTCCTCTACTGGAAATTTGGGGAGTTCTTTTGACCCGAAATAAATGGCCTAAATGTTTTTAAACGAGGAAAGTTTGAGAATTTGAAAAATGTACTCATTCACTTAACAAATATTTCTTGAGCACGCTATTGTGAGAAAGCACTATAAGATCTTGTTCATCACTTTAAAAACTGGTGTTTATTTTTCTGCTTATAAAATACCAGATATACTGTTGCAAAACAAATAAAGAAAATCTCATAAACATAAAAGTAGTACCTGCTAACAGTCAATCACTCAAAGATACTGTTAACCTCTGATGGATGTGTCTATTGCTTCTTTGGTGAAATCCACTCAAAAACATTTTCATGGGAACAAATTGGAGGTTAGAAAAATTTAAAAAGCATCTCTATTCAAGTAGACTCTACATTTTCCAGGTGCTAGGATTATGTCTTACTCTTCATGGTATCTACCCATGAACTGACACATATGCTAAAAAAAATGTTCACAGCGGCAGTTACTGAGTCTCATTAAAATCCAAACCGAAACAAAATATATTAATAAGCTCTACTCCTCACAGTATCTGCTGTTATAAAGATATTTAGAGTGTTCAGTCACATTAACTCTTTCCAATCATAAAGGATGTTCACCAACCTTGAATAGAGTTTCTCTATGTTCACCATAAGATGATAAGCTTTGGTATTTATTTAGGAATGGAATTTGGTGGTACAGGTAACAAAATCTATATTGATGTGGTTGTTGAAAATCAAGAATGTGATATCATTTGGGGCACATATAGTGATGGTGTCAAATTCTTAACACTCTTTCATCTCAACTCAACCAGAGTAAGGTAAAGATTGATTTATCATATCAGTGACTCATTTTTCACACATGACAAAAAGGTGACTAAACTGTAAAATTATCATTTTAATATTTCTACCAGAAAGTTCAAGTAATTGGAAAAACAAATCAGGAGACAAAAAAGAAAAGAGTGAGAACAAAACCCATTATTTTTCCTTTGTTTGAGAATGACATGGAACTTTCCTTTGGAAAAATATGTTTTCTAGCAGTTATTTGTATGCTGGATCTGAATAATTAGACTGTTTTAATACAGAATATTTTCCCTTTAAACTTAGTATTAAAAGGGACATGGGAGGGGTAGCTGGCTAGCTCACTCAATAGAGCATGTGACTCTTGATCTCAAGGTTGTAAGTTTGAGCCCCATACTGGGTGTAGAGATTACTTAAAAATAAAATCTTTTTTTTTTAAAGGACATGCTAATCAATTCATGGGGAAGATTACCTTTCTACTTGCCCATTTTTGCATCTTCAGGACATAAAGCAGATATTTCCAATATCTTGAAAAGCATGGAAGTGGGTCCCATGTTTGTATAACGAAGTTCTTTTTGCCCTTAAATAAATGAAACTAGTTTTTATGTTGATTTTGGCTACAGTTTTAATATGTAATCAAGTTTTATTATGAAAGAAGACAGCAGAACTTTTGAGTTGAGAAACAAAGAAGTAATAGGTCTGACATGGGAGGCCTAGGGGGCAATGGATAGTGGTACCAGTTATTAAAATGGGGGTGTGTGTAGAGACGCAGCTTTGGGGGAGCTGGAGAATCAGGAATTCTGTGTGGTTATTTGATGTCTCCAATGACAGAATTCAACGTTGATCCCTTGCACTAATTTGTCCCTGAACTTCTGCCTTAGCTCTGCTTCTTATTCTGCTCCAATATATCATAAGAAGTAAAAACTTATGCCTAGCTCCCTTACTGGGGCTTGGTACTGCCTCTCCCCTAAAATGGCAGGTCAGTAGGGAGGATCATAATATAGAGACTGCCCATTCAGATGTTACTTCTGGTCTGTCTTCCAAAGTCCGGTCACTGCTTTTTCTACAACCCATGTTGAGCAACTTTTATATGGAACCCTCTATATTAAAATGATGGATCATCAGTCTTTTAGAAGTCATGCTCCTTCCTGACTTGTCTGTCTTGTAAACATTCAGCTTTGTCCCAGCGAGTCCTGAGAGGGCCAATTGTTCAGGTAAAAGGGCTAGTTTTCAGACTATTCATCTGTTAGCTAAAGAAAATAAGATGCTATGGGACACACAGACAGTAGTATAATTAAAAATAACCATCAGGATCTTTAAGATCCCATCAGGCAGAAAAAAATATATGCTACTTTGCCTCAATCACTAATTAGTGGTAGTTTTCAATAAGAGGCACCTCTGTTTTAAATAATGTATCTGAAAACTGAACAAATGCCACTTTTTAAAGAAAGCCTCAAAATGATGAAAGATGGAGTTAGAATTATCAGGTTATTTGAATTGCACAGTTAACCACTGGACTAATTCAAGCTAATTTACTCCATAACCCGTCCATTATCTTGGTAATTTAGAAAAATTAGTGGTTCCTATCCTGAATTACCCAAGTAATTATGGTTGTAGACCTGAGCTATTGTCTTTTTTTTAAATATAGTTTATTGTCAAGTTTTTTTTTCCATATAACACCCAGTGCTCTTCCCAACAAGTGCCTTCCTCCATGCCTGTCACCCACTTTCCCCTCTCCCCCCACCCCCCATCAACCCTCAGTTTGTTCTCAGTTTTTAAGAGTCTCTTGTGGTTTGTCTCCCTCCCTCTCCTTAACTATTTTTTCCCCTTCTCTTCCCCTAAGGTCCTCTAAGTTTCTCCTGTTCCACCTATGAGTGAAAACATATGGTATCTGTCTTTCTCTGCCTGACTTATTTCACTTAGAACCTTCGAGTTCCATCCATGTTGCTACAAATGCCTAGATTTCATTCTTTCTCATTGCCCTGTAGTGTATATACAGTGGAGCTATTGTCTTTTTATTGTAAATGATCTTCTGATTTGAGTTGGTAATATTTTAAGTGACATTTTAGGATTCAGCTTCTTTGCTGGGGGATAGAGAAAATTCAAGAAAGAGGTCTTCTAGAATCCCATGTATTATGACAGATGCCAGGCACACATTCCATATCCACAAAGCCCAAGTCAAAAGCTAACAATGTCCATTCTGACATTTCATGGCCAGCATTCTACTTCTCAAGTATGAAAAAAATTTAGTCAAATAAGAATATAACTGTTTTTATTTTATTTTATTTTATTTCATTTGAGAGAGAGGGAGAGCTGGTGGGGGAGTGGAGTAGACGCAAAGAGAGAGAGTGAGAGACAGAGAATCCCAAGCAGGCTCCTCACTCAGCATGGAGTCTGATATGCGGCTTGATGTCATAACTGTGAGATCATGACCTGAGCCAAAATCAGAAGTTGGACGCTTAATTGACTGAGCCACCCAGGCACCCCTATAGCTGGTTTTAAAATGACTTAGCGGTTTGTTTAATTGAGTATATTGAAATTATTTGTTAATAATCATATTTCCCAAGGCTGCCAAACTAGTTCTTTCTTATGCATTTTGCCAGGCTATTTTCTCAACTAAATGGATGGATATTGACCTTATTTTACTCAGGTCAACTGTAGAATCAGTGAGGCATTCTTAGCTCTAGAAATCATTTCCCCTGGTGGTCCAACAAATGTAAACTTACTACCTTTCAGAGATGGCACTAGTTTTCTCTTGGCAATGCTGAACACAAAAAGAATAATGTTCCATGTCAAATGACCAACTCAAGGGTTCTATAAATGCATTTTCATAAGCAAGATCCAGGATATATTTTTACAAAGTAGTAAATAATTCTATTAATATATTTATAGCAATTTAATATCATAATAAATAAAACATTTATTGACCAATAAAATAGCAATTGCCAATTGAAAGTAGTGAATTAATATGCATGTTTATACTCCATTGCATTTGTATACAGAGCAACTAACATATTTTTATTATAAGTAATGTTTTCCCAAGCAAAGTAAACCAAATATTCATCTGGAGACTTTAGGCAGCAGAAGATAACTTTGGAGAACTTGTGTAAAAGTCCATGATTTTATCAAATGGCAAAAGAGATGATATCTATTGATAAGATGCATTTTTCCCACTAACCCATAGTGGCCCTATAAATGCTTAGCATTTATAAACAACTGATGACATGAGAGGATTCCAAAAACAGAGGTATCACTTTTCTGTTTCTCCTCTGAGGAGCAAGAAGCCAAATGAGATGAAGAGGGTATAAATAAAAAACAGCAACAACAACAACAACAACAACAAAAACACAGACAAAAGAAACCAAACCCAAACAACACCACCTTGAGTGACATCCCAGAATATGCATGGGAAGCCAGGAAGAAGTTAGGAAAAGTAGAATCATAAAAGATGTTTGTTTTCTGGAGCCACCCAAATTATTTAGGACAATTGCAGTGAATTCTAAGGCAAGTTTAATGCTGAGTAAGAAATTGATTTGGAAAGTTGGGTTGAATATGAGCAAAGAGTGATGAATCAGCAACTGAATACAAGAAATGCTGATCTGGGAATTAAGCAAACCCGCTGAGATCTATGAAAAGGGTTAACGTTTATACTAAAAGTCACCATAATTTCCCATGTACTACTGGTGACAAGGCAGAAAGACTAATTTTCAAATATCAATAACTGTAAAATTTTTTTTGGAATGCTGTGCTAAGAACTTCACCGAATTTACCTTGATTATTCTCACAGCAACCTGTGGGGATCCACTCAGACCCACAGAGCTGGTATGAAGATGATTTTAAACCAAAGACATTTGAGATTTAACAGATACAGGAAGAAGGCGTTTTGGAGTGTCTCTTATCTAACTAAAGGCAGAAACTTCTGGGAGCAAGGCTGCCATAAATCCCTTCTCAGGGGAGTTTTACTGGCCAGAAAAAGGACAGAGAAGAGCACATGCACCCGCATAAACAAACATTAGCACAGACTTTCTTATCTCCCATTTGTTCCTCTATAACCCCATCTGTTCTTTCAATAGAAGCCTTTTCTCCCTCTTCCTGTCCCCTTCTTAAGTTTGGTGTATAAACCCCTGTCTTTAGCTGTTAGGAGAGTAACATTTTTCTCTTTGTTTCTACTACTACAAAGGTGAATAAAAGCTGACTTTTCTCTTGCTAATCTGTCTTTTTTTCAGTTTAATTCACATGTCCCCAGTTAATGAACACAAGAGGGTAGGTAGAGGAAAAGTATTCCCTCTGATGAACCAAAGGATGCAAGTAAATCTCATCTTCATTACAGATGTGAGAGAACAGAGAAAATAGGAAACTGGTCCAAATTCACTGAACTTGAAGAGGCAAGATTCAAACACAAGGCTATTAATTTTACACGAGTAAAATTCATTAAGTTGTTTATATTGGATCTAAAGGCCCTCCCAGCCTATGTGAACTGTCATATCTTTAAAGCAATTCTTCCAAGACCCCACCATTACTGTCTTAATTCTGAATGCTTTGGTATTCACCGGGAAGGATGTTATTTGGGTGACTGCAAGGTTTACCCAAATTATTTGATAAAAGCAAAGATAAATGAAGCATTCAATTTTACTTCCTTCACAAACTGGTTTCTAAGGTTGCTTATGTTTAACCAGTGGAAGAAATTCCTTACATATAATTGGAAAACTGACTCAAGGTGAAAGAATCCAGCATGACTAAGACTTGCATTTGTCACATTGCAGTAATGAGGAAGTTGAGCAGACAATACACAGGACCAACACCAGCCAGAGACCAATGTCTCTTACCCCTAGGTATGCCCAACCTCGCAATGCTGAAGAAACAGCCCTAGAACAGCTTTTACTAGCAGCCATGAGGGAAAGCAGCCCAGCCAGGGTCATGGAGAATCAACTGCAGCTCCCAGATTAAAGGGGGAGTTGCCTGGGGAGGAGGAAGGGAGGTAGGATGGGGGTGCGAAGATGGAAACAAAGTCCCCTGTGATAGGCAAAGGAAAGCAAACCACCTACAGAACACTAGAGTAGTTGGCACCAGAGAGCTACCTGTGTTATAAGAAGGCAGATAAATATTACTACCTCTCTTCATTGAAAACAATTAGGATTAACTAATAGGGATTGATTTTCCAGGACATTTTTTAAAGTCAAGTCACATTACAAAAAAATGGCATTATTTTTGTTTTTAAAAATCCTCAAAGTGGTATATATTTACTAAGGATACACAGAAATGTCCATCTGTAAATACATAGCAAAAGGGCTGGAAGGATACTGTGTAAGTAAACAAAGAAGAAAAATCAGAGGCTCTTTAGTGAGGGCTTGCTGGAGCAAGGGAGTCAGCCACCATCACTGATGTTTGGCAGAGACTCAAAGACAGGCAGTGGTGAAGAGTGGTGGAAAGGAGTGTTACAGGGGAAAAAAAGAAAGAAAGCTTCAGGTATGCTGTCACTGGAAATCGTTGGCATGGGAAGCTAGAGACAGGCTAACTAGAAGTGTCCCATGTGATTGGTTGGGAAAGCATATTTCTTTCTCTGGTTGCTCCTGAGTTGGAAGCTGACAGTCATTGATCAAGCTCTGAGACTTCCAGAACAGTTGTTGCTACAAAGCTTGTGGTTTGGCTTACGATCCTGCTTGCTGCAGAGGATTTGTGTCAGAGTTCTATTGACAGATATAGCCGGGCCCTTGTTTGTTGGCTTTTTCAGTCTTTCATTATGCGCCTGACTCATGTTATGGGTACTGTTGGCAAGACGGGAAGGAGTAGGTTCATTAAAGTCTAAATTCTTTATCTATAATGTTTTATTTTCTTGTATAAGAAGAATACATTACTCATTTTTTACTTGTAAATTTTTTCAAATTCTGAGGCAAAATGGTAGAAGGATGTTAATTGTCATTTCTAAACCTTCTAATGGGTTCTAGTCTTATTTTACAGTAGAGAAAACTGAGACACTAAGAAGTTAACCAACCCAAGGCCATACAGTTGATAAAAAGCAGACAGAATTTAATTCCAGGCATATCTGATACTAAAAGTTAGTTTTCACTGTGCCATGCTGCTGCTTACAAAAGTATAATTATTTTAACATTAAAAGAGAGCAGGTCATTACCACTCACAAAAGGTAGGCATAGACATGTTGGATTAGCACAATATTAGCATCTGTTAGTATAATATTAGAATCTCTCTACCAATATGATATTATAACTCAGAAATAGTTGCTGCCCTTTTTCAAATTAGGTATATAAAATTACCATAGAATAGTCTTAGATGAATTATTACAGTCTGGTCCTTTGTATTTCCAGAAGAGTAGCTTTGGCTTTTGAAAAAGAGATACCATTTAAAATGCTCTTAGAACCAATGAGAAAACAGAATAGTATGGAAACTATGTATTTTTCAAACAATTCCTTTCAGAAAACAGTTTATCACCTATATTGCTGATGAAATGGTGTGTACCAATTTCTCTTCTAGAAGATGCTCATGAATTCATTTCCTGTAGATTTAAAACAGGTTGTGAACCACTTGACTTTTTCATGTGCTAATATAGCTAACCTAACTATAAGCATCTTGTTGACCAAGAGCTTATAAAGGTGTTATATTTACCTCTGGCTTAAGGAGTGCAAACCAATACTTGAAGGGCTGAACTCTTGTCTTTTTTAAAATCTTTCTTTGGAATCACAGGTTAGGATGACCTAAGAATTAAAAAAATAAAAGTAATTTTTATATAAGTTAACTATAGCACTCACCTGAGACAACTGATTAGTATCTATAAATACTTTTGTTGTTTTTCTGCCTTGAATATTACCTCAATGATTTACACAATAATCCCATGGTTCACAACATGAAATACCACACTAAAATCATCTGGAGAGCTTACAAAATTATATCAATGCCTTCTCCTCCCACCCCTACTGCACACACATCCAAAAAATTCTGATTTAATTGGTCTAGAGTAGCATCTCTATGTCAGTATTTTGAAAAAGCTTACCAGGTGATTCTAGCCAGCAGCCTGAGTTGAACAGCACTGTTATAGACCAAGATGGTCAAAATGGAAAGGATTTCATGATGCAGTTGTTCATCCATCTCTTAGGGTTATCCAAGGCTGACTCTACCCCTGCCCACCCAGAGCAAGACCTAGTGGTGGGCACATGACCTAGTTCAGAGTAATCCAGAGCATAGAGGAGCCCTCCCTGAGAAGTTTCTGCCAGCCAATGGGAATGGATAAAAAAATGTTTTTCCAGTACCTCTCTTAGGTTCAACAGCTGGGGTCTTACAAATTAGACTGACAAGAGACAGATAAACAAGAAAAAAAAATCCAGAAGTTCATTAATGTATGTGTTGCACACAACTCAGTGATGAATAACTCAGAGTGGGTAGAAACTGGGCTTATACTGCATCTTTACAAAGGAAAAATAAAAATAAATTTGTAGAGAAGTGACAAGACAAAGGAAAAGGGTTTTAGGCTTGCAAGGGCAGCAAACTGTGGGAAGGCAAACAAATCGGGAAAACTAAGAAGATACAGGCTAGTTAGTAAGGTTTGTTAAATAGATTCTTCTGTTGCAGGATTCTCGCACAGAGAGTTGTGACACCGAGGTTTTTCTTTCCAGGAAGCAACTTTTATTCGTGCTGGCACCACTCAGTTGGGTTTGTACCCAAAGAACTGAGTGCCCACATCACATGGCATAGTTTTTTTTTATACATTTTCTATTTCTTTGTCTCCCATATATGGTAACACACAAAAACATGCAGTCTATTTGAGTTGTCTCAGTCTACAAGGTCATGGGAACTGTAGGCACCTGGGCGCACATCCAGGTGACCTTGAAGTCTTCTCTCCTCTTTTTCTCTCTCCTTAGGGAGGGGTCCCTGCCACACTTTTGGTGCCTTCTCTGGTCAGGTAACAGTCTAGAATTATCCCCAATGTTTAAGAATTGTTCTGCCTTCCAGGTAGAGAAAGGGAAGCCAGAGAGTTTTTCTGTGCCTGATTTTTCTCAATTGCCTTCAGCTCAAAATAATCCATATGCCAGTTAGGGATATTTTAGGGTGGCATACTCTTAATCCTTTCAGAAGGAAGTCCTCTTTTCTGACTGTAAGCTATACGGACAATGTCAGGAATGGGTTATGGTATCTTTACTACCACATGGAGGAATTTTTCACCAAACGGAGAGAAACAATGCTAACCTAACATACAAAGAGAAACAGAATCTAGAGATTGAGAAACAGTTCAGATTTTCATTCAATAAATATTTATTTATGATGTGTGTTGGGTCATGGTGACACATGACTGATATTGAGCCCCCGGATCTATCTAGAATGTCTACTAGAAGTTCTATAGTACTAGCTTAGGTTATGTAATTCCATTTTGAGTTGGGTTTCTATTGCTTGTAACCAAAAGCATCCTGAAAAACATAACACTCATTTAACATATTTATAACATCAGAACCAATTTTTGAAGTCATAGAATAGCTCACCCCTTCCCAACTCCTGTTCTTCTAACTGTGGTTTTAAAATCTTTGTGTGTGTGTGTGTGTGTGTGTGTGTGTGAAATATAACATATACAGAAAAGTATATAAAACACTGTGTGTAACCACCTCCCAATTCAAGAAATAAAATTTTATTAGCAACCCAGATCCTCTTTTGTACTATCTTCTCATCAATTCCTATGAACCCACTGACGGTAACCATTGTTCTCTGACTTTTGTGCTAATCAGTTCCTTACATTTCCTTATAGGCTTACTACTTCAGTGTAGATGTCTAAAATACAAAATTTTGCCTGTTTTTTAATTTTATATGAGGGGAACTACATAGTGTTTGTGTTTGGCTTCTTTCAACATTACATTTGTGAGAGCCATCAATGTTCTTGCATATAGCTGTAGCTAATTCATTTTCATTGCTGTATAATAGCTTACTGTATGAGTATGTGACAAGTTATTTATTCAGTCTATTGATAAACATGTGAAATGTTTCCACTTTTCACTTCCATTTTTGTCTACTGTGAATAATGCTGCTGTGGACATGCCTGTACATATCTCTTCATAAACTTGGACAAGCATTTCTGTTGGGCACATACCTAGCAGGAGTATCACAGATTATCCAATAGAATTATGGTCAACTTGAAAAATACTGTCAATCTGGTTTCCAAAGTGGGTCTAACAATCTATATTCCTTCCAGCAATGGAAAGGAGTTCCTTTTGCTCTATATCCTCATTAAGACTTGACAGCTGCCTTCTTAATGTTTATTTTTGAGAGAGAGAGAGAGAGAGAGAGAGAGAGAGAGAGAGAGAGAGAGAATGAGCGGAAGAGGGGCAGAGAGAGAGGGAGACACAGAATCCGAAGCAGATTTCAGGCTCCGAGCTATCAGTACAGAGCCTGACACGGGGCTCGAACTCACTAACAGTGAGATCATAACCTGAGTGGGAGTCAGGCACTTAAGCGACTGAACCACCCAGGTGCCGACATTAGCTGCCTTCTTAAGTGTGCCTATCTAGGTAGGTATGCAGGAATTTCATTTTGATTTTAATCAACATTAATATGATGAGTAATGAAATTAACTGTTTCTTGGTAGTTACTGGCCATTTGGATACCTCTTTGTTCAAGTCTTTTGCCCACTTTTCTACTGTGTTGTTTTGGCATTTTCATAGTGATTTGAAGGGAGAGTCTCTGTGTACCTGAATAAAAGTGTTGCAAATATGTTCTCTGTTTCTCCTGACTTTTCACTCTCTTAATGGTATATATTTTTGATGAGCAGAAGCTCTTAATTTTGATGTAGTCTTACCAAACTTTGACTTTACAATTAGTGTTTCCTGTGTCATGTTTAAAAAGTATTCCCTACCACAAGTTCAGAAAAATATTCTCCTTTGTTTTCTTCTGGAAGAATTGTTATGGCTCTAATATCCAACTGAGTTGATTTTTGTGTAAAATGTTAGGAAAGGATCATTTATCTTTTCCATGTGGAAACTTACTTGTGAAGTACCATATAATGAGAAGACCCTTCCTACACTATAGCACAGTGGCATGTTTTTATTGTAAATCATGTGCACATGTGTGTGGGTGTTTGGGATTTCAATTTTATAAGCCTATTTTGTGCCAATACATCTTAGGCTTAATTACAATAACTTTCTAATAAGTCAAAATATCTACTCAGATAAGTTCTTCCACCTTGTTCTTTATGTGTATTTTGGCTATTCTTAATCTTTTGCATTTCCATATGTTGTTTTAGAATCACCTTATCACTTGTGCTGGTCCCCACTTAAGTATCCCATATGACAAAGCTGGCCAGGATTCTTACTAGAATTACACTGAACTAATAGACCAATTAAGGAAGAATTATCTTCTTCATAACATTGTAGTCTTCCAATCTATGGGCAAAATATAGCCTTCTGTTTCTTTAGGACTTCTTTAAGGTCTCCAATAAAATGTGATAGTTGCCTGCATGGTAGGCTTGCATGTCTTTAGTTAGATGTAATCCATGGTTCTTTTTAATGCTGTTTTAAATAGTAATACTTAAAAAATTTTTTTCTCATTTTTTACCAGTATATAGAAATGCAGTTCATTTTTGCATATTGAGTGTGTATCTAGCAAACTTGCCAAGCTCACCTTTTGTATTTCTAATAGTGTAACTATAGATCCTCTTGGATTTTTTACAATCACATGCTTTCTATGAACAATGACAGTTTTAATTCTTCCTTTCAAGTATTCCTTCCTTCATTCATTTTATTTACTGTTTTACTGGCTGTAATTCCTATACAATGTTGAATAGAAGTGTTCAACATAATAACATTCAATTCAATATTATAAAAGTATGTGATGTTCTTGTTTCCTATCTCAAAAGGGAAGCATTCCATATTTTAGGTATAAATAAAAATATAATGCTTAATGTAGGTTTTTTACAAATGTTTTATCATGTGAAAGAAGTTCCTTCTACTTCTAGTTTACAAAATGTTTTATTCACAAATAGACGTTGAACTTTTCTGCATCTATTGAGATTATGATACAATTAACTATTCTCCTTTATTAATATGGTTATTTATATTGCATTTCTAGTATTAACTTAAGGTTTAATTCATGAAATAGACCCAGTTTGGTCATCATGCATAAAATTTTGCATTAATATTGTGTATTACCTATGTGAGGTAGGCTTTTTAATTTCCTTTCTTATTATCTGCTAGTAAGGCATGAGTATCAAGATTAGTCTGGCCTCAGAAAACAAGTTGATGTTTACTCTTTTTATCTTCTCTGAATGATCTTGTGTAATATTGGCATATTACATTGGCATATTCTACTTTGGTAGAAGCCTGGCCTTAGAATTTTCCTGTCAATGTAATGATCTAGTGTCAAATTGGCTCATCTTGTTCACATCTTCTACACTCCTGCGGAGCACACATAAACACACTTTTTAAATTTGTTCTGTTACTGAGAGAGGTGTGTTAAAATCTATTATTTTGAATTTTAGTTCTTTAGTTAACATCAATTTATGCTTTAATATTTTGATGCTATACATTTATACATAAATATTTTTATATCTTCATGATGGATTAAAATGTTTATTATTATAAAGCATATATGTTATTTCTAATAATACCCTTTACCTTGAAGTGTGCCTTCTCTGACATTTATATCACTACCTTAGCACCCTTTTGGTCAGTGTTTGCATTTTTTCTATCCTCACATTTTTAAATACCATGCTTGTTAACAGTACAACACTGAGTTTGTCTTTTACTGAAGTACTTAGCTCTTCTACATTTAAGGCAGTTAATGATAAATTTATGTTTAAAACTACTTTATGTAATGCTTTCCATTTATCTTGTATCTCTTTTCAGTCTTCATTTGGGTTTTTTATTTCATTTTGCCCTTTATATTACCCTGAAGGTTATATACTTTTACTATTTTTTAAACAATTTTCCTTATGATTGGAACTCATATGATTGACTTATCAAAGTCTAATCTTATTGAAAGGATTCACCCTCTTCGCAGACAAAGCAAAGTTCTTAGAAAACTCACTTTAACATGTGACTTATATGCCATTCTTGTAGGTATTTTAATTGTCTCTATGTTTCACCCCAAGACATTATTATTATTGCTTTATACTATCAGTATTCTTTTATATTATTTTCCCCCATATTTGCCACTTTGTCTTTCTTTCCTTCCTGCATCTTCAACCTTCTGAAATTGTTTTACATCTATCTAAGGAATTCTCTTTAGTATTTCCTTTAATTCAAGTCTGATAGTGAATTGTATGAAAATGTCATTTTAAAAGGATGTTTTCATTGGCTATATAATTCTAATTTGGTAGTAATTTTCCATCGACACTTTGAAAATGGTATTCCATTGTTTTCTGGCTTATTCATTATTAAGAAATCAGCTCTTGGAAAGCAGTTGAATGCTTGTTCAAAAATATAAACATAGAATTACATTTGACCCAGCAATTACACTCCTAGGTATATACCCAAGTCTTATAGTCACTCAGATACTAGCAAGTCATTGTTTCTAGTAGCATCATTCATAACACCAAAAGATCCAAACAATCTATGCGTGTATCAAACAATAGATGAATAAACAAATGTGGTACATACATACATGAAATATTATTCACTCATGAAAATTAATGAAGTTCTAATATATGCTACAGCCCAATGGACCCTGAAAATGTGCTAAGTAAAATAAGCCTGTCAGAGAAGGACAAATATGGAATGATTCCATTTATATGGAATACTTACAATGAGCAAATTTATAAAGCCAGAAAGTACAATAGACATTACCAGGGTTGCGGGGGTGGGGGGACGGAGAAGAAAATGGGGAGTTATTTTTTAATCAGTTACATAGCTTTGGTTTGAGATGATGAAAAGGTCTGCAAATGGAAAGTAGTAATGGTTGCACACCATTCTGAATGTCATTAACACCACTGCATTGTAGACTTAAAAATAGTTAAAATGGTAAATTGTATGTTGCATATATTTTGCCACAATGAAAAACAAAAAGTCAGCTCTCAAACCACTTATTGCTCTTTTGTGCGATATTTGTTTTGTTGTGTTTTTTTTTTAAACTCTGGCTGCTCTGAAACGTTCTCTTTGTTTTTGGTTTTGAACTTTTTTTTCTTTTGCTTTGATGTAGTTCTACTTTTGTTCTTCTTGCCTACAGTTCCTAAGCACCTTGAAACGGGAGCATCATGTCTTTATTAGCTTTGAAAAGTTCTTGGTCCTTGTCTCTTCAAATATGGCTTTTGTTCCTCTCTTCCTTTCCTTGCCTTCTAGGACTAAGAAGCTGAGACATTCTCACTAGAATGAGATGCCCATTGCCCATTCTATTCTCTCTCTAAACTTTATTTTGAATGCTTTCTTTAATTTTACTAATTTTCATTTCAACTGTTTCTGAGTTTTCCATGCTTCATTCTGCATAGTTTGTGACCTATATTCCACTTCACAAAGTCTCTACATGATATGTGTGTCCGTTCAGTTCTTAATTTCAGTTCAGTTCTAGAATTTCTAGTGGCTTCTTTTTAATTTTTAAATTTTTAATCTTTTACCCTCATGAAAAGTAGTAACTATAATTGGATAAATAAGTGCATGTGTCTGGTAACATCAATATGTAAAAGTCCCTGTGTAATTCTTCTACTGTTTCTATTGTGTTTTTATAATACATTTATTTTTTATCCCTGTTGTCTTGCTTCCTCACACAAAACTGTTTGTAGAAAAAATTGAGGCCTAGGATGCTATCATCTTTCTTAAGAGATTTACAGTGAGTTACTCCAAGTTCCTGGGAACACTGGCAATCCAGGATCACCTCCAATCACAGACAGAGGATTTCAAGCTGGTAGTAGCCCCTAAAAATGCTGGTCTCCTTTCTGGTTCTCCTTTTCTTCTAAGCTATAATGCTTGGTTACCAACTTGATAATGAACAAGTAGTTTACCACCATCTTTGTTTGGTGGGGGCCTTAGATTCTTATCTCTTTGCCTTTAAGTGCTTACTCTAGGCTCTCGTCTCTATGCCTTTAAGTGCTTACTCTAGGTTGCAAAACCATGAGCCAGCCACTTCATTTCTGCCCCTAGCAGAAAAGCAGCCCCATTGCCTGG
The DNA here is from genome assembly GCA_028646485.1 of Cryptoprocta ferox. Taxonomy (NCBI): domain Eukaryota; kingdom Metazoa; phylum Chordata; class Mammalia; order Carnivora; family Eupleridae; genus Cryptoprocta; species Cryptoprocta ferox. The sequence goes on from CM053572.1 coordinate 18,683,863, forward strand.
CCATTTCCCTAGTTCTCATCCCTCCCCCAGATCCTAGCTTGATAATTCACTATTATTTTGTTAACTTTAAGATGCCCACGTGCTTCTTTTTTCTTCAATAACTTTTTAAGTTCTTCTATAAGGAAAGTTGATTAAAATTGTCCAACATATCAATACTAAATGACCAATTTAGACACAATGCTTCACATTCTTTGAGAAATTCTGTTCACATAAAATTTACAAAGAACCTCATGGTTAAAAGTATGATTGCATTGAGAAGAATAAATTATCGATTTTTAGAGTAAATTCTCCCAAAAATTCAATGTAAGTTTTTATGGTGAGCAGTGTGTTATAGAAGGGACAACTTTCCTGTCACCTACTGTTAGCATCAAATAAATCAGAGCTATTTGGCTCACAAACCAAGATTTCTTACTGATTTCCAAAAGTGAGATTGAGGATCAAAATGTTCCTTTTCCTTTTTACTATCTAATTAATTTTGCATATTTTATTTCCCAGCAGATATGCAGCAGCACAAACTTCATTTTATTATCAACTATTAAAAAAGCATGTGTGAAGAGCAACCCATAATAATTTTGAGAAAGTTTCTGGGGGATTTAGTTGGAAAGTAGAATAGCCATTTAATCCCGTGTTCTATATCAGATAGGGGCCTATCAGGGTTCTACATCAGCAACATATGGACCGTTGGTGAGATCAAGTCCAAAGAGTGTAAGCTATGAATGGTTTTCGTATTTTTTAAAGGGCCATGCGCATACAAACAAAAAATCAAAGAACCACATGTAACATATACACATTATCTATCTAACTCTTTACAGAAAAAGTTTGCTGATTCCTGTTATATATCATCTTGTCAGGAGCTGTGAAGGTTCCGAGAATTTTACCCTATTTGCAAGCTAACAATTTAGCCTGCTATAGTTTCATGGATGGTGGGAGAGGACATGAGACTCTAGGGTCAGACACAAAAGACTTTATTTTTCACAGTAATAGGAGTCATGAGATAATCAGCATTTGCATCAGTTCCCTAAGCCCCAATTCCCACAGGGCAACATGAAGAGAGCCACCTAAAGCCTGCACACACAGTGGCTATGTTACGAGAGAGGAATTCAGGGAACCTGAGCTTAAGGAACCTGAACCTTCTATAATGGGAGGTTGAGCATACCTGCTCTTTATGCCCAAGGAGACATTATCTCAATCTTCAAAGGCTTGTCGCTATACAAGCATTCAAAAAAATAGTCTGGAACAAAGGCAGTTAATGTCTCTGCTTGCAAGACATGTAGAAACACAAGAGATCCATGGAGAATGGTCTTCCAATAAATCTAAACTTGTTATCTATAGCTACCACCTTCAGCATGTTATGACAGCTTTATCATTCCAAAAATTGACCTTAGTCAAAAAAGTGTTAAAGTATTTTCAGTATTGTCTTAAAAACCAGAGGAAATAGTATACATAGAGATTTCTAAAAGCAGTTTAAAACCCTAACATTAAAAAAAACCCTATTTTTAGCTACCTTGAAATTTCTGATATTCAAAAATGTTTATTTCTGATAGGGGCCAGGGAACTGACAAATTACTCTATATTTACCTTTTAACTTCATAATTAACTCCTACATTTTCTTTAGTAGTGGCAAAATTTAGTGTTCAACTTTTAGTACTACAGTCCAAAATGTTTTAAGTTATCTGAAAATTTAATGAGAAATATTCACTAAAATTTTTTTAATGTTTCTTCATTTTTGAGAGACAGAGAGAGACAGAGTGTGAGCAGGGGAGGGGCAGAGAGAAAGGGAGACACAGAATATGAAGCAGGCTCCAGGCTCCAAGCTGTCAGCACAGAACCTGAAGCAGGGCTCAAACTCACGAACCGGGAGATCATGAGCTGAGCCAAAGTTGGACGCTTAACCAACTGAGCCACCCAGGTGCCCCGAGAAATAAACAATTTAGACAAGAAATTTAAACATGTTAGGGACATTTTTAATGTATGATCTAACCTGTATTATAGTTTTATTTAATTTCTTCAAGTAGAGCCAAATAAATAGTTTTCTCACAGCACTATAAATGCAACCATACTTAAGTAAAAATTAAGATGCAGTTTAAAAAAATCATAAGATAAAGTTTTACAAGGCTATAAACCAAATAACATTTAGTTAAATGCTTAACAAGTTGCTTTTATTGAAAACAACAAGCTTTGTGAAGTTGGTAATCTTTTAGAAAATCTGGGTCATCTTTAAATGTCAGATACGGGATAGTTACAATTCCCTCAGTCCAATGTGAAACTTTCTTAACCTCCAAAACCAAAAGTATGAGGTCTAATCTAAACTGGCCTGATTCCTGTATTATATAGGCTTGAGCTGAAGAACTGTGGAGAAAGCAAGATTAGTTTGAGGTAATATGGAATCTTGTGTTTCCAACTAGGAGGAACTACCTAGTGGCTTTGAGTTCCTAGCCTACTGAACAAAAATCAAAGATAAGATTTGATATTATATTAGCTTATTTTACACAATAATTTATAGGAAGCTTAAAAATATATATGAAACAAGAATGTAAACTAAAGTTTTGCATGATTGGTTGCTACTCAGTACTTATAAGTGTTACTATTTAGACTTGTTCAGTGTCTTATTTAAAAAAATTTTTTTTACTGCTTATTTATTTTTGAGAGAGAGAGAGAGGGAGGAGGGGAGAGGCAGAGAGAGACAGGGAGACACAGAATCTGATGCAGGCTCCAGGCTCCGAGGTGTCAGCAGAGAGCCCGATGTGGGACTTGAGCTCACAAACTGTGAGATCATGACCTGAGCTGAAGTTGGATGCTTAACCGACTGAGCCACCCAGGTGCTTCAGTCTCTTATTTTAATTTGGATTGAACTACAAGCCATTTTAGCTTGGAACTAAGTCTGAACTAGGTTCGCTGGGTTATTTTTATATAGGAGAATAATAACTCATTTGGATGTCCTTAAGTGTATCGAGAGTCTTCATCTACTATCTTTTAAATATTCTATTAAAATATATATTATAGGTTTTCTAAGGCAAACATAAATTCCATGTAAGTCAATTTCATTTCATTTATTATAAACCAAAGTTTAGCCACGAATAAATTATTATTAGAGATGCTTAAACTTCTGACAGCATTTATACAGTGTTTCAGATGAAGTGAGGACATGTAAATTGAAGGAAGGTTGGAGAGAAGGTATTTTCTAACTTCTTAGGGTACATACTTCATGTCTGGTAAGATACAGTCCTTTATTAATTGCACTTTCCTATTCATTGACTTTTAGGACCACTGAAGGAAGAAGGAAATAGTAGTTATTTAAATGTTAAACAGATTTTTGCTTAAATTAGATTCATCATATTCATGATCTATGGTAGTTCCTAATTGGAAGTTCATACATATATGTCTCTGAAAAAAAAAAAAAAAAGGCTGAGCTATATGTGAGCTAAATTTAGCTATCTTTATATATATTTACAAAGCAAATGACAACATATGAAATAGGCTTCTAAGCAATTTGCAAGTTATGTACAACCTGAAAATCATAAGGAAGATTAAAACTTATATACGAAAAGTTACAAAGTGTAAAAATTAATCACAAAATAGTAAAAGTATTTGCAACACATAATAGACAAAAATGTTAATATCTTTAATTTGTAAAAAGTTTTACAAATCACTAAGGGAAAATATGCAACTACCCAATAGAAAAATAGGCAAAAGATATTAACATGCAGTTGACAGAAAAACAAATGGAATTATATTCAACTTCACTCATAATTAAATAATTGCAAACCAAAACAAATTATATTTTCAACTATTTGAACAGCAAACATAAAGTATTCTGGGGCGCCTGGGTGGCTGAGTCAGTTAAGCATCTGACCGGCTCAGGTCATGATCTCACAGTACTTGGGTTCAAGCCCCCTGATGTGATCTGTGCTGATAGCTCAGAGTCTGGAACCTGCTTTAGATTCTGTGTCTCCTTCTCTCTCTGCCCCTTCCCAACTTGCCCCATGTCGCTCTCTCAAAAATAAGTAAATATTATTCTGATGATATACAATGTTGACAATAATCATTGATTAAGAGGTAAACTGATACAGGTTTTTGGAGGGCAATTTTGCAGTATCTAGTAAAATTTAAAATGCTTACACACTCTGAACCAAAATTCTACAATTAGCAATGTATCCGATGAATAAACTCTCAAATATTACGAGGTATATATTTCAATGAATTTATGGATCCATCATTTGGTGAAGGAGGAGGAAAAAAAGATTTGAAGTGCTACGGCATGCACACGTGCATGCACACTGTTTTATAAGGGGGAAATCCCTTCAAAATGTTAGCCCTGTGTTAATTTTCACTTTATGTTTCTAGGTACATTTTCAGTTCCATGTTCAATATAACTACCATTTTAATACTAGTATTAAGATGTTTTATAACCCTTTAAAATGCGTGTTTCTCCTCGCTGGTAGGACTCCTCATCATAGAAAACACCAGAACTCCACGGGTTTTGGCTGGTCACATTAATGCCAAATAAAAGATATTACCCAACCTACTATGCATAGTGAAGTGCCTATATCTTGGTCATATATATATCTTGTCACATATATCTTGTCACATATATCTTGTGTGTGTGGGGGGGGTGTGAGTGCGCGTGCGCACATGCATGTGTGCGTGTATGCGTGCGTGATGCTAAGAAGTTGCTTGTTTTCCACTTTCTAGATCCCCCTTCCCACTGACTGGAAAGTAGCAACAAGTGAAGCAAGTGCCTCTGACCCAGAGGTGAGAGCCTCCTTCCTGATAAGAACGGCAGAGCTTGCAGCAGAGCTTGGAGTGCCTGAGTGGCTCAGCCGGTTGAGCGTCCAGCTTCAGCCCAAAGCATGATCTCGCAGTTTGTAGGTTCGAGCCCTGCATCAGGCTCTGTGCTGACCAGACAGCTCAGAGCCTGTGAGTCTGTCTTCAGATTCTGTGTCTCCCTCTTTCTCTGACCCTCCCCTGCTCATGCGCGCGCTCTCTCTCTCTCTCCCTCAAAAGTAAGTAAAACATTTAAAAAAAGAAAAAAAGAGTGGCAGAGCTGTGGGGCAAGCTTGAGACTTCTCATTTCTGGATTGTTGTCTGAGTAAAAGATATATACCTATCTTATTTAAACATTGAAATTTGAGGATACTGTTAAAGTTGATTCTAACCTAAGAGGCTAAGTACTCAAGTTAAATTATTTGTAGAAAATTGTTAAATCATTGCCTCATACTAAAGCACAAATAAATGTTATGAGTTAGGGGATTAGAAATAAAACCATAAGTTGAAACATATGTACGTATTAATTTTATGTACATGAGTCCATGATGACAAAGACCTGTCTAAACATTACATCAAAGGCAAAAAAAACACAAAGAAAACGGTTGAGATACTTGACGAAAATACATTTTTTAAATAATTGAATGTCAACACTACATGAACAAAACTATAATGCAACTGACAAATGAAAGAGAACCAATTTAGTGTAAGGTTTATGCATGTGATACATAAAAAAGCTCTTAAAATCGATCAGTAAAAGACATCAATAAAATGGCAAAGATTGTTGTGTAAATACTGACTCTTGGTTGCAAACCATAGGAACCAACTATGATTCACTTACAGAGAATTACTAGGAAATATGGGAAGTCTAAAAGGAAGGACCAGATTCAGAAAGGACAACAGAAGTAGTTTCAGAGGGTTTTGGCAGCATGAACTACTATGCAGTTTTCCCCGAATGTTGCCACTGGAATGAATGGGCAGGTCTCTGGAAGCACGCAGAAATGGAAAAGGGCATAGAGAAGGCTGGCTGGGAAGTGCTCTCAGGAGATACACCCTTAATGAAATGAGGAACACAGGACTGGGCAGAGGGAGAAGCAGACCCACAATGAGGATGCAGCTGATAATCATCAGCCAATCCTATAGGCTGCTCATTAGGGTCCCAAATAGAAGCTGTGGCCTTAGTACTGTTCCTTTAGCCAGTCCTGCCTTGGACTTTGGAGTGCTCCCAGGCAAGGCAGTTCTCTCCTGAGGGAGGCACTGAGGTGTGAGCAGCTAATAGTCCTAGCAACTGGACTTATTTTCTGACTTTGCATCATTCAAAAGTCAAAACTCTTGGGAGAAGAAGACGGTAGATTTGTTAATGTGCTCACAGTTTGCCTGGGTAGGCAAGGTCCTTGAACATTATATCCTTCAAAACTGCACAGAGCAGTCATTCCCATACCCCACCAAAAAATATGTGTATGCTATTACCACAGAAATGCAGGATGGAAGCCAAACTTCCAGGGCACATCAACAGTCTACTATAGATATCAATAGGCAATTCAGATATATGTATATATGGTTAAAATATACAGTTTTAAAAGGTCACCCTCACCAGACATCAATGATTTGAAAAGTAAAGCATTTTTTGCTAATCAGATTGACAAAGGTAAGAAGATCCTTCTCAGAATTTGTAAGGGTGGAGGGGAGACGGGCACTCAAGTACAATGCTGACAGAAAAATACATTGATAAAAGCTTCGGAAAATCAATTTTGCAATGTGTGCCAAAAGTTTTAAAAATACACATACCTTGCAATTTCACTTCTAGGAATTTATCCTAAGGAAATAATAATCAATTATGAAGAAAGACATGGGCACAAAGCAATTCAGCATTGTTATATTTATAAAGGAAGGAAACAAACATTCAAACATGGATAGATTCAGTAAATTATGATAAATCTAAATGAAGTGATATTATGAATCCATTAGAAAATACAGTTGCAAAATATTTATATATACAGAAAGATGTTCATGTCATTGGCAAGTTTTAAAAATTACAAAAGATATAAAAATTGTTTAAAATCAAAAGGTAAATGTTATATTAAGTTGATGCATTACAAGTATATTTCTTTTATATTTCCTATGACTTCTCTATTAAAAGACATATTACTTTTATAATTAGAAAAATGTCTAGTTAATGGACCTCATAAATATGAAATTTTTAATTTATATTCCAGAATCTCATGTCTTTGGAAATCGGTGTGAATAGAAGTATACTTTTAGTTCAAATTTCTTAAAAAACTAAAAACACTTTTTGACCAACCAAAAGAGTTGACACTTAGCGCCAGATCTGAAGTCTGACATGAAAGCCCAGTTTCAGGTAAAAACAATTACTTCAAATGTAAAAATCTGTCTTTACCTTTACAATCATCAGTTGTTGTTGTTTTAATTGGAATATTGAACCTAATAGTTTTGGCACACATTTAAAGGAAGACTAAATTACTTGGAAAGGGCCCAGAGAAAAGTAATAAAAATAATTATGTACTCAGATATTGGGCTCGATATTGACATGTAAGAGGAAATCATTTAGGAAATAAAACAAAAAGTAACCTTACCTTTCATGGGTTACCATAAGCTCTGAAGAATAGGCCAAGAGGCAAAAACTTTTAATTATTAGAAAAATAATTTAGTTTAGCCATTAGGAAGAATGTCCTGTTCTTAAATATTTCAGTGTGTATTACATGTCGAATACTATGGCTGTAAGAGCTTTTATCATTAAAATATGTTACTAAGGAAAAAAACGTTTTTTGGGGGAGCATCTGGCTGGCTCAGTCAGTGGAGCATGTGACTCTTGATCCTAGGGTTGTCAGTTCAAGCCCCATGTTGGGTGTAAAGATTACTTAAAAAGTTTTTAAAAAGGTGTTTGTGTGTGTGTGTGTGTGTGTGTGTGTGTGTGTGTGTGTGTCAATGGTAGAATAATTTTTCTATTTTTCAAAGTAGTGGCTTGCTACAAAATCCTTAAGATCCCTTCCATGATTTTTTAAAAGATTTTTTATAAATTATTGCGAGTGGGGGTAGAGGCAGAGAGAGGGAGGAAGAGAGAGAGAATCTTACTCAGGCTCCACACCCAGAGCAGAACCTAATTTGGGGCTCAATCTCCTTACTGCGAGATCATGACCTGAGCTGAAATCAAGAGTCCAACACTAACCTGATTGAGCCACCCAAGCGACGAGAGTTACCTCTCATGTTTATGGTCTCCTTGGATTTCAGGCATCCTAAACAATTAGAAAAACATACCTCAATTATACTTAAAGTTTTTTGAAAATTAAATGGATTAATCATTAATGAATACAATAGAGGACAGAAAATTAGACATTTTTCATTAAAAATGAAGGAAATATAGATACGGAATTTAGTTATGGGATACATTATATTTGGCTCCATAAAGGGGGGGAGGCAACTAAACTAAATAACAAGGTTTTTGGTTTGTTTTGGTTTTTTTGAGAGGGAGACTGTTAGGGGAAAGGAGGGGCAGAGGGGGAGTGAGGAAAAGAATCTTAAGCAGGCTCCACGCTCAGCATGGAGCCCCACATGGGGCTTGATCCCACAACCACAAGATCATGACCTGAGCCAAAATCAAGAGTCAGACACAAAACAACTGAGCCACCCAAGCAACCCTAGGTGTGTAGTTTTAAAAAATATTTATTTATTGTTAGAGAGAGAACGAGAGAGCGCGCGCGCACACACACGCGCGCGCACACAGACACACAAGCGGCGGAAGGGCAGAGAGGGAGGGGGGATAGTGGATCTGAAGCGGGTTCTGCAAAGTAAGCCCGACATGGGGCTTGAACTCACAAATCACGAGACCATGACTTGAGCCGAAGTTGGGTGCTCAACCGACTGAATCACCTAAGCCACTCCCCCGTCCCGGGTGTTCATTTTTTAAGTGTTGGTGTGTTATGCTATTAAACTCTATTTTTTTGGAAGTATAGTAAATACAGTGAATATAAACAAAACAGTACTATAGTATACTTTAGTAATATGTTTAGTATACAACGGTTTTAGTAACAAACCCTTAGTTTTAAAAGGGCCCAGTAGGAGGAAAAAATGGATTTAACGTGAATAGAGAATAAATCCTCAGTCTAGGGTGTTATTCCATCTTCCAAATAAGTGGCAACAAAATGATACTAACTGCTTTAGAACTACAAACTCTGGGGGTCCTGGGTGGCTCAGCCGGTTAGGCGTTAGACTTCGGCTCACGTCATGATCTCACAGCTTCTGATTTCGAGCCCCACTTCCGGCTCTGTGCTGACAGCTCAGAGCCTGGAGCTTGCTTCCGGTTCTGTGTCTCCCTCTCTCTCTGCCCCTGCCCCAGTCATGCCCAGTCTCTCTCTCCTTCAAAACTAAACAAACATTTAAAAAAATTTTTTTAATCACTTAAATACCTCCCGAAAACAAAATTTAAAAAATAAAACGGTACATCCACACAAAAAAGATACAATTTAAAAGTTTCGACTTACTACTGCTTCTTTTCTTTGAATCAAATATTTAATGTTTGTATATAGTAGGGCTTAGGATGGTCTGGCAGTGTTCTAAGCACCATACAGATAGTGATTAATCCTCATAAGTCTAGGAGGTGGCTACCATTATTATCCCTATTTACAAAGGAGAAAACTGAGGCACAGAGTTCACACTAGCCCAAGTGACATGACTAGGTGCCCGTGCCCGCGAAGCTAAGATTCAAATTCAAACAGTCTGGCTAAGAGCATGACTGTAACCAACTAAACTTTTCTGTAAAAGTATTTGCTTCATATATTAGTATTTGATAACAATTTTGAACTTCAAAGTTTGCAAATGTTCACCCCCTGCAGAGTTATAAGGATTAAAAGTCAATCAGTACAAACAGAAAATGACTTTTTCAATACAAAATTTGAGTGAAAGGGATTTCCTTGATTAGCTTTATGACAAATACATGCATTCATAGGTAGAAGTGGGGAATGAAAAAAGATTGAGAACAGGTTTATTTTAAATGTGTTTGTTATGGGCTTACTGCTGGGATAAGATTTAAACTCAATAAAACCTTGAGCTGTCTTTTTATAAAAATATAACTTACAAATATAAATTTTTAAATAAGAACGTCATTGGGACTTGAGTCAGAAAAAAGAATTATGACATTTACAGCATAAACAAGCTTCTCTAGGGTAAATTTTTTTCTTTCCATAATAGGATAATCACTTTATTTGTCAAGAGAAATACCACTGCCCTAATCTGTATGCAGAACGACAGCCAGTGAAAAAAGAAAACCAATAACCAGGTAGAATGTGAGCACACATAGTACATTCAAGTAAAACTCACAGTAAAAAAAAAAAAAAAAAAAGCTGATTTCAAAGGCTCTACATGGCTTTGTAGCTCCCATGTTCTAAAGCTGTAGATATGAAGAGCTGTAGGTCTAACATAATCTATGTCTCCTTTTACGATTTTTAGCATTTGTTAACTGAGAGCCTTGGAATAACCACCTAAGTCTCTTCTAGTCCTAAAATTCTAAGGACATTCAACACATACTAGTAAATACTTTGACACATAAAACGCCACAGGCTAACTTTTTGGCAAAAGGGGAAAATGAGCAAAATGATTGAAGTACTCCGTCATGGCACTTGACAAGTAGTCTGCTCTCCTCACGGTTAGTCTCTAAATTCACACACGGTAAATCTAATAAACAAATGTGGTTTCCTGACCCTGTTTCTACAAGTTTCACATGCACAGTCTGATTATATCTCCTGGAACCCTTGCTCCTCACCACTCCTCTCCCATTGTGTTGGCTAATACATGTTACTAAATTCAATATATTATCACTTTTCATCTTTCCCCATCTCTTGGCCCCGTTTAATGCAGCTAATCTTACTTCAAGAATGACTTCATTTGGTTTTCTTTTCAACTTTCAGGCCACTCCTCCTTTTATCTAGTCTTTACATGTTAGAATTACACAAGGCTGGACTCTCTAGGCCTACTTTTGAACTCTATACCTATGTTGTTCAATATAGTAGCTACTAGCTCAGGGGGCTACTTAAGAAACTCAATAAAGTAAAATTAAATATTCAGTTCTTCAGTTGCTAGGCATTTCAAGTGCTCACAGCCACATGCAGCTCATGGTTACTATACTGGGTGGCAGTGATATATAACATTTTTATCTGCAGAAAGTTCTGTTGTACACTGCTGCTCTATACCATCTCCCTAAGAGATCTTGTGTCCATGGTGTCGGTTATCATCTACTTGCAGAAGATCCCCACATCTGTACTCTGTCATATAATCTTTTCCTTTGGGCCCAAGACCCATGTAGCCACATACTTTTCCATTTGGATGTTTCAAAAGTACCTCAACCCGATAACGCTCTAGACCAAATTTCTCATATTCATCTCCAAACCTAGTTTTAGAATGTTCTTTTCCTCACCAATGTCATTATCATCTAACCCCAGGTACACAAAGTTAGAAAATTTGTACTTTATTCTCCTTCATTCCTTCAATCTATTTCCAAGTCCTTTGAGTTACCTTTTAAGTATCTCTCAAACTTTTCCCCTTTGTCATCTCCCGTGCATCCCCCACAATCCAAATGAGCATAGCTTGATTGGTGGAGAAGTCTCCCTCAATTCAAATCTGGATTTTGGCTGCGTGGCCTTGGACAAGTTACTTAACCTTTTTTCCCTTGACCAAGTTTTTCATCTGTAGAATGGGGGTAATGCTAGGATTCTCTTCAGTGTTGTTCTAAGAATTAAATAAGATGATGAATGCAGAGTCTAACACAGAGTCTGGGACCTAGGTTCCATATAAATGTTAGCTAGTGGTACTGGTATCACATTATGCCTAGATTACTGAAATTGTATCCTTTCTTATTCTTGCCCCTCTCCACAATCTTCTCCCACAATATAACTAAAGAGACTTTTAATGAATTTAAATCTGGTCATGTCCCCCTCTACCTCCCTGGAAACCCCTTAATGATTGTATAAGGCTTTTAGATGAGATAGAGTCATCTCTCATCACTCTTATCCCTTAATCACCATGCTTTAACCAAACTGGCCTCAAGTTCCTTGGTCAGGCCATGTTCAGTCCATGAGGGCTTTTGCCCACAATATTTCTCTTTTTTGAAACCCTCCCCCCCACTCCTGCAAGTTATCATCCTTTAGACCTCAGCTGAAAAGTCACTTCCTCCCTCCCTAAGCATGGCCCCTCTATTTTGCATTCTCACTGTACCATCTTCTCTGTCCTAGAACTTCTCAGCTTGCAATGACACATTTCTATCAGTGACTACTATTTATTACTACACATGCTGTTTACTCCAAAAGACATCTCAGATTGAGCTCCTGATATGCCTCCTACCCAAGACTGCTCCATTCACCATCTCCTCCATCTCAGAAAATAGTAACACTATTCTTTCAGTTGCTCAGGCCAAAACCTTTGGATTCCCTTGCACCCTCCACATCTATCAAAAAATTCTATTGCTTCCCAAATTCGACCACTTCCCTCCCACCCCCATTTTCACTGCTACCCATTACCGTCAATGCCATAACATCACCTCCTGGACTGCTGAGGTGCCTCTTAACGTCTCCTTGTTTCTTTCTTTGGCCCCACCACTTACCTTCTTGTATATTTACAAGGCAGTTAGGTTGATGTCTTAAATATATGTCCAATCACATCATTCCTCAACTCAGACACTCTAATAACTTGCCATCGGCTAGGAACTAAAGTGACCTTCCCACCCAAATCCATATGTGGAAGCCCTAATTCAACTGACTGCATTGGAGATACTGCCTTTTGGAAATAATTAGGACTAAATGAGGTCATACAGGTGGAGCACTGATTAGATGAAAATGGTCCTCTTAGGAGAAGAGACACCAGAGTTCTCTATCCACCCAGTGAGGACACAGTGAAAAGACTGCAAGCCAGGAAGACAGCCCTTACTTGGAGCTGCCCACGCTGGCAACCTAATCTTAAGAGTTTCCAGCTTCCAGAACTGTAAGGAAATAAATTTCTGTTATTTAAGCCACCGACTCTACGGTATTGTGTCATGCCAGTCCAAACCAATATACCATCTCCTCAAATTAAAAGCTAAAGTCCTTTCAAGAGCTAAAGGGGTCCATTCTGGTCTATTATGCGTCCAACCCCTAAACTCTCTGACAAATTGCCTTTGATTCTCCCCATCCCTTATAACAGCTTTTGCCACACTGGCCTGTATCTAACTCCATGAGCATGTCAGGAATATTCTCACCTTTCAGTCTTTGATTTTCTTCTCCTTAGAACAGTATTTTCCCAAATATACATAGCACTCCCTCATTCAAATGTCACCTTCTCAGTGGGGCCCTTCCACGGACAAATTTTGCCACCTGTCTCACACACACATCTCATTCTCCTTCCTTTGCACTCACTACTAGCATGCTATATATATTTTATCTGTTTGTCTTTATTGCCACTCTCTCTTCTAAGAAAGATTTCCATGAGAGAAGTGACTGTTTGCACGATGTCACACCCCCAAAATACAGAGCACCTCATAGTAGGTGCTTACCATTTCTTCTGCTCAATGAATCCCAAGAGCTACCAAATTAGCATCCCTACCACAAATATCAGCTACTAAGGCAGCAATGCCCTGGAAGCAACTGTACTGATTAAAGGACTGCCTGATTTTTCTGGTCTCTTCTGGTTTTCTCCCACTATCACTACGGCTCAAGCAGTACTTTAAAAACGGTTGCGCCATAATGCAAAACTGGTTCCTTCCTCTCTCCATTTTTAGAACAAAAAATTTTAGAAGAAAAGTTGGAAAGGTCAGGTAAGATCATGGGTATCACAATTCCTTGAAAACTGCCTGCTTGCAACTTTCTTCACAGCATTTTCAAAGAAAATCCTGCGAACGCTAGGGCTCTTTGGTCACATTTTCAGGGCGCAGCCAAAGGATGGTGTCATTTCTCCAGAAATAAAATTTTAAAATACATAAACATAAATAAATAGAAGACAAGTGACCGAAGAAACCTTTCGTTGTCAACTGCTTTTACGTGGGGCTGGCTCTAGGTTAAAAATAGATTCTGCTGCTAAGAAAGCTGCAAAATCACGATATTCCTCTACATTTCACAGAAGAGAAACGAGGCCTGCAGCGGAGAGGGGGAAAACAGGAGGTCCTCCCAACCTCACCCGAGCCCAAAGTTCCCGGTTAGCGCTCCACGGTTAGTCACGGCTGTGTATTCGCTTCCGAGCCGAGCTTCCTTTTCTTTTTGGAAATGCCTCAAGTTAAGAATCGTCTGGAAGCGATAAGGTATCACAACTAAGCTCCCTTCTCACCTTCCAACATCACAGCTTTTAAAATAAAGGTGTCATCGAAGTGTGGACACACCCACTGCATCGCCACTGGAAAGAGTTTCTGGTTATGCAAATCTAACGCGGCCGGGCGGGGAGTCGACCGCCTCAAAGGCGGCACAGAGGAAATCCTGCCTCCCCCTAAGGCTCGGGCCTGGGGTGAGGGCCGGCAGTCGAGGCGGGCGGGGGCGGCGAGCGGACCTCGCCTGGGGGCGCCCTCGCCCGCCACTCCGGAAGCACCTGCGGGCCTGACGGGAAAGCCCCCGGCATCACCCACGGGAGCGGAGGGCGGCCGGCAGCTCTAGCACCGCCTCGGGTACCACACGCCTGAGGTGAAGCGGCCCACCAGCATCTCGCGAGATCTCGCCGTCTCAGCCCAAGTACTGCGAGTTCAGAATTTAAAAAAAAAAAAAAAATTAAAAAAAAAAAAAGAGAGAGAAATCGAAGAGCGAGAGAGAGGTCCTGGAGCTGCTGCTGTAGTGGCAACTGTTGCGGGAACATCAGCAATCGGCGTGCGCCGAGGCAGGACTCGGCCGCCCCTTCGCCCGCCGGTCCGGGCGCCTTCCGCAGACTGTTCCGCCGAGGCCTGGGCTGCCGGCCCATTGACGCGCAGCCCCAGGGGCGGGGAGAGAGGGAGGAGGCCGGGGGCCCTCTCCTCTCCGCCGCAGAGGGGGCGGGGGAAGGAGGTGGAGGGGTGGGAGGAGGGCGACGGAAGAGGAGGTAGCGGCGCGGAGATCCCGGTGACGGCGGTGAGGCGGTGCGCCGCCGCGCCTGCTCCCTGAGCGCGCTGCTGGGGCCGCCCGCGCTGCCCGAGGCCCGGCGCGGACTGGAAGGACTCGATCCTCGCGCAGGCAGCTCTCGCCTGGGGTCTCGCCGAAGCCCGGGAGGGCCGGGACGCCGCGGGAGCGTCTGCCGCGCGACACTGCGGGACCGCGGGTGGGCGGGCTGAGGGGCGGAGGAGCAGCCGACCCCGCCTCCCGCGTGCTGCTGCCGGAGCCGCCGCCGCTGCGGCCCCGCCGAGGCTTTAAACAGCGGGGCCCGCCCCGCGCCCACTGCACTCGCGCGCCGAGTCGGCTGCCGGCGGCGTTTGTGCCGGTCCGGGCTAGCGGCGCCGGGCGGGTGGAGGGGCGAGCAATTCCGTCACCTGGCGTTGCGGCCGCGGGCACCGCCGGCGGGGGGCGCGGAGGGCGTGCAGCCCGCGACGTCCGCCAGGCTCTCCGAGTCTGCCGGGGGTCGGGCGGCGATGGAACCGGGGCCCACGGCGCCCTCCTCCGGCGCCCCGAGGCTTCCCGGGGTCGAGGAGACGCCGCCAGCTGCCGCGCCGGCCGCCGCCGGGGTGGACCTGCCCGGCACGGCCGTGCCCTCAGCGTCCGAGGATGCTGCGGCCGCGAGCCGGGGCGGCGGCGGGGTCCGCGGGGAGGGCGCCGCGGCGGCCGGGGATGGACTGGGCAGACCCTTGGGGCCCACCCCGAGTCAGAGCCGCTTCCAAGTGGACCTGGTTTCGGAGAACGCCGGGCGGGCTGCGGCGGCCGCGGCAGCTGGGGCTGGGGGCAAGGAGACCCCAGCGGACGGGAAAGCTAGCGGCGAAAGCGGGCCAGGCAAAGGCAGCGAGGAAGCCAAGGGCCGCTTCCGCGTAAACTTCGTCGACCCGGCTGCCTCCTCATCGGCCGATGAGAGCCTGTCGGATGCGGCGGGGGTCGGAGGCGACGGGCCCAACGTGAGCTTCCAGAACGGCGGGGACACGGTGCTGAGCGAGGGCAGCAGCTTGCACTCGGGCGGCGGCGGCGGCGGCGGCAGTGGACACCACCAGCACTACTACTATGACACCCACACCAACACTTACTACCTGCGCACCTTCGGCCACAACACCATGGACGCCGTGCCCAGGATCGATCACTACCGGCACACCGCAGCGCAGCTGGGCGAGAAGCTACTCCGGCCCAGCTTGGCTGAGCTCCATGATGAGCTTGAAAAGGTGAGCTCTCCCGGCCCCTCTCCCTGCAGCCCTCTCACCAGCCCTCCCTCTTTCCCCAGCCACTGGTCCTCCCTGACCGCGGGATGTGGCCGCCGGCTGGCCGCGGGTGAGGTGGCGGGAATGGACGTGCACGACTCGTTGGCATCTCTGCAGCCAGCTGTCAAGGGTGGAATTGCAGAGGAATGTAACTTAATCTCATAAAAGTTTGCAGCGGGTTAAGCTAGTTAGGTAATGGAAGAGAGGCTGCATTTAACAACCTGCACCATTCCACTTGGGTGTCTCGTGTATGCTTTTTCTCACCCACGCTCTAACAATCACCATCCCTCTCAATGACAGTTGTGCCTGTGGGCTCCTAGAAGGGAATGTGAAGGGAGGTTTAGGTGAGGATGTCTCTGGGGAGAGAGTGGAGAGCACCTACCATCTGCGCCCTTTTTAAAGGTTGTATTGTATGTCTTATGCATACCCATTAGGGATCTCGAGAGTGGGAACGCTCGTGTTTGAAGGGAAGATCTTAATCGGGTGTGTTTATAGTCCATGAATTATTAAAGCTCAGACCTGCTATCTTGACTATGCAAAGGATTATACAAATCTTGAGATGCGCTGTTCCTGATAATGGCATAAATCCTTTTTTTATTATGTAAATTTTGGAGAGGACTATATAAAAAGATTGGGGGGGAGGAAGGGGGAAGGCACAGTCCAAAATGGGGGGACGGGAGAGAAAAGAAACTGAGCAACAGAAACAACAGGAGTCCAGAAAGACCTTCTGGGGTCTTGCGTAACTACTTATACTTAGTGAACAGAAAACCATCCCTATAAAGTCTATTGATGTCTGCCCTGCAATCCTGTTTCTTATGGCCACATATGATTTTTATTTCTTCTTATTATTTTGAGATAACCTCCACACTTTGAGGCTTGATTTACCTTTTATGAGTTGGGATTACTTGATTTCTACTTTAACAAGTGTATAATGATTAAATATTGATGAGATATTGTGAATGCAAATGTGGAAAAGTTTAAGTACAGAAAGTATGTAATGTCTTTTGGATATGATGATTTGATCTCATACAGTCATTTCATACAAGACTGTACTTGTCCTAGTGTTTGATAATGTAACATTCATACAGTTTGAAATAATTACAGAGGTCCCAATCCTTACAGCTTACTGATTCTTTAAAAGCCTGACATCATTTAGCTTTGGATAATACTACTCCTGTTGTTCCGTTATGGTATTTTGTCATATCAGAAGAAAAATGATTTTTAAAACACTTACTTTTACTCCTGTACCGTCTTTCAGATGTATTATTTTTATCCTTTCCAAACTATACATCCTTGTAAAGTAGATATGTAGCTGGTAATTCCCCTTTTATTACAGCATTTTTATTATTTAAGAAGTCATGAAGCTGTATTTCAGATAGCACCAAAGCTGAGTTTAGTAGTAAAGCAGTCTATATATACCTATAAGTTTGAAAAAGGGTTTTTAAATTGAAGGATGTTATAGACCTTGAACTTGTCAGCATCCCAGGGAAGTTTTTGTTATTTTAACTTCTCTGAATAGCATAGCACTTCGCGTTCTCCAAAGCTTGAGGGTTTGTGTTTGGGTGCTTTTGATCGGTTTACAGTGTCTTAAAAAGAACACCTGTATTGTTAGCTGTGTAGTTGAAGAAAGCACTCAACCCTTTTAGCCTCCTCTCCTGCTTTCAGGGTTGTTTTGAAGATTAGAAAGAAATGGACACCAAGGCCCATGTTCAGTGCCTGGAAAATAATGGCTAGTAATTATTTTGATATATGTTGGCCCTTCAGAAAGTACACAAACTCTAGGATTCTGTTAATTTCTACTTTATTAGATGAATGTAGTATATAAGATGTTAGTTATGTTTATAGTTCATTTGTGCAACAGGTAGTGTAACGAGTTCTTTATAGTTTTGTTTATTTGTTTTTACCTTCTGCCCCTTGGGTCCTTTATGGTCAGCAAAAAAGATATATTAGGTTAACTAAGCATAGAACCTCATATGGAAGATACTTTTGTTTAGAATTTAGCAAATGGGCTGAAGAAACATGTCATGTTAAGGAGTACAGATCTGGATATAGAGATATACCACTATTGAAGGAGGGCAGGAAAGGGGTTATAACATAGTTTGACTAGAAAGTTGTTGCAGAAAGTTGTTCATCACCGAGTCTAGATTTACTTTTACCTCCATAAAATCTCTTCAAATACTTCTAGCCCTCAGTGAATCATAATATTTAGAATTCTGTAACATTTAATCTACCACTTGATCAGTGTCCTGTAGTCTGCTTTGGTCACTAAGTGCTTAAGTACCTGCCTTAACTGCATCTAACTCTGTGCTGTGTTCTCTAGAAGAACAAAAGAAGTAAAAGACAAGCCCTCGAGAACTTTAACTCCTTTCTTTGCCCACCACTGTGATTTTGACATTTTTTTCCTAAAAATCCAAATGAAGTGGAATAGATATGCATGCTGCATCTTGCTGTGTTTTGCATCCATTGTAGAGCCAGGACCCATGAGTCTTTCTATTTATGAAATAATTATTGGAGACAGGAGTTTGTTAGGTGTTGGCCACATGGCCGTTGGTACTGTGGGATGATGCACTGATTAGCAAAACAAATACTGTGTGTGCCTAGATATACCTTAACCAAATATTTCCACAAATAACATAGTTCTACAGACTTTATTTTCAGTGCTATGTGAGAAAGGTGTAGGGTTCTAGTAAGGATATAATGGGACCTAGTTTTATTGGAGTTGGGAAGGGTCTTTTCAAGATATGTGACATCGAAACTAAGACCTAGACCGTAAGTTAATGATAGGGCAGAACAGCATTCCAGGCCTAGGAAATAGTATATGTGAATATAGTGAGAGGAGAGAATGGTGTGTCCAAAGAACTATCAAGAAGCTGATAGAGGATTTTATTATAGATATAGTGGCAGGTTATTGAAGGATTTTTCTTGAGGTAATCCCATGCTGCTTGGTAAAGAATGGATTGGCAGGGGCAGCAGTGGAAGCAGGGAGACACAAGCTACTACGGAGTTACAGATGATAGGAGTTGGTGGCAGAATGAGTTGCATGCAGGTGTATTGGATGTGGGGAGTGAAAGAGAAGCAGATTCCCATGTTTTGGACTTGAGCAACTGAGGTTGCCTGAGGTGATCAACTCAGGGAAAGGACTAGACGTGAGAGGGGAAAGAAAGAATTGTGTTTGACTAGTTGCTGGTAGGATAATTAGTCCATGAGTCATTTTGAGGGAGGGGGGTAGAATACATGTTATATCTACATAAAACATACACGTGTGTATGTAGTATATATACATATACGTATACGTGAGTACATGTATATATATAATAAAAATATATATGTGTGTCTATATATATAGAGAGAGAGGGCGTGTGCATGTGCTAAAGTCATGAACTTGAAATGACTTCGGTAGAGTGGGAGGATAACAGAAAGAAATCGAGTCTGGGAGGGGCACCTGGGTGGCTCAGTCCGTTAAGTGTCCAACTTTGGCTCGGGTCGTGATCTCATGGTTTGTGGACTCGAGCCCCACATCCGGCTCTCTGCTGTCTGCATGGAGCTTGCTTGGGATCCTCTGTCTTCCTCTTCTGGCCTTCTCCCATGCGGGCGCATGCGTGCAATCTCTCTCTCAAAAATAAATGAACGTAAAAAAAAGAAGTAGGGTCTGGGGTTGGGCATAGAGAATGTGTAAAAGTCTCTTAGACGTTGAGGAGACAAGAGCAACGCTAAGTGAGAGGAGCTGCTAGGCTGGTGAGAAATAACCAGGAGAGCAGTGTCAGGGAAGCTGAGGGAAGTGTTTTAATTATACATATATCATTTTTTTTCATTTATTATTTTTGAGAGACAGAGAGAGATAGTGCGAGCAGGGAGGGTCAGAGAGAGAGGGAGACAGAATCTGAAGCAGGCTCCAGGCTCTGAGCTAGCTGTCAGCACAGAGCCCAACTTGGGCTCGAACCCACGAACCGTGAGATAATGACCTGAGCCGAAGCTGGACGCTCAACCTACTGAGCCACCCAGGCGCCCCGAGAAGAGTTTTAATTAAAGATTCCAGAAACTCTTCAGGGCTGATGGCAGAAATTGATTTTTTTTTTAATGTTTTTCAAAAAATGAATCCAAAGTAGTAATGCTTGCCCCTACAAGAGGAAATTTAAAAGTGAAGGGCAAACAAATAAGCATTTGATGGGCAACATCACATATAAATGGAAAGCATGATCATCAAATGTAGAAAAGTTGAGCGGTGGACAATCCAAAATAGCTTCTACTGGATTTAAAGCGTTATGAAAACAGTTGTAAAGGTAGAATTACCTTTGCACAGTAGTCCTTAGAGCTTGAGAGCCTTTTGCTGGTGGTATGTCAAGTCTTTGCATATGGCCTCTCTGTTACAGCCTTTTTCCCTAATAAGAGGAGGAACTACATTTAGTGTTTTTTATGTCTCCCTGAGCTTATTCATTTTTCATACATTGCCTCAGAAACAGTTCTTACACATACATTACTCATGATAAAATGGGTTCACAGAAGCTGAAGAAATTACTTACTGCTACTCATAGAAAGTGATACAAATGTAAATCACTCCCAGGGTTTTCTCATTCTAATGCAAGGAAATAATAAGTAGCTCCTCTGTCGTCTTATCTCTTCTTCTTCCTCCCTGTTCCCCAGACCTGCTGTGAGATGGCAGGGATGTTGAGAAGGACACCTTGGGGATTACCACATCATCCTTCTGCCCTGACTTCCTTAAAGTGGAATGATTATGTAACTGAGAGAGAAGAGGAATGCTTATGGAAATGTAATTATTAATGAATATGACTGTCGTTTTCATAGGATCTGAGCCTGTGTCTCATTTATCTCCATACAGAGAATAGGTACTCAATAAACATTTGTTCATTGAATGTATCAGGGTACGTAGTTCTTCCTTCTTCACAAGGACTTTACATAAAACATTATACAGTATGTTATCTCCAGGAACTTGGGTAGCTGTTTCTCTGAGTGGGTTGCATTGATTCTTGGACAAGAAATTCCATGCACTACTAATCACTTCAGTACATAGCTTGCGCCTTTGAAGGTTCCTGAGGAAACAAGAATGGGTCACATCCTGGGAAGGGGGAGGTAGGGGAGTTCCAGGACTGAATAAAGGTGGGACCCTGATAAGAAGTATTTGCACATGGCAAGGTCAAACTTGAAAGCTTTTACACTTTTGCCAGGGGCTCCACCCTGCTTAAACCCAAGCCACCTGAAGTGAAATCTGGTTTATCCATAATACTATATACACAATCCCCAGGCATATACCACTTGACTGCCTGGGTAGAAGGAAAGATAACTTTGGGATTTAAAGTGTGGCAGAACTGTACATCGCTATCATAATTGATGTCTTCCCAATCCCATGAGACTGGACTAGTGTATCGTGGTTCTTTTTTGTTTGTTTGTTTTAATGTTTATTTTATTTTTTGAGAGAGCACAAACAGGGGAGGGGCAGAGAGAGAGGGAAGAATCTGAGGCAGGCTCCAGGCTCTGAGGTGTCAGCACAGGCCCCAGTGCAGGGCTTGAACGCACAAACATGATATCATGACCTGAGCCGAAGTCAGACACTTAACTGACTGAGCTACCCAGGCATCCCTCTTGGTTCTTTTGTGTTGAATGTGTGTGTTTTAAATAATTTTTAAAAGTTTATTTAATTTGAGAGAGAGTGAGCACAAGTTGGGGAAAGGCAGAGAGAGAGAGAAGGAGAGAGAACGAGAAACCCAAGCATGAGAATCCTAAAAATCTGTCAGGGCAGACCCCAAGGCACGGCTCAAACTCATGAACTGTGAGATTATAACCTGAGCCGAAATCAAGAATTGGACACTTAACCAACTGAGCTACCCAGGTGCCCTTTAAATAATTTTTAATTCCGTGTTTCATGTATGTGTTTGGAAAGTCTACAGTACTAATCCTCTTAGTTCCATGCTGAAGTGAAATGAATATGGAATTAGTTATTCAACAAATTCTTACTGAGCACCAGCAGCAGCACCACTGTTTTAAATGTTGGAGATACAGCCGTGAACACAGACAAATCATGGAGCTTTCATTCTAGTGTTAGGAGACAGTAAGCAAATGGGTCAGATGTAATTACTGTGAAGAAAATTAAAGATGGATAGATGGTGATGGCTGGGGTGATGCTGTATAAGGATGATCAGACAAGGCTTCTCTGAGGCGTGAACCGACACTAGATGAGGGATCACCCCTTGCAGATGCTTGGGGGAGAAGAGTACTCTAGGCAGATGAATGACCAACACCATGACCCTGAGATGGAAGTGTGTTGGGCATGATCGAGAAACAAGGAGGCTAGTAATACTGGAGGAAAAAGAGGGAGAGATAGGAGAGGAGGTCAGAGCAGTTGTGAGGAGCAAACCTAAAGTAATAGTGTTTGATGGGATGAGAGGTGTTAAGACTTTGGGTATGTTTAAAAGATAGAATTGTTGGGATTTGCTGATGGTTTGGATGACGGGTGTATGGAGAGATTAATGCTAGGGTTTCTTCCCTCTTGAGAATGGAGTTGATGCTTAAGGAGATGGGGAAGACTGTGGAAAGAGCAGGTTTGGGAGGTTGATTTAAGAGTTGGTTTCATTCTGTAGATTAGTTCTACACTGGGACAGGCACTAATAAAATGGTAGCCACTACTTTGTGAAATAATAGTTAATTAAAAAATGGGTTTAATTTGTAGCTTAAAAATGTGCTTTATACTTCAAATTTTAGGTTAAGCCATGAAAATCGTACTTGTTCGGATAGAGTACAGCAGAGTACAAAGGAGTGGGCAGCTAGTGAGTTGATTCCAAAAGGTGAACGAGTAAGGGATGGACAACAAGGAAAACAACTTAAAATATGGAAGTTAAAAACATATCAGTGTTTTCTTATTTAAAATATGAAAGCTGTCATCTGCCTCTGACTACTTTATTCTTTGATTTTTTTTTACTGGGATCTGTATCGTTGTTTTTTAAAAGCTGTTTTGAAAAACTGGGTCCTGATAGAGAACTTGGGGATTTCTAATTAGAAGATGGGAAAATCTGAAAAGCAAAAACAGCTTAGTGGAATGTTGTCTCTCTACAGAAGCTAATTATGACGGGTGATTTGTAGTGCCCTTGGGCTCTGAAATTTTCACTGTGCTGTTTCTGAACATTCGCTAATTAGATATTCATCTAGATTGAGAATCATAGAAACATCTGAGATGGTTCTTTGCTTTGGTATCAGTTCCTTCAACAGTGTGGCTTCTAGCAGAGTTACAGGGTAGCTTCTAACAGAGTTAACTATGTAAGTCATTTTGGAGCTTTTTGGAGGGTAGGTGACTTTTTTAGGGTAGGCTTGATTTTTCCAGTGGAGATTTAAAGGACCTATGAGGACCCTGACCACCTGCTGTACTATGGCTTCTATGCTATTATTTTACTTAAATAGTTCTTGTTAAAGTTACTGGTGACCTCCATTCTATTACCAGGTCCTGAAAACCTCCTCGCCTCACCCCCACCCCCTCACCATTCAACTGTCCAGCAGAATTTGATTTTCTCTTGAGGTCTTCTTTGCACTTCTTTGGCCTCTGTAACACCGCTTTGCCTTTTAACTTTTCTCCCTTTCTGGCTCTTTCAGCTCAGGGTCTTATGCAGTCTCTTTCGTCTCCAAATTGGCCTTTCTCTAGGCTTGTTTCTGCCTTTTTTTCTTCCTCTGTCTTCCTTTTTATGTCCTTATGCTGTATCATCTGTAGGCTAATGAATCCCAAAATTTTGTGTCCTACCCACACACTTTACTGAGTTCAGGACATCCAGTGACTTTTGGATATTTTTGCTTATCTCAAACTCTGTACTCAGACAATTAGGATTTTCTCCCTCCCACTCCAAAAGCAAAACAGCCCAGGCCTCTTCGAGAATGCCCTGTGTCTCCATGGATGGTACCGCTATTGATTGTGTTACCCAGGTGAGAAATGTATGAGTGAGTCATCCTTAATAGTTTGTCTCCTCCTCCCTCATCCAGTTTATCACCAAGTGCTTTCTGTCAACATTATTTCCTAAATATCCTTTTCATCCTCACTCCTCCCATCCTAAACCAAACTGTTGCATGTCCCTCTGTAGCCTTCTACCTGGCTTCCCCGTATTCATTGTGCACGCCCATCACTGTTTACCTAGAATATTTTTAAAACAAAAATGAAATGTTAACCCTTGGCCTGAAACTAGCCCCATGTCGTCCAGGTCTGGCTTACCTATTCCTCAGTGTTTCAGTTACTCAGTGGCACAGTACTTCCTTTGGCCATAGGGCCTTTGTCCATAATACTGTCCATGATCTATTCCTCCCTTTTCCCCCATACACACACTATTAACTTTTCAGTTTTAAGATTTCACTTCAATCCTGTTTCCTCAGAGAGGAAGCTTTTATCCTCTAGCTGGGACAAACTACTTTTTCCTTGAGAGCCTTTATTTCACTTAATAATAGTATGTTTATTAATGTGGTTATTTGAATTGGCCTGAGTTGACTCAAACTCCATGAGAAGCAAACTATGTCTGTGGCTATTTATCATTATGTGTCTTTAGTATCTTATATATAGGTTTGACTGTAGCATACCCTCTGGGCTCTGTGCTGACAGCTCAGAGCCTGGTGCCTGCTTTGGATTCTGTGTCTCCCTCTCTCTCTGCCCCTCCCCTGCTCACACTCTGTCCCTCTCAAAACTAAACATTAAAATAAAATTTTAAAAAATTAAGTGTGGGAAAGTTTCTTTTTTGTTAAGATTTTATTTTTAAGTAATCTGTATACCCAAATGGAGCTCAAACTTACAACCCCGAGATCGAGTCCTATGCTCTACTGAGTCAACCAGTCACCCCTAAAGTAGTTTGTTATAATGAAATCTTACTAAGTTTTTGTTTCCTTTGCCTTTCCCTCTCTGTACGTATCTCCCGAAAGACCTAAATTTTTAAATGTTGTAGGGCTGTGTTTTCTGCTCCTGTAACCAGTAGTCCTATGTGGCTGTGAAACTAAGTCTAAATTTAAGTTTAAATTTTGGTTTTTCAGTTACTAGAGTCACATTTTAAGTGCTCAAATACCCACATGTGGCTCATGGCTACCGACGTGGGCAGCTGGAAACCTGGAACATTTCCATCGTTACAGAGAGATCGATTAGACTGTGCTGTCAGGGGAAGTGATATTTAAAGGGACTTTTTTCCTTCCATCATTTCTCCTTTCTTTTTGCTTTCTTCGACATTAAATAGCCTAGTTTAAAATTATTAAAAGTCCAATTTTCTTGTAATTTTACATGGGATCCTTCCTCATATAAAGTTGTTTAGACATAAAGTTGTTTAGGCCCTCCATAAAATGTTTGTTGAATCAGTGTAAACTACCCATTTCCATCTGAGACTGGAAATCTGGATCTTTAATTAAAAAGGCTATAAATAATTCCTTAATATAATTCCTTAATATTGTATAAACTGTGAAAAGTTTACAAAGCACTCTTAACTTACATATCTGTGTCTGGTCTCGAAATCTATCTTGGGAGGAGGTAAGTTTTAAGAAGATCTTGGAGTAGCAGTTCCTTTTCGCAAGGTTCTGGTTTGTCTAAAGTCAATACAACTGATACTTGGTGAGGCTGAATTTTGCTGGATCTTTGCCTCCCTATCCTTTTCTTCTGGACCAGTGATTTCCATTAAGAATCATCTGGAGAAAAATGACAGACTCCCGTCTTCCAATGTTTTTAAAAAGCTTTTCTGCTGTTTCCCAGAGAGCCATGTTCAAGAAACAGTGTCCTAGAGCATGTTGAGAGTCTTTAACTTTGGTTATGCCTGTGACAGCAGTACATTATTATTTTTTTGGTGTGCTGATACTCAACTTTGAAATACCCTTATATAGATAAGGGTACTACTATCAAGGTCTGGCTTCAACCCTTCGATAACGTGTACTGAATTCCATTAAGTTACCAGTTATTGGGTATCTGTCATGTTTCAGGGGCTTTCTGTAGTCTGAGCACAGTCAACTTTGAAACCAGGTAGTTTATCGATAGACAAACTCAGAGGCTAATAGCAACTTGCCCAAGTCGCTTAGCGAGTAAGTGATAGATGGCTGTTCATATACCTGGACACATCAATGAAACCTTACCTGTGAGGTATGAGGACAGACATGTATGTTGCTTTTTAAGTGGCCTGTTAAAATCCTGCCGGGAGGCGCGCCTAGGCGGCTCAGTTGATAAAGCTTCTGACTTCGGCCCAGTCATGATTTCATAGTTCATTGGTTTGAGCCCAGCGTCAGGCTCTCTACTAACAGCCCAGAGCCTGAAGCCTGCTTAGGATTCTGTCTTCCTCTCTCTGCCCCTCCCCCACTCATCTTCCCTCTCCCTCCCTCTCTTCCTCCCTCCCTCTCTCTCTTTCTCTCTCAAAAGTAAATAAACATTGAAAAAAATTTTTAATTAAAATAAAATCCTGTAGGGAAATCACAAGTATTATACATAAGTACTAAGTGATAAGTCAGAATCCTGAAGAGTTCATGTGGAGTAGTTGGGCCTACATACTACTTCTCTTTTATAGAACCTAATGGTTGCAGACATAAACACTCAGTCTTTCTATTTTAGAAATTAAGTTTTATGATAAATTACTTCTAGCATTGGCTTATCTGTAAATTTCTAGAAATAATAATATGCAAATCTGTAAATTTGTAGGCTTGGAAAAATTACTTAACTGTAAGTTAGTCCCAATTATTTGGAATATTTGCTGAGCAAAAAAAAAAAAAAAAAAAAAATATATATATATATATATAGAGAGAGAGAGAGAGAGAGCGCTGATCTCTTAATTAAACAAAGCAACAACAATAAAGTAAAGGTTTTCACATGAAAGGGATTCCATTCACTATACCTACACTTGGAGACTGTGTATAGTTATACTTTATTCACAGTGATCACAGATAACGGCGCTCTGGTTTCCAGAACCAAAGTAAGTTGGAAGGGAAGATGAATACTGGCAAAGGTGAATCTAGAGAGAGGCAGCATGTCATAGAGATGGAAGATAAGTAAATCATAAAAAGCAGAAACAAGGTTTTCAGTCAATAGCAGTCTAGAATAGCCCTTTGGAATAGATGCAACGAACAGCACTTGAGTTTTGGTTATTGTAGCATCTCTATCTAGCACAGTGCTGGCACAAATTATTTTTGTTTTGTTTTATTTCACTTAATTTTCTTTATTTTTACAACGGTATTTTAAATCTTAAAAGAGAGTCTAGGAACTGCACATTTTTGGGAAATTTCAGTTTCAAGTCATCCTTGAGTATCAAATTTTAAGAAGCTTAGGACTAATCTTTTTTTTTTTTAACAATGTAAAAATTTATTCCAAGATTTCCTCTTGTACTTTATTTAAAATGTTTCTTATTATTTCATTATGAAAATAAAAAGAAGATTTGGAAAATAAGGAAAGCAAGCTTAACAACGTTCTTGAGTTTTTATGTGCATTTTAAAAACTACAATTTTATAGTTGATTCTTCCCCCCTAGCATTAAATAATCATTAGTAAATAAGTAATAGAAGTTTTCTCTTATCCACAGTAATCTTCTGTTTAAGTGCGTGTTTGGGTAATGCTCTCGTACATATACCCTGTGATAAATAGCCTAACTTGCATTTTCTCCTTGCAGACTTATTTAGTCCATTTACATCTATCATGATTTGGTTGTAATCGGCTTGGTATTTTTGATACTTGTTTTCTGTTTTCTTACTTGTTTTTTATTCTCCTAATTCTCTTTTCCTATTATCTTTTGTGCTAATCAGATACCTTTTGGTATTCCATTTTAATTCTTCTTTCGACTTTCCAGTGATATATTTCTTTTCCTTATTATTTTTAGTTGTTGCTCTGTTTAGAGAGAATATTGAATTTCTTTAGGTAAAATCTAGGAACCTTAACACAGAAGCCTTTCCTTAGTGCTCTGGTTATCATAAATTAGAAACCGCAGTACGGCATTGTAATTTTTGCTTTCAACAACCATATGGTTTTTTAAAAACGAGAGAAGAAAAGAGGGGCACCTTCATTCTGTTAAGTGGCTGACTCTTGATATCGGGTGAGGTCCTGATACTGAGCTCTGTGTCAGGCTCAGAGCTGACCCTGGAGCCTGTTGGGAATTCTCTCTTTCCCTCTCTCTCTGCTCCTCCCCCCACTCATGCTCTCTCTGTCTCTCTCTCAAAATAAGAAATAAACATTTAAAAAAGAAGAGAAAAGAAAGTTGGATGTATGCTATTTTACGCTCCTATATTCCCATTCATATTTATTTCTTCTTGTAGGTTTCTGTTGCTGTCTGATACTGTTTTCCTCCCTTAAGTACTTCTTGTAAAGGAGGTCAACTGGTAACAAATTTTTTTTTTGTTTAATGTGAAAATGTTTTTATTTCACTTCACTTTTGAAAAATAGATTTGCTGGATGTACACTTCTTGGTTGGCAGGATTTTCTCCTTTGAGCTCTTTGAGTATGTACTTCCAATGTCTTGTGGCCACCATTGTTTCTGATAAGGCCATTGACCATTTATTTTCTCTTTACTTTTGTGTGTAGGGCTATTTTCTTCGTGTACCTATCCTTTTTGGTTTTGTTAGTTTCTTCTCTTTGTAAGTTAATGCTTTGCACTGCTTCTAGCTGCCATTTCCATTCTGCTTTTGAGTCCATCTAGTGAATTTTTCATTTGATTTTTTGTGATTTTCAGGTCTAGGATTTCTAATTTTGAAAACACAGCTTCTGTTTCTCTGGTGAGATTCCCTTTTTGTTACTCACTGATATCATATTCACCTTTAATTTTAACATATTTATCATAGCTGTTTTGAAGTCTTTATCAACTAAATGCAACATCTGGGCCTCCTTCGAGTTAATTTCTAATGATTGTTTTCCTAAATATGAGTTACAGTTCCTTTTTATTAATTTGGAGGTGAAAGTGGGACATGCAGATAATACATTGTAGCACCTTTGGGTGGCGATGATTTTTTTTTTTTAATTTTCTTTTAAGGATTATTGTTTTTTGTTCCAAAAAGTGTTTAACTTGCCTGAGTTCAGACTGCAAACTGGTGTCTGTCTCCCCCTTATGCAGTAGGGTTTCAGCTGCTGCTTTTTTAGCCTGCCTCCTTGGGGTGGGAAGGTCTCCCCTCAGCAGTTTAGTGGTTAGCCAAGATTTGGGGCTTACCCTTCATATCATCATTCAATTTTTCTTTTCTGGAGATTGCCACTTAATTTCCAGTTCCTCTCTTGACTGTCATCTCTCTTATTTCTAGTTACTAAGGCTTCTGTCCATTCAAGTTACACACAGTTGTGGAATGCTCTCCATTAAAAAAGACATCAAACTTAGGGATCTCACCCACTGCCTCTGTATCTATAAAGAATGTTTCCTTTCTGTCTTTGCTTTTTTTCCCATCTGCCTTAGGTTCTTTACCATGCATGTGTAGTTGAGCTGTCAGTCAGGGATTTAAATCTTGGCCTTTCCACCTGATATTTACATGACCTTGAGATAAAGGACTTGCCACCTTTGATCCTCGGTTTCCTTCAATAGGCAATGAGAAAGATGATAATTCATAGTGAGAAATACCATATATTCATGTGAAAGATACATGAAATAAGTGCATGCCATGCTCCTACTGTAGTTTTTGCTATCACGTGGTTCTCTATATATATTGCTTTTATAATATTTTACCCACTTATGATGCCACTGGTCATGTATTTATGTCCTTAACAACTTTTAATTCTTCTTATTTTAAAAATAAAACAGTTTGGGGGGCCTGGGTAGCTTAGTCCGTTAAGTGTCCAAGTCTTGATTTCCCCACTTAGGTCATGATCTCACGGTTTGTGAGATTGAGTCCCACATTGGCTCTGCACTGACATCATGGAGCCTCTTTGGGGTTCTCTCTCTCCCATGCCCTTTGCCTGTCCCCCAGGCATGCATCCGTGCTCTTTCTCAAAATAAACATTTAAAAAAACCAACTTGAAATATAGATCATTCAGTTATTAATTCATACTAGGCGGTATAAGTTTTTTGGTAATTTGAGTTACATTCATACTGTTGGAGTTAGCAAGTTATGTTGGATTTGAAATGATGTATACATTATGCTATTTTTAATGCACAGTGTTGTAACTCATTCTTGAATGGCTAGTAAAGAACATGATGGGCTAGGTAGAGGACTGAATTCTTTTGACTGTGATCAGCAGTTCTGACTTGGTTCATTGTAAAGTCACATGGTCACACCATCCACTTTTATCTGTGGCACTTGAGTTTTGAGCTTTGCATTAATGCCACTGGATATTAATAGACCATTGTTAACCAGAGCAGATTGGATTCCTGTAAAACAATACTTTGTTTTGAGAGAGTAGTCTGTATGGGGAGCATTACACTGAATACACCAATCACCGACAGCACGGATAGGAAATGTTGGTAGCTTTGGGATGATATAATTGGCTAGTACTTGATGAAAAAATTGTTAGAATAAACCCAGCCACTTTGGCATCTAAATGTGCATATGTATGCATCCATTTTTAGTTACTAATTTTACTATGCTTCAGGATTTAATTTAATACTTTAGTTTACCTTAGTAGTAAACAGATGATATTAAATTATTTGAGAGATTTTTATCTTTAAAGTATCTTTAGTAATACCTTATTCAGATATTTAAGGATTTAAATTGCATTTTTTGGTGAGCTTTAACATTTCTTTAAAAGTAATATGGGGTTTATTTAAATCCACAAGATGCTTGTTAATGAAGAATAATTCTTACTTATTAATAGTCCTGACAAAAATACTCTCTCCTCTGCCTGTCATTAGCAGTGATTTAATTTGCTTAAATAAAGCTGGGCCCAGATGTTTGTTTCTCTTCTCAGTCCATGCTATCTGATATTAACCCTAACTGATGTAAAGTGCATATCCTTTCCCACTAAATGAAGTAGTGAAGAGAGGAAGCTAATTTACTAAGCACATTTTTAGTGCCAGGTGAGTCACAAAAACATTTCTAGCAGTGTGATTCTTAATGATCAAAGCCATGTTTATTTGCACTGTATTCTACTAAGTTGCTGGTAGTGTAGGCAGTAAGTCTTTTACCAAAATGGTGACCCTATTTGTATGTAAAGGTCATTGTTTTTAATTTTACTCTTCCAGAGGTAGTATAATTCCTACTAATAACAGTTTATAAGAATCTGTATGGTAGGGACGCCTGGGTGGCTCAGTCGGTTAAGCGTTGGGCTTCAGCTCAGGTCATGATCTCACGGTTCATGGGTTCAAGCCCTATATCGGGCTCTGTGCTGACAGCTAGCTCAGAGCCTGGAGCCTGCTTCTGATTCTGTGTCTCCCTCTCTCTCTGACCCTCCCCTGCTCACGCTGTCTCTCTCTGTCTCTCAAAAATAAATAAAAAACATTAAAAAAATTTAAAAAAAGGATTTGTATGGTAGAGTCTAGATTAATGCTGTTTTGTACTATTTACTTTCATGGATTTGTTTAACATCTGGTTATAAACGCACAACATGGACAGTTGCAGTAATAGATTGCTAATTAGTTGTTTATAATAATAGCTCAAATGTATTGAGAAATTACTTGTTAATGTCAGGCAATATACCAAACCCTTGAAACATGTTCTTGCTGAATCTTTTAAGTCTTTTGTTTTAATTGTGGAATACAGCAGAGAAAAAGACATAAAGCATAAGTGATGACCTGTGCAGTCATCACCCAGATCAAGAACCAGAACGTTGCTGGTATCCCAGACACCCTCCGTACATCCCTTTCAAATCCTCCCTCCCCCACTGAAAGTACCTGTTGTTCTGACTTAATGGTGATTATTTGCTTGGGAGTTGGTCTTGATTTTTTTCATTGCTTTTTGTTAGCTTTATGTGTTCCTGAAAACTCTTAGTCTAGTTTTGCCTGCTTTAAAACTTCATATAAATGGAATCATACAGTATACTTTAATCTGTCATCTTTTGGTCCCTATTACATTTGTGTATTTATAATTCAGTTTTATTTTTATTTATCTTCCACTGTATAAAATGCTACAGTTTATTCTGCAGTTATGCATGTTTGGATTGTTACTTGTTTTGAGCAGTTATGAACAGGGTTGATAGGAACATTTTTATATGAAAGTCCTGCTCCATATTATATTTTATATCTGTAGGACTGTACTTTAAAGTAGAATTGCTGGGTTGAATGGTATGCATGCTTTCAGTTTGAGAAGATAATGCCCAAATTTATTTTCCAAAGCCATTAATCAATTTATATTACACCAGCAGTGTATGAGAGTTTTTGTGTTCTATCATTCATATTTTTTTCACTTGATGTTCTTAAACAGTATGGAGTAGGTAATAATACCTCCACTTTACACATGGGGTCCTAAGGGCCAGAGGAATTAAATAGCTTCCTGGAGTTGACACAGCTACTGAGTAGCAGAGCCAGAATTTGAACCTAGATCTGACTCAGGAATAGACACTTCAAATTTCACTTCTACCATTTCATGACATTGTTTGGAAAACAGAGATGACCTGTAAAGGCTCAGTATTCATTCGCTATGTCTTTGATAAAAATCACAGGAAAGGTCTGTGCCTTTGTGGATGCTCCATTTTGATACATAATGGAGTGGAGGTGGATGCATAGATTACAGAAACTGAGTCAATAAAAAGATAATCACAGAGTGCGATGTGTGCTATGAAGACAATAAAAGGGGCACCAATGAGAAAAAACTATGTTGGGCAGCCTGGGAAGGAGCAGGCTACACTTAATCTACGACCTAAAAGATATGAAGGAGCCAATCATCTTCAGAGTGTGTTACAGGCAGAGGGAGCAGCAAACAAAATGTCCCCCATGAGAAAGTACTTTAAAACTAGTATTTCAGCAATAAAGCAATATTATATCAAATTAAATAGTTAGAACATTTTCAGCAATTTTCTAACTTAAAGGATAGAAATTTAAGGGTATATAAAGTATGTATAAAAACTTTCAAGGAAATTTACAGAAATAGGAGAGTGGTCTGTAATTGGAAATGTTTACCTTTTCTTTAATATTACTGTATGTGGTAACAAAACATTGATGATAAGTCTCAAAAATTCTGGGTAGATAATTTTATTTTTCAAGCCTTCCTAGAAAGGCATGGATGTATAGGGGGATCCAAGAGTCAAGAGGTTACAGTGGTACAGCATCTGAAGGATAAAAGAACCTTGTTTGATCTAGAACATTTGATTGAAAGGAGTTACGAGCTGGAGCAGCTAATACGGGTTTTTAAGTGGAAAAAGAAAATCCTAGGTAATGTAGAAACTGAATGATAGGCCTCTTTTTTTTTTTTCCTACCTTCCATACCACAGCAGCCTCCAAATACACTTCCAAAGTTAAATAACACACACAACTCCATCTAGTACATAATTTCATATTTAAATATTTGACGTATCTTCCCAGATAGATTATGTCCGGACACTAGCTATTCTTTGTCCTCCATAGGTGGTCCAGTGCAGCTGTCTGTAAGAATCCCATAGGGCAAAGAGTTTTGTAGACTTTGTAGACCCTGGGGGAATTTCTACAAAACACAAACAGATTTAAAAATAATCCCCTGTGGTGCCTTCCCATGTAGAACTTGTGCCTTTGTTAGGAGGACAATGTCAGACGCTTGTAGTTTCTTTAGATGTGTAAGCAGAGGAAGGAGGGAAAGATAAAACAAAGTTGAAGAGTGAAAATAGCTGGGGAATTGCAAAGTTTGAGCAGGACGTTTTCCTGAGTTGGGTGATTTGTCTGTCTTCTGTCCCCTTGCCCAAAAAATTTTAATTGACTCACTGTGGTATGTGAACTTCTACCATTTAGAAGATTCTCTGCACTGCTGTTTCCTCATTTTTAAGTGAAGATAATACCTACCTCTCAAAGATGTGTCAATTTAGGGAAATAGAACTTGTGAACATTTTGGGAAATATCTGGCAGTAGTTTTTGGTAAATGGTGACTGTTAATAAAGTAAGCCAGACAGATAATGAAGGTCTCACATACTAAGAGTTCTTAGTTTACTCTAAGGTAATGAATAACAAGACACAGATTATGTACAGCTATATTTTATAAGAAACTTTTATTTATTAAAAGCAGTAAAAACTGTATTTCATCGTATCTGGCAATACTAGTAGAAAAATTCTGGTGGGTATCGCAGTAGACTGGAATTGATTGGGTTACATTCAGTGTCAGGGTCACCTCACCCCCAAATATACAAAATCAAGCTTTTTTTTAACCCACAAACCACTTGTCATCCATAATTGAACTCTTTGAAAGTAATTTGGAAGAAATCATTCTTATCTGTTATATTTTCCAAATGTTCATGCACTTAGAGGAAATAGTAAGGGGATAGTGAGAAACACATGGAAATAAAGTGTACTAAGTGCACTAAGGCAGCTTGTGACTCTGCTAAGTAAGCTTTTCCATCTTGTTTTTCATTTAGTGCGTGCATTAATTTGGGATAGAATTTAAAACAAGTTTTTTTTTTTAATGTTTTATTTAGTTTTGAGAGAGAGAGAGAGAAAGAGACAGCGTGAGCAGGGGAGGGTCAGAGAGAGAGGGAGACACAGAATCCGAAGACAGGCTCCAGACTCTGAGGTAGCTGTCAGCACAGAGCCCGACGTGGGGCTCGAACGCACGAACCGTGAGATCATGACCTGAACCGAAGCCGGACGCTTAACCGACTGAGCCACCCAGGTGCCCCTAAAACAAGTTTTGAAAGGAATTATTGTTGGAGTCTTATCTGAGATCTCCCTTAATATTGGACCGGTGACAGTTTTGATGGTTTTAATTAACCGGATTTTTTAGCATTTCAATGATGTGGTTTTCCAGAATAATTTGAAATTGGACAACTTAAATAAAGTTAAACATTTCTTGGATATTATTAAACTTATGTATTCTTTACGGTAGCTACAATTACTATATCTAGCACCTTCTTCTGAATAAGCAATTGTTAAATGCATTAAAACTTCATAGCTGTGTATCAACATCCCTCTGCCCCCACATTCTTTTCCTGTTCATATTGTTTCTGTTTCTGTAACTTTGGATTATTTAGTAAGGTTGATTTACTGTGGTAAAAGGTACATCAGTTCTGATTGAGATCCAAATTTTATTTCATAGGTCAAAATGCTAGAAAGTAGTATATAGTTATCATTCCCTAGGTTACATTTGGCGGGGTCAGTGAATTTTGACTCATATTTTGTGGCAACAAAAAATGATTAAATAGTAAATATAGCTTTGTCTTCTTGAAAACTAGTTCTATGTCATAATTTATTCTCTTTGTTTCTTTGCAGCTTTTTTTTTTATCTTCAATGAATAATCAGCCTTGGGTTTTGTTTTGGTTTTGTTTTGTTTTATTTTTGGTAATAGAATACCTTTGCTTATGTGATCCTCACATTAGCTGTGTAAGTTTGCGTATTAGTTTAAGAACCATTTTCTAGTTGCAGAGGCAATGCTCGAAGCAAATTTTGTTCCTCTAAATAAATGGACCTTTACACAGTAACATAGACTAACAGTGGGTCCATAGAACATAATGATGACTTCATGTAGTATGTATTTCAGGGAGGCAGTAGGCAGACAAAAGGAAGAGGAGCTCTAGTTGCAGGAGCAGTTAAGTGATGCTCACTGGCACGGACTTTGATCTTGCTGTACTTTGACAGGTCGAGCTTCTCAGCAGGTGCCACAGGACCATCCTTGACTGGGCACCTAGAGCACGTGGAATCTTAGGGAAACTGCCGCCCTTGCTCACACAGGGCGTAATCTTGTTGAAAAGTGTTCAGGCATTGAAAAGCCAGGGCATCTAAGAATAACTTTTCCACGAGTTTTTTTGAAACATATAACTATAAATGAGTCATAATCTCACATTTCTAACATGGCACTGGCATTTAAATTTAAATTGTTTTATTATACCCAAGTTGTATCAGGTGGCTATATAGTCACGAGCTAGAAACTTCCAACTGCTTTATGTGGCTGTGTTGTTACAAATTGATCTATCTTTAGAGAGGCTCAAGAATCCAGGGAGATGGCACTGGTGGGCAGGGATTACCATCTCCGTTTTACAGATTAAGAAATTTACTGTGACAGAGAGGCTGCGACTTGAAATAGGGTACTATTGAATAGGCACCCAACCTTTTTTGACTGGATGAAGCATTTAATTTAATAGAGACTGCTTTGGTATAGTGGAAAATAGCCCACACTTAAGGTAGAAGACCTACCCTTTCATCTCTAACCTCTGCTGCAAAAATAACAAGTCTGGGAGGACTGGAAAGTACCTAATATGGTGCTTGATAAAATTGATTAATGACTATTTGTTTAATGAGTGAGTAGAAGGATGTGATTATGTTTCATGCCCAGAAACAGCTTTCTGCAAATGTAGACTCTTTAAATAACAGAAGAACATTAGAAATTACTATGGACTTTTAAAAAAAAGTTTTTTTTAATGTTTATTTATTTTTGAGAGAGAGACAGAGACACAGCCTGAGTTGGGAGAGGAGCAGAGAGAAAGGAAGACATAGAATCTGAAGCAGACTCCAGGCTCCGAGCTGTCAGCACAGAGCCTGACATGTGGCTCAAACTCCCAGACTGTGAGATCATGACCTGAGCCACTCAGGCACCCCACTATGGACTCTTTAATATGTTAAGTACAGTTAAGGAGTTGGAACATTTCTTTTCTTTTTAATTTATTTTTATTTTTATGTTTTGATTTTCTTTTAACTTTATAGTTTATTGTCAGGTTGGTTTCCATATAACACCCAGTGCTCTTCCCCACAAGTGACCTCCACCATGACCATTATCCCCCTTCCCCTTTCCCCCTCCCCCTTCCGCCCTCAGTTTGTTTTCAGTATTCAAGAGTCTCTTGTTATTTGTCTCCCTCCCTCTCCCTAACTCTTTTTCCTCCTTCCCCTCCCCATAGTTCTCTGTTAGGTTTCTCCTGTTAGACCTATGAGTGAAAACATATGGTATCTGTCCTTCTCCGCCTGACTAATTTCTCTTAGCACGACACCCTCGAGGTCCATGCACGTTGCTACAAATGGCCAGATTTCATTCTTTCTCATGGCCATGTAGTATTCCATTGTATAGATAAACCACATCTTCTTGATCCATTCATCAGTTGATGGACATTTAGGCTCTTTCCATGATTTGGCTATGGTTGAAAGTGCCGCTACGAACATTGGGGTACATGTGCCCCTATGCATCAGCATTTCTGTATCCCTTGGGCAAATCCCCAGCAGTGCTATTGGTGGGTCATAGGGAGTTCTATTGATAGTTTTTTGAGGAACCTCCACCCTGTTTTCCAGAGCGGCTGTACCAGTTTACATTCCCACCAACAGTATAGGAGGGTGCCCGTTTCTCCACATCCTCGCCAGCACCTGTAGACTCTTGAGTTGTTCATTTTAGCCACTCTGACTGGCGTGAGGTGGT
>CM053572.1:18721799-18793771 GCA_028646485.1 Cryptoprocta ferox
AATGAAACTAGACCATTCTCTTACACCATACACAAAAATAAACTCAAAATGGATGAAGGACCTGAACGTGAGACAGGAAACCATCAAAACCCTAGAGGAGAAAGCAGGAAAGAGCCTCCTTGACCTCAACCACAGCAATTTCCTACTCGGAACATTTCTCTTTTTGAAGAGTGTCAATATTTGAGCATCCTCAAGTCTACCTGGAAAGAGTATTGTGGCAGCCTTAGGCCTAAAGATAGACACTTTGGTACAGCTTTGCTCATTTCTTTAAAATACAATTAAAACAAAACCACAAACATTGTCTTTTGCCTGTTGTGACCTGAAATTGTTGAGCAAAGACACTTTTACCAAGTCGTTACCAGTTTAATTGTAAAAACAGAATGAATTTGTATTAAAATGAATTAGATTTATTACCAATCTAATAAACCCTGCTAGAAATATACTTTAATAGTATTTTAACTGTATTTGGAAGTTGCTGTGTTGAAACAGTCTTGATGTTTCTTTGCACAGGGATAAACACCTTTATCATCTCATTCTTATCACTGCACAGTCATCTTTCATGAGTATTAACATCTTTCTCCTGTATAGTTGTAAAGACCGTCTATGCTACATTGTGTGCTGGAGATGAAAATTCTGTGGGTTTAGTGACTGGGGTGTCCAAAGAAAGAGAAATAAATGACATCTTAATGTCATGTGAACTAAAGCATTTAACAATGAGAAGCTCATTGACGTGCACATTTGGGACCTACGAAGGATGTACATGGAGGACAGCCTTGCTCTCCAGGTTATGGAGCTAGTCTAAAGAGGTATTAAAGTTTTCAATGGTAATGTTTTTAAAACTTGGTCAAGTAATTTTTTCTAAAGCTTGATTTTTAGCCATTGTTTTGAAAACATATCTGGTTTCATCATAAGTTGTTTTTAAAATTCTGAAGAAAGTTCTGTTATGGAAGAAATAGTAGCTTCACATATAAGTGGGTTTTGTTTTTTTTTTAACGGAGAAATGATCATTAAACTCAGTGGACTACAGGTAGTGTCTTAGGTCAAACAGAATTGAAATATGACATTTGGTACATAAAAGATACTTTAAATGGGTGAATTAAGAATTCAAGTTTAATTATTGGTTCTGGAAGCTGAACAAACTTTGTAACAATTTTTTAGACGTCTGGTGAGGAATCTAACGTACATTTACACTATTAAGGGTTTTAATTATTAAGACCTTGCTGTTTTTCTCATCAAATACTTTTTTCTATAGTTAAGTGTTTACTGAAACTAATCCAAAAAAGAGAAACTATTTCTTTCTTTTCATGAAGAGGAAAGTTGCTGTTTACAGCACGTTGACAATTTTTTTCTCATTTCATAAGAATTAGAATAGAAAAAAAAAATCCAAGTGGCACCATTATTATTCACACTCAGACCTGAAATTCAGAGGGTAAGTCTGATCTGGAAATGAATAGAAGCCATCACATATTACTTCACACGCAGATAGTGTTTAAAGCCATGGGTTTGATGAAATGACCATAGAAAGAAAACACAGAATAAGAAGAGGAGATGAGTCTAGGACAAAGTGTTACCATTTAATTGCCGGGTAGATGATGCTTTGAGAAAGTGTAGCATTTCAAGAACTGTTTCAAGAAAGAGGGAGTAGTCAGCAGTGTCATGCCATTTCGAAAGTCCACTGGGATAGAAACTGAAAGATGTACATTAGATGTGGCAGCAGAGGAGTCTTGGGCTGTATTAAAACTACTTTTGTGTTGTGGTGGGGTGACGCCAGGTTGGCAGTCATTGAGGAATGTGCTATAATACTTCAGCAAACTTGGCTGGGCATTTGTTAATGGTACGTACGGGTGGTTGTGTGTGGGGAGGAGTCATTGTGCAGTAAAAAGTGAACCATGGTTAAAGGAGAAAGGATGATGGAGTCGAGAAGGGAGAGAAGAGATTACCCATACTGCGAAAGCTTTTTCTCTATTCTGCAAAGAAATAATGGCCATGGAGACCAGAGTTCCTTTTCATTTTTGTATTTTCTGTGTCCTCAGAAAAATGGTCGACTCCTCACTCTTACTCTCTGTAACTTTCTCTTCTCATTCTGTTTCCATAGCTTCACGCACTTGCTCTTTATCCCTGGCCCCTCTCCTAAGTTCCAGTCATGAATTTTTTATCAGCCTGATAGAACTCTTTAATTGTCTCATGACTCCTCAAATTCAGCATGTCCAACTGAATTAATCATTTCCTTTTCAGGCTAACGTAATTTACTAGTATCTCTAATTCTTTCATTTCGAAATCCTTCCAGTTACTGAGAGCCTAACTCTGGGTCCTTTATCATTTCCTCTGTCTCTTACTCTCTTCTCCATTCTGTTCTCACCCCCAACAGCAGTCCTTGTTTGCTAGACTCAGAATCACATTACTATTTTCTGAAAGATTTTTTCTCAGATAAATCCAAATTAATTTAGTCCATTTGGTCCACCTCATTTAATATGGTATTAGCCATAAAATTCAATTATGTTGTTTATTTTTGATCTTTTATCCATTATGTGAAAAACAGTAAAAATCACAAACCAATCATTACTGTAAATATGTTAGGTGGGTTGAAGATACTGTTTACGTAGCTTTGTATCAGCATAATTTTAGTTCTTAATTGTAAATGTGAAATTTTCTGATTATAAAGTTTTTAAATAATTTTTTGTATGCACAATTCCACACTGATATTTTCATTGTTTTTCTGAAATTAATGTATTTAAAGGAACAAAATATGTGTATTCTACTTTGGTTTCCTGTTATTGCAGGAAATTAATACAATTTAAACTCAGTTCTATTCTATTTAAATGTATTGATTGAACTGTAAGTAATAAATACTTGATTATAATTTTTTAACTGTATGCTAGAGATTAGTAACAGTTTTTTAAATAGAGTATTGGAACGTGGAAAGGAAGGTAACTTTCATTTTTTGTAGACTCATGTTTATTCTAAAATACTACTTTCAGACACACTGGAAAATCTTCATGTTGTGAATACAGTTGTTCATAGTATAGTGGAAACTTGCATAATTATCACTAGATCTTCAGCTTGGAGGTGGAATTCAGATAAGTACCCACAACAAAAATTTTAAGATGCCTGCATGCTTTTTGCATTGTTAAAAAAAAAAAAAAACACCCACATTGGGGGCGCCTGGGTGGCTCAGTCAGTTAAGCCTCTGACTTCAGCTTAGGTCATGATCTCCTGGTTTGTGAATTGAAGCCCCGCATGGGGCTCTGTGCTGACAGCTCAAAGCCTGGAGTCTGCTTCGGGTTATGTGTGTGTCTCTCTCTCTGTGCCCCTCTCCCACTCATGCGTGCGCGTGCGTTCTCGTGCTCGCTCGCTCTCTCTCAAAATAAACATGAAACAGGAAAAGGCATCCACATTAATACTTAACCTTGGAGAAGTTAGCCTACTACATATATTAATCTTTATTTTTATTTTTTTAATAAAAATGGAAGGAAGAGGTCTTCCTGGATATTATAGACACTTTATTTTTTGTACTACTTGGAAGATTATTATAATATTTTAAGGTCTCTATTTACAAATTAAGGGCAGAACATTACATACCCTGGAGTGAAAACCAAGGAGCTTCTGTCTAAAGTTGATTGAATTAAAAGGTGAAAGTTTTTATTTTGGCTTTATTTGAATAATGGAACTGTTGAGTCATCAGTGCCTGTGAGGAGTCTTTTTTGGAGGCGGGGGGTGATGGTCATTAATGTTGTACCATCCAGGACACTTCCAGCAGTGGAGGTAAAGCCAGAGGGCGTTGCTCCTGTGATTGAACCACACAGGCCTCCGGTCACATTTTGTTCTTACCTGTACATATTTCTAACAGTTCTGGTAACTGATTTCATTGTTCATACTAGATGCTAAGTGAGGAAGGGGAATAACAATAGGCAGATTAATTGACTGAAATGAGGAGTGACACTCTGCAGTCCGATACAGAAGAAAAAAATGACCGGAAGTCATCATTTCAGAAATGAAACCCAGCAATTCCACACCGAGGGATATACCCAAGATAAATGAACACGTATGTCCACACAAAAACTGGTCACATACGTTCACAAGAGCATATTTCATAGTAGCCACAATGTGAAATGGGCTCAAATGTTCATCATCTAATGATCGAATAGACAAACGTGGTATATCCATACAATGGGATATTATTTGGCAATAGTGAAGTACTGAAACCTAATATAATATGGATGAACTTGAAAATGATTGTACTAGATGTAAGAAGCCACACACAGAGGCCACATATTACATGATTCCTTTCCATTTATATGAAATGTCAGAATAGCAAATCCATACAGGCAGAAAGTTGGTAAGTGATTGCAAGGACGTGAAGCAATGAAGAAATGGGAGTGACTGCTGATGGGCTTGGAATTTCTTTTTGAGATGATGAAAATTCTCTAAAATTGGTTGTGATGATAATGGTAAAGCTTAGTGAGTTTACTAAAAATCATTGACATGTGTACTCTAATTGGGTGAGGTGTGTGGTATATGAATTATATTTCCATAAATCTGTGAAAAAAAGAGCAGATTAGGGTAATTAATTTTTGTTAATGGGAATGATTAGTTCTATATACCATACACATGGTCAGTCCTCTTAGAGTACAGGACAGTAATCATTGATGCAGTAGATAGTAGTTAGGAAACTGTGAGTTATAAGGGAAATTATTATAACTCCGGTCCCGTAGGCTCTGGTTTTAAAACTCTGAACTATCAGAGGTTTGTGTTTAACACTAACATTCATCTTTAAGTTCCTAGTGATCTTTAGGATGACTTGTTTTCTGTATATTTCACATAGGTGAAGTTATTGCCTTGTCTTTTCATGGAACCATGAGGATTAGTTGAAAATTTGATTATTTTTTAATTGTCATTAAAAAGCTTAGGTAAAATAATTTTCAAAAAATATATTTAAAAAATAATTGCATCTAACCTACAGTTTCTTCTGTGGCTTAAAAATCTAAGAATTAGTAGTCATTCAACTAAATATGGAACATAAGAGCTGATCCAGCATGATAGTACTTTGGAAATCCATATTGCACTAAGCATTAAATGGAGTTTAATGAGTTTACTTGCCTAACAGATACTGGTCAAGGAAAAAAGAAAGTTTGGATTACCACGTAGATTTTTCTCTCTGGTAACACAGAATTTGATATAGCTCATTTCTATGAAAAAAAAAAAAAAACACTTATATGAGGAATTCACTAGAGAGTATGAACCACTGAAAATGGCTTAAAAAAGTATGGTAGGAAATCTGGATAACAGTTTTGAGAACTAAATGATAATTTAGTTGACTCTTTACCATTTAAAGAATGATATTAGAAACACAGCTGTATTTTTGTTCCTGCTGTTGACATACAGGTGAGGGAATAATTATAGGGGTAGTGTCAGGGACATGATTCTAGACATAAAACATTTTCCCTGCCCCAGTACCTCCTTCACCCTTCACGATCTGCTTAATACATTGTTCCTGGTTTGGAAATGTGTCATATGTCTTGGATGTACTGGGACTGAACAAGAGTTAACAAAAGGAAGAGGGAGAGAGAGAGGGAAGTTAGAGAACAAAATCTAAGAATAATACAATTAGACATGAAGCATAAAAACCAGTTCATGTCTGAATCTGAGAAAAATTGCGAAGGCAAAAACGAAGAGCACTAAGTGACTGAATGCAGATAAAGAGTAAAGGCAGGAGTTAGGAATGAATCTTGGGAATCCGGCTGTAACAGACTATAGAGGGAAAACTGTTCATTGGTGATGAGTTTGAAATTATTAATGTTGAAATTTCATTTGTAGGAAGGATGCCATCCACATGCTGTAAAGTTGTGGCTAGAGAAACAAGGTCTGAATTGACTTACTTAGCTAAGCCTATACTCAGCAAACATTATTTGTTCTCCAGATACCACTGAACTGTAATTAAAATCTGAAATTATTAAAATGGGTTTACTTTTGTGATAAGATTAACATTTTTTAAACACCCATTAATTAAGGTTTTCCTCCACTTTATTGCTCTGCTGTTTTTTTAGGTAAAATATTTGCTCTACATTTTTTTTTTTTAGGTAAAATATGCAGACTCCCTTGGTTCTTGGAAATCTGTATCCTCCTAAACATGATTAAATGTATTTTGTGATATTTGTCTT
Source organism: Cryptoprocta ferox (assembly GCA_028646485.1). NCBI lineage: Eukaryota > Metazoa > Chordata > Mammalia > Carnivora > Eupleridae > Cryptoprocta > Cryptoprocta ferox. The sequence continues at coordinate 18,727,958 of CM053572.1, forward strand.
GATCAAGTGATTGTAAACTTTAAATAATTAATAATTCACATTTCCTTTTATAACCAGGAACCTTTCGAGGATGGCTTTGCCAATGGGGAAGAAAGTACTCCCACCAGAGATGCTGTGGTCACGTACGCTGCGGAAAGTAAAGGAGTTGTGAAGTTTGGCTGGATCAAGGGTGTATTAGTATGTACCTATAGACTTAATTTCAGGAAAAAATTTCTCTTTATTATAAAATCTTTCTAATGTTCTTATCATTTCTTAAGAGAGCTTGTCTTTCTCTTTTCATCTGACCGTTATGGAAGACCATATTAATAACTTGTACCTCCTTTTCTTGTGGGTATTAAATTCAGTAAAGGAAACAGGATATATGTATTAATGGAATCATACTATATTTGATTTCCTCTAAATTATATTTTATTACCTCTCATAAATCTTACATATTGTCATTTGTCAGAAATTGAGTATGAAACTGAAATTGATGGAGCATCAGAATCAAGAAAGCTGAGCGGACCATAGAGCTGATACATTCCTACTTCCTTTCCTGCTACCCCATTATTTTTTTTAAGAAACGTGTATAAAAGTTAACAAGGAACAAAATGGAGAAGAAATTGTTTTCTTAAATGTCGAGGTCACTTCACTAGATAGGTTTGAGTGATTTAGTTTCAGATTTGCTTCTGTTTTTCTGTGTTCGCATAGGCACTAAGGAACTGACTGGAGTAGACAGGTAGACTAAAAGGCCCTCCTGTTGGGACTTTGGGAACACTTAAGACTTCTGTTGACATTTAGGGGAGAAGTCAAGGAAAAATCCCACCTCTAGGAGTAATTTCATTGCTTTAAATGAATAGAGTGAATGTGAAGCTCCAGGTAGTGCTGTTGGCCCATTCTTAGATATTCATATTTTAGAAGACTAAGTTCTATGTAAAAGCATAATAAATAAAAGTAAAACTAAATAGGGGAAACTGTCAAATAGTTGAGAGTTTTAAAAGATATGTGAGGAGCACCCGGCTGTTCAGTCAAAGGAGTGTGCAACTCTTGATACTGGGGTCGTGAGTTCGAGCCCCACATTGGGTGTAGAGATGACTTAAAAATAAATGAATAAATACACTTTAAAAAATAAAAGATGTGTGAACAACTGGCATTTTGTGTTGATAGATATTTTGTAATAACTTAAATCTTCTGAAGGAATCATGAAATAAGGATGTTGATAAAGAACAAGCAAAAATTAAACTCACTTGCATTGATAAATGGGAACAGGAACTACTTTCTTAGGGTTGAAGTCTTAAAATACTCCTTTTACCTTGTTCAGTTGCGTTTGTTGCTGTGTATATGTTATACTTAAATTAGCTCACATTTTTAGCCCTCATTAAATTCTTTTAAAAATACTACAAAGAAAAGGATAAGAGATTTAAAGTGACTTTCTGTAGTTTTAAATGTATGTTATCCTCCTTTTGGCTAGTTTAACATTTACTGATGTACTATATTTGACCTCTTCGCTTCATCTGTAACTTGGCTTCTTTTCTTCCATAGGTACGTTGTATGTTAAACATTTGGGGTGTGATGCTCTTCATTAGGTTGTCATGGATTGTGGGTCAAGCTGGAATAGGTAAGCAAAGTTGCATACTGCTTGATTAACTTGAGAATGAGTAAGCGGAGTAGCTGTGTGCTTGTCTAGGCTGGGAACCTCCTAAAATTCAAAGAATTAGAAATTTTTCTTTGCTTTTTTTCCATTTGTAACAGATCTTAATGTTGCTGTTGTCATAATTTTGATGTGATTTTTCTAAAGTGGAGTAATAATAAGGTAATTGTTAACAATAATGTAAATTCTGTTTATTAACTTTTTCCAGATAGAGCAAGTTGAAATAAGTAGAAGTATTCTCAGCTTTTTTTTTTCCCCCTAAAGGTCTGTCGGTTGTGGTAATTATAATGGCCACTGTTGTGACAACTATCACAGGATTGTCTACGTCAGCGATAGCTACTAATGGATTTGTACGAGGAGGTAAATTCAGTCTTCTCACATCATTGTTACGAAATAGTACTGTTACTAATAAACTGAACTTTAAATTTTTAAATTATTTTTTACCTTTCAAAAAGCAGCATAGGTCTGTATAGGTGAGAAATACTACTGAGCACTTTCAAACTAGTATATGTGAATATAAAATTTTACTTCGGTCGTACACAAACATGTATGTGTTCAATTACTTAGGATGCTTAATGTATTTGGTAGCAAAATGGAGTTTCTAACCGGGGTTTCTTCTCAGTTGGGTTGCCCTTTGTTGCCTTCTCCCAGATTTCAGCCCTTAGATGAGTAGCATGCATCCTGTATTTGGTCAGTATTGTATAGGTGTAACCTCATTCCTCCCATTTAGGGGAACTTTGGCAGAGTTCTTTTCCCATGACCTGACAACTGGTGTATTACACCCGGGACTCGGAATCCACACTATCAACTCTTGGTCTCTTCTTTGGGTGCCCTGAGGCCTCTTGCATTGGACTCCACAAGATCTGCCTTGTGAAATTCCACGCCCCCTCCCCCAACCAAGGGAGAGCACCCAGGAGACCAAGGGAGTGGTCTTGGGACCCTTTTGAACAAAAAGAGAAGATCTCCATTTTCCAAATCAAAACTCGTCGTTTAGCTGGAGTGAGGAGATCCCTAGAGAAAGGGGAGAAAGTGGACTTTAGCAGCTCCTATAAAGTTGTCATAGCAGATCAACTGACAAGAGGATCGACCTGTACCACATGCCTCACCTATTTTACAGATTGGTATTTAACATTGTGTATACACAATTTCTGTTTTATCTGCATCAGGTATTTAGAGAACTACATTGAGCCTTTCATTTTTCCTCATCGACTTCATATTTCTTACTTACCAGAGTATCCAAATCACTGTGGCCCTGGGGGAAGCTAGTAGCAATATGATTATGACCGTGCTCAGCATGCATGACTGTTGGCTGAAGTTTTATGTGTACATGAGTCTACATTGAGCCATATTGTGGTGTAAGGTATGGATTTGTCCAAAAGCGTTAATCAGGCAACACTGAGAGATTCTTTTTGGGTTCTTTTGTCTGGGTGCCCCATGCTTCATTGATTTCTGCTACTTCCATTCTGGGGAATGGAAGTGAAAGGAAAAATGGATGCAGTGTTAGGTATTTGAGGGGACCAGCAAGTCATCAAGAATTTGTCCCTATCTTCAGGCTTTCCACTCTAGGTTGTAAGCCTCACTGGGGGCAGTGGGACATAAAGCTGCTGGCAGCATGAACCCCCACAGACTGTTATTCCCCCTGTGAACACAGACTTAGGGGAAGCATAGATACTCCTGCATTTTGACTGAAAAGCCATTTCATCTTTCAATACTACCAGTAGTTTTCATATATATCCATACATACATGTCACTTAGAGACTTTGACCACATACTTTGAAACTTTGCTAGAAGGCATTCAGTTTTCACTTGTTAATTGGTGACTGGAAATTTGGCTGATCCTTTACAGAATATAAAAAAGTTGTTTCATCATCTGCAGTGAAAGTTTCATGGAGATTTTTTTCAATGACTCTAAGCCCCTCTGCCACCTCTTTATCTGCTTCATGGACTTGGAGAGCCCTGATGGGATTTATTTATGTTCCACATGTGAGAAAGCAGATACATGTCTAAATCTGGCAAAAATATATTGCACCTTACAGTCATGATTCCAAATTGAATGTATTGTTGTGACTTATACATTTTATTCCAAAAGTCCATGTTGCTTAGTTCTGTCCATAAAAATTCCCTATAACAATGGCCCACCCAGTAGCAATGAGCACCTCTAGTGCTCATGTTCTGTATTTTCATTTAAAGGAACCAGAGGATCTTGGAGAAATAATTGATTTCCAGATCTGGGCAGGAAATGTACTACAAGAGCCTAAATATGAAATAAGTGCTAACTTATAAACAAATATAATAATATCCAGTTATGAAGTTTAGGATAAAAATAATATAACAACATTCAGGGTTTCTTAAAAAAAAAAAAGAGTCAAAACTTAGAAAATGAAAGATGTTTTGGGCTTGGTTAGATTTTAGTAATGATTTTTGGGTAATTGTTAAAACTACTAGCAGGTTAGATAATCACCCTCCGTTCTCTGCCTGCACAGAGTAAGACGAGCAGTGCCGAGTAATTTCGGCAGGCCCCTCTTTACCCTCATCTCTGGCATAGTCCCTGGCCCGTCAGACACAGACCTTCTCCAAACAGTGGTAGCCTGCCAGGAGTCCAGAGCTCTTTACTACGGTGCAAATCCTGTCCGTGTTTTCTGAGAGCTGGGTTTCACAGAATTCACTTGAGCCATGTGCAACGAGTTCTGCAACTTAGACGGTGCTGGGTGGCCAGCGGCTGCTTTCACTGAGATCTGCGTTTTCTGGATTTCACAGGCCAGAGTTCTTCCATCCACAAAAATTAATCTGTGAATATGACCTCATTTATGAAATAGAGGACAAGCAGAGGCAGCCTTTTATAAGATGAAAGTGTAAATACTAGTTTTTCATCATATTGTATTATATGAACTGAGCGTTAAGTGGAAAGCAGAGGTTAGTACACTTTCAGATAAAAATCCAGGTTACATCACATTCAGAGGGGTAGTTCTGAAAATGTAAAATCAACATAAATCACGAAGATGAAAATTTATATTGTATTTCAGTCACTCAACAGATCATTGTTGAGCTCTTTGTGACAGGCACTGGGTTTGTAACAAAGTCAGACAAGATCCTATTTTCTTGGAGCTGTGTTCAGATAATAGTGGCAATTATCTTTTGAAATATAACTGCTAGGCATGATAACATGGTATTGACATACATTATCAGATTTAATGCATCATAGTCACACATATAATTTGTATAGATGAAGAAAGTGAAAATGTAACACATTTTTTCAACAAATTTAAATTTTATGCAGGTTTTACTGATGTATCTTTTTTAAGTGCGACAATGTCAGAACTGTCTTTATATACTCCTTTTTCTTTTTGCTGAAATACTTGACCTCCTCATTCTGTTTATAGGTAAACCTAAACATTGGAAGTAATCCTAACATTTTTCACATGGATTCTAAGTGACAGAAAGTGCTTTCTGTATTAGTAAAATCAGATTATCATCAATTGTCAGATTTTTTTGTTTAGTCTATTATATGTAGCTATTCATTCCTGTCATCGCCGAGCAGCGAGTTGTAACTTAGAAGTAAGCTCCATAGTTCTTCGCTTTTATTGCTAATTTCTTTCAAATTACAGCTTTCCAGATGAGTGAAATGTTTGAAGAAGCCGTAAAAGCAGTTCTGTAACAGTGGTATTAGGTTTTATTAGACTGAAACATAACATTGTGTTTTCAGTTTAGTAAAACATTACTTACAAACCACAAGTAGCTCAAATGTGAATCTGGCAAGTGGTTGTAAATAATTTTTCATTTGGGTTTTCTCTTTGACTCATTTAGTGGCATTTCAGTTTTGCCAGCCTTTAATGATTAAAAATACTTGAAGCTGGTTCCAAAATTGTCTACTGCAGAATTAGGGCTATATGTCTTGGCTCCTCAAGTTTAATATTCAGAGTGATCAGTTACAGTGGTAGTATGGCACCCAGTCCTAGTCAGAAGATTCCATGTTGGTTAACACATATTTCTCCTACTTGATGTAATAATGGCAACAGAACAGAGCAAATTTGACCAATGTTAACAGGAACACAAATTATCATATATTGGTAAACCAGAGTATTAGGATATATTTCCTAGAACAGTAACCAAAATGGGTATTGGATCCTTTTGGGTCCATTATTACCCCATTGTATTCTCAAAATTGTTCCTTAGTATTTTAACACAAGATGGCTTTGGATAAAGTGATTGGTCCATATACAGAAGTAGGTGGTTTACTGCTGTAAGAATTCTGGTGTATTTTCTAATCATACTGGATGAAGTTTGAACGGTAATTGTTAAGTAGTTTACTTTCTCATTCATCAGTTTATTACGTTTTTGTTATTTTTACCTTTTGATTTGTTTCTTCTTCAGTACATCAACAAAACCTTTATGAGATTTCCACAGATAAGGTAGAATACATAGATGATTCATATTATACATATTGATCATTTCATCCACGGGGAATAAAGGATGTTTGGTCACAAACTTGTCATTTTCCCTCTCTTCCATGGGTAACAACTTTTTGGAGCTTTTTATTAGAAATTTTTGAATCTTTTTTGAGTGTACTTGACCCACAATGTTACATAGTTTCAGACAATATAACTTAGCTATTTGACAAGTTGATACATTATGATATTTTCACAGCTGTAGTCACCATCTGTGTCATTACATCATTAATGCAATATTATTGACTATTACTTGTGCTGTGCCTTTTATTCCTATTCTGACTTACTCTTTCCATAATTGGAAGCTTGTGTCTTCCTCTCCTCTTCACCCAATTTGCCCAACTCCCCATCTGCCTTCCCTCTGGCAGCCATCAGTTTGTTAACTGTATTTATAGATCTGAATTCTGCTTTTTGTTTGTTTATTCATCTGGAGTTTAGGTGGGGGTTTTTTGTTTTGTTTTGTTTTTTATTTCCACTTAGGAGTGTAATCATGGTTTTTTGTCTTTCTCAGTGTGACTTAGATCACATAGCATAATACTGCCAGGGTCCATCTATGTTGTCTCAAATGACACAATCTCATTCTTTTTTATGGATATGTAATGTTCCATTGTGTATATATGTACCAGTTTTTCCTTATCCATTTGCCTCTTGATGGAAAGTTAGTTTCCTTACATATCAATTAAATACAATCCCTGTCAAAATTCCAATGGCATTTTTCAAAAAATAGGAGAAATTATCATGGAATCATAAAAGACCCTGAAGAGTCAGTCTTGAGAAAGAAAAAAGCTGGAGGCATCACATTTCCTGATTTCAGACTATATTTCAAAGCTTTAGTAATCAAAATGGTATGGTAGTGACATAAAAAGATACATAGAGCTGTGGAATAGAATTGAGAGCCCAGAAATAAACTTGTGCATATAGGGTCATGTAATATTCGACAGGAGAGTTGAGAATAGTCAGTGCAAAAACAATAGGCTCTTAAATGGGAACAGGATATTCACATGCAAAAGAAATTGGACCTGTATCTTAAATCACTCATAAAAATTAACTCAAAATGGATTTAGGACTTAAATTTAAGACCCAAAACCATGAAATTCCTAGAGGAAATTATAGAGAAATAGCCTGTTAACATTGGTCTTGCTAGTGATGTTTTGGATATGACATGAAAACCACAAGAACAAAAGCAAAAATCAACTAATCATCAAAAGCAAAAATCAAACGAGAAGCAGCAATTCCTGCACTGCACAAGAAACAATCAACAGAATGAAAAGACAGCTACAGGATGGGAGAAAATGTTTGCAAATCCTATATCTGATAAGGGGTTAATAGCCAAACTAGAGAAAGAACTTACGTAGTTCATAAACAACAAACCAAATAATCTGATTTTAAAATGGGCAGGAGCCCCCCGATGGCTCATTCGGTTAAGTGTCTGACGCCTCAGGTCATGGTCTTGCAGTTTGTGGTTCGAGCCCTGCGTTGGGCTCTGTGCTGACAGCTCAGAACCTGGAACCTGCTTTGGATTCTCTGTCTTCTCTCTCTCTGTCCCCTGCCCCTACTCAGTCTCTGTCTCCCTAAAGTAAATGAACTTCAAAAATAATAATAATAATAATAATGGGCAAAGGACCTGAATAGATATTTCTCCAAAGAAGACCACAAGTTCATGAAAAGGTGCTCAACATCACTAATCATCAGGGAAATGCAAATCAAAAACACAATGAGTTATCGCCTCACACCTGTTAGAATGGTTATTCTCAAAAAGACAAGAGACAATAAATTGCTGGTGAGGATGTAGAGAAAAGGGAAACCTTTGCACTTTTGGCAATGAAAATTGGTATAGCCACTGTGGAAAGCAGGTTGGAGGTTCCTCAAAAAATAGACCTACCATATCATCCAGCAATTCTACTTCCTTGGTATTTATTCAGAGGAAGTGAAATTACTATTTGTTAGAGATGTTTGCACTCCTGTGTTCATTGCAGCGTTATTCACAATAGCTAAGACTTGGGAACGACCTAAGTGTTCATCAGTGAATGAATGCATGAAAACAATGACACACACGCACAATGGAATATTATCTAGCCATAAAAAGGAGATGTTGCCATTTGCAACAACATAGATAAACCTTGAGGGGATTATGCCAAGTGAAATAAGTTAGAAAAGGCAAATACGATATAATCTCACTTGTATGAGAAATCTAAAAAAGCCAAACTAACTCGTAAGAAACAGATTGTAGAAAAGTTGCTACCGGGGTTGATGAGTAAGGGAAATGATGAGGAAGTTGGTCAGACTTAAAGTTACAAGACGAGTACGTTCTGAGGATATAACATACAGTGTGCAGACTTTAATTAGTATTGTATACTCGAAAGTTCCTGAGAGTAGATCTTAAATGTTCTTACCATAAAACAACAACAAAAATGGAAATTCTGTGTGGTAAAGAATATATTAACTTTATTCTGGTAAACATTTTGCAACATGTATGTGTGTCAGCACATTACATTGTGTATCTTTTTTCTGGTTTATTTATTTTGAGAGAGCATGAGCAGGGAAGGGGAGAGGGAGAATCTGAAGCACCCTCTGCCCTGTCAGCACAGAGCCTGACGTGGGGCTCAATCCCACGATCCATGAGATCATGACCTGAGCTGAAATCAAGACTCCGATGCTTAAGTGACTAAGCCACCCAGGTGCTCCCATCACATTGTGTACCTTATACAATGTTCCATGTTAGTTATATCCCAATAAAGCTGGAAAACAGTTAATTGACCCTACATGTGTAGGTCTGTTTCTGGACTCTATGCTGGTACATTATCTGCAGGTTTGTCCTTAATGTAATACCATGCTCTCTTGGTACTGTGGTTCTACAGTAATCCTTGAAGTTGGCTATTCTAACTCCTTCAGCTTTTATTGTTTTCAAAATTGTCTTGGCTGTTCTAGTTGTCTTGCCTCCCCATATATATTTCAGAACTACCTTGTCAGTTTCTGTGACTTGTCTCCTGGAATTTAGATTGAACTTGTGTTCAATACAGAGATCCGCTTGGGGAGAATTAACAACCGTTAGGGCTTTCATTTCATAAATATGGTTCATCTCCCTCTAGTTCTTAAGTTGTTAGTACACAGATTTTGAAGATATTTTTTAGATTTATGCTTAAAGTATTTCCTGTTATTTGTGCTATTGTAAGGTTACTTTTTAAAATTTTAGTTCCTTACCGTTCCTTGCTGGTATATGGAAATATGATGGATTTCTGTATATTTACCTCGTACTTTTTGTACTAGTTGTCCAGAGAAACAGAACCAGTAAGGTGTACTTACGTATGTGTATGTGCAGAAAGATTTATTTGAAGGACTTGATTCACATGATAATAGAGCCTGGGAAGTCTAAAATCTGTAGGGTAGGTCAGCGTTCTGGAGACCCAGCTCACTTCAGATGTCTAAAGGCTGGACAGCTGCAGAACTCCCTCCTGGAAGGGAGAGGTTTATTTTTGTTCCATTCAGGCCTTCAGCTGATTGAGGGAGGCCCACCCACATTATGGTGCACAAACTGCTTTCCTCACAGTCCACTAATTAAATGTAAATCTCCTCTAAAAACACCCTCACAGAGGGCCGCCTGGTGGCCCAGTTGGTTTAGCATCTGACTCTTGGTTTGGCTCAGGTCATGATCTCACACTTGGTGAGTTCGAGCCCCACATCTGGCTCCATGCTGACTAACTGGAGCCTTCTACGGATTTTCTCTCTCTCTTCCCCTCTCCCGCTTATGCTCTCTTTCTATCCCAAAATAAACAATTTTTTAAATAAAAAAATAATAAAACAAAGTAAAATAAAAAAATAAAAACAATAAAAATAAAATAAAATTTAAAAACAGTAAAAAAATAAAAACATCCTTACAGAAACATTCAGAATAATGTTTGATCACATATCAGGGCACCAGGACTAGGCAGGTTGACACATAAAATTAACCCATCATGGTGTCACCTTGTTAAATTAGCTTTTAACAGGAGTCCATTACGTTTCAAGTTTTATATGTGATTGTTTTTCTACCTCATAGTTGTATTAGTTTGTATTTTATTTTTTATTTTTTCTAACATTTATTTATTGTTGAGAGACGGAGAGAGACAGCATAAGCAGAGGAGGGGCAGAGAGAGAGGGAGACACAGATTCTGAAGCAGGCTCCAGGCTCTGAGCTGTCAGCACAGAGCCCGACACAGGGCTTGAACCCGCAGACCATGAGATCATGACCTGAGCCGAAGTTGGACACTTAACTGACTGACCCACCCAGGTGCCCCATTTGTATTTTAAGTTGAATTACTTTTAAGCTACTCTTTGAAGACAGTTCGTTTTGATTAAAAAAAAACAAACTTGTGTCAGGATTTGATTTTGTTCAGTCTTGTACCTGAAGCACTGAGGATGATCATTTGTTGATTGTTTTGTAACATCATATTGGACAGTAATATTTCTTATGTAATTTATATTCAAGGAAGAGCAATAGTTACAATAAAAGAAAGTGTAATAGTTCAAAAGAAATTAACCTGGACTTCGACAGGTTTGTTGGTGTTTCTAAATATTAAAATACCTGGGGCTCCTGGGTGGCTCAGTCGGGTGAGCATCTGACTTTGGCTCAGGTCACAGTCTTGTAGTCTGTGAGTTCAGGCCCCGTGTCGGGCTCTATGTTGACAGCTCGGAGCCTGCTTCTGATTCTGTGGCTCCCTGTCTCTCTGCCCCTCACCTGTTCACACTCTGTCTCTCTCTTCCTCAAAAATAAACATTTAAAAAATTTTTTTAAATAATATCAAAATACCTTTCACATTAATATACAACATTTAGTCCATTAGTTAGGAGGTAAAAAGAGCCATGCAGCACTAAACTGAACCATGTGTAGTTTTTATTTTCTTAGAGTTTGAGATGTCATCAAAATACAACACTGAAGAAGTTTAAGATATTGCAGCATAATGAGTGGACTTACATTATATTGTGAGCTGGTTGCCACAATAAGCTTAGCTGACTTCCATCATCTCAGATAGAAGGGAAAAAGAAAAACATATTCTTTCCCTTGTGATGAGAACTCTGAAGAGCCATATGTGGTTTAAGCAATTTCTGTTTTGTGGCATAATTGGTAGTAATCCAGAGTGGATGTTCAAAAGATAGTTAAGTACTGCCCCTCCCTTCCTGCCTGTAGTTTTGTGGGGTTTTCTTTCTTTGTGTGTTTTAGTTGTTTTTATTTTTTTTATGTCTTTATTTTGAGAGACAGAGACAGAGAATGAGTGGGGGGTGGGGCAGAGAGAGAGGGAGACAGAAACCGAAGCAGGCTCCAGGCTCTGAGCTGTCAGCACAGAGCCCTACATGGGGCTCGAACCCACGGACTGTGAGGTCATGATCTGAGCCGAAGTCAGATGCTTAACCGACTGAGCCACCCAGGTCCCCCTGTGTGTTTTAGTATTGAAGGTGCTGTATAATTTGTGTTGAATTCATTTGTTTGGAATGTTCATAATAGCTTCGCAATAGCTGTATCTGATATCTGATAATCCCACTTTCTACAAAGATGGATTAGTAAATATGGTCCTGATCAAAAATTGCTCCTGACCATGCATGTTCACATTGGTTAATTATGGGTTTTTCATTTCTATGCTTCGTATCAGCAAAAGCAAAGGTAATCACTGATTAATGTGTTATGACAAAAATTGGAAAAATATCTTACTGGGGAGTGAAGTATCAAATCCATTGACTCCTGTTTAAAAAAAGGAAACAGGATAAGGTCAGTTTTTCATAAAATGTTGGATACTTGACAAAAAAACCTTTGTTACCTTTATACCATTCATGAAATTCTTTATTTCAGATAAAAGCCAAGGAAAGATTTTTAGTATTTTGCCTAAGTTTAAAATACAACTGTAGGGGCGCTTGGGTGGCTCAGTCGGTTAAGCGTCCGACTTCGGCTCAGGTCATGATCTCGCGGTTTGTAGGTTCGAGCCCTGCGTCGGGCTCTGAGCTGACAGCTCGGAGCCTGGAGCCTGTTTCAGGTTCTGTGTCTCCCTCTCTCTCTCTGCCCCTCCCCCACTCTTGTTCTGTCTCTCTTTGTCTCAAAATAAATAAACTATAAAAAATTAAAAAAAATTTAAAATACAATTTTAATAGGGCTTTGTTTTTTTCCAAGGAGTTTTAAATTAATTCTTAACAGTAATAGGCAGTCTTTTAGTGTTGATTTTACTTGGGGGGACTAAACAGCAGATTACTTTGGCCTTTTCATTGCGTTACCAGTCACCTATTAAAGTCAGTGACCTCTCTGAATCTGTGTGTACTCCTATAAAATGAGGAGTTTGACTTAGTGACCTGTGAGTTGCCTTATAATAGTAGGATTCTGTGAGCTTACACTTTTAACAACCAACCACAGAAGTGAATGGCGAAGAGGAAGGGTGCTACGTGGTGATGAAGAATTTGGGTCACCAGTCTGTCGATTCATTTTGCAGGTTTTCGATGCTCATCCTGAATTAGGGTTGGATTCTTTGTTTTTACAAAAGACATATAGATGAATTTAATTGCCTTTTAAAAACTACTTTAACACATGGTTCATCTTAAAAGTAACTTGTTGTAATCAGTGAGCTGATGAACTTGCTTGGGATCCATTTAATCTTCTCTTGAAGTCTAACATACATGAAGATTTTTTGCTGTATCATTTTGACTAGGGTACACTTTTTAAATTTTAAAATGATAGTTGTTGGGGCGCCTGGGTGGCTCAGTCGGTTAAGTGTCTGGCTTCAGCTCAGGTCATGATCTCACAGTTGGTGGGTTCAAGCCCCGCGTCGGGCTCTGTGCTGACAGCTAGTTCAGAGCGTGGAGCCTGCTTCGGATTCTGTGTCTCCCTATCTCTCTGACCCTCCCCTGGTCACGCTGTCTCTCTCTGTCTCTCAAAAATACATTAAAAAAAAAAAATTAAAAAAATTAAATGATAGTTGAAAATAGATTTATGGTTTATTAGAACAATGTTACTGAAGTAAAATTCACATGTAGTGAAATGTAGATTTTAAGTTTACAGTTCTGTGAGTCTTGATAAGTATATAAACCTAGCTCAGTCAAAATACAAAGTATTTTCATCAGACTGGAAAGTTCCTTTATAATCATTACCTCTCCTCTAGCCCAGGGTGGGATTTTATTACCTATAAGGTACTCTTTTTGTGTCTCACTTCAATATAATATTTTTAGAATTCATCCGTGTTGTTCTGTATGTTAGTAGTTAGCTGTAGTGTAGTATTACTATACGTTACTCTATTTTATGACTGTATATTTGTAATAACAATAATTTGTTTATTTAGTACATCTTGTTGGCCATGTGGGTTATTTTTAGTGTGAGGCTGTTATGAATAAGCTGACAGGAATATTCTTGGACAAGCCTTTGTGGTTGTCTGTCTTTACTCATGTTGGGAGATTATCTCTGAGTGGATTTATTGATGCGTGGGATACTTATATGTGTCATTTATAAGAAATTGCCAAATGATTTTCCAAAGTGGCTGTACCGTTTTATACTACCATCAGCAGTGTGTGAGACTTAATAGTTTTCCATGTTATTGTCAACATTTGTTAGGTATTTTTAATTATAGCTATTCTTGTAGATAATTATGGTAAGCATCTTTTCATGTGCATTTGACCACTTGTATATCGTCTTTTGTACTGTATTCAAATCTTTTGGCTTTTTTTAAAATTGTGTTACCTTTTTTGTTATTTGTAGGAGTTTTTAAAATATATTCTAAATACAAGCCATTTGTATTATGGGTTTTTTCCCCCAGTTTTTGACTTGCCTCAGCATTTTTATAATTTTTTTAATCCTATGTTTCAGAGTGCAGAAGTATACTATTTTGATGAAACCCAATTCTTGTGTTTTCTTGTATGGCCAATGTTTTTATTATACTGACGTGAAATCTTTGGCTTATCCTGAGGTCATAAAGATGCTCATCTTTGCTTTATCTAGAATCTTCATAGTAGCTTAGGTTTTTGACTATCGGTATCAAATGAATTTTTGAATATTAGTGCAACAGACGTTCTGGTTTTCTCCTCTCGCTACCCCGCTGTGTAGGTGTCCACTTGTTCCTGCACCATTTGTTGAAACGACTGTCTTTTCTCTCTTGAATTAATTTTGGTGCCATTGTTGAAAACTCAGTTGTGTTTTATCAGGACTGTATGCTGTTTCATTGATGAGGTTTGTTTCTCCTGTTATACCAGTTAGGATTGATCCCTTAGCTTTATAGTTCCCAAGTCTTCCAAATTTGTTCTTCTTTTTTAAGATTGTTTTGGCTCTTTTAGGTCCTTTGCATTTTTACATAAATTTTTGAATTATGTATCCCAATTTCTGCTAAATAATAAAAAATATAAAATCTTAGTGGGGCTTTGGGATTTCAGTCTTAAAAATGTTTTTGGGGTGCCCGAGTGGCTCAGTTGGTTAAGCGTCTGAGTTTTGGGTTTGGCTCAGGTCATGATCTCATACTTTGTGACCTCATTGTTCATGACCTCCAACCTCGCATCTGGCTCTGCGCTGACATCACGGAGCCTGCTTGGGATTCTCTTTCTGACCCTCTCTGTCTGCCTCTCTCACTCTCTCTCTCAAAATAAATAAACCTTTAAAAAAATCTTTCTGGGAAGAATGGTTATGTTAACAGTATTGAATCTTCTAGTTTATGAAAACTAGAGCCTGGAGCCTGCTTCAGATTCTGTGTCTCCCTCTCTTTCTGTCTCTCCACCACTCATGCTCTGACTCTCTCAAAAATAAACATTTAAAAAAATTTTTTTAAAAAGCATGAGTTAAAAAAAAAACAACACATAAGACCAATCGATACATAAAATATATGATTAGGTTGCATTTTTTTTCTTCAGGATTTCCAAGGTGGTGGAAATTATTAATTGGTAAAATAAGTAACTAAGGAGATTTTGAGTGGATGGATTTAAAGTGTAGAATATTTTGAAAGAATTGATAGAATTAACTATAAAACCTATTATAGGTATGTCCAAAATAAAGTTTGCATATTTAGTACTTTATTAAACTATAGGATTTTTTGATGTTGTATTTGTCTTCATTATACTAGGAGAACAGGATAAATATTCACCTGTTAAAAGGCATTTCATTATATGGTCTTATGAACTGAATAGTTCGTCAGTATCTAAAAGAAAATGTATATAACTTCATGTAACTTCATTATTATTAAAATTAAGTTTGATAATGACCTAGAGGCCAGAAATAAATTAGAATTTTAGAAGAATTCTTAGAGACTTTAGCTGAGCATTAGATTGACTCAAAATCATAATACTGATTAATATTTAAGTTAGAAACATACTTGCTTCATGATAGTTCATTTCATATCCTTGTTGACTGTTAGATTTAGGCAGGATTTATTAAAATATAAACTATTTAAGAGACCACCTTATGTCTCTTTGCAAATTCTTGTGAAATTTTTTTAGTCTTAAATTCACATTACCAACAAATTCCCTTATTAATTTAAGTAACTGAAATAATCTCAACTGTGATTTTGAAAGTTACATTAATGTTAAAAATACTACTTAGAAAACCACCGGGAGTTGGTCTTGATATCTGTGAATCTGAACAGAAGGCTGTTGCCCATTTTAGTCTAAGCCTTAGAAGAGAAAATAGGGATTTAAATAGCTGGATGATTTTATATTTGATACAGGCAGAATTCTCTGGATGTTGAGAACTGTTAATGAATGAAGTGGGTTGTTAAGAATTCTTTTGTGGTGTTTCTTCTGAAAATATGCTCACCCACTTGCTCATTAATTTAACTACTGTCTTACAGGATCCATGTGCTTTCAGAACTCTTATGTGATTAAAAGGATTGTTTGACATTTAAAATCCTAACTTTAGTACTTTTTTTTTGCCTTTCCTTTAGGAGGAGCATATTATTTAATATCTAGAAGTCTAGGGCCAGAATTTGGCGGTGCAATTGGCCTGATCTTCGCTTTTGCCAATGCTGTTGCAGTTGCTATGTACGTGGTTGGATTTGCAGAAACTGTGGTGGAGCTGCTAAAGGTAATTTCCCCTTTTACACATTGGTTTCCCAGATCTTTATTGAGGGCTTGTGTGCCACTCCCCATGTTAGATGGTAGGAAAGCAGTGATGGACGCAAAACATGTCCTTCAAGAAGTTTAGTGTGGAAGATAGACAAAGAAAATGATGATACGATGTTATAAGTAGGTAGTTGTAGGAGACCTTGGCAACACAAAGGGTAATCACTTAACCTATATCCAGGAAAAGGGGGTATCAAAGGAGTGTAAAGAAGAGTTTTCCAGGGATGGGAGTCTAGGTGTTAGCAGGCAGGTAGGAGAGGTGGGGTGTGGCATGAAGGGAATATGAGAGAAAAGGAAACAAAGTCCTGGAAGAGTATGGTTTGTTTAAAAAAAACAAAACAAACAAAGACACCTGTAAATATTTCTATATGACTAGAGCACAAAGCAGCAAGAGATTTACAACTAAAGAGAGAAAAAAGGGTAAAATCAGGAAACGTATTGTTTGCTGTTAAATTGTGATCTTAATCTTGGTAAGAATAAGGGGCTGAGACATAATCCGATTGGTGCCTAAAGAAACACCTGACCACATTGTAGAGAATGGATCTGAGGGATCATAGGTGGAGAGGGAGATCATTTCGAAGGTTGTAGCTATTCTGGGAAAGGGATGGTGGCATACACTCAAATAGTGACCAGTGGGGTTGGAGAGGTGTGGTGAACTGGAGAGATTTTTTTTAAATGTTGAATGAGTGGACTTGGTGATTATTTGGTATTATGGGAAATTAGAGAAAGAGAAAGGATGATTTCAGGTTTATACACAGAATTCTCAATTGATGATTTAAATGGAAAGTAGTGGCATTCACTTTGAAATAGCAACACAGGACAGTTTACTTTGGGATGTCTCATTTAAGGAACCGGAGGTATATCCCAGTAGAGCTGGCCAGGAAGTAGTTGATAATACTGCGCTGGGGTTTAGGAGAGCATTTGATTGAAAACAGTCATTGGGATGTGTGTAGTTAAAGCAGTATAAGTGAAATAGGATTTGGCATATTTAAATAAGAACCTTGAGAGATACCTATGGTTGTTCATGTTAAATTAGGTTGTAACTGGTCTTCTGTGGTAGTATCCAGTACATTAGAAAGTGTAAAATCTGACAAGGATTGAAACTTAAATTGGCATTGACCTTCTCTGTATAGGCCAAAGAGATGGAGAAAAGCAAGGGCTGTAAGAAAGCAGGCAATATAACTATTAGGAATTCCTGTTTTTATGTTACTTAGTTTGTTAGCATGTTTAAAAAAAATTTTTTTAACGGTTTTATTCATATTTGAGAGACAGACCGAGTGCAAGCAAGGGAGGGGTAGAGAGAGAGAGGAGACAGAATCTGAAGCAGGCTCCGGGCTCTGAGCTATCAGCACAGAGCCTCATACGGGGCTGGAACCCATGAACCATGAGATCATGACCTGAGCCAAAGTTGGATGCTTAACCAGCTGAGCCATCCAGGCACCCCAGCATGTTTTTAATGTCACTGACATTAAACCACAAATATTTTTACTTGTAGAGTGGGAAGAGTGTGTGTGTTTTTGGACAACTACATGAAAGTTTATTCATCTCTTTTTCTTAGGCAGTTATGAAAGACCATTTTCAAAAGCATGAGTTTGCTAATCACAGTAAATACAAAATAGATTTCTTTAAAAAATCCTGTTAGTACTGCTTCAACATACTGTGATTTTTATTTGGTTGTTAGCAATTTCATTTTTGATTTATTGAGTTTGTATTAAATACAGCATTATTAATTTGATCATATTTTTGGTATCTTGAGATACTTGAAAGATACCTCAGTAGTACATAGTTATTGATTCCTTTTCCTTAGGCCTCCCAATTCATTCCATTGTCATTTATTGAACTTCTTCATGTAAGGCATTATCATGTCTCTGAAATGTTTCAAAAAAAATTAAAAGAGTTTACCTGAGTAGCTAATATTGTTCATTACGTTTATAATTCTCTTTTTCTAGGAACATTCCATACTTATGATAGATGAAATCAATGATATCCGAATTATTGGAGCCATTACAGTGGTGATCCTTCTAGGTATCTCTGTAGCTGGAATGGAGTGGGAAGCAAAAGTAAGTATAACATCATTGGAGTATCTGTACATATTTTTTTAAAAATGTTTTTTAATGTTTTATTTATTTTTGAGACAGAGACAGAGCATGAGCAGGGAGGGGCAGAGAGAGAGAGGGAGACACAGAATCGGAAGCAGGCTCCAGGCTCTGAGCTGTCAGCAGAGAGCCCGACGCGGGGCTCAAACCCACAAACGTGAGATCATGACCTGAGCTGAAGTCGGAGGCTTAACCAACTGAGCCACCCAGGCGCCCCCTGTACATATTTAATAAATGAACTTTTACTTTTGTTTAGGGACCACTGTAAAGTATGGTAATAAATTTAGATTTTGAAGATTCCTTAGTGGCCGTTTTCAGAGAAATTTATGTATCAGGTTATCTTCTATCTGACAAGGAATGCTTGGAGATAACAATCAGTCCAGCATTCAGTTAAACACAGTACTGGGGCGCCTGGGTGGCTCAGTCAGTTGAGCGTCCAACTTCGGCTCGGGTCATGATCTCATGGTTCGTGGGTTCAAGTCGCTCATCAGGCTCTGTGCTGACAGCTAGCTCAGAGCCTGGGGCCTGTCTTCTGATTCTGGGTCTCCCTCTCTCTCTGACCCTCCTCTGCTCACAGTGTGTCTCTCTCTCTCAAAAATAAAAATAAAACACTAAAAAAAATGTAAAACACTTAAACACAGTACTTTCTAACTTTTGACTTCCTACCTTCCCTCCCTTCCCCTAATCTTAATTTACATTCTTTAGAATCACTCAGATCAGTATGTTAGGAAGCCCAAATTATATTCTTGGTTTTGTAATTTATTTAAAAGCTCAATTTCAAACATAAACACAGGGGCAATAAACTTCAAGTTAGTGCCATAAGAGATCAGAGAAACTAATCTTGGCTCCTGGCTATTGAACTCTCAGAAATCTCGACTACCTAAGCCAGGACCACTGTTACTGGGAAGAATTGGTGAAATCACATGTTAATGTGTAGGCAGGGCACCCGGAATTACTTCTGTACTTTTGAGAGAATATTCCTCATCACAGCTCTCCTTTCCTGACTAATGCACATCCACACAGATGCTGCTGAGGATCTCCAAGTCCTTTCTAGATTTCTACATGTTTCCTTTTATAAATCGTGTAAGATCACATAGCTGTGCTGTATATGAGCCATGCTAATGTTTACCAGATCAAAAATTAGGAAAGTTGGAAAGAATAAGGGTTATTTTTTTTAATCATTAGTATAAAATTAAATCATTTACTTATACTTTTAACCAGTTGACTTTCCTGAAAATAATAGAATTTCATGCTACCTGGGACATGATTCTCATTTAAGCATTTTCTCTTCCCACAGATGACACAAGTTTTCTGGAGCATCTGCTCAACTTTGTTGGGAGGTTAAGAGTAGTGGAGGAGAGGTGGGGGTAGGGGGCAAAATAGTAAAGGGAGTCAAATGTATAAAATTGCAGTTCTAAAACAAACGTTACAGGGATGTCATATCCTGCAGGGTGACTATAGTTAACACTACTGCATATTTGAAAGTTTCTTTTGTTAAAGAGTAGCTCTTAAAAGTTCTCATCACAAGAAAAGACAAATTTTTAACTATGTATGGTCCTGGATATTAACTGGACTTATTGCTGTGATCATCGCACAATTATATGTATATAAATACTGAATCATTACATGGTACACCAGAAACTAAAGCATTGCTACACATCAGTTACGTCTCACGAAAACAAAACAAAAAGAGTGTAGGAGGAGGATGGTAGTTGTCATAGATTGTTCCCCCTAGACCCATTGCTACTTAGATCCTCCTCCCGGTTATTGTCTTCTTTCTGTACTTTTTCTTCTTTTTCTGTGGCTGTCACACATTCAGCGTTGCCTTTGGACTTGGTGTAAAACTTGTGTTTGTAGCAGATATGTTCCCCATGTCAACATCATACTTAAGGTGGAGGGTGCAGTAAATAGTCACAAAGGATGAAAAGGCTACAGTATCGTGGAATTTATAGTGCTTTCTGGTTTATGGGAAGGCATGCAAATCTTTAATTCATTTCAGAAATATGCAGGCTGGTTTTAGTTTGCTATCCATATTCTTCCTAGTGTATTGAACATTTTCAGATAGTTCTTCAAAGATTGTTCATTTAATAAAAGTTTATTGAGGGTTGCCTGGGTAGCCCAGTTGGTTAAGTGTCTGACTTCGGCTCAGGTCATGATCTCGCAGTTCATGAGTTCAAGTCCGCCCCCCCCCCCGCCCGCCCCGTGCTGACAGCTTGGAGCCTGGATCCTGCTTCGAATTCTGTATCTCCTTCTCTCTCTGCCCCTCCCCTGCTTGTGCTTTCTTTTGCGCTCTCGCTCTCTCAAAAAGAAGCATTAAAAAAAATTATGAAGTAAAAGCTTATCAAGCACCTGTTTTGTGCTGAGCACTGTTTGAGACGCTGGGGAAACACGACAGAAATCCTTTCCCTCATGGAAGTTACATGGTAGTGAAACTGAATCCGTGTATAGACATGAGAGATTTGATTTTGATTTTTCATGTTTAAAATTTCTAGGCTCAGATTGTTCTTTTGGTGATTCTACTACTTGCTATTGCTGATTTCGTCATAGGAACATTCATCCCATTGGACAGCAAGAAGCCCAAAGGTTTCTTTGGTTATAAATGTAAGTAAGAAAGATAGTATTTTTTTTAAAGGTGCATATTACAACATTCTGTTAGTAAATAAGATTAGAATATTTTAGATTCTTTGTAATAGAATTGATTTTGGTGCAGTCACTCACACTAATTGACCATCCAATTTAGTATTGTCTCCTTTATATATGTTACAGAGTAAAATTCCACTTTTATTTAACCCTTTGGTTTTTCATTACTAGCAACAAAAGATGATAGAATGTAGAAGAATCAGTGCTACTGAGGAAAGATGCTTTTGTTCTCTATAATCTAGGGACTTTGTACCTGAAATGGTAACTTTTGTTCTCACTTGGCTTTTTCATTCTTCCAGTTGTGTTTCAACACAACAGTCTCAAAGTGCCTAAACCTGTGAAAGAAATACTCATTTCTTGGTGTAATTGCAACTTAAGTTTTTCTATAGTAGACAGTAGAATTGTGAGACAGAATTTGTGGGAATTTTCCACAATTTTCACCTCCATAACCCTTTTCATTCTGCATCTGATTGTCACTGCTGGTGAAACTTGCTTGTCATTTGTTATTTCCCAAAATGTCTCTGTGTATTGCCTCCTCCACCCCCACTCTCCATGTACTGGATCAACCCATCCCGTCTCCACAGGGTAAAAGGGAGTAGGAAACAATAGTTGCATCAGCTTCAGAGAGGCTTACCACTTAGGGTAATGAATAGACTTGTCTTCAGTTGACCGAAACTCCTGGTTTTGCAGCTCTAGAGGAAGAGACCTAGCTTTTATATTCCAGAGTTGTGTAGTCCAGAGCTGCTCACACAGATCTGTGAAAAGATTCAGAATGTACCTCACTGCATTCTTCCTTCACAGAATCTTACTGGGAACAAAAATCAGCCAACCCAAACTGGAACCTAGACACCTAGGTGGTCTGCAGTCTGGTGTAAGCTCACTGATAACCACATACAGACCTAAGGTTATTTGTGAGTAGCACTGGTTAGGCTTATATCAGACACTGACTTAGTTGGCTGGGTGGTTTTCTGATAGGAATCGTTCCAAGGATTTTACCTGAACCAGCTACACCCACCCATTATTTGTGCCTGTTGGTCCTGCGTCGATAGTGTGATATTTGTTTTTATTACTGGTATTCATGCCTACTTCTAAACTGGGCTTTAAATTCTTTATTTTCTACATTGGGGGAACAGGTGTCTACTAGGCATGCCAGAAGTGAGGGTTAGTAGCATCACTTAGGTAGTTTGTTTTCTGTATTTTATGCTCTAAATTGTGGCATTTATTTTAATTACAAGTGATTTTTTCACTCAAGTTTTCTTTAGGATATAAAATTTTTTGAACATTTCTTTTTGCAACTTTATTTCTAAAAGAAGTGTTAAAAATTATAGTGGATGATTATTTCTAAAAATATTCCTAGTAATTATATATTTTCTGTTTGTGACTTAGGTTAACTTCAGAATAAGTACAAATTGCTGTTAGGCCACATTTTTCATTTCCTCGTCTTTCAGATCCTTGGCAACTTTACAAAAGTATTGCATAGTTATCTAGTATAATAATAAATAATGTATAAGCATTTCTGGATCTGTCTCAGTCTGAAATAAATCTAAATATATTTTAGAACATGCCTTTTTCTTGGTGATTGATACTGCTTTGTGGTCTGTCATTCATTTTACTAAGGTAGTGAAATACCAGATGGCTCCAGTCGAAAACCCGGCGCATGGTAGATACTCAGATACTGGACGGATAGGCGGAAGGTTAAATGACAGTTAATGGGTTATTTCAGTGTCAGGGCCCATCATAATAGATGAAAACAGTAGCACTAGTTAGTGCCTTGATTACTGTTGGAATGGAAAGAGACTTTACTTAGTTTGCTTTAGCTAAAATTCTGTGGAAGCCTGATGAGTTGTTCAGCATCAAAAAATTAATAGCACAGCACTAGGAAACAGAGAAAGGTGTACAGATAGTATGTAGGTTGGATGTAAGAAAAAATGGTTCCACGTTAGTATGATGTTTTTTTTTTTTTTTTTACCTCCTTTCTTGTTTCCTTGACTGACCCCGGACATGGAGAAGTTTGTCCATGATTTACATCTGGACTAGTGATGATAATCAAGTTAGAGGTGCTTGAAACATAATTAGTAAGGTATGCGGAACAGTAGCCATGAGCCAGGTCAAATTACCATTTTGACTGTAAACTGTTCCCTCATATAAGAATAGAGGAATGCCAGACTTCAACTAGGAAGTGTTCAAGAATTTACCAGTGACTTGAACTAAAGATGAACAAGGGCTCATGCTTATGTATCACTCACACTTGACCTAAATTATAATGGTGCAGT
This sequence comes from Cryptoprocta ferox, assembly GCA_028646485.1. Lineage (NCBI taxonomy): Eukaryota > Metazoa > Chordata > Mammalia > Carnivora > Eupleridae > Cryptoprocta > Cryptoprocta ferox. The sequence goes on from CM053572.1 coordinate 18,751,089, forward strand.
CTGCTCTCCATTAATTGCCAAAGACATTTTGTTCTCCACAGCTGAAATATTTAATGAGAACTTTGGACCGGATTTTCGGGAGGAAGAGACTTTCTTTTCTGTTTTTGCCATCTTTTTTCCTGCCGCAACTGGGATTCTTGCCGGAGCAAATATCTCAGGTGATCTTGCGGTAAGTATTACAAAGTACTTTTGTATAAAAAATGGCATATGTGTATTTGTTTATTTATTTATTTTTAAAAGTAGACTTAAAATTTTTTTCTTGCCTTCTAGGATCCTCAGTCAGCCATACCCAAAGGAACGCTCTTAGCCATTTTAATTACTACCGTGGTTTACATAGGAATTGCAGTATCTGTAGGTAAATAACCATATGGTTCTTTATGTGTTTCAGAAATTTCGTGATGTACATACTTGAAGTATTTATTTCCATGACATTTATCTCTCTAACTTTTAAATTCAGAAATATTTCAATAAAAAGATTTAGAGTTGCATATTTTAACTCAGAAAGAGTTTTAAGTAAACTAGTAATGATTTTATAGGCATTCAGACTACCAGATGCTCTCTTTTTTTCTCTAAGATTTTTATTAAAGTAAGTTAGAAAATTATGTAAAGTCTTATTTGCAAACTCTTAAATTTCACTGAGCTACAATTTATAGAAAATATAATTCACTGATATAGAAATAAATGCATTTTACTTTGTGATCTTTATAAAATTTTTAGTATTTTTGTTTATGGTTATTTTATATGTTAATCTTACTGCATATGAAGACTGTTTCAAGACATTTAAACAACGTTTGGCATTTTCTATCAAAAAAAAAATTTTGGTAAACAGGACATACTGGATCAAATGAAAAGCATTATGAAGTCTTACTAAATTGAATGAAAATGGTTTTAAACCTTTTATTACATTCATGAAATCATGGCATTTTAGAACTTGTAAGGACTTAAGTGGTCATCCATTCTCTAAATCACTGTTTTGCACGAGACTGAATGAAAGCCTAGAGATCTCCCTACCAATGATAACTGACACTTGATTTAAAGAATCTTTTTCGTGGCAAAAAGGGATTTTGTTTTGTTTTATAATGAATTCTTTAAAGGATTTTAGTAAAGTAAGTTCTTTAAGGCATTCTAATCCAGAAAAAAATAAGTAAATATTGATTTACCTATAATTTACATGTAGTGAATATAGATAAATTATATTGGGTTTATTACACTTTAGCAAAAGTGAAAAGTGAGTTTTCTTTACCCAGAAAACATATATTCTTGAATCGTAAGCATTGTTTTAATGCCTAGATTCAAGTTTTCCAGTTAAATGTCTGAAGCATAGTATGAGAATAAAGCTTAGTTTAATATCAGTGTAAAGAATCAAACTCCAAAATCATAGACCACAGAATAAAAGGTTTTCATCGTATTGCAGTAAGAAAATTTTCTTAAATGCGTATTTATTTTTGAGAGAGAGCATGAGTGGGGGAGGGGCAGAGAGCGAGGGAGGCAGAGAATCCAAAGCAGTCTCTGTGCTGTTAGCACAAAACCTGATGTGGGCTCGTTCCCATGAACCATGAGATCATGACATGAGCTGAAGTTGGACACTCAGCCGGCTGAGCCACCCGTGCACCCCAGGAAAATTGTATTTGTGTCACATTTTCAGTGATTTGTTGTGAAGGAATGACAGAACTCTTTTTACAAAGTCTCCTGCTAATTTGCCTAAACGTAATTTTGAAACTTCATTAAACAAGAATTGGAAATGATAATATTATCATGGTGGGCTAAATTCACATTTAGGAAAGAAGCTGGATTTCATATATCCTTTCAAGTCTATGTATATGTAAATTTCTGAAATTCATTTAGGAAAAAAATATATATATATAAGCTTAGCAAAATATTTTTGTGTTCCCCTAAAAGTTCTGGCTCAAGAACATTTAGTTTTGATTTAAAGAAGGATATAAGTGATTATGTTTCAGATTGAAAAATAGTTATAGCAAATAAATGTTTTCTGTTTGTATCTGACTCCCTAACACTGTTGACTGCTTTCATTCTGTCCACATTAGCCCTTGGAGTGTCCATTGTCCCTGACACTCAGGAGCAAGACCAGCCTACATCAGTGGTGGTGTAACTAGTTCAAAGTAATGGAACCTTTTTTCACCCACTTTTCACTTTTCACTCCCGTGTGGAACATCAGAATATGAGACACTTGAAAGCATAGCTGCTTTAGGGTAGACAGGGCTCTCTTCTCCTCTCACCCAAATGGTTTCACATGTACCTTGAGAGAAACATCGTTCTACAAACACTGCTCTGAGAGTTAGATGAAGGAATTGAGGACAAAAAGGACTTGACGTTGGCTGTCTAATCATTAAAATGTTCTCCCTGTCAAACTTAATTTTCTGTTTGTTGTTCACTTGGGGCTACAATGTTTATTGTTTTTACCTCATATATGATGAGACAGGAGTGTTAAAGTGCTTCAAAAGTAAAAATATATAAAGTCTAAGGAATAGTAATTACCAATAGTTAACACATCATATGTTGTTTCAAATAGATGATTTTCATCAATAAAATTTTTAAATGTCATATTAGTTTTCAGTTTTGCACAAAAATAGAGAGCTTTTTCTAATAAACTATCACCCAGTTTGAATGAAGTTATCAAGAATTAATAGTATATGGTTAATCGTGTTTCACCTATACCAATTCCTTCTGTCTCATGGGTTATTTTTAATCAAATCTCCAATAATCATGTCTTTTCTTAGTATCAGGGTAGGCTTACTTGAACCAGAGGTTTAAATAGAATTATAATTCACTGATACTCAAATTGCTTTCCTTCACAGAAGATTGATACTACCTGAAGTCTGATCTTTGGCACGTTTCAAATATAAAATAGTTGGAACAGGAAAACATTTCTGCCATTTTGAATTCTTTCAACACAGCATGTTTATGTTCTCTTAAAGACATCCAAACCAAATAGGCGTAGAAATAGTTTTGCTCATTACCATTTTCCACAACTATATGTGCAGGGTTTTTAAGCGTATATTTGTATAATACTAGTTTCTAATAAGGTTTTGTTTCACTAAAATATTGGGGATCATGATGCTTTTTAAATTATGTTCCAGGTAAATCTATCTAAACTATAAATGCTGTAAAAGTAAACGCTGAAAATGTCAGTACTGTTAACAAGTATATATATTGTACCATAATTGCTTTATGGATATATGTAATTTTGAAATGAATATAAATTTGAGCTATCTTACTTGTTCTTATTGTCCCCTGAACTTCAGGTTCTTGTGTTGTTCGAGATGCCACTGGGAACGTTAATGACACTATTGTAACAGAGCTAACAAACTGTACTTCTGCGGCCTGCAAATTAAACTTCGACTTTTCATCTTGTGAAACCAGCCCTTGTTCCTATGGCCTAATGAACAATTTCCAGGTGAACATCATATTTGTATTACTCAGACGTTTATCTAGAGGTCAGACTGCTATCCTATTTGGGCATTCAGAGTCCAGCACTAACTTAGAAGGGAGGGCTTTTGTTACTTTCTATCCAGATACGTGTTGGAAAAGTCTGTAGATAACTAATTGGAGAAATAGAAAAATTTTGAAAGGGTTAAATCTGAAGCTCTTCAAGAGCAAAAGGGCTCCTGAGAGTAATACTTCTATATTAGAGTATAATATATAGTACATATACATAGTTTCAGAAAACAAGGAAGCCTCTCACACATGGTCATATTTGCTGGGTCTATTTCTAGATTCTTTATTATGTTCTATTGATGTTTGCATCTATCCATCCACCAGTAACATACATTCTTGATTAGAGTAGTTGCATAATAAGTCTTAAAGTCAAGTAGATTGATTTCTCCCACTTTATCCTTTTTCAAAATTGTTTCAGCTATCTTAGCTCTTTTTGTTTTTGCATAAAAATTCTAAAATAACCTTATGTTTATCTGAAAAAAAGTCTTGCTGGGATTTTGTTAGGAACTGCTTTAAACTCGTATATCAGTTTAAGGGGAATGACATGTTCACTGTGTTGAGTGTTTGAATCCATGAAGGCAGTATGTTTCTCCATTTATTTAGGTCTTTGGTTTCTTTCATCAGCTTGTGTAGTTTTCAGAATACAAGTCTTATACCTGTTTTGTAGATTTACACAAGTATTTCATGTTTATTTTGAGTTTTTTAAATCCATACTTGGAATGAGTGGTTTTCTAATTAGAGGTGTCTTCATAATTGATTTATATATAAATTCCTTTTTAAAAAAGCACTGAAGACTATCAGTAGTGTTATTTTATTTAGTTAGATAAGGTCCATATAGTCATACTGTGCTAACCTATCATCGAACAACAGAATTCAATTTTTGTTGTTGTTGTACTTATTTATTTTTGAGAGAGAGATCACAGGAAGTGCAGAGAGAATCCAAAGCAGGCTCCGCATTGTCATCGAGGAGCCTGACGTAGGGCTTGAATTCACGAACTATGAGATCATGACCTGAGACAAAATCAGGAGTCAGACGGTTAACCGACAGGCCACCCAGGCACCCCCAAAATTAAGTTCTTAATAGATGCTTGAGGGTTTGTGACCTTTTAAAACATTTGAACTGTGTAAAAGATAATACTGCTTGTCCGGTACCTGGAGGATATCAGTCCTTCTCCCTTTTATTATTACCTCTACAAGGTTCTAAAACCAAAATGAATTTTTTTGTAAAATTTATGGGTGTTTACAAACAGAAGATTATACTTAAAAGAAAAACTAAAAATTTTGTTTCCTGGTGTTTTTAAGGTTTAGTATAATTGTAATAAAGAGAATAATTGAGAATTTACTATATTTTAGGACCATATAAATTTCATGTAGAATAGTGAAATTTTGCAGTAAGATTTCGTAAGGTTTTAATGGCATTTTTATTTTTTGTAGTTTCAGCAATTGTCTGCATTTTCAGTGGTTATAAATATTGAACCCAATTATGTAACAGAAGTTTGTTTTTTTCTAGTCACAAGACTAGGCATAGTTGTAGGCATGAAAGAAAGTATTCATATCCAGCTAATGATCTAGGCCAATTCTGACATTGATACTGTGTATGAAAGGCACAAATGTTGATCTCTGCCCAGTGACTGAAAATGCCAATCAGATTTCTGTGTTGTTGCCTTAAAATACAAAAGTGTGTTGTCTTTATCAAGTCTAATATGGACTCGGTAAAGCAAAGAACAGCTTGATTTATGTGAAGCTGCTTTGCCAATATAACTAAATAAATTTTTAAAAATTTTTACATATTTGTGTACATCTACATGCACATATACTTATCCTCTTCTCTTCTTCTTCTTCTTCTTCTTCTTCTTCTTCTTCTTCTTCTTCTTTTTTGTGGTGCTTCACTGCATGGAATGTACTTTATATGTGCAAATCTGCCTGTGTTTAAAGACACCCAGTTCCATGAAATTTTCTTGAACCTCACATCATCAACACATACTCACATTTCCCCCATATGAAATCTTACCATTTGTTTTACTTTCCACTTTTCTACCTTTTACTAGACTTTTGTCTTTTTTTCTCTTACTAGAGAGAAGACCTTTATTTTTTGTCATCTTTGTATCATGTATTGTAGACAACACTGACATTACCATTATGTACATTCATTATCACTCACATTGCTATTCATTTTATCCTAAAATGGGAAATGCAGAGATTGTGGGGTAAATATATAACTAGAAAATAGGAAACTTAGCAAATTCTAGAAGGATAGTGTTTCTAGATGCTAAGCATGGAGCATTATTTACCTCAATTCAGAGGTGATAGAAGAAGAGAAAACGTGATTTTTTCCTCAAAACATGAGAAATGAAAGGTTATGGTTATATGTAATACTTGTGGTGTCTGTTTTGCCTAAATCCAGCAATGTATCATATTCTCTGTTCTTTGCTCTCTTTTTTCCTTCATTTCCCATCTTTGCACTTATCTTTGAGATCATTATGGACAGGCACGCAATTTTGGATTTGAAAAGTATATATAGCAGAAATCAAGTCTGTTCATTTTTATCTTGGTCCATCTTATCTGTCCTTTATAATTTCTTTCCCCAAAGACAGAAGTGGCAATGCTCATCTAGTATTAATGACCATGAAACATAGTGATTGTGAAAAACATATGGCATATATCTAACTACCAAATTGTGACTAAAGGGCTGAATAGAAAATCATCTTTTCACGACTTTTTTCTCCAAGAAATGCTTAGAGAGGTCAATGCTAATATTTTCTCAACCACTTTAAAGTATTCTTCATTTTTAATACTAAGTCTTTTGAAAAATCAGGAAAGATACTTAGGTCAAACATGGTGGAATTGTCAACACATGAAACCAGATGTATGCATTATGGCCAGGGATTGTGCCTATGGCTAACTTTCCATCTGGTTTAAAGTATAAAATTACAGTCAAGGGTAAAATAGTCACAAACACCTTAAAACCATATTTCCTTGTCTCCTTCTTCTTAGTTGGCATGGTCTTGATCAATATAAGTGAAAAGTAAATCTCTGCTAAGCAAGAAATGAATCTAAGTGATGATCATCATTCACTACTGGTGGAATTTATAATGGATGGGTCCAGTGGACAGTACCTGAATCCTCCAGACAACTTTTTCACCTCAGTTTTTGTGTTTTCACAGTTTTCAAAGATGTGGAAGGAACAGTGCAATACCTGGAATACCCGTATACCTACCTCTTCACTTAAATTTGCCAGATGTTTATGTTTTGCTCCATGCCTTTACCTTTGTATATGTGTATATTCTTTTTGTTCTCAAATATATGAGAATTAATCATACACATCATGAAATGCCCATCAGTTTGAACTGTTTGAAATTTTATCTATAAGCACAGTATAGTTATCCCACTTCAGGAATTCACTGTTGTTGAAGTACTATTACCTAAATATATATTCCATCTTCATTTTCCCCACTTGATCCAGTAACATCCCTTACAGCTATTTTTCTTAGATCCAAGATCCAGTCTAGGTTACGTATGGCATTTAGTTACCGTGTTGTTTTAAAATCGTTTAATCTAGGAGTTTCCAGCCTGCCTGTTTTAATCTTCCAGGGTGTTGCTATTTTAAAGACTCCAGGCTTGTTACTTTGTGTTTTGCCCCTCAGTTTGGATTTATCTGGTTGTCTTCTCATAATTTAAGTGACCAATCCATTTTTTAAAACTTCCTTAGGGAAATTTTTGAACACATACAAAGATAGAGAAAGCAGTGTAATGTACTTGATCAGTTTTTATCAATCACCAGTGCTTGGCTGACTTTGTTTTATTTATAACTTTCTACTTCCCACATTATTTAAAGACAAATCATAGAGTTACATCCTTTAAGGGAGAAATATTTCCACATTAGGCTCCAAAAGTTGATGTCTCTTTTTAAAAAGAAAAAACATAACCACAATACCAATCTCCTAGACAGAAAGAAAGAAAGAGAGAGAGAGAGAGAGGAGGGAGGGAAATAGGGAGGAAGGGAGGAAGAAAAAAGAAAGAAAAAAACAACCTGAGAGAGAGAGAGAGAGAGAAAGAAAAGAACAGAAAGAAAAAGAACCTTCCTGATAGAAGTGCATTGTACCATCTTGAAATACTTTTGCCGGGAAACTTGTACTTTGTTCTGATGCACTGTCTAGATCTGTCAGTTCACTAGAAATACAGAGGTGAGGGCAACGGGTTAGATAACACAAGTTGGAGGTGCAGTCGACAAAATCCACTTGTGAGGCTTCTGTAAGAGAATGACTTAAAAATAATAAAATGTAAAGGAAAACAGTGAACCTGCTGATTGAAAAAGACTTGAAAAACATATCAACCATATTTAATGTGTGGTCTTTTTGTGGATCCTGGTTTAAACAAACTATTTAAAAAGGCAAGAAAAGGTAGACAACTTGGGGAATTTGAATGGTGATAGGCTATTTAGTGATGTTAAGGAACTACTTTTTAAACTGTGTCAGTGGCCTTATACTTACAGGGTTGCTGTGTTTTTTTTTTTTAATTTTTTTTAATGTTTTATTTATTTTTGAGAGAGAGAGAGACAGCGTGAGCAGGGGAGGTCAGAGAGAAAGGGAGACATAGAATCTGAGGCAGGCTCCAGGCTTTGAGCTAGCTGTCAGCACAGAGCCCGATGCAGGGCTCAAACCCACAAACCGTGAGATCGTGACCTGAGCCGAAGTCGGATGCTTCACCGACTGAGCCACCCAGGCACCCCGTAGTAACAGTTTTTAAAAGATTGTACCCATGAGAGGTACATACTGAAACATTTATTTACTAAATGATGTTTGGGGTTTGATTCACAATGTGAGATTCCTCCTGAGCTGACAATTGTTGAAAGTGTGTGACAGATACTTGGTGGTTCATATGCTATTCTGTTTGCTGTGTGTCTGAAATTTACCAAATAAAAAGATGCAAAGTGAGGGCTACTGGTAAATCTGTTTTAGGAATTTGTAATGCACATAACCATTACTACTGTTTGTTATTATCATATTTCCCCTGATGTTAGTCTCCTTCATTAGCACAATAAAGATGTATAGTATTTTGTTCTTTCCTGAATTGTTTCTAAGACTTAATTTTCCCTTTCTGTCACTTTTTTAAGGTAATGAGCATGGTGTCAGGATTTGCACCATTAATTTCTGCAGGTATCTTTTCAGCCACTCTTTCTTCTGCATTAGCATCCCTTGTGAGTGCTCCCAAAATATTTCAGGTAGGTATTTTCCTGTTACAAGCTTTATTGAAAGGGAAGTTATAGTAATCTATTTCACTTTGGAATCCTTAAATTTTTTCAAGTCTTTCATTTGCCTTTATATGTGTATGATATATATATATATATATATATATATATATGATAAATATATATGCATGCACACATCTCCAGACAGGTGTGTTTACTTTTGTGAACATTTCTATTTATATAAACATTAGTGCATTTACCTACTGTGAGGGTATAGCCCTTTAATTGTCTTTCTGGAAATGGTGATGGATTTTTGGTTTTTCAGCATACTCTCATTGCACAAATTTTATAATGTCTTACTAAGAATGAGGAATGCAGTCCAAGCATAAATCGAAAGAATTAAAGGGCCTTGTGTGCCTTAGCATGATGACAGCCTTTATGTTTTATTTTATGAACATTTGAATGCCTGCTATATGCCACACATTGTGTTAGCTACTCAGCGAATAAAGATGAATGAGGCACATGTTATCTCCCTTTAATGAGCATTAAGTAAACAGCTAACACTAAATAGGAAATACTTTTTATTACTGATCCAACCAGTGAAATGTTGATTCTGCAGCATTGTTCTTGATATTATAGTTGTAGCCAGTGAGTAGAGTCAATGCAGAATATATCTCTTAAAACAGTTTTTAGTAAAGTTTTACGAAAAGTGGTTAACTTTTATAATTAGGATTTTTATCTGCTTTAAGTCTAGGATTCAGACTTTTTTGCATTGATACAGGTCACACCTATGTCATACTCCTCAAGTTTTCAGATTTCTTTTATTTGTATGCTTGCTTCTCTGACATTTTTCTTCCTAACAGAATTTTGCCATGACAATGGGGTAAGGTAGATAAAAACTTGAGTGGTTTTCTCTACCAACTACCTTTTGATACTTGAAATGTTTGATCTCCTTGACGTAGTGGGAAGAAAGAGGACCAAGAAGTAGAAAACTTGTGTTCTCATTCTGAGTAACCTATTATAACTGTAAGAAAATCTGTATGTCTAATTTCATTATATTTCCTTTAATATTTGCTTTTCTTCACTAGGCTCTATGTAAGGACAACATCTACCCAGCTTTCCAGATGTTTGCTAAAGGTTATGGGAAAAATAATGAACCTCTTCGTGGCTACATCTTAACATTCTTAATTGCCCTTGGATTCATCTTAATTGGTTAGTCATACAAATGATGTGCTAATATAGGTTTTGGAACATTTATAGTATGAGCTGTAAATACTGAATTATAAACAAAATCTTACTTTGCCTAGTAAACTAAGTTAGTTTTTTTGATTAAGTGAAAGTGTACATAGAAAATACAGCAAATAATAGTGCTCAAAACATACTTGCAAAAATTATTACCATCAAAGGGAACTCCTAGGTTCTTGTCCCTTAAACAAATAAAATAATAGCGTACAGGAAAGGATTTCAGTACCTCTCCTGAAGGTAGAGGCTTCTCTGAGCTACTTTTGCCTTTGATCACAAGTGAGCTAAATGAGTCTTCCACTGCTAAAGATTGACAGTGAACTTTTATTAGAAATCTGAATTAGACCACCGAGTATGGAAACTAACTCTAATGTAATGCTGCTAGGTATCTATTTCATATGGCTACTTTTGGAGAATAAATCACTAATGTTGAGTAAAGTTTCTTACAGTCCAACAGTTGTCTTTAGTAGTGGATATCTTAAAGAAACTTGCATATATACCCAAAGAACCATATCCAAAGATGTTTTTAGTCTCATTGTTTATAATAGAAAATGAAAGCAACTTAAATACCTATTAACAGAAGAGTGAAACTGCAGACTAATATTGGGGAGTAAATATAATGAATAAGCTTTCTCTTCATGTGTCAGAATGAATGAATCTCAAATTAATAAGTGTAACCAATCAAATTACAAAATGACACATATGGTATTTGTCTCACTTTGGAATTCCCCAAAACATTCCTGCATAAAACTTGTGGAGTATATATGTGTTCAGTAAAACTGTATAATGTCACTGGAAAAATACACCCACTTTGGAAGAATGAGGTATAAAGCATTCAACTACGGACCCAAGGGTCAATTTCTGAAAAGTAAAGTATACGAAGTATATATTGCAAAATACAACTACTCATTAAATCTGAAGTGTAGGTACAGGGGTGTTCCTTACGCTATCATCTAAAGGCTTAAAATAATTTGATTTTGTTAAAAGTTACAAAATGTGTAACATTTTGTATATATTTGTACATATTTGTGTATGTATATGTACATTTGTATATTTATACAAATAACATCCGTATCATTTATAACATCCATAAATACCCCTCATGTTTCTTTTGCAGCTGAACTGAATGTTATTGCTCCGATTATCTCTAACTTCTTCCTTGCATCGTATGCTTTGATCAATTTTTCGGTGTTCCATGCATCACTTGCAAAATCTCCAGGTGATTTTTCATTTTCTTAAAGTTCTGTAAATGTGTTAATGTCTTTGATTTTAGAGAAAATAAAACTTGAACACATTTTAAAAGATGGTATTGTGAGTAATTAGCCCATTAATGCTCATTCAACCTTTACAGTAGAGTCAAGTTAAGCGAGTCTTCAAAGGTCTCTTTATCATTAAGTTTACTGGTAGTGTACTGTTTCTTGTCTTGGAAGTATTTACGATAGCGTTAATCTCAAACTCTGACTAATACTATGAAAAAATTATTTTCTCCCAGTTTTTATTGTTTATTCTAAGAACATGGTTATGATACAGCCAACCTGCCCAGAAAAATATTTTTAAAACAGTAAATTCTATGGAGTTGTGTTGTAAAGGGTCTCTAGGAACTGAAAAACTGCCCCATATGCTTTCAGTGAGGGCTTTTTGTTCGAAACCATAACAACAGTTGGACATCAGGGAAAGAATTGAAGGAACAAAAGCACTTTTCCTTCTAAGGATCTAAATGCCTCTCAGAACAGGGAAGATAAAGTATGGAACGTGGGACACACACATCTTAGCTTCAGTCTTTCCTTTAAGAATATAAATTTTAGAGATGGGTATTTGTGGCTGTAAAAGGATAACACGAGAGATGGTTATATCGGACTCTTCTTTGTCTTGACTGTATTAATATCAGTATCTTAGTTGTGATATTGTATGGCTTTTCAAGACGTTATCATTGTGGTAAAACTTAGGTAAAAAGTCCCCAGAATCTCTAAATTCTTTCTCACAACTTTGTGAGAATCTGCAATAATTTCACAATTAAAAGTTTAATTTAAAAAAAGGCTATGGAGTGAAAATTTGAAAGCATGGTCTTGAGCCTTTTTTTAGAGTGAACGTAATTCATAATTACTTTATTATATGGGAAGAGAAGTTTGTATACCCAACTGTTAATTTTTCTAGCAAGTAGATGAATTTTTAACGATTTTCCGGAAAATTTTTTATAAACTCTTTTGTGTATACATTAGAATATGGATATATTTCATGCTAAAATCTAGAACATACAGGCACACTATTAAAAACTCAATTTGAAACCTTCTTTCAGTATTTTGTAGTTTTTAGCATTCACTAAGATAGGTTGATCCATAGAATTAAGTAGAATTAAATACATGTGCTCTCTTCATGGCCTTCAAAAATTCTAAGAATAAATTGTGCTCAATAATGCTCCATGAATTTACTTTTACAGATTAGCCTTATACTTAATGTTTAAAGCAGCCACAAAGAAAGCTATTTTGTGCACACATATGTCCCATTGTCTAAAGCAGAGAAGGTATTTCACAGACTTGTATGTGTCTGTTTTATTTGTGATTGTTAGGATGGCGACCTGCCTTCAAATACTACAACATGTGGATATCACTGATTGGAGCAATCCTTTGCTGCATAGTGATGTTTGTCATTAACTGGTGGGCTGCATTGTTAACATACGTCATAGTCCTTGGGCTGTATATTTATGTGACCTACAAAAAACCAGGTCAGTACTTCTTTATATTTATTATTTCAAGCTAGAAGACACCTAGAAGTTCTTTGTTACTTTTCCTATCTAAGCTTCATCTTCTGTGTACTTAAAAGGTGTTTTGTGTAAAACCTAAAATACTTCACTTCCAAATATATGTAATTTTAGTGAAATAATTACCACAAGACTTTTATTCTATGTAATTTCATACTTGCCCATAAATTTAACTAATCCTACTTATAGAAAAATGACACATTTGTATTATCAACATTGTGGTGACCCTCAATGTATTTTAAAATTTTCTTTGGAAGGATTCTATTTTGTAGAATAGCTCTTGTAGTAGCTGTTAGCCTAATAAGCGTATGTGTTAGTACTGTGGTCTTAGCACCTGCTTTAGTAAGTAACGTGGAATGAACGGTATATTAGAAAGACGTAGTATCTTCCTGCTAGTTCACCCTATAGCAGGGAACATTTGACAAACATGTTCTAACTGGGAAATAGTTAAAGATTTCCCAGAACGTGTTGCATTGATAACTCTTGGGTCTATCTCTACATAAGAAGATGATCCTCAGGTATATTGGGACTGGTCCAGTGTACTGTGGTAACTGTAACACTGAGGGAAGAGCCAGTGAGAAAGGTTGGACAAGTTTTGGCCCCAGTAGACGAGCTTAGGAAGAAATGACAAGAGTAGCTGCAGTGTCGTCATCTGAAACTGTGAGGAAGCACTTTGTAATCCAGATATGATGCAATGAGGTTTTGGATTAGCGTGCTGGCTTTAGAAATGAAATGGACAAAGAAGGTAATGTTTTAGCCATCTTAGAAACAATTATTTCTCTAAAGTAACAAATTTCTAAGGTCATATTTGGTGTCCAGGCTGTTTATTCAATGCAGAGTGAAATTTGCCTGTTCCAGTAACTTAAACTGTTAAGTACTATCAATGGTACTTTCAAAGTTTTGCAGTATTTCAATCAGTGATCGCCTCTTTTCCTTTAGGCCTCTGGCTCCGTAATTTTAAAATTATTTGTGGAACATTCTTTTTTTTTTTTAACTTTATAATTAATTGTCAGATTGGTTGTAGAACATTCTTGAGTTGCATGCACAGCATGTCTGTAGCCCTATCACCTTGGTCTTCTAAATTGTACTTTTTCTTTAAATGCAATTCTAGTTCAGAGTCGCCTTATCATAGTGTCGTGCCATGCACTTGAACTATTGAGCATTGTCAGTACCTTGTTTTATTTTAGCAATTGACTTTTTAAATATGAGAGCATCTTTTACTTGTCTATGCCTCAACCTGGTTATCGATCGGATCGTTGGTTAATATTGGTGTGTTACTGTATGACACTGTCTTCCCACAGATGTGAACTGGGGATCCTCTACACAAGCTTTGACTTACCTAAATGCTCTGCAGCATTCGATTCGTCTTTCAGGAGTGGAAGACCATGTGAAAAACTTCAGGTGAGCAGTAAGATGACATAGAGACATCTGTGTTAGGTGCCCGTCCCTTCTTTACCTGTTGGGTAATATTTTTGTCTGCTGATATTTCCTGAGAAGTTTCCTAAAAGCATAGAATATTGGTTTTTGTTTTGGCTGGACTTTGGATGGGCAGTGTATTAAAAAACAAGGGTAAGATGTCTTAGTTATCAAAAATTGACAAAGAGGTGAATTATCTAATTTACAAAAATGTTGTAAAAGTAAAAGTGTTAGAAGTCTCTCATTTGGAGGCTTTTTTTTAATTTTTTTTTTTTTTTTTTTTTACATTTATTTATTTTTGAGAGACAGAGAGGGAACAGGGGAGGGGCAGAGAGAGAAAGAGATACAGAATCTGAAGCAGGTTCCAGGCTCGGAGCTAGCTGTCAGCACAGAGGCCGATGCGGGGCTCAAACCCACAAACCGTGAGATCATGACCTGAGCCGAAGTCGGACGCTCAACCGACTGAGCCACCCAGGCGCCCCCTCATTTGGAGGCTTTTAAATGGCAGCTGTCATAAAGTGAACAGTTTCTTCCCCCTGTGGCCAGCAAAGTTCAGTAAAGTACTGTATAAATACAAAGTATGAACTTCTTAAGGGTTTTTGACATAACTTATTTTGTAATTTTCCTAAGGCACTAAATATTTTTATGTTAGTTGCTTTTTTCTGTCATCATTGACTTAATGGTAACCAGTTTTGGTGATAAAGAATCAATGTCTTAAAGAGCATTTTACTATTTTACTCAGTAAATGACTTTGTATTTTATAGTCGTGTGTTAATCATCCATTTAAAAACTATTCCTTAAAAAAATAAAAACTGTTGCTTAATTCAACATGCTTCTAATAATTGATAAAATTCAATTACTAAAGTGCTACTGATACATCCCTCTAAATCAAGAAATCTCATTATTTCCCTATGTGGATTCTTAGAAATTGTAGGTTATTAATTGCATTTCGCGGAAAGTAGGCTTACCATTTTTAAAAAAATTGATCTAAATAGTCTTTCTCATACTGTTCAGTTAAGCCTGGCTGTAAGCAGGTGACTTTCTGTAGTCATAAGTACTCACATCTGAGTGGCTTCCATGTGTGTCAATAAATCAAAAGGGGAAATACTATTGAAAGAAATCCTAAGGAGTGAATGAGTGACAGAAAAGAATTGCTCTACCAATTTTCTCCCAGTAACAAAAGTCCTCAGTTATTCTTGTGTTAGTTTTTGGATCCCACCCATATCCCTTTTTCTCTAGAATGAAAAGTTTCCAGAGACCACAGATGTTCAACTGTGGAGTAGAATGAAATTGGGAAAAGAAAAGGAATGAGATCCCTGGGTGGAAAACTTCAATTTTAGCACATTTTGAATAGTTGAGGCTGAAAATAGAAATCATCCCTTTATGTAAAAAGTTGTTTCCCAGAACTGAGAGTATGAGACTGAAAGTTAATTTGCCATCAATGAGTACCTTTTGCTTTGCTTTGTTACAAGTAATGGGAATGTTGAAAAGATGTATTTTATTCCAGTATGGCTTTTTAAACTTTATCAGAGTTACACTTGAACATAGTTTGGAGAAACTGAAGAAAATCATGAAAATCCATAATTCCCTGACTTCTCATGTCCCTGTTTGTGTCATACCACAGGCAGCCTCTTTCAACTCTTAGCTGATTGATTCAGTAATTACTTGATATTCCCCAGCATTATGGTTGTCTTGCTGTACTTTTTCATTTTTAATTTAATTTTAATTAAGTTTAATTGATGGCCTTCATCCACATGTGCCTACCACATGCATGCACTCTTCCCTTTATCCATTCCCCACAGTATATTTTATGTCGTTATTTTGATTAGGTCATACTTGGTTTTTATATTTTTATGACTTTTTTAAATGATTCATAGCTGAGCCACGTGGTAATTATGATTCCTTTTTCTTTCGTGTACAGCTTTCTTGTTTCTCTGGAACCAAATTTTTTTTTCCTTGTTCTTAATTTTATACATATCACTATCTCGACCTTCACCAAACTTAACAAGAGATGTTGTTTTCTTCACTTTGTGTTTCTGTTTCTTTGAAATGTCTTTCTCACTGTTTCCTGTTTCTTGAACGTGACTTCTTAGATTTAGCCTCGTCTGAAGTAACCGTGGTCCTTGGCCAGGGAAACTCTGCATTGGTACATGGAGCTTTTCATTGAAGCCCTTAAGGAGGATGAATGTGGCTTTGTTGGTTATTTGAGAAATTTAAGTAATCTTGAAGGGTTTTTTTTTTTCTACAAGTAGATTTTGCAAAAAAGAATCTTTTAATATTTTGCTTTTTGATAAAAGTCTTAGCTATCCAAGTTCTGAGAGTCAAGTGGCAAAGGAGGTCTGGAGATCTCAGGATTCAGTATGTAAATGTTTTCCCCATTCCTGCCCTGGTTAAAGTAGCTGCTTCTGACCTCAGTTGTTGCTGGTGTGTCGCTGACCAAAAATGTTTTCATTAATGTATAGTTGACATATAATATTAAATTACTTTTAGGGATGCCTGGCTGACTCAGTTGTTAGAGCGTGCAGCTCTTGATCTTGGGGTCATTCATGAGCGCAAGCGCTCTGCTGGGCATAGAGCTTACTTAAAATAAAATTTAAAACTTTTTTATTTTTTATTTTTTTATGCAATTAAAAAAAAGTTTTTTATGACTTTATTTTATTTTGAGAGACAGAGACGGAGAGTGAGCAGGGGAGGGGCAGAGAGAGAGGGAGACACAGAATCTGAGGCAGGCTCCAGGCTCTGAGCTGTCAGCACAGAGCCCGATGTGGGGCTCGAACCTATGGACTGTGAGATCATGACCTGAGCCGAAGTCGAATGCTTAACCGACTGAGCCACCTAGGTGCCCTTAAAAACTTTTTTAAAACTCTGACTACATAGTGATTTAACAGTTACGCACATTATGAAATGCTTATCATGATAAGTATATTACAGTGTTTTTGACTATGCCCAGTGCTATACTTTTCATCCCCAAGACATAACTGGAAGTTTATACCTCTTAATCTCCTTCACCCATTTTGTTCATCCCCTCAAGCCCCTCCACTTTGGTGACCATCAGTTTATTTATGTGTCTGTTTCTCTCTTTGTTGTTATTCTTGTACTGTTCATCTATTCCTTAAAAATCCCTTTACACGATGGAGTGTTTTAAGGAAGGAGTTAAAACACAAGGCAGATGATTATCCTCTGTCATTGTTACTCATTCTCATTCCTAATATATTTTGTACTCTGCTTTTTTGGTATGATACAAAAAGGAAGCCTTTGTGGTATATTTACCATGTAGTAAAGATAGGGGCTACCAGTTCTTTAACTGCAGTAATAGATTATGTTAGAGTGTAGGTTAGACAACAGTTAAGGACAGTTGACAAATAGAGTGGTTAGATGAGACAAACATCGTTTTACGTGGTAGTCCAGAGGCACATGGTCGGTTCATGGCAGGCAGATTTGCTGCACATGGGTATTCAGGTCCCACATTCCTTGTGTCTTGTCAGTGTGCCGTTTCCTAGGAGGTGTCTTTGTCCATGTGGTCAGAGTCCTCAGCACATCCGTGGTGTGGCTTACCGGAAAGGGAAACAAAGTATGGAGGGCAGCCAGCTTCCTTATATGGGCTGCAAGCCACACACAGGGTCAGTGGTAAGCTACCAGGAAGGATAGGAATTGTGTAATTTCTAGTGTGGAGCTTTTTAACCTGCTAAAGCTCAGAGAGACTGAACTACTAGCAGTCTGGGCGATAGAGGCTGATTTCTTGTTGATTGCTCCAAAGCCCTTCTCCCAGACAGATTTGGTTTTTCAGATAGCTTGCTAAAATTCTGAGTAAGTTAGTTTTGTGGTTTGGTTTCATTTTTGTAGTCTTTATTCAAGTTCTCATGCTTACTTTCTGAAGTTAGGAATTACCCTGCCAATTTAGTGGTTAAGTCAGAATTTTAGTCTATTTGCTTTTTGTTCAAGTTTGTTTTAATTATTTAAATTCTTGTTTTAAAGAATCTTTGCTAATGTTTCAACTTATAAAATATACTTGAATATTTTTTCACTAAACAACATTGATTTCTATTTCTTTTCAGTTAAAATCAAGAGTTAAGAATATATGAAAGTCATGCCACTGTCTTGTGTTTACAAAGGCAATTGAATTTAATTTTTATTTTCATCATAATTAATTAGAATTAAAACTTTTTCTTCAAATAGAAACCTTCAAATCAACCATAGATGATTTTAGTGCTATGACGGCCATCATTAAAATTAAGCTAGATTCGACAGGGTTGATAGTACAAAGTAGACATCATTATGATATGATCAAGCTAAGAAGGAAGGTGACCTGTTTTGTACATTAAAGGAAGGCCAAGCTCGTAGGAAGTTTTGGAACTCTATGAAAGAATTGGAATATTTATTAACCTTTACAAGTAAAAAATGGTTACATATATTTTAGTTAACATGGTCATTTCTTCCTGTAATACCTACCAAATCTTGATGTGTAATCTTACCAAATGATGTATAATCATTTGGCATGATTATTATTTTGTTCATGCATTTCTCATGTACCGAGAAACCCTGGTTAAAAGGCATCTTCTCTTGAGAATCCTGTGGCCTCTGTCTTGAGAACAATTACATAAAGGAGATATTCTAGGGTAATAACACATTCTTAAGAAGCAATGTAAAACCTGTGCATGTTATCAAAAATCTAAACTAATTTTGTTTTATTTTTTAATCTTAAATTAGGCCACAGTGTCTTGTTATGACAGGTGCTCCAAACTCGCGCCCAGCTTTACTTCATCTTGTTCATGATTTCACAAAAAATGTTGGGTTGATGATCTGTAGTCATGTACATATGGTAAGTGTTCATTTTGTTTTCTACATTAAAGCATTCTTTACTCTGTGTATATATTTTGTAATTCATGGGACTTTTTAGATGTTGAATGATTTGATAAGATGAGTCTGTTGAGTTTGTTTGGGCATTTTTGCAGTTAGTTATTTTCTTCAAAATATTTTTGCCTCCAAACTGTCTCAGAGCCTCACTTAGGAAAGATTTTAGAATTTTGATTCTTTTTTTTTCTTATTTGTTACGAGATTTTAGCAAACTATATTACTGTTACAGAATGTTTTGGTTAAGAAAAGTGGTTAAGAAAAGTAGTTCCTTGATAAGTAAGGAGCCTAAATGAAATACAGTGTGTATTTTCTTACTGACATTTCTCATAATGTTCTGAGAATACTGGGAGCATTTACTACCAGAAAAATAAAAAAATAAAAGAGGTTGGAAGAGGTAGACAAGTCATGGTATTCAAATAGTGTTAAGTTTAATTGCCCGTTCTTTTTTGTTTTAACCAGGAGTAATACCATTATTAAAAACAGTGGCAAAACTATTTATCATCCAAAAATAGTTTTATGATTTTGTCATCTTGGTTATTGAAAAGAATTGCTAGACGATGGATCAGCTGTTCTGTGTGAGAAATTTGGAGTATTCGTCAGATTAGCTTTTCTCTCAAACTGTTTTGTTCATATTGATAGAAATTTGGGTTTGACGCCTCATGTCTCGGCCCGTGCTATAGTTGCTCTTCTGCTTATATGGTAGCAAAGTCAAAGCCATGTTTGGAGGAGAACATTGAGACACTGACCCCAGTTGGGACCTGTGGAGTTTTTCAGTTTGTCTCCAAGTTGATGAGTTCAAGTTGGGGTTTGACCGCAGGAAATTACAAATGGGGCAATATTCCTTAACTTTTTCCTTTATAAAAGAAATTGTATTTTTCCTATACTTTTTCATGTACAATGAGGGCGTACTCTTAAACCTACTTTTAGATTCTTGCTTTAACATTTGCATATAACACATTTTATGTGTTGCTTGCGAGAATCAAAATAGAATTGCAAGTTGAAAAATCTCATTTCCTTAATTCCATTACTTCGTCATTTAACAGAAGTATGAAGAAAAAATGCATTTATATTTTACAGCAAACTTCTATTTTCATTGGTATTTTCAGGTTACTGAGAAGTAATAACTCAAACATTGGGGACAAAGGAAAAACAAGCTGAGAAACTTGATGTAGAAAAACAGAAGGCTCAGGGTGCCTGGGTAGCTCAGTCAGTAAGCATCTGACTCTTGATTTCAGCTCAGGTCGTGATCTCACGGTTCATGAGTTTGAGCCTCACATCATCTTCTGAGCTGACAATCAGAGCCTGCTTGGGATTCTCTCTCTCTCTCTCTCTCTCTCTCTCTCTCTCTCTCTCTCTCTCTCTCTCTCTCTCTCTCTCTCTCTCTCCCCCTCCCTCCCTCCCTCCCTCCCTCCCTCTCTCTGCCCCTTCCCTGCTCACTCATGCTCTCTCTCTCAAAAATAAAAATAAATACAACATTAAAAAAACAGAAGGCTCTTATTTTTCTCCATGTAATCTCCATCTTTGGTAATTTCTAATTTCTTTCATTTACTTAGTTTTGAAAACTTACTTATTTTTTAATGTGTATTTCTTCCTCTTGGCTTTTCCCTTTTAGTGGCATTCCCCATGCCTTCACTGTTGCAATGCAGCCCCATCTTGTCATTATCTTCAGTGCTGGAAAGAATTCACTGACAGGAAAATACAATATTGTTGTCTGCCTCTTCTCCCCTTGCCTGAGGTGGAGGGACCTTGGTCAAGCTGAAGTAACGGTGATTTTTATAAATGTGGAGTAGATGATCTTTCAGTTAATGATATTGTTGATATTTTTTTCCAAAGGGCCCTCGAAGACAAGCCATGAAGGAGATGTCCATTGATCAAGCCAAATATCAGCGGTGGCTTATCAAAAACAAAATGAAGGCTTTTTATGCTCCAGTACATGCAGATGACTTGAGAGAAGGTGCACAGTATTTGATGCAGGTACATTTGTCCTGCCTTTCTAATATCAGAGTTCAAGTTCTGTGTAAGCTTTGAAAACCTTTTATATTCTAGGTTTCATTCTTCATATCAATCAAAGTGGTAAATCTTTTAAAATATCTTTATTACTAAGATTTGTGTAATTGGAGAGCATAAGAAACTATAGAGATAATGTGCTCCTGGCAGACAGGGGAGAGCCTATTTCCCTAAGACATGTCCCCTTGCCTTTCTGCTGTACCTCACTGGGTACAGTGTGTAAGTGTGAATTAATGGCAATCCTTATTTAATTGTTTAAAAATTCCCGTTCCTTACTGTATTTCTCACTATTTACTAAACTTAGATGTCACTTTCAGTTTTGTGTATGACACAGTGGTCAGAATATGGGATTTGGAATCGGCCCTAGATTTACATGTTAGCACTGCCACTTCCTTATCATGAATTTTTACTGAGCGAGTTCCTCAACTTCTCTGAAACTCAGCCGGAAGGTCAGGGAAAGAAATACATGGGTTGAGATAGTGTTTGCCATCTTATTTTTATAGGAACTCCTTTCCTCAAAATAAAGCTTAACCAGAAGCCCATGCACTGGTGTTGATTGCGGAGCTGCTGTGTTAAAGCAGAGATGGGAGGCTCAGCATGTGTCACTTGCTCCCGTTCTGTTCTGATGTTTTATGAAACTTGATAAGCACAGGATGAAGAATATCTTAGGCGATCCTCAGGAATAATAAGGGGTGGTAGTGGTCTCGCTTTGGCAGATATAAAGTCTCATCATAAACTCTAGTAATTAACACATAGTGGTATTGAATTAGTGATAATAAGATTAATGGAATAAAACAGAGAGGAGAAATAGAGCCCCTCATATAGAAAATTTAATACATACAGAAGTAGCCTTAAAAGGATCAGCTGGGGCAATTGATGATTCGTGTGAAAAAATAATATAACAGATCCTTACAAAGACTACACAAAAACCATTTCTAGATGGATTAAGGACTTAAATGTGAAAGGCAAAATTTTAAACTAGTAGAAGAAAAATGTAGAATAATTTGATGACTTTGGGCTAGGGAAGGGTTTTTCTTCCAGTGAGACACAAAAAAGTTGAACTATGAAGTTCAGTCTGCGAATTCCAAGTGTTAGGAGTTGTAAGAACGGTTGGAAATTTGTGAACTGTTGTAGTAACATAGGTGGCACTGCCACTTTGGTCATCAACCTGACAGTGTCCTCTACATTTCAAAGTGTGCATATCCTCAGACGTTCCATTCTTACATGTGTTCCTTAGAGAAACTTTTACCCGTGTAGGGAAGACTATATGAAATTGCATAGCAGCATTATTTGTATTTGTGAAAAAGAAACAGAAGTAACAAACAGCCATCAGCCACAGATTTAAAGATCGTGGTATGATCATGCAGGAATTGTACATAGTGATAAAAGAGAATTAGTTATACATAGCAATAGGAATAAACTTTGAACACATAAAGTGGTGAGGAAAAATAGCAAGCTAAAAACATAGGAACAGTATGTCGATAATATAAAAATTTAAATATATGTAAATTAAACATGTATATTATTAAATGATGGGAATACATGGCAAAAATACAAAGAGGGTCTGACAAGGATACATCGGGTGTTTCAAGTGTGCTTGTCATGTTTCTTTTCTTAAGCTGGGTAGTGGGTACATGATGATTTACTGTATTTTTCTATGCAAAATATTGAAATATTTCAAATAGAATTCTCTCTGGTCATAACGTTGTTTCTAGTGGGTAAATCTTAGTTGGTTTTGTGCAATTTGTAGGAGCATTTCTATAACCACTTTATGTACTTAAGTGTTAGGAAAATATTTCCTTAGAGCAGCCGTTCTTGATCTGGATCATGCATCAGAGCCACGTAATGGACTTGTTAAAACAGACTGTTGGGCCCCACCTTTGGAATGACTTAGTGGGTCTGGGGTGAACCGGGAGAGTTTGCATTTCTATAACTGTTCCTGGTACGGTACGGTCCTACAGTTTGAGAACCTCTGCCCTTAACGGTTTCTGTAGTAAAAATGACACTGTTGATGAGAGTTAGGATCCAGTGGCCTCCCCACTCTCCTCCACATAACATGCTCACCCCAATGGGTCTAGACTATTTCAGCAGCATGGGGACAAAGGTAGGATGCATAGTTTGTAGCAGTATTTTGAGACTGGCCTATAAACTGGTGGATACAAGCATTTCACTAAGATGCCCAAGAAGTTGCCTTGATCCTATTGGCAGAGCAATGTGAGTAACTGTGTAAAATAAACTTACAAATAGGAGAATTGCCTCTGCAGAATTAATCACTGACTTCTTTGTGTAAATTGTCACTGACGGTATTTCTCTTTCTTTTGTCCCTTCTGGAAACTTGTTACATTGAGTGGCAGAAGGCTTTATGTGTTGTTAGAGGTTTTTAATATGTCAAAAATCATTTTTGTACATTTTTACTCTGCCTTACACTCTGACTTCTCGTTTCTCTGTCGCTCATTTACCTAGTTACTGATCATGAGCGTTTATGTATCATTAAATTAGCATTTAAGTATCCAGCCTCCACAATAAAACTCAAGATTCACTGTTTTAAAAAAAGGCACTCTTCTCGATAGCTTGCTTAAGGAGCCCTATGGCAGTGACAGGTTAGCACTGCTGCTCCCTTGTGCTTTTGAATTTTTCTGTTTTCTTTTTTAATGGCAGGAGCCACTTAATTGTCAGTCACTTTTAAACCTTCATTTCAAAGAGCAAAAACTTACTGTTATTACTGAAAATTCAGATTACAGATTATATTATGATGGCCCTTTAAATAAAGTGGATCTCATTCAGAGGCTCACTCTAGATCTGACTTTACCTTTTCTTCTGCATAAAAATAAAAATAGCACAGTGTTATACTCTAATATATGCTGAGTATTTTTGACACCTTTCCTCTTCATCAGCCACATTTTGAGGTAAACAGTAATTTCTTTTAAATTCTTCTGAAATAAGTAAACCAAAATAATATAACATTACCAATAAGAATATTAGAAATATAAATTATGTACAAATCCTGTAGCCACATCCTAAGGAAATATTGTGCCATGAGATATTAACTAATGATAATTCAAAGCTATTACTAATTTGGGGTGCCTGGGTGACTCAATCGGTTAAGTGTTCGTGATTCATGAGTTCGGGCCCTGTGTAGGGCTCTGTGCTGACAGCTCAGAGCCTGGAGTCTGCTTTGGAATCTGTGTCTCCTGTTCTTTCTGCTCCTCGCGCGCACTCGCTCGTTCTCTCTCTCTTTCTGTAAATAAATAAACTTAAAAAAAAAAAAAAAAAGCTATCCCTAATGGCTGAACATTTCAACCATCCATGACATGGAGCCAAAATTCTACGGGTATTGTTTTCAGTAATTTTTAAAGTAATACAAATTTCACAGCAGTATTTAACTACATTTCAACAGGTAACCACAATATGTGGGAATATTTTTACTTAATAGTGAAAGACAGAAATAAAAAGCTGTTTACCATTGTGGAAATAGTTCTTTCTGCTGCAGTAAAAATGGTTATAGTGATGCACAGGAAAATATAACAACAAACTAAAACACATTTCTTGTCAGCAAATTCTGGTGAAAGATGCATAGAAAACATTGCTAATGATCCAAAGAAAGAACACACTGGGAATGTTTGAAATTAAAGATGCTTGTAATAAGTTTTAGAGGATTGCATCTTGCCAAATTGGTTTCAGTTATGGAATTCCATGAAAAACTGATTTTTTATGAGCCATTAAAGAAAACTGTTTTCCAGAGAAGACATATTTTCAGTAATAAATTGTTCTTTAAAACACATGATGTTTTATGGAAACTGAAAGCATTACTTCTGACTGAATAACTACTTTGATTAGAATTTACAAAGGATTTAGGGATGAGTGATACATTTGAAATTTCTTTGTCCAGTCATTCAAGGGAAAATTATTGAAATAAAGAAGTTGAAACAGGTGGACAGAGTGCCACAGGGTGTAATTGTTAATTTTATAAAAATTAAAACCTTTTAATTATTATGTTGTGACAGCAGTTTGTGATGAAAAAGAGAATAAAAATAATAATGACATCATTTTGTACCATCAAGAAGTTACTGGTTTCTTGTGGCCTAGTTCCTGAAAAAGCTTTAAAACTCAAAGATGTTTCTTGCTTTTCTTTTACAAAAAAAAAAAAAAAAAAAAAAAAAAAAGGCTGTGTGGTTAGTGGCTATCTCGATACCTGATAGTTTAAATAAACAGTAATTATTTTTTTATCTATGAAGGAGAAGAGTTGTTTTTAATATGGAATGGGGGGGGAATCTTATTTTTTGAAAGAAACTTGTGTATGGAGAGAATGTTTTGAGAAAGATTTTAAGCTTTATATGGTAAGGATATTTCTAATTATCCCAAATCATATGGACAGCATCTGGCATATGGTCAGCATTTAATACATACTTGAATTAATTTAATCTTGAAATTAAGATTTAATTGTTAATCTTTAAATAGGTTAATCTTTAAAGATTAAAATTAATCTTTAAATGTATTTTGAGAGAAAGAACATATGCGCACACTCTCAAATAATAAAAAAATAAAAATAAATATAGCCCTTCTATATTTATGATCCTTGATAAAAGATTTTGCTGAGTAGAATATATTTAAAGTTGTATTTTTCCTTTATTTTAGGCTGCTGGTCTTGGGCGTATGAAACCAAACACACTTGTCCTTGGATTTAAGAAAGATTGGTTGCAAGCAGATATGAGAGACGTGGATATGTACATAAACATATTTCAGTAAGTATCCTTTTAATTCAGTACTTGATTCAGAAAATGGAAACTTGCACTAGTTTTCAAAGCCTGCACTGGTTTGTGATGCTTGTTTCTTAGACACTCTCTTCCAGTAAAAGCCTAAGAATGAAAAGAATCACATGGGATTATCTGAGTTGTCACTTGACGAGCTATTGACAAAAATTTTTGATTGGTCTTTCTGTGTCTCTTCATACATTCGAACATTCACACAGGTGTACAAATGGACACACAACATATTTACTCTGGCTTCCCATTCAAGTTAGGAAGATTTGGGGTATCCTTACAGCTATTGCTGAGCAGATTTCCCAAATGTCAGACCCGTCACCTGGTATTCTGTCATTATGGTATCTGGTGCTGAGGAGGGCATTTCATCATTGATATCACCCTTCAGATGTTTAGGTTTATTCTCTCACATTGATTTACATGTAATTACTTGATTTATGCATTAGGTGATTTACATTTTTTTAATAAAAATTTTTTTTAATGTTTGATTATTTTTGAGAGAGCCAGAGCTCGAGCCGGGGAGGGGTAGAGAGAGAGGGAGACACAGGATCTGAAGCAGGCTCCAGGCTCTGAGTTGCCTGCACAGAGTCCCACACAGGGCTCCAACCCACGGACAGTGAGATCATGACCTCAGCTGAAGTTGGATATGTAACCAGCTGAGCCACCCAGGTGCCCCAGTCTTTTACATTTTTTAAATGTACATGCGTGCTTTGCTTTTCAGCCTGCTTGTAAAGTGTAGATTTTGAGGCTACAGTTGACTTCTTGGTGTTATTTTAAATGAGTGTATTTATCAGACAGCTTAGTGTTGGTTTAACATTACTTCATCTTCCCTTGTATGGATTGTCTGGTGCATTCTTTTTATTTTTTCCTTACTTCATCTTTCTGATTGTAGTCAGTTTATGTTATAGTTGATTTTTGTGAATGTATCTCTTTAATCCACCATAAATGCTTTTTGGAACTAAGTGAGTTATTTAATAAAAAGAATAAAACTTTTTATTTTTGCCAAATTTTCTTACTAATTTTGAAATACTTCTTTTCCTAGTATACTGGGTTAGTTTAACTGGTCCCTTTATCTCATTTATACTGTTTATTAGAGGATAAGGATTCCCTTTCACACCACCATTGTAAGTTTAAGTTTTCTATTTTAATTCTAATGATAACTTTTAGTGTTGTATTAGTTTCAGGTGTATAATATACTGATTCAACAATTCTCTACAATACTCAGTGCTCATTATGATAAGTGTATTCTTAATCCCCATCGCATTATTTCTTCCATCCCCCTACCGACTCCCCTCCCCTCTGTTCTCCATACGTAAGAGTCTGTCACACCACCATTCTTTTTTTTTTTTTTAATTGAACTAATCTGTACACCCAGCATGGGGCTCGAACTCAAAACCATAAGATCAAGAGTCCCATGCTGTATCAACTTAGGCAGGTACCCCACACCACAATTCTTGGTTGAAAAATAATTTTTTCTTACTGTAGCTGCTGATGAAACAGAACTGTTCATTCCTTAGTATGAAGTTTTTCTTTACGTACAAACAATTATGCTTTTTTTTTTAAATGTGTTTGGCAAAGTAGCTCTATGAGATTCAAATCTTATTTCTCTGAATTTTGATCTGATTACCATTAACTAAATAGTTATTTGCCTTATTGGAACTTCTGTTGGAACCATAATTACTTACCTGTATCACATATGATAGATTTGTTCCCATAGCTACCTTGAAATATATTTGCAAGAGTAACCGGACGTCATACTTTTTTAAAAAAATCTCTCCATAGTGGTTACCAAAGTATAGAATGAATCAGTTTTCCCAAGTAATTACTAAATGCTTTTGGTAAAATTAAAGCTCTTCTGGTTCTTGACATACTGTGATTGCTCGTTAGCTTTGGGGTTGTTCCTTTTACATAAGCATGATTTCATCCTATGTTTCTAATTCTATCCTGTGCACTTTGCATATATGAGTATTAGGAAAGGAAGGGCAGTGTGAAAGATTAAATCATGTGAGCCATCCGCCATGGACTGTGCTTTTTCTTTCTCAAGGTGCAAGACCAGTGAGATGGAACAATTATCTTAAAATGTAGAAAAAGTGACATTTTTACAAATAATTTTTTCCCTGTTGTAGTTGCTCATAGGGGAACACTGAAAAAAAGAAATCTTTTGGACTCTGACCTTGCAGAAACTAAAGTGAACGTTTGCTCTTAGAGTCAAGTATTGCTCTCAGTGTTATACAGCAGGCAGCAATTCAAGATAGGCAACATGATGCTTTCTGATTTCCAGGGCCTTAGAAATCAATGGGAGTTTCAAAGCAGTGATACTGCTTATGCTTTTATCTTCTGACTCTTAACTTTTGGTTGGGATTATAAATATTTTGAGCAGTTGAGGTTTACTTAATTTACTATGCCTCGTAACAGCATGGAGAGTCTGAAACGCTAAATCAAATTCTATAGCTTACAGAAATTATATAGCTTACAGAAATTTCTTTGTTTATGACAGAAACATTTAGCTACTTTAATCCAAGGTAATCAGGAAGCTATATTCACTGGCTTTTCTTTAAGGAAGCTGATTTTAATTCATTTGGGATTTATTAACTATTTTTTGAAATGCTTGTAGTTACTCTTCCCTAGTGTTATATCTTTCAGGATACGGCTGAGGAAGGTTACTATGTCCATTAATTTCTTTTTTCAATGAATCTCTTTAGACCTTAGCTAATTGATTTTAGGAATGAGGCCAAAACAAAACACCAATAAACGAATAAACCATCGTTTACAATGATATGTAGTCTTCTTTGTGTATGTGGGAACAAAAATTTGAGTTTCTGTTAGCTTTTTAGCCTTTTCCTTTTGTTATATAGAACTATAGATTGTATATAGTTTTTTGAATATAATGAATATTGGTTTCTTCATAATTAAAAATAATAATGAAACATAAAACCAAGCCTGTTAACACTCTGGGCAATGACCCAAAGTTTAGGAATTTGTAATTCTTTCATCAGATATGAGAAGAACTTGAATCTACATGATTCACGGTCTCAACAAGGTTTCCAGAATTGAAGTCTCGTTTTAGAGTTGTCTTTGAGGTTTTAATATATTTTGCATGTGTTATAGACTGATCCCATTCATGTTTAAGACACTTGAAAAGACATATGAATACATGCCAACAAATGCATATAAAATCTTTGGATTACTTTTTAAACCATTTTTGTAAAAATGTAAGAATTACTTAAAAATATTCTGGCTCCGGGGCATGTGGGTGGCTCTGTCGGTTAAGTATCTGACTTTAGGTCAGGTCATGATCTCACAGTTCACGAATTCGAGCCCCGCCTCGGGCTCTGTGCTGACAGCTCAGAGCCTGGAGCCTTCTTTGGATTCTGTGTCTCCCTCTCTCTCTGCCCTTCCCCTATTCATACTCTGTGTCTCTCTCTCTCTCAAAAATAAATTAAAAAAAAAATATTGTGCCTCCTTTCAGAAGTCATCCCTTTATACTCTACAACCTATTCTCTTTCTCACTGGACTCTTTTTTCTTTGTCTTCATATTTTTCTCTTGGTTTTAAGGGTGTAAGCCTAAATTAAGTATGGTGGGAATACTGAATGTTATTTTTCCTTAATTATAGTTTGTTTCCGGTAGGATAATAGTACAGGCAGTGCTTTAAATGGCTGGTATAGGTAGAGTATCAAGACTATAAAGATCTACACTTAACCAGTTTTTAAGAGTATTAGAGAAGGAAGGAAAGGAAATGGTATAGGATTTGAAGCAGACATTATATGGGTCTCACTGTATTTTTAAAAGCATATTTTAAAAATGCATTAAAAACGGGAGGCATTTTAGAAATCATCTGTTATTGCCTTCATTTTATAGAGGAGGACACTAAAATTTTTGTGATTTTGATCCCCCCCACCCCCCATTATAGTGACGCCTTTGACATACAATATGGAGTAGTGGTTATCCGCCTAAAAGAGGGTCTGGATATATCTCATCTTCAAGGACAAGGTAAATCTTGCTTGAATAAATTTTTTACCTTAAAAATATAAATGACTCTGTTAGAAAGTTCTTCGTCATTCTCACAAGTTTTTCAATAACTTTAACCTTCACTGTCTGTTCTGTGTACTGTACTTACCGTATGGCATTTGGAAATCAGATCTTTTCGGCTCCACCAGAGTTTGTACCAACCTGGATGATGGCTGGTGATTATTAATGGAGAGAATAAAATTCAATGTAAATCATAAGTTTAAGTGAAATAAGCATGAGTTATGGTTTTAGATTGGTCAAATTTATAACAATACATGATAAATATTATAGAAGAAAAAATGTTAACGACCGCTAAATCATCATTTTCATGTTTATGTAAGTCATGTTTTTTTACACAGAGGTATATTAATAATGAAAACTAGGTGATGTGATTTACTCTGTCTTCAGAAAAGATGCTATAAGTCTTTTTTTTAACTTTTTCATTTTGAAATGACTAGATTCATAAGAAGTAACAAAAGAAATAATAGAGAGGCCCTCTGTACCCTTCATCCATTTGTCCCAGTGGTAACATGTTGAATATCAACCAGGAAACCAGTGTGACCGTTTACCCGCCTTACTCAGATTTCACCAGTTTTACTTAACACCTGTGTGTGTGTGTGTGTGTGTGTGTGTGTGTGTGTGTGTTTGCGCTCATGAACATGTATATAGCTCTCTGCCATGTGTCACATGTGGTCGATTCATATAACCCGCACCATAATCAAGATACAAAACTGTTCGAAAACCACGAAAATCTCTCCCCTGCTACTCCCTCATGCCCCCACCATGCTCTTCATCTCTCCCCCATCATTAACCCCTGACACCCACTAATCTCGTCTCCACCCATGTAATTTTTAAAGCATTTAAAAAAAATGGTTTTAGATGAACCTTTAAACCTAATGAAGGCATACTGATGACTTTTGCTACTTTAATAAAAAAACTGTGGGAAATTCCATACTCTCTGATGATTTCCTGGTAGTTTAACAAATATGGTAAGCTTAAGAAATTGCATACCTAATATTTTATCCTTATCAATTAATTAACTAAGTCATCAAAAATAGCTAAGCCTAAATAGCTGAGAGGCACATCATGAACTTTTGTCACCTGTTTATGTATTTAAACAGTCGTAATCCCCCCCCTCCCCACCATTTTAAGGGTATTGTGCAGTTTTGAAAGGAACGCTTTGAGGTCTTTATCCGTGGAACACAAAAGTATGGCTGCTGAAAATGCATTTTCTTACTCTGGAGTAGGCCTTGCAAAATACTGTTTCAGTTCTCTCCTGCGCTGCCAGTGATTGAGGTTTAGGGTACCTGTTAACTGCACAATGAGTTGTGTTCCCTGTCACTCTCCAAAGTATCACAGTTTGACTGATAAATTCCACATATAGTTGTGTAGTTTACTGTGATTTGAACGTGACCAGAACCTTAAGAAAATATTTTCCTGTGTTTCAATTAGGAAAACAGTTTTAAAGGTCTTGTTATTTGTCAACAGGATTTGGACGCAGGCATTTGGTTCAGCACAGGATCAAGAGCACAGGGCTTGGAGTCAGATCTCCTTTGAAAATCCCAGCTTTTTCTCTCAGTACATATCTCTGTATCCTGGGCAAATTTGCTGACTTCCCAGCTTCAGAGGCCTTCTCTATTAAAACATAATTATTGGGGTGCTTGGGCTGGCTCAATCCAAAGAGGCTGCGACTCGTGATCTTGGGGTTATGAGTTCTAGCCCCACGTTGGATGTAGAGATTACTTAAATAAAGCTTTAAAATAAAAAACATGATTATGTCATAGGGTTGCTGTAAAGAAACGGCCGTGAAGTTCTTAGCATAGTCGTTTCTCTTATTTCTCATCATACACACAAATCAGTGCTGAGGATTATGTGTCACCAATCAACTTCAGATGACGTTTGTCTTTGTGATGCACGTTTTCATGGTGGAAGTTGACTGTTTACTACTTCCCAAAAGATACAAAATGGAAAAAGTGCTATAAAAATGAAAAAATGGTACTTGTACCGTGAGTTTATCTGCTGATTGTCTCTCTAGCCATTGGTATAATTTTTCAGCATATTCCGTCATCTTACATGTATGTGAACATTTGTCACAGTTGACATTTTTTACATGTGTAAATGACTTTGAGAGTAGAATTTATTCACTACACCATTCTTTGGTCTGCCACAGTTTTATGTTCCTTGAATCTCACTCATTACTAATTCCTCAGCACCTAATTCACATGTCTGATGCTTAGCTGTGGCTCAAGATATTTGAGTGAATAATCCTTTCAAAACAGATGATCACATTTGTTTACCTAAGAAATCATGTACTGTAAACTTACTATTTCTTAATAAACTTTGCTATGGATTGAGATAATAATTTGATTACTTTCATGTCCATAGAAGAATTATTGTCGTCACAAGAGAAATCTCCCGGTGTCAAAGATGTGGTACTAAGTATGGAGTACAGTAAAAAATCGGATTTAGATACTTCCAAGCCATCTGATGAGAAAAGTGTTACACACAAAGGTAATTTTTATTCACACAAGAAATGTTATTAATGGTAATATTAATTTGGGGAGAAAATGGTTTTTATTGTATAACATGTCTTGTTAAGTAACCCGTTCTGAAATTTTTTACTGTTCATTTCTAGTTGATGAGGTAAAATGGATGTCTACAACATGACTAGCTATTTATAAAGTGTTAAAGTTGATCATAGAACAGAAGCCATGCCAATTAATTACACACTAATATGTGCCTGTATATTTTTATATATACTTTAAATGAAACAATTTAAAGTCTAATTTAAATCTGAACTTGGAAAGTAACATGGTAATTTTAGAGTAATGCAACAGAGCATAAGATAACCCTGGAAGGAATGAAGTTGACCAAAAATCTACATAATTTTTTTGTAAATCAAGATATTTAAATACCAGGGATTTTGTTTATGTGCTGAGATGTTTAGAATACTTTTTACATCTACTGCACCTGGAGTTGTTGAGGTAAAGCCATGTGATAAAAAATCAAATGCAATTGTATTCCTTACTTAGTCTCTCTGAAGGAACAAGCTACTGGTCGTTGGTTACTGAACTGTTAGGCAGTAATTGCAGACCTACTACCCCTGGTGGCCCATGTGGTTTATGCCACACAAAGGTCTCCAAATTTCCTGAGACTTTGAGATAATTTCATCCATCAATCTGTGTGATGTTTACAAGACAGAAAGAGGGATGCCTTCCAAATCTTACTGTCCCGCCCTCACTCTCCTACCTCTGTTCAGTCCGTATCTCCATCTTTCCTGGTCCCAGCTGGCACGCTACAAGAAAAATCTGCCCTCTAAATCATCAAACCATATCATGCTTTTTTGATTCCTATCAAAGAATTACCATTCTTTTTCTGAAATTGATCACTTTGGACAAATCCTGTCTCTGTGAAATTGATCTTTCCCAGATTGTATAGAAGCATTGCTGTTACTTAATATTTCTTTCCTCCTTAGTTACATTGTCTGCTCAGAGTAGTGGTAGTTGAGGCTTTAAGTTGAGACCCATTTTCCCTTTAAGTTCTTTGCTGGCTTGATTATATTTTTTTTTACCTGTTTCATCTTAAAACCCTGTAAAAGATTCTATAACTGCTTTTAATGTTTCTGCATTTATTTTTAGTTTATGGTATGCATGCTCTCATTTCCTCTTTTTCTTTTCGTTGTCATTTTCTTTTTCCTGAAATTGATCCTTTCTTTACAGAATCTCTTAGGAATTGATAGGTAAAAGTATGATGGGAAAGGAAGAATAGTCATCAAGCATATACTCTGTGCCTCCCACATTGCAGTAGGTGTTTTCTATTCATTACTGTGTGTCACAATCTTGTGAAGTCATTATTTTTACAGAGTAGGAACCTGGGTGAGTACATTACTACTCACCTTTTAATTATGAAAATGTCAATACCTTTAATGCTTTTAGATACCTTTAAATATCTTAGTGTAAATCATTTTTTAGGTGTAAGGATTTCCTTGACATTTTTTGAGTTCTCTGACATGAATACACAATGTCTACATTTATATCTATAATTGTTATTTTTACTATCATCAAAGACAGATATATCAAACATCTACTTTATAAGAACAATAATACTTATTCCTATAAAATAAAATGCAATCCTTGAAATGTTTCTTGCTCCATAAGAGGCATAAGAAATTAGCATTCAAAAATAGCATTAATTTTATTTTGTGTTTATTTTCTACTTAACCAGTTATTTTCAAAAGTAACATAGAAACTATAGAAACGTTTATTTAATTTAAAGGTGTTCAGCATTAGAATCATTCTTGTGTAGTTACTATATAATCATAGGTATTTGGTATGTCTGTCTTGGTTAGTGTGGCACACAGCATGCAAGGGGACAGAAAGAGCGCCCTTTGCATACTTACTTTGTGCTAGGCACTGAGCTAAGGGCTTTAATGCTTGCAGCATAATGATCCCAAGAGGTAGGTATTCTTCACCTTTTTTTTTTTTTACTAACAAGGAAAGTGAGAGTTAACTAACCAGTTCAAGCTCACACAGCCAGAAAAAGAGTTCGAGGTAATACTGGAGTCCTGGGAGCCACTTGAGTCCAGCGCACTGTACTCTTCCCTGTCCAGGGCGGGGGTTTGCCGTGCCTCAGACACCTCACAGAAGCTTATCTGAAGAAGAACCTGAGATTAGCAAAACTGTTAACCCCAAGAAAATACTTACAGATAGTTAAATATAGATCGACCAGTCCATGCGTACATACATACATACGAGTGTATATATGCTTACATTCTATATATCAATTTATGTATATATGTACAAACCAGTATTTTATATAAACCAAAAGACTCTGTCTCTGATCAAATTCCTTCCTATATCAAGTGGTGATTAGTTTTTACGAGGACCAAATATCCATGAAATGTTTCTAAAATTACTTTTCAGTCATTTGCCCATTTTGATCCATTGGCAGTGTTTAAAATTTATGTGTTATCTGAAATGTCAATTTTTAATGGCCTGTTTCTATTCTATAAGCCGTAGTCTAGATTCTTTTCAACTCATTTCAAGTATGAACATTTATAAGTTTAAAAATCCTGTTCAGGTTTTTGTCAGTTTTATAGGAATACAGTTTAGGGGTGAGTCTTCATCAGTAGCCCTATTGGAGGGGTCTAAAATATGTTTGCTTTTAAAAATCCTCAACACTCAGTGTAGAAGATATCTATCTTCAGTCTTGATTATTTTCCACAGACTGTCTCTTCATACTATGCTCTGTTTATAAATGTGCTCTATTTACATTTTCATTATTAATACAAAGGCAATTAACTTATATTTTGTGTTTTTTGAACATAATCTAGATGAGGAAGAGGATGGCAAGACTCCAACTCAACCACTGTTGAAAAAAGGCAGGCATTTTTCATCATTTTATTTTAATCCCCTTTTTCATACTGTTAACTCTTTAATTCCAACTTTGCTGTTTTCTTTTTTTACCTTAGTTTTTATTTTCATGGCGAGGTGCTGCTACAGTTATTTATTGAATGCAGATTAGAAAAATTACCTTTAGTCCAGCTAAAAAACTTAAATTATCCCAGGGAAAGGAGTATATCAAGATAGACAAATTATTTTAAATCATCATAGCATTTCTGAAATACTCAAACCCTGAATGTCAATACCAGTTTTTAAATTTAAACTGCATGGTTTAGATGCTAAGCAGAGACACTGAAATGGGTCTCTCTGCCAGTGGCACTTGCATTCTTTACCATCAGGTGTACCCAGCCAAGCCCTTAATTTTGATACTAATATATTTTTCATTTCAAAAATTACAATATTTCTCACAGCCCTGCTGCGTTTGGGAGATACACAGTCATGTCCCCGGGCATGACTTTTATGAGAAGGAGATAGAGGTGAGAGTTACGGAGCAGTGTGGTTTGGCAGCCATATTACGTCATCATGCACAATCATTCGTCATGTTTGCGTCTATCATGGCAGCATGAGAAGTGAATGACAGACATCCTGCAGAAGCGATCAGATTTCTTCCTGTGGATTCCTGCTTTTAAAAATTTACTGTGGGAGTCTCATAATAGTCATTTGCTTGTTCATAGAGTCAGTGCTGAATTGTTTTTGTTTTTGTTTTTTTTTAAGTTTTAATTCCTGGGAATATGAATGGGAACTTCTTTGGTGTATTGCTCTTTAGACGTGCAGTAGGTGGTGCCCTGCCAAGGAGTTCTAGCATCTTTCTGTGCTTCAGAGAAAGATGTGTGGTTATATGGCTTTAGCTTTTCGCATCACAGGCCGAGGGGACAAGTTAGGTAAAGATGAGGGTGCTCTTGCTAGCCTCGGAGGTTTCACTGTGATAATTGTTAGCTTGTATTCATTCATCTTCCACATCCCTCTGTCTTTTATATTACTGATGACATTTTGTGTAAAATAATTTTTTGATCTTTAAATTACTGAGGAGCAAGATTACAAAAGAGATATATTCATCGAATAGGCATAAACCTCATTTGTCCAGTAAGCCTGAAACAACTTGTCAAACATTAAAATGTAGCAGTCCATTATAATATTCTTGATGGGTATTCGTGATTCTCTTTCAGAATGCTTCAAAATACTCAAAATTAGGCAGGATAATTTGGATGAATTTAGCTGTTGTAAAGATGTATTTATTTGTGAACTTTTTTTAAAAGTACATTTAGATTATAAACCACTGAAAGCTTATGATGGATGCCATATACAACTGTCTGCATTATAAACATTTAAATAGACAAAAGTTAGGAAATTATAGGAATTCAACAAAAGGGACTTGAATATTTATCTCCCTTACATGTTATTTTTCTGCTTAATCCTTTAGAATCCAAAGGCCCTGCTGTGCCCTTAAATGTAG
Source organism: Cryptoprocta ferox (assembly GCA_028646485.1). NCBI lineage: Eukaryota > Metazoa > Chordata > Mammalia > Carnivora > Eupleridae > Cryptoprocta > Cryptoprocta ferox. The sequence continues at coordinate 18,787,634 of CM053572.1, forward strand.
CTGATCAGAAGCTTCTTGAAGCTAGTACACAGTTTCAGAAAAAACAAGGAAAGAATACTATTGATGTCTGGTGGCTTTTTGATGATGGAGGTAAGGCTGTTAACATGGATTTTAACAGTTTTACATTTAGTGAAGTCAGAATATGGGAATAGTACTAAGAAATGACATGTCCTCCTCATCCCTAGACCCCTTTCCAGTTTGGCGGACATTCCCCAAAGCAACAGGGTTAGTTTCAGAATCAGGCGTTGCCCTTAACTGTTACTTCTTCATTCTCCTTCAGTTTGAAAGTTGCCCACATCTTGAGCTCATGACCTTAACGTTTTTTGTTATGTTTTTTTAACCAACTGACCATTTGTAGAATGTCACGAGATTCAAGATTGAAGTACCATTTGCTCTTTTGTCATAATTTAATTTGTGTAGGTTTTTGGTAGAAATACCACAAAAGTGACACTGTGCTCTCTTGTCAATTTCTCATCAAGTGGCCCTGATGTTGGTTTGCCTCATCACTGGTGAAGTTAGCTTTGACCATTGAGTAAGGTGGTTTTCACTAGATTTTTAGAATGAAAAGTTACTGTTTCCCCTTTTTAGTTACGCATATTAGTGGATGGGGAGTTACTTTTGGATCATGTAAATATACCATTGTTATGACAATTTTTACCACTGTCTTTAGCATCCATTGATACTTTAGCCTCCTGTTACCATTGGCGTGGTGTGTTTGTGGTTGCCAAATGATGATTTTTGAATCCACTTAGTTATTCTTCATTTATTAGTTGGCATCTTATTTTAAGGAAGAACTTTCTCTTTATTCTGTGTTTGTGAACTCATAGGCCATATTCAGTGTGAAATGATTTGTCATTCTCATTATTTGTTTTGATGTTCAGATTATTCCCATATTTGGCCACTAAGATCCTCTGTTGGCTGACTTGTGTGTCCATTTGTCATTTCCCATTCATAAGATGTTCCAGGCTCACTTTAGTACTTTGCCTACACCAGCCATTGAGTCTCCTTTTACCCGAGGAACGCTGACTGCTGTTAGTGGAGAACGGTATTTAGAAACAAAGATATGCTCGTTGCTACTACACTGTCACTGCTCCCAGGCCCTCTCGGTGGACGGGTCTCAGAAACTTAACTTGTATGTTTGTACACGTCAGCATAGATTGAAAACCCATTCCAGTTTAAACACTGCAGGGTTCAATCCAGCTTCTTCCTTCTCATAGTTGTCATTTGAGAGAGAAACCTGGCTCCCACTAGGTTCAGTGAAGACTCTCATCTCCTCAGTCCTCCTGTGTGTGACTAATCTCTTGGCTCCATGGGCTTCCCTTGTTCAGACCTACCTCATGGCTTTCTGACTGAATTATTCAGGAAGGACAGGTAGAAAAATATTGTTTAAAATGGAGTTGTAGCAGACATGCTTTTAGACATTAAATTGAATTAAAAGTTCCTAATTGAGAAATGAGCCTTTAATGAATGATTTTTTATATTTGTATCATTTAGGTTTGACCTTATTGATACCTTACCTTCTGACTACCAAGAAAAAGTGGAAAGACTGTAAGATCAGAGTATTCATTGGTGGGAAAATAAACCGAATAGACCATGACCGGAGAGCGTAAGTCTATTTTATATGGAAGATCATTAATCTAGCCATACTTCATTATTACAGTATATTTGAAAGGATAAAAAAGACACAGTCGAGAAAATGTGAGTCAGATGGCTCTGTTGTATACTGAAGCTGAAAATCCAGTTAAACAACTAAAACCTCATTCTCTCTAATTTAGTCTTTTATGTTTAAGTTGTAGATATTTAATTTTACTGATACCTAATATTTTTTCACGTATTGACATTTTAGAAAGTCTTTATTAAAAACTTGGAGCATTAAAATGTTAGGCACTTTAAAAAAAATCGGGAATGTGCCTCAAAATCACCTATTCCTATGTGAGATACATTCTGTAGACTTGAAGACAAGAGAAATGAAGGCCGCCGCCGTCACCCCTTGCCGTACTCCCGCTGTCCTGTCCCCGTTCTATTTCTGGTTTGAGTGATTTGCCAAGTATCCCACGTCTCAGCTCTGACCTTTTCAGCACATAGTGTATACTCTTCTCCTGAGTTCACGTTTGGGAAGTAGAGCTCTGATGATAAGATGCCTCTGCCCCAAATACTTGTCATTTCCTCTCCATTATATTCCATAGAAAGTCTGTGCTAAAATACGACAAAGCCCTAAACCATCTGTCCTCCTCTTGCCCACACTGTGCCTTATACTTCACTTCAGTGTGCACACACACGCGAACTCAGGCTGTACCCTTCTCTGCTCTCCTCTCTGCTTTAAACATCTCCTCACTTGAAATACTCCAACCTTTCAGATCCAGCATTGCCGTCACTTTGTTCATGGCACTTGCCCTCGTGTTTTTTTTGTACCCTTGCCTCCCCATTAGTTGTTACCCTTCCTTCCTGAATAATAGTATAGTTGGTACCACTCACTGCATTCTCAGGCCTGTATTAAATTTATTTATTTTCATATCTTAGATTTGAGTTTTGTGGGCCCGGTGACATATAGCAGACACTTAGTAGATCTACACTGGAATTCAACTAGATTTCGATTCATCTCACACAGTGAATTATGCAAGAAATACTAGAAGTAATTTAAAAGTTAAACGTGTAGCATGTCTGTTTTCTAATGTCTTAATTTAGAAAACTCCGTTTTCTTAAAAATAGAATCCCTTTGTACTCTTGGCTTTTCTTTTGTGTGTGTTTCCACTTTTCTATTGTTGCCACCCGGATTTCCTTGCCAACTATGCCTCTGAAAAGGTATTTGTTTACTGAAAAGTCAGAGGCTTGTTGGCGCTCCTTTCTCACGTCTGTCCCAATCCCCCTCCCCCTCAAAAATGCCGTGAACTTGATTTGCCATTAGTTACAGCTTTTGATGGCCCCCAGATGTTCTATTTGGGCTTTGAGATAGGCATTCTCCATGGATGGAAGAAGAATCAAAAAATAATTAAACTTGTAACTGTTTACTAGTTCTTGCTGAAATCCGTATACTTACCAATATAATCTCTCTGAAAAAAGTTTTCATTGAAGTATAGTTGTCATGCAGTGTTATGCTGGTTTCAGGTGTGCAGCATAGTGATCCCATATCGCTTGATGTCATGCTTACCACGGGATTGCTACCATCTGTCCTCATACAGGGCTGTGAAAATACCGTTGACCGTATTCCCCAGGCTATACCTTGCATCCTCGTGACTTGTTCATTCTGTAACTGAGAGCCTCTATCTTTCACTCCTTGTGACAAAAATCAAATTTAAAAACTAGTTGCCTTTCAAATGTCATTATTACTATCCGTTAATGATGGGATGCTAAGGAGAGATTCAGAGAAACTGAAAGAATATAACAGGAGTCTCAGGAAATTTTGAGGTCTACTTAGTTTAATGTACAGTGTGAACTAATACAGATGGACTTTGTTCAGCACCTGATACAGTTTTCCTGTAAATGATGCTTCTCAGATATAGTGATTCAGCCTGAAATAGAATATAAGTACTTACATGCAGCTTTTATGTATCTCAATGCTTTTCGTTTTTGTTTTAGGATGGCTACTTTGCTTAGTAAGTTCCGGATAGACTTCTCCGATATCATGGTCTTAGGAGATATTAATACTAAACCAAAGAAAGAGAAGTAAGTTGTTGGATAAATTACTCTATAGATTTCTCATCCTTTTATGGATGACCTACTCAGATATTCCAGTAACAGATCATTCAACTTAAGCTAATTACCTGGGGGTTTTTACCTGCTGTTAGTTACATGTGAAATCAACTTTTTTTAATCTGGTACTGACAGTTGGCATGACTATAGCTGATATCAAAGTAAGTCTAAAGAGCTTTTGGTTTTCAGAGAATTCGGTTAGTGCTTTACAAGTAATTTCTGAAAATCCTAATGCCACAGAAATTCCACATGGTTCTTTAAATTTCCACTGTTCATGCCCATATTCATTACCACCACTCGCTCAGTCCCTACTCCATATTATATATTACTTTTCACTATTTTGCTTTATTACTAAAATAGGAGAATCAAGAATTAGCTTACAATAGTTGCATTCAGAATTCTCAAGAGTCAAAGAGAAGTATACTCATGGAACAATCTACCTGAAAATGGTACCTAGAGGTGGTTAAAATAATATGTATATTTATATTACCAGGCATAATTTTCATTTTCATTATTCTCAAGTAATTGTTGAATAAATGAGGAAGCTGGTTTAAGGAATTTATTTTAAATAGAAAATAATAAGGTAAATTTTGTAAGCTTTGATAATAAGCTTACAAGGGAAGGATTTGTTTCCTTTTATAAAATAATATATACCGGAAACTTTGTATGAGACTTGATACTGAAAAGTATTTTTCACATTCCTAGAGGATTAAAATGTTGTTTGTGTTCTTTTACTATCTTTTATCCTATTAAATTACCTTTGGAACTAGATACTAATTCTGCATCTTCTTAAATGTTCAGTATCTATGTGTTCCTCCCTTCAGAATATTCTAGTACCTTTTTTACTACTACTCCTTTTATTCAGTGGTGCTTGAACTAAGAAAGGTTTTGAATATTTTGAGTAAAGGAACAACACAATTTGACATATTGCTCAAAAGGATCATTTTAGCTACTCTGATGAAAATGTATGTGGGTTGAGGGGAGTGGGCATAAGAGCAGGGAGTAGATACAGAGAGATCATTGTTAACAGTTCAAATTACAGTTCTTTTATTGTGAATATGGTCCTAAATTTCTCATCAGTTTGAGAAACGAGATGGCTGTTTTCTGAGTAAGTTGTCAAAGAGATGGTTATAATTAGGGTGTGGAAGTGAGCACAAGAAATGGAAAACACTGACTTCTCAAGTTCTAATTTACCATTTATGATCTTAGTGTTAAGTAATTCAGATTGTGATTCTCAGTATTTTTTTTAAGTATTGTAGCATTTGATGAAATGATTGAGCCCTATAGACTTCATGAAGATGACAAAGAACAAGATATTGCAGATAAAATGAAAGAAGATGAGCCATGGCGAATAACAGATAATGAGCTTGAACTTTATAAGACCAAGGTATTCCTTCTCTTCTGCTCTCTTTTCATTAATCTTCCATTTATATTTTTAAAAAATACTTAAGATCTAAGTATCAAGAACTGTAATTTATGGGAGGAACCAGTCTTGTAAATTCAGTCTCCTCTAAGTTGGATCCATATGTGAAGAGGGTGTGTAAATCATTAGCTCTTTTTTAAATTAGGAAACATATTTTATTACACCAAAATTATTTTGGTTTCTTTTTACTTTATTCTGTATAGTTCTGTGAAACACACTAGATTCCACTTTTCAAATGGTCTAGGAATGACTTTGTCCTCTTTCCTTTCAGACCTATCGGCAGATCAGGTTGAATGAATTATTAAAGGAACATTCAAATACAGCTAATATCATTGTCATGTAAGTAAAGTCTATAGTAAGACTTTCTTGGATATTCATTTTATGATAATGCAATTAGGATTAATTTCCATACCAAGTACATACCTATAGATTTCCCAGTAATGATCTAGTGGTTATAAGTAGGAAAAGACAAACTTTTGTCAATATACTTTGCTTTAATCATAAGGAAAAATCATTTAAGGTAGGAGGAAAGAAAAGCAAAAATCTAAAGCTTATATGAATCTAAGTAATTCTTTACCATAATAGTTTATTCTGGAATATTTCCTTTATCCTTTTTCTCACCTTTTAAAAAGTCCTTGGCTTTGAGGACATTCCAGCATAGCCATCAAGCATTTGTGGGGTATGAGGGCCTCAAGTTAAACTTTGGACCCCGGGATGGTGGAGGGGTACCTGGCTGGCCGAGTCAGTAGAGTGTGCCTTTTTTGATCTTGGGGTTGTGAATCTGAGTCTGACATTGAGGGGTAGATTGTACTTAATTTTTTTTTTTTTTTTTTTTTGAGAGAGAGAGGGCACAAGTGAGTGAGGGGCAGAGAGAGAAGCCCAGCTCACCCGAAGCAGCACTCAAGCTCATCGGATGTGGGACTTGAACTCATGAACTGTGAGATCAGGACCTGAGCTGAAGTCAGATGTATAATGATTAAGGCACCCAGGCACTGCTCCAACTCAATTTTTTACTATTAAACTTG
>CM053572.1:18803967-18850191 GCA_028646485.1 Cryptoprocta ferox
GATACTCTTTCCTGCTTTGTCAAAGATTAATTGGCCATACATTTGTGGGTCCAATTCTGGGTTCTCTATTCTATTCCATTGGTCTATGTGTCTGTTTTTGTGCCAATACCATAATGTCTTGATGATGACAGCTTTGTAGTAGAGGCTAAAGTCTGGGATTGTGATGTCTCCCGTTTTGGTTTTCTTCTTCAATATTACGTTGGCTATTCGGGGTTTTTTGTGGTTCCATACGAATTTTAAGATAGTTTTTTCTAGCTTTGAGAAGAATGCTGGTGCAATTTGGATTGGGATTGCACTGAATGTGTAGATTGCTTTGGGTAATAATGACATTTTAACGATGTTTATTCTTCTGATCCATGAGCATGGAATGTTTTTCCATTCCTATGTGTCTTCTTCAATTTCTGTCATAAGTTTTCTATAGTTTTCATCATACAGATCTTTTACATCTTTGGTTAGGTTTATCCCTAGGTATTTTATGGATTTTTGTGCAATTGTAATTGGGATCAGTTTCTTGATTTCTCTTTCTGTTGCTTCATTATTGGTGTATAAAAATGCAACCGATTTCTGTACGTTGATTTTGTACCCAGCGACTTTGCTGAATTCCTGGATCAGTTCTAGTAGGCTTCTGGTGGAGTCTGTCAGGTTTTCCATGTAGACTATCATGTCATCTGCGAACGGTGAAAGTTTGACTTCATCTTTGCCAATTCTGATGCCTTTTATTTCCTTTTGTTGTCTGATTGCTGATGCTAGGACTTACAGCACTATGTTAAGCAACAGTTCTGGTCCCAATGATTTTATTGGTAAAGTATTTCATTGGTTCAATAACTAATTGTCAAGGTATCCAGACCCCAGTCTCTTACGTTTAATTCATATTCTAAATACCTCCTCCCACAGGCATAGCTTTTCCCAAATCTGCTTAACTTCTGGCTTACCTGCTGCCAAATTCCCTTTGCAGGTCTCTGCTGGTTCTCTGGGGCCATCCCACTAATCCTTTTATATATCCAATGGCTTAGCTTAGTTGTGGGCAGTGGGAGGTTTCAATACAGGATTTTTAAATGAACGAATGAATGAAAATACCAATTATTGAAAGGCAAAGGCTGCTAGGGCTCCTGGGCGGCTCAGTTGGTTAAGCATCCGACTTCAGCTTAAGTCATGATCTCATGGTTTGTGAGTTCTGAGCCGGGCATTGGGCTCTGTGTCGACAGCTCAGGCCTGGGGCCTGCTTCAGATTCTGTGTCTTCCTCTCTCTCTGCCCCTCCTCCACTCATGTTCTCTCTCTCTCTCTCTCTCTCTCTCTCTCTCTCTCTCTCTCCCTCCCTCTCTCTTTCTTTCTCTCTCTCTCTAAAATAAACATTAAAAATTTTTTTTAATTAAAAAAGTAAAGGGGAAGGCTGCCCATGACAGGGAAGTGGATGAATGGAATGAAGGCATGCAGCCTGAATAGGGACGGAGCTTTTTGAAATGGGTGACTTGGATCAGGGCTCTCTAGTCCTAACAACCACACACTAATAGGATTTTCCTTCTGTGAGATGTTCCATGTGTGGTTGAATTCTTGAGGCCTAACTTACAATGCAACTACTATTTCCATTTGTTAATTTATTTTGTTCCCTTCATGCTAATCATTAGGATCTTCTTATTTGAAGAAAGGATCATTTAATAAGTGAATATTGATTCAGTGAGTACATATTGATGGTTATATCCCTAATACTTAGCAAGTGCCTGGCATGTAGTAAGTCATCAGTAAATATATAGAGAGTAAATGAGTAGAATCAACTGATTTAAAAATAGGGCCTGATTTTCCACTATGTGTCAATGACTTGTATAAAAGGTAACAATCACCCGCCTCACTTGTTCCAGTTAAGAAAGGAAGCGTGGACTGGTGGAGCACTGGCCTGGTCACTGGCACTATGATGATGCTGTTTTTTACTCCATTGGCATCCCCTCTTTCTGCTCATAGGCTACTGGACCATTTCCATTTATAAGTAACCTACAGGGGGGCCTGGGTGGCTCAGTCCGTTGAGCGTCTGACTTGGGCTCAGGTCATGATCTCACAGCTTGTGAGTTGGAGCCCCGTGTTGGCTCTGTGCTGACAGCTCAGAGCCTGGAGACTGCTTTTGTGTTCTGTGTCTCCCTCTCTCTCTGCCCCTCCCTCGCTCACACTCTGTCTCTCAAAAATAAATAAACAATTAAAAAGTTATAAGTGACCTAAAAAGGGGCACTCGGGTGGTCAGCCAGTTAAGGGTCCGACTCTTGATTTCGGCTCCAGTTATGATCTCATGGTTCCTGAGATCGAGCCCCATGATGGGCTCTGTGCTGACAGCAGAGAGCCTGCTTGGGATTCTCCCTCTCTCTCTCTGCCCTTCCCCTGCTTGAGCTCACTCTTTCTCTCTTTGAAAATATATAAAATAAACTTAAAGTAAGTGACCTATAAAGACAAATAATTAATATTAGGAATATTTCTAGAATTACTCCAGCCCAAGTAAGGTGCCAGGGACATGAAAAGGAATAAGACAGTGTCTCTGTCCTTGAACAATTCACAGATGCCTGTTGTAAATGAGTAATTGGAAAGCAATGCCAAAATACAAAAACATTGAAGTGGATTTTTTTTAATGCTCTAGAAAAACACTTCTTGGAGGAAAAAGTCAGAACTATTGGCTATTATGGGACTTTAAAGTTACACATCCATTCCTTTTCCAACAAGAGTCCATGAGCTGAATGCAAAGAAACACATGGGTATGAATACCTATCTTGAAGGAATTCACAGTAACAGCTGGTGAATTTTCCATTTGTTATCTCATTTAATCCCCAAATCTCCAAGCTAGTTTCTAGTATTAACTCGTTTTACATTAGAGAAAGACGTCCCTGCCAAAGACCCTATTTAGACCTCAGAGAAAAATTAGGTGCCCTATGCTGCCAGGTGACATAAGACCAGGAAGCCCTGAGACTAGGAAGCCATCACCTGGAGAAGAAGACATATGCTGGCCTTCAGGAGGGGCTTTCACTTTCCCAACAAGGAAGCCCAAATGGGCCAGGCCAAATTATTTTCCAGGCTGAGCCTTAGGGAGGTGAGCATGACCTTGGGACCCTTGCTGCGGGCCCTGGGGGAGAGAGTTGGCAGAGATAGGTGCCTGAGCTGAGTGGGGAAAAAAGAGAAGAACCGCAAGGGAGCTGAAGAGAAGGAAGCAAGGAAACAGAAAGTGGGGGAGGGGAAGAAGATCTGGGGAGAGAGCTGGGGGAGGGGTGGGGGGTGAGCCAGGAGACAAACCGGACGAGGGGAAGAGCTGGGGGAGGAATCAGGGAGAGGAAAGCTGAGGAGGGCGACTGGGGAGAGCAGCTGGTGGGTGTGGGAATCAGCCCAGGGGAAGAACTGGGGAGAAGACCTGGGGCTGGGGAGCTGGGCGAGGGGCGCCCTCCCTTAAGTCATCTTTAAAAGGCCCCTCCCTGGCGACGGGAGCCCTGAAGCAGGTGCGACAAGGAAGGTGGGTGGGGAGCGGTGGGGCTGGTGTGCAAAGCCCAAGTCCGGGAGGAAACGGAGCCAGTGTTTAGGTAGGTGTCTTAAGTGTTTACTTAAGGAATTAGTCACCTGCTGGGCCACGTCCAGGCACCGGCTGTTATCTTAAATGCCCTTTAAACGCTCCTCGCTCCTCGGTGGCTTTTGGTCTTTGAGGATTATTGAACAGTTGGGTCTCACAGGTGTCCCTTGTTTTGAGAAGACGTTGCTCCGGAAAGTCCAAATGGAGACAAATGCGTGTTTATTGCTAAATCTCCAGTTTTTTGATGGGTCCCTTTCCGAGACAGGGGACTCTGAGGGTTTACATAATCTTGGGGTCGTCCACGGAGCCGGGGTTCCTGCTCGCCCGGGGTCCCCCTCTACTCAGGAGCAGGCCAACAGAAGAAAACCTTGGTGATTTTTTCCAACCTCCCTCCTCTCTCTCCCGCCCTTTCTTGTGTCCTCTCTTCCATCCACTAAAACTGAAGGAGTCCCGACTTAACTCATTGCCTTCTGTCTTCTGTTTGACATTTCTCAAGTTTCAGCATTTTATTTATTTATTTTGGAGGGTAAGTGTTTTGAAGAAAAGAACACGGCTTGAAAATATTTTCTACCTTAAAAACAGATCAGCCCTCCCCCCCTTATTCTGACTTGAGTTTTATTAAACGCCAACCTGCAGAGTGAAGACTCGACGTGGCGGGGGTGGGGGGTGGCTGGAGGCCGCGGGGGGCCGCCGGGGTCAGCGCAGGTCCCGTGTGGCCCGTGGAGACCGACCGCGCCACCGCCGCTGCGGGCTGCGTCCTCCCAGGATGTAGGAGACCCGCGAGCCGCGTTTACCCCGACAGGGGCTCCCCCGTGTGGCTCAGGGACTAGCAACGTCTGTGACTTGAACATTTGTGTTCTTTTTTGAGGATGGAAGGCAGGCCACGGTCCTGACCTCTAGAGCTCACAGAGAAGACGTTCTTGTTTTATTTTTAGCACATTTTTGCTTTTCTAAGATTAGGAAAATTTTCAACTTTTCTCAGGCTGACATGCATGGACCCTGGCAGGGGAATTTAGTGATGTCCAATGTTTGAGTAACCATAATGCTGCCTGGGAACTAATTTGGGGTAGAATTACTGCAGGAAGCCTCAGGGTTGCTCTTGCCATGTGAATGAGGTAAAGGGGAGGGGTAAGACCCAGGCGAATTGAACATGCTGGGTACCAGGCATTTTATATTATTTAATCTTAGAATATCCCAGCTTAAGTAGGAATTGTCCCGTTTCACAGAAGAGGAAATTGAGGTTCTTAGAGGCCCACGGTGTAAAAGTGATGTATCCGGGATTCAAACTGTAACTTGACTCCAGAAGTTTGCAGTAATGAGAACTCCGACAAGAGGGGAGAGTTTGCTGCTTAATTTCCTCTCCCTAAAGATGTCACACTCCGGATGAAGTTCCTCATGTATCAAGTACACCAGCGTCACAGCTGTATGACTCATCTGAGTTATGTGTGTCGCTTCTGATCTCTGCATTGGTATAGTAAGCTGTATTTTCGAATTTAATCTTGAGAACAGTTCTATGAGATTATTTTTTTTTAATTTAAGCTTTATTGAGGTATAATTGACAACTAAAATCGTGAGATATTTAAAGTACACATTCTGATAATTTGATACACTTTTATATTGTGAAGAGATTCTTCCAGTTAATTAATACATTTATCATCATCGCCATCATCATTATTATTGATAATTCATAAAATAAAGTGTGGTCAAGGGACATGGGACAGCTAGTAAATTATGACAGCGAGCAAATGGATTTTCTGCCCATTTATTTGTGTGAAATCTATTTTTTTAAAAGATTTTAGTTGTAAGTAATCTCTACACCCAACGTGGGGCTCCTACAACCCCGAGATCAAGAGTCACGTGCTCTACCAAATAAGCCAGCCAAGTACCCCAGTAATGTGATCCTTCTATCATGTGACCTTACATCTGCCTATAATTTGTAGACTAGTTTTTAAAAATTTTTCAAATGTGGATGTCAATGACAACTAAAGGTCATATTGGGAGTTAAGGCTTTAACATATGAATTTGGGAGGGCATACAGACATTCAGTTAGTAACAACCACTTTAGCAAATTCAAGCAAAAAACACACTCGTCTCCCAAAAGGTCCAGCAAAACCTTCAGCTGCCTGCCACTGGCCCATTTGGGACCATGACCTTGTTTTCCTTTTTTTCTTTAATGTTTTATTTATTTTTGAAACAGAGAGAGACAGGGGATGAGCCGGGGAGGGGCAGAGAGAGACGGAGACACAGAATCCAAAGCAGGCTCCAGGCTCTGAGCTGTCAGCCCAAAGCCCAATGCGGGGCTTGAACTCACAAACTGTGAGATCATGACCTGAGCTGATGTTGGACGCTTAACCAACTAAGCCACGCAGGCACCCCATGACCTTGTTTTTCTATCAGCCACTTTGACTTGCCAGGCTGGAGTCATGTGAGCCGCCCCAAAGCCAGGTGTGGGTCAACCCCATTGAAATGAGAGGGGAAGAGAGGGAAATTATGAGCTCTCATCAAAGAAGAGGGGCAGGTTGAGGCCAAATGGCAAATAGCCCACAGCACAAGGCTATAAGACAAACAAACTGCATGCCGGGCTTGGGTGGAGCAGAGGTCTCCTGTGTGACCGAGGACAAGTCATCAAACCTCTCTGTGCCCCTGGCATCCCAGGCCAGATCATGGGAAGACCGGGGAATACACAGGTATGAAAGCACTTAGGAATTCACACTCATAGAACTGGGGGACTAGAAAGGACCTTAGGTATCAGTACTGGTTGTGAAGCAACCGTGAATCCTCTGTGTGTCTCTGTAGAATTGCCTGTTTGGGATATTTCTAATGAATACAAATATTTAATATCGGGTATTTTGGGTCTAACTTCTTAACATAATATTTTCAAGGTTCATTCACATAGTATGTATGTATCAGTGTTTTATTTCTTTCTATGACCAAATAATATTCCATTGCATACATGTACCGCATTTGGTTAACCCACTTATCAATTGATAGACATCTGTGTTGTTCCTACATTTTGACTGTTATGGGTAATGCTGCTCTACACATTCAGGTACAAGTTTTTGGGTTGACATATGTTTTCATTTCTCTTGAGTACATACCCAGGAGTAAAACTGCTGAGGTATGGGCTAACCTAGGTTTCATTGTTGGAAGACTTGCCAGACTATTTTCCAAAGTGGCTCCACTGGTTTACATTCCCACCAGCAGTGTATGAGGGTTCTCATTTTCCCCCCAACATTTGTTATTGTCTGACTTTTTTATTCTAGCCATCCTAGTGGGTATGAAGTAATATGTCATTGTGGTTTTGTTTTGTGTTTCTCTGATGAATAATACTGTCAAGCATCTTTTCTTGTGCTTAGTTGCCACTCTACATTTTTCTTAGAGAAATATATCTTCAGAGCTTTGCCTGTTTCTTAATTGGGGCATTTGCCTTTTTATTACTGTGATGTAAGACTATTTATATATCCTAGTTACACGTCCTTTATGAGATACATGATTTACAACATTTACCCCCATTCTGTGAGTTGCTTTTTTTCTTACTTTGTGGTGTCATTTGATGCAAAACATTTTTAATTTTTTTAAAGATTTTATTTTTTTAATTTTTTTATGTGTTATTTATTTTTGAGAGAGAGAGAGAGAGAGAGAGTAGGGAAGGGTCAGAGAGAGAGAGAGATACAGAATTCCAAGACAGGCTCCAGGCTCTGAGCTAGCTCTCAGTACAGAGCCCGACGCGGGGCACGAACCCATGAACCGTGAGATCATGACCTGAGCCGAAGTTGGATGCTTAACTGACTGAGCCACCCAGGCGCCCCTAAGATTTTATTTTTATAGTCTCTGCACCCCATGTGAGGCTCGAACTCACAATTCCAAGATCGAGAGTCATATGCTCTACTAATTGAACCAGCCAGGCACACTGCAAAAAGTTTTTAATTTTAATGAAGCCCAATTTGTCTTTTTTTTTCTTTTGTTGTTTGTGCTTTTGGTGTCAAATTTAAGAATTTGCCAAATCTGAGATTGTGAAGATTTACCACTATGATTTTTTCTAATAGTTTTATAGTTTAACTTTGATATTTGGGTGTTTGATTCATTTTGAGTTAATTTTTTGTATATACTGTGGGAGTTCAATTTTATTCTTTTGCATGTGGCTATCCAGTTATCCCAGCACCATTTTTTAAGAAGGATATCCTTTCCCCATTGTATGATCTTGACAGCCTTGTTGAAAATCAGTTTACCATAAACACGTGAATTCTCAATTCTGTTCCATTGATCTATGTGTCTTTGTTCTGTTATCATGCTGTGTTGATCACTGTTGCTTTGTAGTAACTTTTGAAGTTAGGAAGTATGAATCCTTCTACTTTGGAATTCTTTTTCAGGATTGCTTTGGTTTTTTGGAGTCACTTGCAATTCCATGTAAATTCTGGAAACAGCTCATCATTTTCCATAAAGATATCAGTTCGGATTCTAGTAGAGATTGCACTGGATCTGTGGATCAATTTGGGTAGTATTGCTATCCTCCTAATGTTAAGTTTTCTAATCCATGGACATGGGATGTTTTTCAATTTATTTGGAAACTTTTTAATTTCTTTTAAGAAAATGTTATAGTCTGCAGAATATGTTTTGCACTTCTTTTCTTATTCTTAAGTATTTTATTCTTATTGATGCAATTGTGAATGGGATTCTTTTCTTTTTTTTTTTATAGTTTATTTATTTTTAGAGAGAATGTGGGTCCATGCCACTGGGGGAGGGGCAGAGAGAGAGAGGGAGAGAGAGAATCCCAAGCAGGCTCAGTCCCACAAACCATGAGATCATGACCTGAGCCGAAGTCAAGAGTAGGAAACTTCACCGACTGAGCCACCCAGGTACTCCTGGAATTATTTTCTTAATTTTATCTTCAGATAGTTCATTGCAAATACATAGGAATACAGTTCATTTTTGTGTATTGAGCTAGTATATTTTGTTAATCTTAAACTAGCTGGAGTTGTGTTTTTGGTAGTTGGAACTGACAGAATGCTAACCAGTCTTTTTCTCTACACTATGCTGTAACTGCCTTCCCCGAAGGCTGGAATGTAAAGCTATATTTAACTGTGTTTACAGAGAGCTTTCATGTGAGCTTACTTAATCCCTAACCTTGGGAGGCATGCAAGGGTATTTTTATCTATTTTGTAAGGTGCAGGAAACTGAGGCGACATAGGCTAAATGACTCACATGGGCCTCAGCTTAGTAAGTGGCATATCTGGTACTAGAATCCAGGTCTTCTGACCCCAAATCCAAAGCCCTTCATGAAGTGTTGTCGTAAGAAGCTCACCAGGCTTGACAGGGGTACTGTCCTGAT
The DNA here is from genome assembly GCA_028646485.1 of Cryptoprocta ferox. Lineage (NCBI taxonomy): Eukaryota > Metazoa > Chordata > Mammalia > Carnivora > Eupleridae > Cryptoprocta > Cryptoprocta ferox. The sequence continues at coordinate 18,812,830 of CM053572.1, forward strand.
GTGCTGGCCAGGAGGGAAGTGCGGTGCACAGAAACATTACCCCAAATAACAACATAGAAGCAGGGCCTCAGAGAGTGGGTCCTGACTGAGTTGAAACTCAAAAGAGATTAATAGAATTTAATACTAGAATGTACTAGAATGTACCCACCCTAAGTACAAATGATGACTTATCAACTGCAGAGCTTTTTTTTCTTTTTTAATGAAATCTTAATTCTAAAATGTTTGGAAAATGAAACTTCACCCCTGCATCCCACAATGATTTGGAATATTTGTGGTAGATAATTTACACTATTTGGAACCATACAAACTCTTGAAGTTGCAAGGCCAATAGCTAAGGAGGCCAATTTGGCACTGCATTTTTTTAATAGACATAATTATAATGGAAGTTGAAGTAAAGGAAATTCAGTAGAGTATGTGCTGTACTTGGCATCTATCTAAACATCAGAATTAAGGCCAGTGAGGGAGGTCCATTACTTGGCTTGGAAGTTGAAACATTTCTTTATAATTGCTCTATGCTGTAGGTCATCATTTTTTTAAATTTGAAAACTGTTTTAACCCTGTTTTCATATTTCCATAGGGCCATGACAAATATAATCACATGTATTAAGAGTGTCTGTTAACTTAAAAAGGAAGAATAGGTAACAAAATTCTCCATCTTATTCTTGAGTCAAATTCAAATAGTGAGTTCCACTTAAATGATAGGTGTATTTTATGTTAACTCTTATTCATATATGCGTGGCAGAGAGAGATGGAGAGTGAGTCAGCAGTGCTGATGGAACCTCTGGTTTGGTTGTCAGATCTCCTATTAAGGGCTTGTTTCGTTCACAACTGGAATACAAGTCTCCCTGTGGCTTATCTCAATAGCTGTGGGCTATTTTATAATAATTTGTAGTGGGGGGGGTGGGGGGGTTAGAGGATTCCTCATTCATTAGAGTCCTCCCCTATTACAACTACCATTTTCTTTTTTTATGATATAATTTATTGTCAAATTGGTTTCCATACAACACCCAATGTTCATCCCAACAAGTGCCATCCTCCATGCCCATCACCCACTTTCCCTGTCCCCCACCCTCCATCCACCCTCAGTTTCTGTATTTAAGAGTCTCTGTGGTTTGCCTCCCTCCCTCTCTGTTTGTAACTTTGTTTTTCTCCTTCTCTTCCCCCATGGTCTTCTGTTCAGTTTCTCAAGATCCACATATGAGTGAAAACATATGATATCTGTCCTTCTCTGACTGACTTATTTCACTCAGTATAATACCTTCCAGTTCCATCCAGGTTGCTGCAAATGGCATGATTTCATTCGTTCTTATTGCCAAGTAGTATTCCATTGTATATATAAACCACATCTTCTTGACCCATTCATCAGCTGATGGACACTGAGGCCCTTTCCATAATTTGGCTACTGTTGAAAGCACTGCTATAAACATTGGGGTACACGTACATCAGCACCCTATGCATCAGAACTCCTGTGTCCCTTAGGTAAATTCCTAATACAACTACATTTTCTAATGACTCCATGTCTATTCGAGAACTAGAAACCCTGTTTATGACTGTGCATTGTTGCACATGAAGATTATAAAGAAGGAAGCTTTTTGTACTATTTAGAAATAAGGACCCGTATATATTCATCTCTGTAAACCATCTTTGATGATGGCAGGGAAGACATAGATAAAAACATTAAACCCAAGTTGAAGGCCAAGCTGGCACTCAGAGGGACCATCTACTAAGCAAGGAAGTCCAGAGTTCAGGGCAGAAGCGGGAGGGAGAGGAGATAACCCATGCTCAGTCCACAAGCTGGCAGACGTGGTGCTTCTACCTTGCAATCACTGTGTCAGGTCACAGTGACACCCTACTGAAGGGGCAAAAAGCTTCCAGGAAGGCCTCCAAATTGGAGTTCTGTGGGGGACAGCGCTACTACTGAGCATGGGTCTGAAGGTCAGGAAAACCTTGGACTCTCATTGCCACTAATGAGGAGTCCCCTCTTTCACCAGGGTTGAGGAGGCAGCCAGCCTCCTGAGAGCAAATAGGTGGCCTTCTCTCTTTATTTTTCTCTCTTCTTTCTGTCCTGTGGGTCTGGGAAAAGAACCAGAAAGAGAGAAACCTCTGACTTTATTTTACTTAGGTGATCCTCCCCTTTCATCGGCTACATACCAGAGTATAAGCTCCTTATTTCCCCATTGCCTTGGGACAGTTCCTTGCACAAAACTGATTCCCTATGGATTTTGTTAAAATGAATTAAATCTGCAGTCAATCTTACTGAACTTGTGCTTTTGTTGACTTTACCTCATCAACAGTGACAATGTAGGGTGGTGGCGTGGTGCCTCTCTACCTAAGTGTCCACCTCTCTTTTTGCTTTTGAAGATCCGGAAGTTATTTCTTGCTTGCTCTAGCTGAGGCCCTGAGTGTGGATTAAAAGTGCATTTGGCATTGAGAAATAGTGATCCCAAACTGGAGTGGCCATTTCCTTAAGAGATCAAGACAGCCTGAGCCAATATAAAGATCCCTTCAAAATTTTTAAATGCCAGTTTACAAGAAAGCAAATGCAAATATCCAGGAAAAAAATTCTCCCGAGTGGAAACTCAAAAACGTATAAATTAAAGCAAATTTGAAGTGCCATTTACATCTACTAAATTAGGAAACATCTTCACATGATCAGATATGCTAATGTGTTTGTAGTGAATCTAATTTATTTTTATAGCTGTCTTGGGAAGCAATATGACAATGTTAGTGATTATCTACCAGTACGATCTAGGTGAGCACAACTCTACAATGTAAATGGTGACCTAGCACATGAAAGTATATATCTCATAATATTGTGCATGGAATTTTTTTTCCTGAAGGACATAATGCAAAAGAAGTTAAAAACTGTACATGAAGATGTTGAGGACTCTTGGTGCAGTAATATTACTGACTTGATTACCTGAAAACCTTCCCACTACAAACATCTTGAAATGATATAAGATATAATAAAATGTTAAAATAAATGAATTAGAGGGGCACTTGGGTGGCTCAGTCGGTTGAGCATCCAACTCTTGATGTCAGCTCAGAAATTGACCCCAGGGCTCTGGGATCAAGCCCACGTTGGTCTCAGTGCTGAGAGTGGATCCTGCTTAAGATTCTCTCCCTATCCCTCTGCCCCTCCCCGCTGCTTGTGTTCTTTTCACCCCCCTTACATAATATAATAAAATAAATGAATAAAAATAAATGAATTAGGGGTGCCTGGGTGGCTCAGTCAGCTAAGCAGTGGAATTCAGCTCAAGTCATGATCTCCCAGTTCATGGGTTCGAACCCCGCATCAGGCTCTGTGCTGAGAGCTCAGACCCTGGAGCCTGCTTCGGATTCTGTGTCTCCCTTTCTCTCTGACCCTCCCCCACTCACACTCTGAGTCTCTGTCTCTCTCAAAAATAAATAATCACTAAAGAAAATTAAAAAAATAAATAAATGAATTAGAGTTACATGTATCATGACTAAATTCAAAAATATGATTTAAACAAAAAATGTAATATAAGCACAGAAAAAAACTGTACACACATGATGGCACTTACAAAAATTTTAAATACTATGTAATAATACATACTGCTTTTTGATACATATATCTATAGAAAAAGTATAAAGTCAGCCCAGGAAAAATACCAAACTCACATGACTGGCTACTTCTTCAGAGGAGCTGGGAGTATTTTATCAAAATTGGGCATGCTACCATATCTTTACATTTTATTTTCTTTTAATTTTATTTTATTAAAAACAAAAGATCTGAAGCAATATGACAAAAAATGTTAAGATTTTACAGAAGTATGTATATTGGAGAAATATTTTATAATAAAAAAGATCTTCACTCTGGTGCCTTAATGACAATTAGAAATGTCCTAGTTCAATAAATTTTGGAATGATTAAATAAATCCTGCCATTTAAATTTTATACAGCATTACTCAGTGATTAAAAGTGAGCATATGAGGCATATGGTGTAATCAAAATAAAGCAAGGCAGCTTTTTAAACACAGTCTGCATAGAGAGACTCGTTCAAAGAAATATCACTCTGAAATCTAACAAATTATTCAAAAACCAACCTCAATCTTTTCTAATGGCTCTCAAACCTCTATAAAGAGCTCCTCCTCCTTTTTTTTTTCAAGGGAGAGTGAGCCAGGGAGAGGGACAGACATAGAGAGAGAGAGAGAGAGAGAAAGAAAGAGAGAGAGAGAGAGAGAGTATCAGGCAGGCTCCGCACTTAGTGCAGAGCCCAATACAGGGCTCAATCCCATGACTCTGGAATCATGACCTGAGCTGAAATCAATAATCAGATGCCCAAATGACTGAGTCCCCCCAGGTGCCCTTATGAGCTCCTCCATTCTTAAGCACAGTAAAACTTAAAATGATCTTTCTGTATCTCTTATTCCTACTACCTCAGAAATAGGTTAGCTACTTGGGAAACCACTAGCCATCCTTCCTCTACATTTTTCACATGACTCTAAGACCATCTTTACATTCCTTCTTTCTTAGATTCTGGATTTATCTGTTTTTGTTTGTTTGCTTGTTTGTTTTGTTTTTTTGTTTTTTGTTTTGTTTCTGTTGACAGTTACTGTGAGCCCTTTTCACTATTAACCACTCAAGCATGTTCCAAAGCTTTCCATTCTTCCTTCTCACCCACTGCCTCAGTTCCACAAGTTAAAGTCCCTGGAGCTGAATTGGCAAAGAAGGAATTATTGGCCAGTGGGAAGAAAAAGAGGGGAGTGGCCATGACACACTATGTTCACAGTCTATGATGCTGTACAAGTATGCTAGTAAAGACAGGTGAAGGGTTTAGGACCTACTGTTGGGTAAAGAAAGTTCCACTACAAAACTCATATGTACTGTGATTTAAGTACAGATTCATACTGAAATGTGGGGTGCCTGTGTGGCTCAGTCAGTCGAACGTCGACTTTGGCTCAGATCGTGATCTCGTGGTTCGTGAGTTTGAGCCCCACATTGGGCACTGTGCTGACAGCTCAGAGTTTGTAGCCTGCTTCAGATTCTATGTCCCCCTCTCTCTCTGCCCCTCCCGTGCTCATAGTCTGTCTCTCTGTCTGTCTCTCTCTCACAAATAAACATTATCAAAAAAAATTTTTTAAACCTGAAATGTGTCCTTATTTCAAATACTAAGGTGGGCCTGATAGTCAGATCTGCCTTCCCAATGAGGAAAAAAAAGTAAAAATGGAAGGTGAAATACAAAAAGATATTTTTTACAAAAAAGCATCATCAAAATGCTAAATAGCAAGGGACTATTGGACTAATATCTTTTTTTAAGTTATTTAAAATTGATTTATTTTGAGAAAGAGGAAGAGATAGCAAGCAGAGGAGGGGCAGAGAGAGTGAGGGAGAGAGAGAATCCCAAGCAGGCTCCACACTGTCAGCACAGAGCCCAATGTGGGGCTCGAACTCACAAACTGCAAGATCATGACCTGAGCCGAAATTAAGAGCTGGATGCTTAACCGACTGAGCCACCCAGGCACCCCTGTTGGACTACTATCTAACTGAAGGTAGGAACTGAAAGTGCCCAAAAGCCCATATCTGCCCAATGTGAGCATCAGTTTCCAGGACCTCAGAAGCAAGTGCAACAGCAGACAAAGCAGAAGAACCTTTCAGGAAATGCTGAGAACCCAGGAGTTCCCTTTCTCAAGTAAGGGTGATTTGGAAGTTCACCGCCCAAACTCCTGACTCTCTGGAAATACAATTACAATTGCTTGGGCAAAGGAAACAAACAAACTTATAACCAGGAACTCATCTCTGGTTACAGAGAACAAGGATTTACAGCCCCAATTTACATTATTAATATGGTCCCCAAACCTCTGTTTATGAGCTTAATTTATAATTATTCCAGAATAGTAATGACCTGAGGTATGAGGAAGAAGAAATATTGATCTTTTTGGAAGGTTTGTACTTTATCATATGCTTTATTAAATTCTCCTAACTGATTTTCCCAAGGAAAGTAAAAAAAAAAAAAAAAAACCAATAATAACTTACTATGATGTTACTTTGATATGTCAACTTGACGGGACTATCAGATGCCCAGATATGGGATAAACCTTTATTTCTTATCCTGTCAGTAGGGTGTCTCTAGAAGAGATTAACATTTGAATCAATAAACTGAGTAAACAAGATTGCCCTCACCAATATGAGCAAACAACATCCTTGATCCATCCAGGGCCCAAAAAGAACGCAAAAAAGGCAAAGGAAAGGCATATTTTTGCTCTCTCTTCTTGAGCTGGGAGGTCCATCTTCTGAACCTTCATACATTAAAGTTGTTGATCCTCAGCCTTTGGACTTGGACTGAATTATACAACGGGCTTTCTTAGTTCTTCAGCTTACAGGCAGTAGATAGTACAACTTTGTGTTCGTTGGCATGATCCAAATCATTTCCTATCCATATACATCTCTTTATATCTTATTGATCTGTTTCTCTGGAAAGCCCTAATATCCTCACCGTTAGCAAGAACTTGGAGAAACAAAAGAGGAATAGACCCACAGGCCTCAAATTAGAATTTTCAGACACAGAATATAAACGATTTACTTACTTTATTGAATAAAAGAAACGATGATCTAGAAAATTCCTGTAGGGAACAAGAATAAGTTCTGGATATCTATTGTACAGCAGGGTCACTACAATTAACAATACTGTATTATATACTTGAAAATGGCGAAGAGAGTAGATCTTAAATGTTTTTGCCTCAATAACCACAAAATGGTGATTATATGAGATGATATCCAACCTTATCATGGCAATCATTTCACCACAATATATACATGCATTAAGTTATTACACTGTACACTTTAAACTCACATAAGGTGGTATATCATTATCTCAAGAGAGGTAGGACAAAATTTAAAAGTTTATAAAAATTTTTAAAAACAGTAAAAAAAAAAATTGATCACCTTGAAAGGAATGATACCTTGACAGCCATCTTCTGAACAGTAGTAATAAAAGTCAGGAAAGAATGGGATGATGTATTTAATGTGTTGAGAAAAAAATAAGTGCTAACCCAGATTTCTATACATGATAAAATATATCTTAAGGATTGGAGTGAAATAAAGACGTTTGCAGACAACAAAAAGTGAGCTTTTTACCAGCAATTTTCCTAAGGGAAAATTCCAAAGGTTGTACTCAACATGAAAATAAAATGAATCCAGAAAGGACACTTAGGTGTAAGAATAAATGGAGAGAAAATAAAACTGTTAATACATGGGTAAATCTTAGTAAGCACTGACCATACAAAGTAGTAATATCTTGCATGCGGTTTTTTTGTTTGTTTGTTTTTGCTTTGTTTTAAGCAAGACAGGGAGTCGGTTATGCGTCTGACTCTTGATGTCGGCTCATGTCATGATCTCACGGTTGGTGAGTTCAAGCCCCACATCAGGCTCTACGCTGACTGCGTGGAGCCTGCGTGGGATTTTCTGTCTCCCTTTCCTTCTGTACCCGCCTCCCTCTTAAAAATAAATCAATATTAAAGAAAGAAATGGGATATTAAAAAAAAATTTTCAAACAATTAAAAAAATTTTGGATAGCTTCCAAATTCGAAGAGAGAAAAGCAAAGAAACTCTAAGATGGAATTACAGTAACCCTAAATGAATTGCATCCTCCAGTGAAGAGGGGGAAAACAGTGCCTGTTGAGCGTACAAGAACTCAACCATGGGCTGTTTAACAAGGTAAAATCTAAAGAAAAGAGTAGTGTGGCTACACTGGTAACAGACAAAAGAAAGTTGGAGAAAGTATTACTAAAAATAAACTAGGTTCCTCTTCAAGGATAAACATGTTTAACTTACAAGGGAGATATAATAATTTAAGTTTTACATGCATTTAAATAACATATTCTCATAATATATAAAGTAAAATCAGCAAACCTCCTAGGAGACATCGGCAAATCCATAGTCGTAGTAGCAGATTTTAACATACCTCTGTAAATTGGTAGAAAGAACAGAAAACTGCAAGGAAATATGCAAAAAAGAAAATACTGATGGGATTATGCTTGGTTTTTTTCTTTAAATAGTTTTCTTTACCTCACACCTGTTAGCATGGTTGTTTATCAAATAAACAAGAAACAACAAGTGTTGGTGAGGATGCGGAGAAAGGGGAACTCTCAGGCACTGTTGGTGGGAATGTTCACTGGTACAGCTTCTGTGGAAAACCCAATAGCGATTCCTCAAACAAATTAAAAATGAAAATACCACAACCTCCAGCAATTCCACTTCTGGGTAGTTATCCAAATAAAATGAAAACACAAAATTGAAAAGATATTATATGATCTTTGCTCAATGCAGTATTATTTTTAATAGCCAATATATGGAAACAACTGAGGTATCCAAAGACAGATGAATGGATAAAGAAGATGTGGTATAAATAAATACAATGGAATACTATTCATTCATAAAAAAGAAGAAAATCTTCCCATTTACAATAACATGAATGGACTCTAAGGGTATTATGCTAAGTGAAGTAAGTCAGACAGAGAAGGATTGATACTGTATGATCTCTCTTACAGGTGGAATATAAAGACAAAAACAAACAAAAAACACCCAAGCTCATAGATGCAGGGAACAGACTGGTGATTACCAGAGGCAGGGGGTGGGGGTGGGTGGGAGAAATAGGTGAAAGGGGTCAAAAGGTAAAAAAAAATAAAACTTTCCCTGAATTTGAATTTGCAATTACAGTTAAAGAAGAAACAGAGCAGCTGAGGTGAAGCTTTCTATGGCTTCGTGTCTTAGGGAACAAGGAAGTTGAGGTTATCTCTCTGCTACTAAACATCTCAGTATCTGTGAGTGGTTCTGAGCAGCAGAGGGAGGAGGGAAGAACGTGTGGATCAGGTGTTGGCATTTTTTCCAAACATGATCCTTCCTGCTTTTCCTGAGAAGTTTGTTTTTGCCAAGTCCCTTGTGCCGCCTAAAGTAAACCAAACGCCTCCCCTGGGAGTGTGCCACGGGCTGTGTCCACTTTGATTCTGATTCCAAAAGGGGGTTGGCCTCCAAAAGGAGCTTCAACAAACACACTTCCAAAGATGCTAAAAATCCCACCTGTTTTAAGTCGTTTTGCTTTCTGCCGAGCATGTGAAAAGTGGTTCCCTGCGAGGCGGTGTGTGGCGTATCCTGGTGTGAGATAAAGGCAGCTGATACTATTTTATTGTGTGTGTGAAATGAACTGTCACCTCCCAAATTAAGACACAGGAGCCTTACGATCTTACTTAGTATCTGAGGAACACAGCCAGGGGCCAGAACAGTTCACCAGAGACTGCACTAACTCTTACGTGTGGAAGAGAGCCATTCCAACATGAAAGATGTTTCCCAGTGCTGGGTGAGGTGATGGAAAAAGAAAAAGGCAGACAAGTATGTACACAAATGTAGAAAGGGCACCTCTTCTCCAACTTGATGCGGTCCTTAGGGCTTGCTTTTGCAAAACGCCTTTCATACAAACTTTCCAAAACCACTTTACAGTTAGTGAAAAGCTCTCTGTTAGTCATTTGTTGGTATGCAGTAACAAATCGTGGCAGAAGCCGAGGAAAAAATGACCTTCTGGAGATGACAGTGCTGTCAGCTGTGCATCAGGGACAGCCTGAGGATCCGGTGCTGGGGGCCCCGCTGAGCAGCTGGTGCTCATCTCCTTCACTGCACACTTGTAGGGTCTTGTCCCGTTCTGTCAAGCAGGGATACCCACTTTTTTGAGCAGTGACCACAAAGATGGACTTCTCAATGTTTCTCAGGCATCCCCCACCTCCCCGTGCCCCTTGCCTGTCCGATGTGGAAGGCAGAGATACCAAACCACACAGACCACCACTCATTAGGTGAGTTTTAAGTACAGTGATCCTTCCTAGTCAGCAGTTTTGCCTCCGGTGGTGTTAATTACGCATCTGTAAACAGTTGATCCTTATGATGTACGACATCATAAGTAGTAGCCAAACGCTACGTCACGATAACTGCGTCTCTCATCTCCTTTTTTTCACACGTGTACATGTCATCTCACGTCATCAGGAGAGGGGTGAGTACAGTATAATAAGATAGTTTGAGAGAGAGACCACATTTACGTAACTTTTATTACAGGATACCGGAACCTTGAAGAACGTAGCGGTTAGGCTCCCTGGCTGCCAGTGTGGTCAGAAATCCTTATGTAATTTTTGTGTCTCCCAAAACTTAACGACTAATATTGGACTGTTGACTGAAAGCCTTACTGATAACTTAAACCATCGAGTGACACGTCTTTGCATGTTACATGTATCATCTACTGTGTACTTCCAATAAAGAAAGGTAGAGAAGAAAATATTAAGTCACAAGGAGGAGAAAATACATTCATGGTCTTGTACTGTATATATAAAAAATCCATGTTGTGCAAGGGTCAGCTGTATATTATTGCAGTTGCTCTGTTTTATTATTTATTGTTGTTAGTCTCTTACTGTTGCTAATTTATAAATTAAACTTTACCATAGGTATGTATGTATAGGAAAACAAGGTAGTATGCATAGGGTTCAATACTATCTGTGGTTTCAGGCTGCTCCTGCGGGTCTTGAAGCATACCTTTTGGGGATAAAGAGGAATACTGTACAACTAGAGAGTGAAACCTTAAGGACAGATACACATGGTAAAAATGTGGGAGGAGAAGAAATTTGACTAATTTTAGCCAAGACTCCTTTTCAATCTTGAGCCACCTCAGTCCCCAACGAGAGATTTTCCTACAGTGAACTTACGGAAAATAGTTTATTCTGGAAGCTGAAATAGAAGCCAAATTACTAGTCTTATAAAGGAGAAGAGAACAGTTGTCACAGCTTTGTTAAGAGCAATTTCTCTTTGCTGATGGTGAAATGGAAACGGTAGATGGCGATGTTGCCCTTATTTTGGAGGGGGAGGGGCATAGAAGCTGGTGAACTGAGGCAAGCCCTTGAAAACCTGAGGGTAAAATGTTTCAGCTGTGTTAGAAATGTACCTATTGTATCCGACTAGAAGTTAAAGACTTTGCCTCAACTTTTTGTGAGCCTTTTATATCTTTCTGCGGTGTTCAGATTGTGCTTTTATATCGCAAGGTATGACCACCTTAGTGACGGTAGGGAAGGAATTTATGCTGAGGCCAGGCCATTCCCTCTGACCTCCTAATATATTCATTGCAAGAGGCAGTCAGCAGCTGACAACAATCTGTCTGATTACCAGGTTTGTTTGCTTGTTTTTTTTTTTAACATTTGTTTATTTTTGAGAGACAGAGAGCGCAACTTGGGGAGGAACAGAGAGAAATGGAGACAGAGCTCTGAAACAGGTTCCAGGCTCTGAGCTGTCTGCACAGAGCCCGATATGGGGCTCGAACCCACAAACCGTGAGAGCCTGACTGAGGCACACAGGTGCCCCCAGTTACCAGTTTTGAAAAAGGAACTTGGGATATTTGTTTGGAGGAAATAGTAGACAAAGGGCAGGGTTGGTATCCTTCCATAATAGCAAATTTCAGGAACTAATAATAAAAAAGCAATAGCAATAATGTTACAATATACCTACCATTTACTGACTGTTTGCTATAAGCCAGGCACTGTATCAAACATTATATTTGTCTATTATGTAATTCTTAGAAAAATCTATAAAATTGATATTATTACTCCCATTTTACAGGTGAGGTCACTGACTTTTATAAAATTTATGAATCTTTCCTGAGGTTTTAAAATGAGTCACTGGATTGGCCAGCATTCAGTTTTAAGCCTAACTTTTTACTGGCTTCCCTGAACTATAAAAAGAATTTCTTTGACTTTTTAAAAGCCAGTCAAGATAAAGGCAAATTTACTGCTTTCAGACTGAACCTTCAAAATGTAGTTATATGAATTTCAGGAATGGGGAATAAAACAGCCTCTGGGGTTAGAGGAAATACATTTGTTTACATTTTTAGAACCTCCTGTATCCCACCCACAATAAGATCAAGTTTGTGTGTTTGTGTGTGAATGTGTACTGTGTGTGTGTGTGTGTGTGTGTGTGTGTGTGTGTGTGTGGAAGGAGAGAGAGCTGAGGTGCTGAGCACTTTAAACCCACCTTGGCCAGGCTGAACTGTCATTTGACCTGTGGTTGAGGTAAGCCTCTGACACATAACCCCTTTGCAAGGTTGGCGGCACGGACAACCTAGGCTGGTCCAGGTCTGAAGCCAGTAAGCTATGAAGGTCACTGATGTATTGATTTTCTGAAATAAGGCAAATCTTGCCCATGACTTTTTTTAAAACTCAGCAAAAGGCAAAACATACAAAGGAAATGATTGAACAGAAGGGGAGGCATCCTGGTAGCCGAATGTTTACCAGTATTCGCTTTGGCTTCCTGCTCTGTGAAACGAAAGGTTTGAGTTCAGCAGTCTCCAGGTGCCCCCGGGACTGACATTTCTGTGATGGGATTTCATGTCCTGGGCTGCGGCATCCTCCCGGGGAGGGGACCCCTGTTGGCTGATGCTGTTGTATCAGCCTTCCCAGGCAGCATCAGCCGCTTTCATAGCCCCCTTGGAGAGACGCATCACCTCCCTGTCCTCTTTCCTCTAAGAAATCAGTTGTGTGCCAGACCTCAGGAGGTTATGTTCACAATCACATCTCTGAAAACACACAGGCTGGTGGTGACCACAGTGTTGAGGGAGCCTGGCAGACGCTTTGCCAGAAGCCACGCTGTTGATCCTGGCAGGGGTTTCTGCCCTGATGTGGACAGGGCACTGAGACCAGCCTCCCAAACTCTCACTTTCAGTTCCTGTCCCCTGCTGTGCAGTAAGGCCTGGGTGTCTGAGACTCCCCGTGGGAGCCAAGCAGCTTGCCTCACGCCAGAGGTTTGTGGCCTCGGCCCATGGCCTCCTGAGCAGGCCTTAATGTGCCCAAATGAGCTCGTGCCTGCACATCTGTGGCTGGGCTGCAATGTCATTGCCAACTGCAGTCAGACTCTGGGCCGGTCAGGTCTTCCTGCAGATCACACTTAAAGTGTACGTCACATACACAAATGTAGCCGGGGACTATCAGCTAGGGTTCCCCACCTCGTTCTACCACTGTGTGCTTGCCAGTTGGACAAAGACTTCAGAGCTGTCCCTGAGGCAAGGGAGTACTGTCAGAAAGGAGCTGGAGAACAGAGACAGCAAAGTCAGAGCCTTTAATTGCCAAGCCTTCGGTTAAGGTATTTTAGGAACTTGAGGCCATCACCCACAGCCAGTACCCACCTCATCTCCCACTCCACTAGATAAAGGTGCCCCCAGCTAGGAGAAGTGTTGTTGATGGGAGAAAGGAAGTACAAGTTTGAATGGACTGTGCATGGAGTGATTGAAAGGGAGGGAGGGCTCTGAACCAGAGCCTACTCTTGTGTTTCCTGAGCCAGGCCTGCGGGGAGGAAATAGTAATATCCCCAGTGGATTGGTGGCCCCGGGGGGATAGCAACCCTGTGACTTGATTACCTGAGTTCAGCCTTGGGAAGCAACTCCATGGCTTTTGTGTGGTCGTTGAGGCCCCGACACCTGGGGGAAGTTCATGGAGGCTCCAGCAGGCCCAGCCTCATCCCTCCACGTCCTATGAGAAAGCACCCAAAGTTTCACTTGCCCTCTGATGAGGACATAGAAATGGCACAAACGGATAGTCTACAAACCCCTGGGGGCCATGGCTGTCAGGTAGGGCATGCACAGGGTGACATGCATGGATAGGGAGGCCAGGAGGCCCTTGACGTGTCAGGAGACATCCATGTGGCCATGTGGAGGGCTTGTGACAGCCAAGGGCGATGATAGGACTGTGGGCATCAGTAGGAATCAGGCAGAACAGTTCAAGACTGATATGTGGACTGTTTGCCTCTCTGCAGCACACAGCCCAGGGTATATAGTCTCTAACTCTTCCCTTTCACAGTCCAAGGGTTTTGGCAGTGAGTTTCCGTGGGCAATCTTGTGTTTGTCTTAGAATTTTTTGAAAAATATACTTTCCCATTCTTCTAGTCCATATCCCTGACCAAAGAACTCACCTGAAACAAACTAATCTATTTCCTCCTAATAGAATTTGTGTGGGTATTTGTCACCCTTTGTCCACGGTTGCAATGCTAAGCCAGGAAAAGTCCCCTCAATGTTCTGTTTTAAGTAGGTATATTATCACCATTTTGGCTAGGAAGAAAGTAAGTTTCAGAGAAGCAGGGTGACTGGCTCCAGGCCACACAGCTAGCGGTAGCACAGGTACACTCACACCCCAAGCCTGCCTCTCTCTCAGGTCTCTGCTTTTCCATCATGCCACACAGACTTCCCTCCTACCTGAGTCAGACATCAAGTTGTATATGAAGAAATAATCCAGCACAGAGTAACTTTTCAGTATATGCATATATACACAAAGACAAAACAGAAAGGAGAAACTCCACCCAAATCCAAACAAAACAAAGATCTTCAAACCCCGTAACATAATGACCAATTCTTTCTATGTTTTATCCACAGGCACCTGAAATACATGCCCCGCACTGAACTCGTTTCCTTTCTCCCACCCCAGTCTGCTCTTTGTCCTGTGTTTCTGAACTTGGTTGGTGATAATACCACCCAAACAAATGTCCCCCCTAATTAGAAACCATGTTGTCATTTTTTACTTCTTTCTCTCTAACCTTCCTTTCCCCTAGTTCCTAGCTTTCAAGCCTTCAGCGTTGGAATTCTTCTCAGGAAATCCTTTCCTCTTTGTTTATTTCCTCTGCCAACACTTAAAGAGTGATCTTCACACTCTTACTTTACTAATTTTTGCAAAAATATCCCCTAAAATAATTTGGAAAAACTGTAACTCCTGCATATTACCAAGCTTTCCTCTAACAGGCTCTGTCATCCTCTCAAATATTTGCGAAGGATCTTCCAGCATATTATGAATACGGACATTTGAAAAGAAAAGCATTTCAATACTCATTATAACTCTTTAAAATGTATCCAGTAAGGGGCTCCTGGGTGAAGCATCTCAGTCAGTTAAGCATCTAACGCTTGATTTTGGCTCCGGTCATGATCTCATGGCTGTGGGATTGAAATCTCCATGCCCAGTGCGGGCGGAGTCTGCTTAAGATTCTCTCTCTCTCTCTCTCTCTCTCTCTCTCTCTCTCTCTCTCTCTCTGTCTCTGTCTCTCTCTCTTTCTCTCTCTCTCAAAAATAGATAGTAAGTACATGTTTCAACAAATGGGGTTGATACAGCTACATGTCCGTGTGAAAAATTGGAAACTCCTATTTCATTTTTAGTTTATTTATTTAACTCAAAATTATCATAGACCTAAATTTAAAAATCGGAAGTATAAACTTTTTGGAGAAGATGCTTGTAATCTTGGCTTAGGTAAAGTGATTTTAGATGTGATATCGAAAGCATAATCCATACAAGAAAAAATCTGTTAAATTAGACCTTATAAAATGAAACATTTTTGTTCTTTAAAAGACACTGTTGGGGGGTTGAAAAAACAAGCTGCTAAAGGGGAGAAGATACTAGTAAATTCCATATACCTGCAAAGGACTACTGTCTCTCTCAGCCCTATACTGAACAAACAGTAAAATTTTGATAAAATACTTAGTTTGTTCAGCAAAATAAGATAGATGGCAGGTAAGCAGTTGAAAAGATGCTCGATGTCATTAAAGTAATGCAAATTAAATCTACAATATGATCTGCTTGTACACCTATTTGAATGACTAAAAGCAAAATCCCCAGGGTGCCTGGGTGGCTCAGTCAATTAAGCTTCTGACTTTAGCTCAGGTCATGATCTTGCAGTTCGTGAGTTCGAGCCCCACGTGGGCTCTGTGCTAACAGCTCAGAGCCTGGAGCCTGCTTTGGATTCTCTGTCTTCCTCTGTCTCTGCTCCTCCCAAAGTCGGGCCCTTCCCCTCCCTCCCTCTCTCTTTCTCTCCTTCTCTGTCTTACAAAAATAAAGAAACATAAAATAAAGCTGCCTTTATTGTTAAAAAAAAAAAAATCAAACTCCCCAAATAGGACAGTCCTAACTCCTGGAGAGGATGTAGAACAACTTGAACTTGTATGGGTTGCTGATGGGAATGTAAAATGGGAGAGCCATGAACAATGGCACAGCACACAGTTTGGCAATGTCCTTTAAAGTTAAACATGTACTTGCCACATGACTCAGCAATCCCATTTCGAGATATTTATCCAAGTGAGATGAAAACCTATGCACATGTTTATATCAGCTTTCTTCATGATGCCCCAAAACTGGAGACAACTCATTTGTCCTCCAGCTGAATCAAGAAACTCAATGGATAAACTTTGGTATGTCTATACAATATAATATTATTCAGCGATAAAAAGGACTGAATTATTGATGAACACAATCAAATGATTGAAGCCAGACCCCAAAGATTGAATGATTGCGTTTATATGACATTTTGTAAGGATAGAGAATATATCATTGGTTACCAGTGGTTGGATAGAGGAAAGGAAAGACTATGAAGGGGAAGTATCTGAGAATTCTGGGGGTTGGTGCACCAGTTCTCCATCTTGACTATGGTGGTGAATTCATTTGCCAACATCCATAGAATTGTAAACTACAAAGAGAATTTTATTTCATGTAAGTTTAAATATCTATATCTATATATTTATATGCATACATATGTGAATTGCCTCTTCTTTAAGAATTGAAGTTCTTTGTGTGTTTTTTAATGTTTATTTTTGAGAGAGAAAGAGAGAAAGCAAGCATGAGCGAGCAGGGAAGGGCACAGAGCGAGGGAGACAAGAATTGGAAGCAGGCTCCAGGCTCTGAGCTGTCAGCACAGAGCCCGATGCGGGGCTCGAACTCATGAACCTTGAGAACATGGCCTGAGCCAAAATTGGATACCCAGCTGACTGAGCCACCCAGGTGCCCCTAGTAATTGAAGTTTTCATGTCATTTTTTTCCTCTTTAAATACTGTATCTATTTTACCGCTTTCAAGAATTTTATCCTTAAGTACTGTATTTTTATACGTGAAAGTCTTTTATCGATAACCCCATTATACTTTTCTTTTAGAAAGTGTCCATAAATTGAAAATTAAAACATTTAAAATTTTTTCATGTGATCGTAAGTCTATATGCAATTTTAAAATGCCTATTAGAGCTATTTCTGCCATTAATACTAGTTCGGAATGGACTCAGCAGAAATAAAATTTTGGCAATTAATCAACATATGTTTATATAAGAACACATTTATATAGAAAGTAAACATGTTTTGGAAATGTATCTCTTAATGAGATGGGCGTTTGTGCTGTGGGTTGTCCCTCTGTTTGCCTCTCCTCTCTCCCTGGGACATTGCACCATGGTGAGATTCTAGGGGGTGAGACCAATGCACGTCTTTCATCGTAGGATGCAAGGGAGAAGAAGGGAGGAAAGTGGGAGAGGGGAAGGATTTCCAGTCCAGCTACTGCAGGCGTGTTCTCAGGCTGACCAATTTGATGAACGAGAACATGACCAAGGTGGAAGGTCTGCCCCAGTAGCACCTAGAAAGCCCTGGCTGTCTCCTGCCTTAGAGTCCAGCCCTCCCTACCTCCACCTGGGCCATTTCAGCGACTCTCATCTCCAGGTTCCCTTCTCCTCCATGCTGCACCCAGCCGTCAGGCTTCTCTCTCAGAGTGACAAGCTTGACCATTTCTGACTTGGCTCCCCAAACTCGCTGCTCACATCTTCCCCTTGCCTTCTCACCCTCTATTCACTGCACTGTCTTTATCTACTGTATCCAAACTCCTGAGCGGCTCTCTTCATGAGCTGGGTCCCGCCTGCCTCCATTATATCCTTACCTGCCCCCACTTCTGCCCTTCTCCCCCATCTCCTCTTCCAGTCTGAATGTTTTCAGAGACTGTTCCATAAATTTCTGAGCTCTGTATTCCTGTCACGTAACAGGCTGCCGGGAAATAGCAGAAAATTAAATGTCAGAGAAAGGGAAAGAAGAATACTGTGATTTCTTTCCAAATCACCATAAAATCTTTCAGTGTGGACTAGAAGGAGACGGGGGCTTATACCTATCAAACATGAAGGTTTATAGGACCCTGAAATGATTGGTTCTTGCCTGTGTGGCATTTTAATATTTTTATGAAAAGTATACACCAGATGTGGGCCTTGCCTTTTTTGGGCTGTAAAGTCTGATTGGGAAGGGGCCACGTGTGTGTTCTCTTCATTTCTTCATGCAGGGTGGGCTGTACATATATATTAAATGACAATGAGTTTTCAGAGGGTTAGGCTGGTTTGTTAGTCTTGGCACTCCAGTTAACCGTGGTGATGTTAATAATGAAATTCCCTATTTGAACACAGCCCCTTTTCATCCACACGATGACATAATGTGGCTTTGAAGTCTTATTTTAGGAAGGGGAAAACAAAAGGAATGTTGCTGTTACAAAGTTCCAATACTGTTTCCCCCGAATGCATCGTTTCATTGTACTTCCATAAAAAATACTGAGTTGCAGGAGGTAGGGACTTTGCCCATTCTGTCCCAGAAGGAAATGGAATGAAGCATGTGAATACATACAAAAGCTTGAACCTGCATGGGGAGCCTGTGTGTTGACTCTGGTCTTTGAATCAATTTCTTACCACCAGAAAGGGCCAGAAGTATCTTAGAGGGAGGGATATGTCATGGAGTCAATTGACAGCATCAGTCATTGCCTGTCACGGTAGAATCGAGGTCTAACCACAGAAAGCCTTTTGATTCTCAGCTGTGTCCCCCACAAGAGGCTGACTGACATCCTTACAATATTTCAGTTTCACTTCTTGTAAAAATCCATAGGTCTTTATTCAATGTGGAATCTCCTATGGCCTCTCCAGATGATGTGTCATAGACATACTTAGGCCTTTCAGAAGCCCTGGGGCTTCCTGGCAAGGTGAGTAAAGGAAGCCATTAGCAGAGGCAGCCATAGGTCTGTGTGTTAATTACCATCCACTGTCAGCCTGACATTCCCTCTGGCCTCATGCTGTTCGTGGCTCTATGACACAGCCTCACCGGATCTCCCAAATTACTGAGATTCTCAACAGCTCTAAAGGACTCAGTGCATAAGAGTATAAATTCTGTCAATGGAATGAGCCTGGAAATTCAAGAACAGAAAATTGCTGTCTTTTTAACTGCAAGAAGACAACGCTATATACACACGGGTAAAATCAGGGAAGTAGTATGAGAGTCGCAGAGAAAGAGCTGAGTATTCAGTAATAAGGAAAGGAAAGACTGCTTCTGCTCTCCTACAGACAGTTAGATATGGTACAACCCTCCATTATTAAATGCCCTCAGAACAAAGTTAAGGGAATAGAATGACATTCTAGTGCCCTGCGTTGGCCTCGTGGTAGTGGCAACTGGAAAGAAGGAGGTAGATCTGGAGAATGGAGGTGGGTGGGAATGGGGCCATGTTTCCAGCGGTGGGTGGTGGTATCGCCGCCTTAGCCTTTCAAGGCTCAGGCGTGTGGAAGTAAGGAAAATAGTGTTTTTCTGGGAGAGGTAATTGTGCTAACAGGGCAGGAAAGTCAGTCATAACTGTATGCCCAGAGGCCTAGGGGGATGTGGCCCAACGCCATGGAGAGAAGGGTGTGAAGTGTTTATTCTGGGCGGCTATGATAGGAATAGAAAACGCTCGCCTGGATCATGCTTGTGCCCCCTCTGTGATTTCTACCTCAACCACAGGTTTCCTTGAGAAAGAATTATAGGCCCTTGAAGAATTGTAGCACCATATCTATTTATTTCTCCTTTCTCCCATATTCACTCTAAATGTCATAGGATGAAATGCATCTATCCTGGCGAAGTAAGCTCCGGGAACTTGAAAGCTTTTGAGTTACGGAGTGTAGGCTAAAAAGTGAGTTGGGACAAGAAAGAGACTCATAAACTTAGGTTAGGTTGGGACGGACCATCGGAATGATCTGGATACAGTGCTTCTATTTTAGAGACAAGGAAAACAAAACAAAGGGTTTCTTGCCCGATCACACAGTCACAGTGTTAGGAGAATCAGAGCAAGAATCCATGCTTAGCAATTGCTCATTCAGTACAATTTCTTCTTTACTGGGCTGTTTTCCCACTAGGTCCATACTAAACTGTGTGTGTGTGTGTGTGTGTGTGTGTGTGTGTTTATTAGAGAGAGGTGGAGATGGGTACCCATGAGCCCACAGCATACCCACACACATAATTTTAGGCTGATCTATACTAATCCTTAGCAATGACACATTTGGCCATTGATGGGCTCTCTGATCTCATAATACACACAGACCCCCAGCCTGGATGTGGTGAGGGACAAATACAGCTCTGCCTGCACTTTTGGCTCCTGTGATGAGGCTGACTCATTGACTTCACAGGCTGCTGGCTAGCCTTGGGAATAGTTCACTTCCCTGGAAGAAGCCACTGAGTCTTAATACATACTCTTATTGAATGCCCCTTGATTGTTGATAGTAGGGACCCATAGTTGTCCCCACTCTGGGCTATGTGATACATGGTCTATAGAGTGAGCAGCTGTACAAATTCTTGTTCTGAATGGAGTTGTATCATTCTGAAGCTCTTGCCCATCTGAGCCGCTCTGGCCCCACCAAATGTTTTATGAGAACAGACCTCATTTAGCAACATATTTAGGGTCTTACTATTTTCCATAGACAGATACCGTGGAGAAAAATGTGAAATGAGCTTATTAAACATCTATTACCTATATTGTTTAAAAACAATTTAAAAAATTTCCTTTGAACATTTATTAGAGATATTAATGCCAACCCAGGGATAATTAACATGTGCAGGACCTCACCATGCTGCATCTTAATTATGCTTCATTTGCACCAAGGAATTGAGATTTGATTCTTTCCAAACTGTGCTATTGGCTGACCTTACTGAAATTAGGTCGTTAAACACCAGTAATTCTTAACCAGATTCTCTGCAGATGCTACACATTCAAGCAATCATTTGTTTTCCTTTTCCTCTTTGCTAAAGCATCTGCTGTAGGTGGCATTGTTTCAATCCCACTTAATCAACAAATTAGACTTTCCCACGAATGAAGAATACTCCCTAAAATTTCTTAAACTGCCCTGGCTTCCTCTGGGCACACTTAAAAACACAGCCTGGTAAAAGCTGAATGGTGACTAATGCTACCAAAAATGGGTGTTCTGAATCTTACGTGGTGGTCTCTCTGGTCTGCCCCCAGCGCAGCATCCCATATGCCACAAAAAATATGATATACAGATGGGGATGAAAGCACCTCACAGGCGGGGCCAACTTGCGGGCATGTTAGATAATGCAAGAAAAGCTCAAAAATGCTAACTTTTCAAACCTCACGTTGTCCCATAGTTTATTGCCATAGCCCCACAGTGAATACTTCCTCTACTCCCCTCAGAAAACATCGCCTTAAAAAGAGGGGGTGCCTGGGTGGCTCAGTGGGTTAAGGGTTCAACTCTTGATCTCTGCTCAGGTCATGATCACAGGGTCATGGGTTTGAGCCCTGCATTGGGCTCTGCACTGACAGAGCAGAGCCTACTTAGAATTCTCTCTCTCCCTCTTTCTCTGGCCCTCCCTGCTCATATGTGTGCCCTCTCTCTTTCTAGAAGAAATAGAACAAAACAAAACACCATCTTCTCATTAGTGATGAGTTAGCCCAATGTCCTTATAAAATGTGCTTTTAAAAGTTAATCTAAGGGAATGTATCCCCCTATCCTTTTATTTTTTAATAGTGTTTTCTGACTCCAGCTCATATGTAAATACTAAGACATTCCTTCGTGCTGGCTTCATTGAATAACACCTCACGTTCCAAGGCAAATGTGGCAAATTAGGCTGTTCAGGTATTGTACTTTGGCTTCTTATTGCCTGTGCCTGTTTGGTTTTGTTTGGTTTTTTGGCTATACTAAGAGTGACAAGAAAAATAATTCATAATTCTGAAAAGTGACTCAGAACAAACTCTTGAAGAAGAAAACCCAACCGTCCCCTTCCCCCACCACTCTGGACTGATGAAAGACCACAGGTTCCCAAGACTCAGACCTTGATTTCCTTTGATCAGGGTACAATTTGGGTGTGTCCCTAAGTACTTGTTCTAGAAGGTTTAGGGAAGGAGGGGCTGGTAGATGAGACGAGGGAGCTGACATTTCTGGGTTGGTGAGGATTAAGTGCCTTTTGGCAGCTATCTGATCACTGAGGTATAGAAAAAAAATCAGCCAAATCATTGACTAAATTAATTCTGACACATAACACTAAAGATAGCTGGAGGTCACACTGAAAGAATGTGTTCCATCTCCTTTCACCATTTGGAGAGAAGTGAGGGAGACAATAAGTCATTTGAGTGTCTTGATCTAAACATAGTAGAGTAGTAACCATAGGAAAGCTAGTGGTGAGCAGGGAGTGGAGGCGGGCATATGCTGAGCCTGCCCCTATGCCTAGTTTTGTGCTAGGAGTTCTAAATGCCTTATTTCATTTAACCCCAGAGACAGTTTGAGAGAGGGAAGTAATAATCCCTACATTGTCACTTAAGTGAAATAACCTGCCAAGGATATGTGCAAGGAGATAGCACATGTCCTACATATCTAGATGAGCTTGAACCTTTATTGTTTAATTCTGAAGTCCATTGTCTTTGCTTTCCTGGACCCCTTAGGGTTAGCCCAGAAATGAAACGTGAAACTTCTCTTCATATTCAGTTGATAAGAACTTCTTTACTCAGTGATAAAGACCATTTAGAACTCATATTTTCTAGAAGGCCTGGACTTTACCCATTTGACAGCCACAGATTGACATCATCCGCCCAATGTATATAAACCATTTGAGAAACAGATTTCATCTTTAGAACTAATGCTGAAATTTTCTCCTCCCCAGATGCGGTAGCTTGGCTATTTGTGTTTGCCTAAAATTCCTAGGTTGAAACCTAACCCCAATGTAATGGCACATAAAATAAATTTTACCTTCCCCTGCCAACTAGGAGACAACATTCTTTTAGATCTTGTGCTGAGCCCAAGGGGAGCTATATTTTATTTTAGTTTTATGGTGACTTCTCCCTGGAGCTGCTAAGGAGTTAATATCTTTGCGCATCATTTTTTTAATGGTTAGCTCTGGGGGAAGGAGGAGAAAGAAAGCCATAAGACTATTCAGGAATCCTGCGGCAGATACTCACTCCTTTATTTAGGAACCATAATTTCCAAAGCAGATCTCTAACCAAGTTTTGGCAGAAGACCCTCCCTCTGGCCATCCCCCAAGCACCTTCCCATGCCTCTGAGTGAACCCTTCATCAATGAGCTCAAAATGTAGTCACATTGCTGAGTCTTCTACAACATACAAGCCAAGTATTTCTTTCAGAATTTGACAAATGATTCCGTAAACTGTCTTACCACATCTTATCACAGGTAAATACACAGAGAAGTTCTTCAAGACCCCATGTACAAATATTTTCAGAACACAAAAACCCAAATCTAAAAAACAAAAAAAGTAGGGGGCAAAAACACCACCACCACAATGGAAAATAGTGTCATCTGTTTCTCGTTACTTTCTTATCTGTGTCTCATCCTTCATTTAGATAGGTACGGTGTTCTTTTAGACACTCGTCTTTCTGAGTTGAGGCTCTGGTGATGGTTTTCCATACATTTTTACTGATGTTTTCGTCATTGCGTTTTTAATGGGGGATTGTTTGGGTTATTAACCTGGGTGCTCAAGTGTTAGTGCTGCTGGCTTACGTAGTGCTGGGCCTCTGCTTCAAGCAAGGCTGTGACTCGTGTTGAATTTGCACACAGTTTTAGGGTTATGGCTGCTCCACCAGCATTTCCCCCAGGAAATGCTTTTGAATGTCTTTGTTTTCTGAACCAGTCTTGTGGTAGATCTGATTCATGACTTTCAGAACTGGAGTGAATTTGTCACCGCCTCTTTTGGAAGCAATGCCTCTTTATTTGGGAGCAGATTGGAGGAGGAGTTCATTTTGCTGCTGATTTAAGCAGCAGGTTTGGAGAAGAGATGTGGAAGGCTTTCAGGATATTGACTAATTACCTACTTATTAATTGACTTTCCAGTGCATGTCCTTTCTTTCTTCTTGAAGTCATCAGTACTATTTTCTATTACTTGTCTTACTTTGCACATTGCCAGATCTATTTTTCTTTTTCCTTTTCTTTTGTGAATGTATTACCACGTGGTAGTGATGTTTTACTCATCCCGATTTCTTGTCTTTTTTTTTTTTTTCTCCTTATACAGGGAGGGTATGTGGAACTGGATGAGTTCTGGTGCTTTGTTTCCAAGAGCTTGGTTCATGTTCTGCATGTAAAAAGGATGTGTAGATCAGGGGATGATTCTGAAAGCAAAATGGGCCTTGGGAGAATCTTGTGTTTGGATTACATTTTCTTTGCTTAATAAAGTCTACATGACTTCTGAATATTAAGAATCTTCATTGGAAGGGTGCCTGGGTGCCTCAGTCAGTTAGGTGTATGACTCTTGATTCTGGCTTAGGTCATGATCTCACTGTTTGTGAGTTTGAGCCCCATGTTGGGCTCCATTCTGACAGCATGGATCCTGCTTGGGATTCTCTCTCTCCCTCTCTCTCTGCCCCTTCCCTGCTCACACCCAGACACACTCTGTCTCAAAGTAAATAAACGTAAATCTTCATTGGAGATGGCAGTTACAGGAAAACATTTTTTCTCTCCATTTATCAGATAATTTTGATGCTAAGCCAAGCTGTTCTTCGGGGTAATCGCTTCCTGGTGAGAAGTCCTATTCTAACTGGACTCACATCACACTGGTGGAAGTGACAATACAAGTCTTCTGCTTGGAAGAAATGTATGGTGGCTTAAAGAAACTCGTTCCAACAGGCCCTTTACCCTTTGTGGAGCTCACTTCAGGGTACCCAAAAAGGACATACTGAAATTGCCTGGTGTTTACACAGAGCCTGGTTAAATGATAGTGAAGGGGGGGCAGGGGAGGGTCCCAGCACAGTACAACAGTGACAGCCTTTGGCAGGCTCAGTCACCATTCAGAGAAGGTTCTTATCAGTGTCACATTTTACTCCCTTATTTTTCCTTTACTATTACAAACCATTCTCATCAACAAATTCTGTGGCCTCCACGTCAGGTATACCCAGAAGCATCTCCTTCCTGCCACCTCCCTCCTGTCCAGCCCCCTCCCCAGATTACCGCATTGACTTCCTCTCTAGTTCAACTTTTGCCCTGGCCTCTCCAGGGACAGATTCCAGAGAAGCTAGCTTACAGGGGAGATCAGTCATTTCATGTTTCCCTTCGAGCCCTGCAGTGGCTTCCCATTTCACTCAAAATGAGATTTAACTCTAATAAAATCCAGTCTCTTTATGAAGACCTCCAACACACTTCACCTCTTCTCTCTCTCCAGCACCCCTGCTTTCCTCTCTCTTCTCTGCATTCTCCCTTCTTGTTCCCAGGCACTTGCCAAGTTCAAGCCTCCTTTGCATCATCTGCACTTGATTTCCCTCTCTTTCTGCAGATTTTTGCATGGTTGACTCTTTGTCATTCAGCTCTCAGCTCCTCAGCCCTGCCCAGCTATTTTCCCTGACAGTCTTCATAGAGTGTGCTGCCTTCGGAATCCCTGTCACTGCCTGGCATTTTCTTGTTTACTCTTCGTGTTTCCTGCCCACCGTTTAGCATATATAGTACACAACATCGGAAACTTGGATATTTTTTCTCGCTAGATGCTCAGAACTTCAATAATGTCTGCACATTGCAGAGTCTTCGGACAGTGAGTGAATGAAGAAATCAAGAAAGAGTACATACCCAGTAGTGCATAGGGAAGATAGCAAAGTGGAGAGAAAAGGTCTTCATGTCTAGTCATGCTGCATTTTTTTCCTTCGCCCCCATTAATGTATTTAAGAACTATTCCGTTGCTTACTATGTGCTAGGCACTGTTCTAGGTCATGTCAGTAGAGCATAAACCAGACAAGGCCTGTGCTGTCATGGCCATGACATTGGAGACTGAGGACACAGCACACATCCAGGACATGCTCACATATAATGAAGTTGGTGCCCACAGGATGTGCTATAGAGTGTGAGCAGAGAGGAGTCAGATGACTTCTTTTTTTTAATGTTTATTTATTTATTTTTTGAGGGGGGGGGGAGATATGGAATCCACAGCAGGCTCTCTGAGCTGTTGCACAGAGCCCACTTCAGGGCTCGAACTCACAAACTGTGAGATGATGACCTGAGCCGAAGTCGGACGCTCATGAGCTGAGCCACCCAGGCGCCCCAGCACGACTCCTCAAATTTGGGACTGGATGGTCTCAGAGGTCCCATCTTGCCCTGGGCGTCCTTTCCACCTAATAAGCAGTTGAAATGAACAGCAGGTGGTGTTTTCACATTTAAGAGGTAGACACTGCAAAGTCTGGTGAAAAAACGGAACGAGCGCCAGAACTTATAAACAGATTCCCTCATCTGGACAGCTGGGTTTAGCCTGAGGAGCACAAGAAATCACATCCCGTTGGGTTCTCTCCAGCGATTATTTTACTTTATCACATGAACACTGAGTTCTATAAATGACCAGATTGATCTTTTTGTGGTGGCTCCTGAAAAGCTTCATGCTATCTTTTTAATTGTTGCTACGTAACAAATCCCCCCAAAAGTTAGTGTCTTGAACATTTTAGTAACTCATAGTTAAGTGGGTCAGCAATTTGTGCTGGGCTCAGCTGAGTGGGTTTTCTTGCCTGGTTTTCTTCCCTGGCTCCAGTCACCTGGTGGCTCAGCTGACACTGGGGACTGGTTGGGCCAGGTGTCTCCAGCGACTAATCTGGGGTTCCTCACAGGGAGGCTGGTGCTGAGTGATCCAAGATGTCTCAAGAGCTGGCCTCACAATTTGGATAGTGTGACAAATTGTCACAAAAGGGCCCATTAAGCTTCTCTTGATGGGAGGAACTACAAAGAATTGGTGGCCATTTTTTTTAAGTTTATTTATTTTGAGAGAGAGCGCGCGAGTGAGCTGGGGAGAAGCAGAAAGAGAGAGAGGGAGAGAGAATCCCAAGCCAGTTCCATTCTGTCAGCATAGAGCATGGCCATATACTACATGCCAGATGTGTGGTTGGAGAAAGTATACAGGAATTGATTGTACAAATTTTGTATTAACCTCACTTCTGGGTCCGTTACAAGTCCTATGCTTGTTTGCAGTTTATTTCCCTTTTCCCCTCTCTACTTCTTCTTTACGTTATCTTTTATATACCGTATGAAACATCTTTAATACTGTTATTTCTCATACCTTACTCTAATTTACAATTGGCCTTGTTTTTTCCCTGTATCTGGGGTGCTTTGTTTCAAAGAAGTTTGCCCCTAGCTTTATGTGAATTTCTGTAGTACTTCACACCTCCGTATGATCTCAAAGTTGGTATTTGAGTGAGCTCATATCTGGGTCTGCTTAGCAGTCTCTCCAAAGGCTTCGTCCGTCTTCCTGTGATGAAAAGAGGCTGTCCCGGCACGTCAGAGCGGCAAGCAGGAATTGCCTTCAATGCACGCTATGGGAACACTCTATTCTTCTCTCATCTCTGTGACTTGATGGATGGACTTTAACACCTTTGAACTGGAAAGAAATGAAAACCCCAGAGCTGGAGGATTTTGGAAGAAAGCCAATCTTTGTGGCTTGCTTCTTCTCCCAAGTAGTTGGCAAGTGAAACAGATCCAACTGTAAAAATGAACACCGATGTCCTTACTAACTGGAAGATGCTGACATGATCAGGTGTCTTTGAGGGTTTCTTGCTCTATCTCCTGATGTCTAAATACTAAGCCAGATTGCAGGAGAGCTATTGCGTTTTTGAAGATAAGCTGCCTGGTTTCTCAGTTGCCGCCTCTGGGGATGGGGGCCACTGAAAAGAGGTCTTTCTCTAAATAACTATAAGAAATGTATTTTTACTTTGTCAGTTATTTATTTTGTAATCAAAGTATAGTTGACAAGAGTGTTATGTTAGTTTCAAGTGTACAACATAGTGATTCCACAACTCTATATGTTATGCTTTGCTCCCTACAAGTGTAGCTACAGTTGGTCCCGACACAACACTACTACAGTATCATTGACTCTCTTCCCTGTGCTGTGCCTTTAATCCCCATGGCATACTCATTCCATGACTTGAAGACTGTATCTCCCACTCCCCTTCACCCATTTTGCCCACCCGCCCCCTCCCCTCTGGCACCCACCAGTTCTCTGTATTTATGGGTTTGTTTCTGCTTGTTTGTGTGGTTAGTTGGTTGGTTTTTAGATTCGACATGTAAGTGAAATCATACGGTATTTGTCTTTCTCAGTATGACTTATTTCACTTAGCATTATGCCCTCAGGGTCCATCCTTGTCACAGATGGCAAGATCTCATTTTTTTGATCTCCTTCCTTTTTATGTCTCAGTAGTATTCTATTGTGTACGAGTGTATAAACACACACACACACATATATGTACATACACACACACACTCCATCTTATTTATCCATTTTCTATCAGTGGACACTTTGGTTGCTTCCATATGTTGACTATCATAAATAATGCTACAATAAATGTACGGGTGCATATGTTTTTCAGATGGAATTCCTGGATCATGTGGTATTTTTACTTGTAGTTTTTTTGAAGATCCTCCATACTGTTTTCCATAGTAGTTGGACCATTTTTCACTCTCACAACAGTGCATGAGGGTTCCTTTTTCTCCACATCCTTGGCAACATTTCTTATTTCTTTCTTTTTGAGTCTAGCTATTCTGACAGGTATGTGGATATCTTACTGTGGTATTGATTTGGATTTCCCTGATGGTTAGTGATGTCAAATATCTTCTCATGTGTCTCTTGGCCATTGATTTCTATCCTTTGGGAAATGTATATTTATTTATTTATTTATTTATTTTTAAAGTCTTATTTATTTTGACAGAGAGCATGTGTGTGAATGGGGGAGGGGCAAAGGTGGGGGAAGAGAGAATCCCAAGCAGGCTCTGCGCTGTCAGCAAACCATGAGATCATGACCTAAGCCAAAACCAAGAGTCAGGTGCTTAACCAGCTGAGCCACTAAGGTGCCCCAAATTGTATTTTTATTTTTAAAAAATCTGCCTTAAAAAAACAGGCAGGGTTTTAGTGGAAATCCCTTCCATTGCCAGTGCTCTGGGTAAAACCTCTGTCGCCTCTCACTTGTTTTAGTGCAATAGTCTCCCTGCTGCCTTCCCTACTTCCATCTTGGTCTCTCCTACAGTCTGTTCACCTCACAGTAGCCAGAGTGACCCATTAATGGATCCCAGATAACAGCGTTCTTATTTCTTTCTCCACTATAGATTAGTGTTGCTTATTCTTCGTTTTCTATAAATGGAGTCATTCTTTGAGTGCTCTTTTATGTGAGCCTCTTTCACTCACCATGATACTTTGAGATTCATCCTTGTCCTTGTGTTAATCCATAGTTTGTTGATTTTTATTGCTTTGTAATATTCCATTGTGTGAAGATGGCAGTTCATCTGTTCTCTTATTGATGGACATTCAGGATTTTTTCAGATTTGAGCTGTTAAGAATAAAGTTGCAATCAAAATTCTTAAATGCATCTCTTTGTAGACATATATTTTCATTTGTCTTGGGTGAGTACCGAGGAGGTGCAATGCTGGGTCATAGTGTGGGTGTATATTTAGTCTCATAAGATATTGTTAGGCTTTTGCCAAAGTGATGGTAACATTTTACATTCCATCCCACAATTTCTTTCTTTTTAATTTTTATTTATTTTTGAGAGAGAGACAGAGTGTGAACAGGGGAGGGGCAGACAGAGAAGAAGACACAGAATCTAAAGCAGTTTGCAGGCTCTGAGCTGTCAGCAGAGAGCCTGACACGGGGCTCAAACTCAGGAACTGCGACATCATGACCTGAACTGAAGTTGGCTGCTTAACCAACTGAGCCACCCAGATGCCTCTCCATCTCCATCCCACAATTTCTAAAAGCCTCTTTGTCCTCTATCTTTACGAACATTTGGCACTGTATTTTTTTTTTTTTTTGAATTTTAGGCCTTCAGGTAGGTGTATAATTATATTATGATTTTAATTTTCATTTCACTTATAACTAATCATGTTGAAAACTTTTCCGTGTACCTCTTTGTTTGGTATATTTTCATTTGTAAAATGTCTGTTCAAATATTTTGCTTGTTTAAAGATACTGGGTTATCTTTTTATTACCAAGCTGCAGCATTTCTTCATATATCTTAGGCATCAGTCCTTGTGCAACATGTGCTTAGTGAATATTTTCCCCTAGGCTGTGGCCTGCATATTTATTTTCCTAGTAGTGTCTTTTAATGTGCTGAAGTTAAACATTTTGGCAAAGGCCAATTTATTGATTTTTTTTCCTTTATGGTTTTGCTTTGTTTTTTTAGCTTTTACGTTTAGATATATGATCCTGTTGGAGTTAATTTCTGCGTATGATGTGAGGTGAGGGGCAAAGTTAATATTTTTAAGATGGCTATCCAGTTATCCCAGGACTTTTTGCTAGAAGTTTTCTATTTTTCTTGTAAAGATTCCTTATAAAAATTGAGGGCTTAGGTATATTGCTTTTCTGTTACTGTTGTAACAAAGTATTAAAGACTTAGTGGCTTAAACAATACAGATTTATTATTATCTGACAGTTCTGTAGGTCAGAGGACTGACACAGTATTACTGGATTAAATTAAGCTGTTGGCAGGTCTGTGCTCTTTTCTGGAGGTTCTAGGGAGAATGTGTTTCTTTACTTTTTCCAGATTCCAGAGGCCACTCACATTCCTTGACTCATGGCCCTATTGTGAGTTGAATTGTGTCCCCCAGAAAAGATGAGTCGAGGTCCTGTTCCTGGTACCTGTGAACGTACTTGGAATGTACTACTTGGAAATACAGTCTTTGAGGATACAGTTGATTTATTTGTTGGTTTGTTTGTTTATTTATATTTGTTTATGTACTTTGAGAGAGAGAATAGAAGTAGGGAAGGGCAGAGGGAGAAGGGGCGAGGAGAGAATCCCAAGCAGGCTCTGCACTGTCGCAGAGAGGAGTTGGTAACATATTCACAGTTCTGGGTGTAGATATTTTGGGAATGCTCTTAGTTTGTTTATCATGACTTATTTTTTCTAAATCTGTAGTGAATTTAAAATTGTTTTATGTTCAGAGATTAAATACAAATGTCATTTTAAAAACATAAGTGATTCTCAAATTTTTTATTTAAAATATAAGCCAAAAAACTCTTTTCCCATGAAACATACAATAATATTCATAAGCTCCAATGACAAAATTATTGTTTCTTTCTTGACTTATTAATGGATATGAACATTATGATAAATTACTGTGATTTGGTTTACCTATTAATGCATATAAATGGTAGGTTTATGATAGGTATATATTTGGCCTAGCATATAGTGCAGGGTGTTCCTTAATGTGTTAATTGTATAAAATTTCCTTATTATATGGAGTGTGCACCCAATAACTTCATTATGAATAAAGTACAGGTTTGGACAAGTTGTATTATCGTAACATGACTTGAATCAATAGTAACTTTGGTTTTATAAAGGTCACCTTGTAGATCTATAGGTGTGTTTTTTTTTTTAAGGAAAATAAATTTAACACAGATTAAGTAATGATTTCTGCAGTACGATATCATAATTACAAGTTTCAGATCATCTTTTAAAGACACTTTTTTAAAATTTAAAGTTTATTTATTTAGAGAGAGAGAGAGAAGTGGGGGACAGCAAGAGAGAGGGAGAGAAAGAATACTGATGAAGGGCTTGAACCCATGAACTGTGAGGTCATGACCCAAGCTGAAACCAACAGTCAGATGCTTAACCGACTGAACCACCCAGGTACCGCTAAAGACACTTTCTAATGATCATTTTAAAAAGCAATATGGTAATTCCATAGGAAGATCTTAAGTATTTATCTGTAAGATGAATGAAAATAATCAATACCACGCAAACGAGTAGTTGGAGCTTGGAGTAAAAAAATTATAGTACAACTTCAGTAAAGTACTGTATCCCAAACAGTTGAGGTGACACTGGAGAGAGTCTGCCTTGGAAATCTGTGTTAAATGATTTAAAAAAATGCAGAACACACACAGGTCAAAAATGCATGCAAGGAATTTAAATCAAATTGGTTTAAAAAATGTGAATCAAGAGAAATAAAATATATTAGATAAATAGGTAATTAAATATTTTTTAAATGTTTATTTATTTGAGAGACAGAGAGAGAGAGACAGAGCATGAGCAGGGGAGGGGAAGAAAGAGAGGGAGAAACCAAATCTGAAGCAGGCTCCAGGCTCTGAGCTGTCAGCACAGAGCCTGATGCTGGGCTCAGACTCAAAACGGTGAGATCATGACCTGAGCCAAAGTCAGACACTTTAACCGACTGAGCCACCCAGATGCCTCTTATCAATATATCGTTTTAGATAGGATGCAGTTTTTAAAAGGGTGTGTAATTAAATCGATAAATAGAAAGTAAACATTATTATTTTGTACAATTCCTGAAATGTATAGATTGCGTTTGGCCCCACACTCCATCTCTTTCCTTGGGGAAAGTGGGAGCCTATCGTCCACGGGGTGGCCTTGTTTTCAGGAGCGTATGTTACATTAGGAGACAGGCTTTGTGGGCTTGTCAGGTGGCGGCTTTGGATGGAGTTTGGACCAGGGGCTCGGAGACACGGTGCCTCAGCTGGTTCTCTCTCATTCCAGCATGATTTCATGGTTTCAGTCCTGTTTTGAAGAGTGATCAGGCAGCTAGATTCTTTGCAGTAGAGATGGCTCTCAGGAGGACCCGGAGGGATGCACACATGTCACCATTTATCCCTTGACCAGCCCTTGAAAGAAACTTCAAGGAGGTGAGGGAAATGGATGTGTGTCATTTATGGAAAAAATCTATGCTGTAAAACCCAATGCTTTCATTATCAACAGCTAAAAGGAACTTAAAGATACAAAACTTTTGGGGACATGGTTGTTATCTTTCCTCTGTTTCGTTTTTTGCTAGGGCAAAGTGAGACACAGAAAGCAGATAAAAACAAATTTAAAACAGACACCAGAAAGTATTTTTCCCCCTCTGTTCTGAAAACCATTCGTATGTAGCAGGGCCAAGGAGACAAGGGTGAAGAATTAAACTGCCAGGTTGCTGGAGAAATAGTTAGCTGACCTAACTGGCATTTGGAGAAGCTGGTTCTTTAAGATGTGAATTGGCTTTGTTAGACCACATGCATTTATTCTTTGAAAAATGTCTTGTGTAATTATTTATTCTACACAAAGCTCCACACGCGTGCACTTAGCCCATGGCACAGTTGAGCAGACTATTGCTGGAAAAACGAAAGATGACAGCATGGAAAGAAATGTAATTAAAGTGGCTGACATGCTACAGAATTTGATTTATCTCTCTTCTTTGCTGGGCTATTTCCACCCTTCTTGGGACTGTTGGGCTTAGTCCGTGGGGATCGTGAATGGTTCCTCTTATTGCTGTTTTCCTTGGCCCTTTGTGAATTGCAGAAAACTAGCTCTTGGCTAGAGGAGACCCCAGCTTCCTCCTGCACGTGCTTCAGAAACAAAGAGGACTGGTGTGGCTGCGGTTTACCTCTCCAGGACTGAGCCTAGCACGACGCTGCCCAACTCTAGTTGTGACAGGATATGGGAAATACTGTAAAGAAGGGTCAAAGCTCTTGGGAACAGTGGCCACACCCTGGGTTCATTCTTCATGGTGATGGGGGCACAGGAGGTTGCACTGAGGAAAAATCAGGCTTCCTTCTTCACATCACTAGAGTTCATGTAGCTTGTGCCGTATATTCTAGGCCCTGTGCTTGGAGACCTCCATACAAGTAATCCTCATAACAATCCTAGGAGTTCAAGTTCTTTTTTTTAAATGTTTATTTTTGAGGTGGGGGGGACAAGTGTGGGAGGGGCAGAGAGAGAGAGAGAGAGAGAGAGAGAGAGAGAGAGAGAGAGAGATACAGAATCTGAAGCAGGCTCTAGGCTCCAAGTTGGCAGCTCAGACCCCAATGCAGGGCTTGAACCCATGAGCCATGAGATCATGACCCGAGCTGAAGTTGGATGTTCAAGTGACTGAGCCACCCTAGTGCCCCAGGAGTTTGAGTGTTTAATCTAAAGATGCAAGCACTAACTATTATGACAATGATAAGTAACTGACTGTAAGGATAGCTCAGAAAATTTGGGGAACACTGAAGAACCAGGCTTAGAAGACAGAATAAATCAGCTCCCGGGATCTCGATTGCAGAAGCTGATGCATAACTTCCTTGGGGTGCTGTTAGGTAGAACCTGAGAACTGTTACATGTTCTTGCATTACTCTGCTCAAGGTCACATTCCAAGAAGAGAGACCCCATTGGTGGCAGGTGGAGATACCTGAAGTCCCAGTGTGACTGTGATGCTGGCTAGGTAGTTACCCAAAGCAAAATTGGTGCATTGTCATAGAAACACCTGCGAAAAGATGCTGCTGATGGGCCACAAATAGAGACGTAGAAAGATTAACAAAACTTGACTAATGCCACCCAGTGAATGAGTGGCAACCTGGATACACACCCGCTTCTTTTAGCCCAAAAGGCTACCCTTTCCCTATTGTGCCATGCCACCTCTCAGGTCTTCCTGTGGACAATGATCATGTACCTGGTTTCTTTTGTCACTGCTGGCAATGAAGTGACTGAAGTCAAGAAAGAGATAAAACTTGGAGGCTGTGGGGAGTAGATAAGGGTGGGAAATGAGCCGATTTGATTTTGTTAGCAAATAATTCTCATGATACTTTTCTCAAATACCTTCGTGTCTCAGCATCCTTGACCTTCTTCTCTTCTGGTTTGACTACCACTTCTCCAACTTGTCTTTCTCTTAGATGCTCGGACAACAACTCTGATTCTATTTCTGGATATTACAGTTTCCCAGAGGTTGGTCTTAGGTCCTCTTTTCTTCATCAGCTCTCATCCATACACCACATGGCCCCTCATTAGCTATTATCTACAGGGTAAGGGCTAAATGGTTCAGCATGACCTTAGGGTACTTGACACCCAAGTGCCACCATGCCCAGTAATCTTGTCTTTTGTTCTTCATTGTTTCATCATTCAAGGCCCACTGGTCTATCTTTCCCTGTGTTCCAATATACCATCAACCTTATCACTTACAACATTTATTCATGCTGCTCTTTCTTCCAGGTGATGCTTTTTACTCTCTACCTTGTATCCAAATCTGCCTCATTTTCCAAGGTCCACCATCCCCAGGAGACCATCTCTGGTAACTCTACATTTCAGTGACCACTGCCAAGTCAGAGTCTAGGCCATGTGTCTGAGCTTTTTACTATGGTGGTCCTTAACCTTACTTGGTTCTCTTGTTTCTCTGAATTGACTTGAAATTTCTGAGGGAAAAATCCCTTTGTGACTAGGTAATAGAAAACCAACAAATATTCACGTAGTTAATTTGTTTCAAAAATAAGAAGCTGCGTAAGCTCTCTGTGAGAAGAGAAGGTATTGGGCTTTTTCTCTGACTCAGAACACTCCAGAAGTGGCAGCTTTAGTGCACTTTTGGATCAGGATCCCCTCATGGGAAAAATCCAGACGGCAGTCAGCCTTCCCAAAGAGGCTTCCATTTGGCTCTCATCCTGGATGGGATCCATGAGGCTTCCTAGAAAGGTGCAGAAAAGCAGCATACATCAAGAAAGTCATCCAAAAAGATGGGAAGGATACTTTCAGAATGATCCAGAATGATCTGTTCAGATGGCCAGTAAAATCATTACGGTGAAGCAACCCACTCCATGGGTCCAGCTCCCCATGATGGTTCATCATAGTCCATGCTGGGTCATTGCTACCCAGGGTGATAGACTGTGGAGAGTCTTTGAATCCTCGGCCTCCTTTCATTTACTCATTGAACATTTTCTGGCCTTGGCTCTGTGACTTAGCAGAATGATGAAGTTATATGCTCTTCCCAGGTGCTGGTAAATGGCCATGGGCCTTTGCTTTCAGGACCAGGTTTTCTCAGTACAGGGGTGCCCAGGTCCTGTGGAGTGGGAGGCAGGGAGTGAACCCAGGAGAGGAAATCAAGGAGGCTTAAGCAGGCCAAGGGGTTGCTGTTTTGACACTTTTTCAGGAATTGGCCATTCACAACATATACTGCTCTTTCATTAATGGAACTCGCACATGTAGCAGGAGTTGTCTGGGGAAGGCTATTAATGTTCACTTTCCCTATGGCTTGCTCTAAAAATCCTGTAAAGCATTTTCCTGTTTTCCTTTGGAAAATGTCTACACTACATCCTGACATTTAATCTGCAGCCCTAACGGGAGGTGACTAATGGGAGCTGTTGGTTCTTGGCTATTTCAAAGTAAGCCAACTTAATCTAGTAATATCTTTTTTAGGCTCTCAGGAAAAGGGGGAAAAATGACAATTAAGTCACACAAGCAACCAGTGTGCTTTCTTTAGGCACACTTAGTAAAACAAATGTCTATTTGTTTTTAAAGTTTTGAAGGTCTGGTTTAAATAACATGGTTAACATGGCTTAACCCCTTGAAAGGCTGGGTGATAGAGTGCTTTTAAAGAAGTATATGGTTCAGGTGGAGTCTGCTGTGTGGCGGCCAATACCTTGGCTTTTCTAGCGTATACACAGATCTCTGGTCTACAGGAGGTTGGGAGCAGTTACACGGAGGGTGGGGTAGACAAAACAAAAAGCAGTGCTGGAATAGTGCTTGGAAAACTTTTGTGGATTCAACGTGAGCCAAAACCATGGGAACTGGACTATATCTTCAGGGTTTAAAAGAGATCCAAACAGGCTTACCATGTAGTGGAAATATGAATAGCACCAGACGACAACGGGGCAGCCAGGACTCTGGTCTCACCTCCATGGAAACTATCAATGCAGTTAGCCGGGTTAAGGCTCTGGTCCTCAGTTTCCTCACTTGTATTATGAGTAGGTTTCTAGGGGCCTTTATAGCTCTGACATTCCATGACACTAAATCATCCTAAAAGGGATTATCATATGTCTATTCTCTTTCATGTCTGGTTTCCTCTGGCTCTGGAGATGGGAGGACTCTCCTGTGCTTGCGGCTCAAACTTCAGGGCCCTAGCCCATGACTCCAGGAAGCAAAGAGTGGGGTAGAGACTCTAGATGCTCAAGACCACATGAGGACTTCTAAAGATTCCCTAGAGTTGCAGGCTATTTAGGAAACATGGCTGGGATGCTATTTTTTTTTTTATCTGGGATGTGGTCCTACAAGGTAGTGGGGAGGCCACAGTTGCACAGCCATGCTTAGGAAGGAGCTTCTCATGACAGTGTGGGCACCTTCTCCTGGGAGTAGTTTTGGTAACAGCAGGAGGAGGAAGAGCAGCTGACAGTACGTATGTGCTGTGGGCTAGGCCCTTCATGCTGACCACACAGCCTGTACTTGTACTGTCTCACTAAATCCTCTCAGCCACCCAGTCAGGAAACATCACCCTAGGAAAGAAACCAAGGCTCAAGGAAGAGGAAGAGAGGAGGAGGAGGGGAGGAGGAGAAGGAGGGGAGGAGGAGAAGGAGGGGAGGAGGAGGAGGGGAGGAGGAGAAGGAGGAGGAGGAGGAGGGGAGGAGGAGGAGGAGGAGGGG
>CM053572.1:18850291-18873167 GCA_028646485.1 Cryptoprocta ferox
ACCAGGCAGTGCCTCCCAAAGTGGGTGAATAAGATATTGGAGACGGCTTCAGATCTAAGGGAGATAGCCTGTCCTCCCCCCGCCCCCCACATTGTGCCAAACTCAGGTGGGCCTGATGTGAAGGTTTCTTTTACTTGCAAGGTGATACTGCCTTAGTGGTTGACATGCTGAATTTAATGAGCTGTACGCTATATTTCAGGACTCCACTGTTGTGCATTGCTGAAGGGATTTTCAAAGAGAATTTGGGTTGAACACGTACTTCTTATTAAGCAAGAAAACGGTGGCTTTGTATTTATTCGAGAGAGCAATCATGGTTTAAAAAAAGAGTAACCAGAAGCTAGATATCAAAGGCACACTGGCTGAGATTGCAAACAGGGTTGTCCCGCTCATTTCCTGTGGGGTGTTAATGAGTCTCCGTCTTTCCCCTTTCTCTCCAGAAGCCTGAAGCGTTCCCTTTATTTTTATTTTTTTTAACATGGTGCCATGTTTCAGTCTTTCCCAATGGATTTGTCTCTGTCTTTAGACAGCTTCCAGTAATCCCTTCAAGGTCCCAAAAATGTGTGATTTAGACTCTGTCCACAGTCTTTGGAGCATGAAAGAAAGTGGCCATTTGAATAAATTATGTATATTCTCTTGTGCACTATTGTAAATTAGGAGTACAAATGAGCCACAAGAGGCATGGAAAGGAGTGAATGGAAGAGATGGTCTTTCCGGGAGAAGCGAAAATGTTCAAATTGCCGGTTCATTGAGCATGAATATTTTTGTTATTCTGTTGAACTATATGAAATTGCCATTCTGTAAGTCAAATGTGGCCAAATGTCAGCAATTCCTCCTGGTCCATTTTCCCATAGGAATTATCCATTTTCCTTGAGGCATCAGGGATAGGAACATAAAGGTTTGTAGGACTCAGATAGATTGATGCTCTGTCATTTTAGTTGTATTTTCCACCGTCCACTCCAAGCATTTGTTTGGTGAACCAAGAAAGCAATGAATGCAAAAATAAAACCTTAGGTTATTTAGAAGGGACAGACCATAATGATCCTGTTTGACAGTCCTAGATGGTGTAAAATGGCAGGTGTTTGAATTAATAAAATCCCGAAATATTGTCACTGTTCTTGTGCATACGTGACCAACTTGCCTCTACCACAAGTAAGCAGCAAAATCAAAAATTAAAAAGAACTAAATTTTTAAAAAGTCCAAGCCTAAATGCTAATGCAAAGAGAATTCTTCTCAGCTGAAGACCAACTTACTACTTATTGTAGAACTAATAATTGTACCCACTGGATTTGGTATATATATCTGGGCTTCCTATACCCTTGTACAAACTTTTCTGTGCCTTAGTCCAAATACCTTCTGAGGGGACAGTTAATGGGAATGACAAAAGGGTACAGAATGTATCATTAGCAGTTAGTTACTAGAGACACACAAATTAATCATGGCTGTGTCAGGGCTCAGAGTTAAGAGAATTGTCATAAGGCAGCCACAGGTGTCTGCAAAGGTTCTTCCTGGGAGCATCTTGAGGTTGTCATTTCTTTCCAGTGCATTGTTCTTCGGAAAGCCCTGCATGGTCTTTGACCCCTTCTGTGTCAAGCCCCTGATGGTGTGGATTCTCAAACTCCCTTTAGGAGTGGGTTAAACTTGAGTGTCATTGCTGACCGCTCAGAGGCAAATTTGGTTGCAGGTGGTTTCCTGTTCGGAGTGCTCACGCGGTGCCAGTACCAGATGCCAGATGACACCTCATACCTGTGTTAAGACAGAAAGCATGCCCTGAGGCAGATACTTTGCTTACTCCACGCAGCTGACTTCTGGTTGGCAGAGAGCAGCATTAGGGTCAGTCACAACATGTCCTTGTTTTCTTATGCTGAGGTCAGAAACTTGGGTGTACAAATTCTCCAACTTGGCCGTGAGTGGGCTCCTAAGACATTTCTGTGCTTAAATAGCAGTGTATCAAAAAACATTGTGGCTCGATAGTAATTTCTCATGTCTAGCCACTCACTCACTGAGGAAAGTCCGTAACGCTGCAAGAGATGGGAAGCTTTGAGTTCTTTTGGAAGAGGAGGCTATTTGGCCTGGGGTATGCTCACCCTGTACCTGTGCTTAAAAGCTCAAGTTCAGGAAGAGCCTTAAAGATGGCAGACTCGGAGAATGTTGGCACTTTAATGCGGTGCTTTAATGCGGTGGCCATCAGAGCCTGTGTGGGGGTGACATGGATTCTCAGGTCTCTAGAAGATGGGGGGCTCCTAGTAGTCTTAGAATCTATGCCGAAGGGAATGACCTACTGCCTTACTTGTGGCCTTCTGTGTGAATATGACTTTACATTGTAATTGTCACTCGATACTCCTGCTTAATTTGTGTCACACATTCTCTTGTCTTCCTGTAGTTGGGCCTGGCTCTCCTCTCCTTCTGGCACTTTGATACAGGTCCCTGTAAGCAAAGCCCCAGCCCCTCTCTCTCTCTCTCTCTCTCTCTGTCTCTCTCACACACACACACACGGATTGTAGTCCCATAAAACTCTGAGCCAGCAAACTACCCCAAAATAAGCTTTATTGCAAGAAAAGTGTCATATTTGATACATAGACCTATAAAAACAAACAAAACCAAAACCATAAGTTTTTCCTCACAAACACTTGATTACAAATGTACACGGTTCCTTTTTCTTTTTTTAGGTATTAAAAAACAAAACAGAACAAAACCCCAAACTGGATATAACTGGTTATGAATCTTTGGTCAGCACAGGTGTGAGAGGAACAACCCGGAGCCTGCATGTGCTTCTGGCCATTTCACATATGAGGTTTGGTCACCGGTCCAGGGACAGGTTCTTGGGTTGAGAAGTACGCAGGGACGTCCTTTTAATTAGCGTGTCCCGGGTACAGGATCTTTTTAAAATGACTAAAGCAAACTAAACATCAATTCATTGTACAAACATCTTTCATACACAATAGGCTATGATAAAACGAGGCATATGGTGTATAACTACAGTATTAATGAAAATTCTAAAAAAAAAATGGATTTAAAACAAAACAACATATATTCCTTGGCTGTACTGCATGATTTGTTTGCACATATGGCAGTCCTGAAACAGCTGGAACATAATAAATGCACCGTTAATCTATGACAGCACCAAACACTAGGGAACGCCAGGGGTCCCTCCGCGAAGGACCGGCAGTTCCGGAGCTGCCTGCGGCGCCGCGCATGCGCGGTGCACCCTGGGTAAGAATGAGGTGGTGTGGGGAGCACGTGGGCTTCCTTGAGGTTCTAGGAGGAGGAGATACAGTACGGTCTGGCCCTGCAACGCTACTGGTCTCACAAGCAGTCAAGGTATTTTGCTACAGTGGTTGCGCCTCATCTTCCGTTGCCTGGTGTGTCTGCTGATGTGAAATACCGTCCCGCTGAGCTGCTGTGGCTCTGATCTCCCTTATCCGGGATCTGCTGGCACTTCCGTCTTTTACGAGTATTGATTACACGGCCCATACAGCTCTGTGAGGCTTTCTTTAGAACAATCGGATGTGTACCAGTTGGACGACTGGCAGAAAAACCAAAGGAAACATCTCTTGAATCTACTGGATTTTTAAAAAGCACCTCTAGAAGACATAGCTCAAATTTATAAATCTAAAGAAAAACAAGTGAGTTTCCCTTTTTTTGTTTACATAGTTTGTTCATTTCTCCATATATTACTGCATTAAAAATAAATAAACATCTATATTTTTTTTAATTAGCAACTATAGCAAAATACCCAAAGTGTTACAGACTGCTAACAGGAAAAAAAAAAAAAGCTCACATTATTTTTGTGCATTTAGTGCCATATGCTGATCTCTTGAACATTTAGTTTTAGTTTTTTTTTTAATATATTTTAAAGTGAAGTTATATAAAAAATACAGTAACCACGGTTGCCTTTGTACTCAAATCTTTGGCCATACCAGAGTCTCAATCATCCCTCCCTGTGAGGGTCGACATTCTGCAGTCTGAGACAGGGAGGAAGGAAACAAAAGTTGTCTCCCCCCGCCCCCTCTTTAAAATGAGTCCTTGATTTCTCAGAGGCTTCTGCAGGCTGGCTGTGCAGGGATTTGAGCCTGGAACCAAGTCTGTAAGGGGTTAATAGAGCTGAATCTGAAGCCTCATTCTGAGAGCCTCCCCGAGCTCCCCTACGAGGTAGTCATCCTCATTGTGGTCTTCCAGTTTCTTCAGCTCCTTCTTCTTGTAGAGAGGGAGGCTGGTGATTTCCAGTGTGTATGTGCCGGGCACGAGCTTCCTTTTGGCCGTGTGCAAGTAGCTGAGCCCGTTTCTTTGGTGGATGCGGAAGATGCCCTCGTCGTTCCCTTGGGAGATGACATAGCGGATGTGATTGTTGAGGGGCTCGATGGCGGGCATGAGTTCTAGGATGTGCTCCTTGGAGCCAAGACCCGAGAGGTTGAACTTCATTTTCATGGGGCTGTCCATGGCAACGCTCTCCAGGCTGATGTGTTCAACCTGGAGAAAGAGCAGGAAGGTATGCGGGAAGAGACTCTGAGGCACAAGCAGAGGGACTGGGAAGGGACCTGTCGCTAGGGCTGCAGCTCCAGGGACCACCCTGCATAGGCCCTGCGCCCGGAAGGCTTGTAAAGGAGGCTGCTGGGACTTGCTGTCAGCTGGGGGGAAGGTCAGGCCCACAAAGCGTGGCCTGTAAATCTGATAGTCTCTCATTTACCTTGTCCAGGTCGAGTGACGAGGCTGAGCCTACAGGGAGCATTCACATTTAAAAACATTTCTTGATAAGTCTTTGGTATAACATGCTGATA
This sequence comes from Cryptoprocta ferox, assembly GCA_028646485.1. NCBI lineage: Eukaryota > Metazoa > Chordata > Mammalia > Carnivora > Eupleridae > Cryptoprocta > Cryptoprocta ferox. Next base: position 18,855,067 of record CM053572.1, read on the forward strand.
TTAATAAAATAAATGACTATAATTTTTTTTTCTGGAGTCTAGGTCAGATATGTAGCTATTGGCCAACAGCAGGGACTAGCCTCAGAGCAGTCTTGATTCTGAAGGCCTTGTGTGATTTGTGAGGCCCCCACAACTGTGAGTGGAGTGTGTTTACTGGGCGTTGAGTGTGTTGAGTGCAGACAGAGGGACTTGCAGAATACTGGGCTTGGGTTTGAATCTGCTTTGGTAAAAAACCAGTGGGGCCAGGCCCAGATAAACCAAGTCTCACTTGGACAGAAGTGTGGGAGGTTTCAGAATGCTATTTTTTAAGACGGGCAAAAATATAAAGCTCTGAGTTGATGCCTTTAAGTAAGTAAGAACTTGGCTCTGGGGGTGCAGAAGTGCCCATCAGTAATCAGACAGAATCCTGTCCCCAGTACCACCGTGAGAAGTTGTAATAAGCAAAATTTTTGGATTTTTAGTTAGGGGCACCTGATGAATATCTCACTTGTCATATTTAAACATCAGTTAGGTACCTCAGTCAACGTAAGGTAAAGGTAACACTGGCCTGTTTATTATTATAAAAAAGAACCACAGACATTTTGACTAGAGAAATCTAGTCTTACAGGTAGGATCTAGTCTTACAGGTAGGGAAAGTTTCTGAGGCCCAGAAAACTGAAGCAAGCCATCTAAGTCACATAGCCAGTTAGTTGTTGCCTAAGGTTTTTTTTGGTGGGAGTATTTTGCAGTAATGTTAACTGAAGAGGGTGGTGCTAGCCCTGATCTTGGGGACATCATCATCTTTGGATCCCGGGTATGACCCGGTGACATTTACTAACACATCAGGCACTATTGTGGTCACTTCACGGTGTCAACACAATCTTCTTGTCAGCCTTCAAGGTTAAGTATTTTAATTCCCATTTTATAGGTGAAGAAATTGAGGTAGAGGTTAAGTGAACATGCCCCATGAAACACAGGTAATAAGTGGGGAGGGTTAGGGAACATTTCAAACCACACAGGCATGGCCTTCCGTTTTACCTCCTCAGTTAAATGCCACTGATAAGCAATGGCAGGCAATTCTGATTTTCAGTTCCTCACAAAATACACGTTACTTGGAGATAAAAATTTGTAGGGGAGGAACCCTTATTCTCACAGATGTCACAGAATATGAGACCTAATTGGGTTACTTGTTTTTTGAATCATTTTAAAATAGCTATTTCCTAGATGGACCATTTTTTCCCTCTGGCACAAACCAAAAAGAAAACTGTAGGATCTGAAACTGTGACTCTTAGAGTTTCTTCCCCGTGCCCCTCCACCGCCCAGTCCTTGTGTTTTTAGTTAATACTGCCCCTAATTTTAACGCGTCTCTGCCATATTGTGTCTGTTAATTTAGTTACTACCTTCTAAGAAAGGTTCCACGGAGGCCAGAACTTAGGCTAAAGTTTACTGCAGTGTATGTGCGACGGTGTGAGGCTAAAATCTTGTGACAGAACCAAGTTTACTCACGGCAGTGGGCTCCGGGTCACCAACATTTCTCTTCTGTCTGCCCTCTTTCTTAGAGTAGCCGTTGATTTTGCACTCGTAGCATGCTTCCGGGGACAGAGCATTTTCCTCGTCCACCTCCGCATCCAGGGACAGGTACTGCCCTTTGTTAAATCCCATTCCTGAGACGCAGTGGCTACGTGCAATGAGAAGAAAGGCATTAGGAGACTTCACAATGTGTGCCCGCAATTGCCAGTGGACTTGTCGGAAACAGGAAACCAACAGAGGAAACTCTAAGCTCACAAACGTGAACATCTAATATTCTTGGTAACTCTTGCCTTCAACACTTAATACATGAGGTGCTCCCTCACTGTCAGCAACATTCTTCTGAGAATGGGCCCCAGGCTTCTCCAGTGAACATCTAATATTCTTGGTAACTCTTGCCTTCAACACTTAATACATGAGGTGCTCCCTCACTGTCAGCAACATTCTTCTGAGAATGGGCCTCAGGCTTCTCCAGTTTTCATTCCTATTTAGACTGAAGCACTCAGGCGTAGTTAAATTAAGAGGGCAATAAAAAAAAAAAAAGCCAAGTATGAATTTCCAAAGAGAAATGCTTCGAGAATTTCTGTTGCTTTGGAAGCCTGAAGCCTGTGCTTAATGCTCTCAGGAAAGCTGTGCTTTAACAGCTGGGATTTCTGAGCTCCTATTATGGTTAGTGCGAGTCACTGCGTTGGCTGTAAATGACGCTTGTCTGGACCAAGACCTTGGTTTTCAAGCATTATTAGGTACCAGGCGTGGACAGGTTAGTCTGCACCTCTCAGTGGCTGACTCACTCCCTGCTCCTTCTGGGGAAGGTGGGTGCTGGGAGGGCCAGCTGCCTTGAAGGTGGGATTCAGGCAGCCAACGCCTCCAATGTGCTTGACACGGCTCACTTGGGAAGGTGCCAGTAGCTGGCGGGAGCCCAGCCTTGAGGACGCGGGGTCACACATCCTCTCCGTGCAGTGTACAGCCAGATGAACAAAGAGAGCGACAGACTCCTTCCTTAGGGACCACTGGGCAAGCACTTGCCAATATTCCTAGAAAAATCTGGGGTGAGGCCATCTCCCAAGCTTGTCTCTGACCTTGAGGGATGTGAGTGAATCCGTTCAGGCCATTCTGAGGGGCTGGAGAGGGAGGGACACGTGTATAAAAGCAGGTCTCACATTCACCACAGACGAGGTGATCCTACTGCACCTCACCCATGGGCCTTCCCAGTGGTCCTCCTTCCCACACCCCAAGGCCTGTGACCAGTGCTTGAGTCACCATTCGCTTTGCCTGCAGTGCCAGGATCACCCCTGCTTCCCTGTGCGTGGGCAGGTGGGTGGCCTTACCCCTGTCCCACTCGGTAGTAGCCGGGCGGGCAGCCGCAGAGGTAGCCGCCTTCCGTGTTGGAGCAGCCGTAGTTGCACGGGTTCTTGGAGGACGAGCACTCATTGACGTCATGGCAGGCGCTGGAGAACTGGTCGAAGGAGAACCCCGAGGGGCAGACGCACTTGTAACCGCCCAGGGTGTTGTAGCAGGAAGCCGAGCCGCACGCACTGGGATTGGAGCATTCGTTCTCGTCTAGAACACAGAGTAAGAACCTCTGACACCGGGGAGGGGGCGGGAGGGGAAGGACACCGACTCTCACAGGAATGACACTTTGCCATGGACGTATCTCTAGAACCGTATTTAAAAAATGGTCACTCTGAGGGCCGACTGGCAAAGCTTATAAAATTAAAAAAGAAATAAAAACCGTGACAAATCCCCCTCACTTACGGCTTAAAAAAACCCCTTGTCCTCCTCTTTATTTTCCGTTTGTGCTATATTTTTGAATAGGACAGCAGCCTTGGGTACAGATGTTTGCAGACTGACTGAATAACCTGTATTGTCTGAACCTAAGGTTACTTCAAAAGCCTGTCCCTGAGACCCATGGAGAGACCAAGTACATCAATACATCTTAGGGGCTGCAGGGAGGGAGAATGCAGAATGACTCCTTGCGGGTGTAGAGTTTCTCTCCCGGACGATGAAAATGTGTTGGAGGTGAAGGTTGCACGCTCCTCTGAGAATATACTGAACGCCACTCAACTGTACATACGTTGTATTTAAAATTTTTTAATGTTTGTTTGAGGGAGAGAGAGAGACCAAGTGTGAGCAGGGGAGGGACTGAGAGGGACACACAGAATCCCAAGCAGGCTCCACGCTCTGAGCTGTCAGCACAGAGCCTCACGTGGGACTCGAACCCACGAACCATGAGATTATGATCTGAGCTGAAGGCTGAAGTAGGACACAACCGACTGAGCCACTCAGGTGCCCCTGAACTGTACACAGTTTGAAAACATGACTTTATATGTGAATTATATCTCAATTTATCTGTACATGTTTCCATTCTTCCAGCAATTCCCAAATGCATTCTATATGGGGAGAAAATATATATAAAAATTCAAATACTCTGAATTACAAAGTAATTAAAAGAAACAATATTTAATTGCATTTACGGAACTGGACACTGAGTATGCTTTTAGCTACTTGAAAGCCCATCAGGTGCAGACTGCATCTTCTGAGAGAGCATTGCATTCAGCAAATGCTGATGTGCGTTTGGTACTTCAATAACCTTACGCTGTACATTTCTGACTGCAGGATAATTACAGGTTATACTCTGAGTTGCTCTTACTTTTACAAAATCAAAGCCTGATTGTGCTTTTAACTTTGGAGATGACCATTTTGCTCTTCATCATCTGGTTGATATATAGCAATGTGGCTTGACTCCTCTGGGCTTTATTAGAATCCCCATTTCCCCCTGGGTACAACTCACATCTGCTCCACGGAATTCTTTCAGATTCTCGTGACCCCACTGGAGCACAGTGTGTCTGTTTACCTGATACGTGACAAGTTTATGTTTCGGCTCACGTGGGGATGCAGTCCATCCACAAGTGGATGTGCATCTGGAACACAACAGAGGGAGGGGCCTATCTGCAGTAGCTCAGCCCGATTGGGGGGCTGCGGGGGGTGCAGACGGAGTCTCCGTGCTGAGGCCTCTGGGACAGGAAATTAAAGGCCATTAAGTAGGGCCCCCAGGTTACTGAAAGGGTAGATGAGGATGAATTAGGCAACTTTTGTGTCCGGATTATAGGTTCAGAATTAGACCAGCAAACGAATGCCGAATATACAACCTGCTATGATGACTTAATGTGTATGGGCTCTCTGTCTTCATTTCATGGGGAGAAAGTATTTAAATCAATTCTTAATAATTAGGCTACCTATGACAAACACAGAACTCTTTTATTTCTATAGTCAAAAGACCTGGAATTCTGCCACAAAGGCTTACCTGCTTCAATCATTAAATCTGACATTTATGTGCAGTGTTTCTCTCCTAACAGAAAATACAAATTAGATTATAATTTAACAAAATGATCCTGCTATGAATACATTCATAGTGTTAGGTAGGAAACACCTATAGTAACACAGATACACTAAACACAGATACTGTGTTAGGTAGGAAAATTACTGGGGAGAGCCAGTGAATTGAGTAAACTGCATTCACATACTATTGACGAGAATACTTAAATGTATGTAATGTGTCTGTAAGCACCATGATATACTCATATGTTACAAATGTACATTGTGGTATATTTTTATGGACTCAGGTACTCTAACTTTTAAAATATATTCATGTTTGATACATACTTTGAGTGTCTCATGCTTCACTATTTTTTTCCATATGCAAGTGTTAATCTTCACTTTCGGTTTTGAATAATTAACAATGGTTGCAAAGATTTGAGAATGTGACCACCTACATCTGTACAGTCTATGTGCCAGAATGTTATAAATGTTCTCTGGAAAGTGGCTGGAAACTTCTTAAAACCTTTTTCAGTATTAATAAAAAAAACTCATTTTCCTTAAGTTGGCAACAGTATTAACACTGTAGGCTTACAATTTAATATTATTAGAATTATCTGATGCACTGACTATAACAGTTTTGTCCGTTTACTAAGAGAATCCAATAGTTCATTCTGTGTCCACCCCCCCCTTCAATCACAGGAATGACTAATGATATTCACACAGGTAAGAGCTAAAAATAATTTGTGGCCTTTCAATTTATATTTTGTCATAATTCTTGTTCTTCTGACAAGTTGTTGCTTTTATTCCTGATGATTTAATTCTATCCTTGCCATATATGTGAGTTAGAATTCCAACTGGAATGATGTGTGTTCAAAGCAAGGAAGTCAGCACTTAAAGTAGAGACCAGCTGGATACCTCAGCCTTGAACAGAAGAATCTAGAAACTTCCAAATAAATCCCTGCTGTTTTACTGTGTGAGCTGCTCTGGGGTGACTGCCTTGCTGGTGTGCCCACTTGGAGGATCCCACAAAGCGGAATTAGGATGTACCTAATGGGGCACCTGGGGGGCTCAGTCAGTTAAGCATGTAACATCTGATTTCAGCTCAGGTCATGATCTCATGCTTGAGATAGAGCCCCCTCGTTGGGCTCCATGTGGACCCTGCTTGGGATTCTTTTTGCCCCTCCCCAACTTGTCTCTCTCTCTCTCTCTCTCTCTTTCTCAAAATAAGTAAATTTTAAAAAAGGATATACTATACAGCCTTGATCATCCATTGGCCATAATATCCACCAAATTAACCGAGAAATCCATGTTATTTACTAAATAAAGTGGAGGGTCACATATTTTTTAAACAAAGCAATGTAATTGTTTTATTTTGTTTTAAGAGCTATCAAAGTACTGTTCTCTATATTCGGAAGGGTATTACACCTATACTTTGCCCCTGTTGAAAAATCAATAAATCAGGGCATAAGAACTTTGGCAACATTTTTTGTGTGTGTACAGAAAAGGTGGTAAATTTACGAAATCATTTTGAATGACGGCCTAACTCACCATTCTGATAATCCTTGAAGACTTCGCCCTTAACTTCTTAATCATTAATGGTTTCTGCATTTCCCTGCATGAGTGTCTATTCGGGAGGTGACAAAGCATCTGACTTTGGCCTGGCACAAGACCACTGCATCTTTGTGACTTTGGCAGAGCTGGCTTCCCTCCTTTGAAATTTATCTTGATTTTCTCTTCTCAAATCACTAAATCGTCATTAGAAATTTCTTTTGAGAAGACCACAGAGGATCAAATCAGATTAATTTATTTAGTGGATGCTCACAGTGAAATATGTGGAAAACACGTGGGGTAATTGAAATCACTACAGAGGGACAGGAAAGCGCCCCGCTGTTTCTCTGCAGGACCACTGTTCCCCTTTCGGCTCAGCTATGCTGACATCTAATGTCACAACGGGTTGGATGGCGTGTCTATGAAGTGCATTCACGTGGGGCCAGGAAATCAGGCGTGTGCTGAGTACATCAGCTGGCTGTTCAAGTACAAAATAATGTTCTCTTTGATCAATCTGTCCTTAAAAGGAGACTTTCTATTGACTATTAGCAATGCAAGGAACAGAGCTAAGGGCCTACAGATTTTATTTTATAAAGGCTTTTATCTGGAGTTTTCAACAGAATTAGCTCTAACCAGATACTTTTTTTACCTTCAAATACGTAACCTTCTTCCTTAAATCTATGTACCTGAAGAGCACAGATGGACGGCTTTTATTAAGCTGATCTGAATTCATTTCAATTTATGAGGGAGATGGATGAGTAATTCTTCAACCCCAAACCTCGAGATAAGAAATTAATGAAAAAAAGCCCTAGACCTTGGCAAATAAAGATGATGATTCTTGACACCACCTTTAGAAAATTAAAATTAGTAGAAAACTCCCAATTATAAAAGCTCTAATTGAGTTACCTTTTAGGTCCTTAAAACAACATTTTTATGCCAGGTATTTTCAAACATACATAAGCGCAGACGCTAGTGTAACAGATTCCCATGCATCAGTGCGAAGGACTGGTTTTAAAGTTTTAGGATTCTAGGGCTGCCTGGGTGGCTCAATTAAGTTAGACATCTGACTCTTGATTTTGGCTCAGGTCATGATCTCAAAGGTTCTTGGGATCGAGCCCCATCTCTGACTCCCTGCTGACAGCCTGGAGCCTGCTTGGGATTCTCTCTCTCCCTCTGCTGAACTCCTGCTAGTGCTTGCTCGCTCTCTTTCTCTCTCTCTCAAAAACAAACAAAGTTCTAGGATTCATAGGCTCCACTGAAACATCAACCTTAGTTCACTTTATGCAAAGATACTTTAAGGTAAGAAAGGCAGACGGTACATCACAACCGGGAGCTCACCAACGCACTGGTTCCACTGGTAATGCTGAATATACCCTTGAGGGCAGCCGCATCGGTAGCCTCCGAGGATGTTCTGGCAGCCGTGCTGGCACCTGTGGTTTCCATCACATTCATCCACATCTACACAAACAATGCCAGAATGAGATTCATGCAGACTTTTCTTTACTATTCTGAAATGCACTCCACACACAACCTGGGTTAACTATTATCACAGAAACTAACAAGACACACAGGGAGCCAGTGAGCTTTTCCAAGTCACATGGTTATTAGGGGTGATACAAAGAATGGTTGGTTGTAAGAGCCCACCGTATGCTTAGGCTGTCCACAACACTGTCTTCCGTCAGTGCTTTCAGTAACATCTTAATTTCAGCACATCAGCAAGAGCAACCACAAATGTGTATTTTGGACGCATGAACTTCATATGGTGTGATTTATTTGGTATGTTATCTAAACATATTTGCATTACATATTCCAGTAAATTGAAAAGTGATTCATACCTTTTATTCCTCATTTTCAGCAAGATACAGCACTACAGAGATACCATTCAAAATTAATTAAATTTAAGATTTAGGTATCTGACTGTTATTTTTAGATACGATGTGGTATTCTTACACTTCTGGAATAATTTCTTTTATACATGCATACTCTTTTGGAATGACACCCAAGGCTTTGAAATCTACCCATAAAGAGTCAAATAAAATTGACATGTCTGATGTGTATACAACAAATTTATATGGATAATTAATAAATGGTATCTTATGTGGATGGTCACAAGCTGAACTCAAATGTGGCAAACAGCTGTACATTCAGAATACTTTAAAAGTTGCAATGATTTCAAATATAAAATGTTAAAATGGAAATTTTTAAAAGTGATTTTTTCTTGGCTTCAAATTAGATATATAAATTTCCTACACTTCTTATAAAGAGTACATGAAAAACTCTGAATATATTTCTTAAATCCAAAATCATAAATTCCTAAGAATAATAAAGGGTGACTAAAATCAGTAAAGACCCACATTGCAATAAGTTTATAAAAAATATAAGTGGATGTGTATAGTCTTATAATTTTTTGACATGGGTATTTTGTAAAAGACACCAATTCTAATAAATTAACACTTGCGATGGAAATGTTAGAGAACACTATAATATTTTGTTGGGTATAGGCAGATTCTTACTTTATTCCCAGTTGAACATTTCCTTGGACTTGACAAGAAATACCTGTTGTAGTGAATGGATTTATAGAAAATGCTCATTGTTGGGAAGAGAGTGGATCAGGAGTTTCAGCACAAAGGAAATGGACATAGCTATCACTTTCCCCAGTGCTATTTTAATTCTCTTTCATAACTGGTTCTTTTCTCAGACTTCACTTTCTCACGTCATTATCATGGAACAAAGCCCAGTGTTTTTTTCTGATTTACTTGTATACTACTGTAAACCAGAGTAGCTACAGAATTCCCTTTCAGTTTTTTGTTTTTATTTTTTTAAGATCAGTAATTAGGTAAAGACACCAGTTGCTTTAAGAGCCAGTTCATACTCACAGAATTTTTGTTCTACCACATGAAAGTTTTCCTCCCCCCACCAAAATGATACACGAAAATGTAAGAACAACAATCAGTTCTGGAGTTCTATTTTGTTCAGCACTTGCTTTCTTTTGAGATGATCTCATTTCTCGTTTAGTGGTCTGGAAGTTAAAAATAGTTTGCTGTGTTAGATCAAGAATTTCTGAGCAAATAAACTGACCTTCACAGTTCAGTCCAGTGGCATCAAGAGAGAACCCTCTTTGGCATTCGCAGCTGAAACTTCCAGGCGTGTTCTGACAGATTCCCTTTGCTCCACAGAGTGAAGGCTGAGAGCCACATTCATTGTTGTCTAGCAAGGCAGGAAGGAGTGTCAAGCTTCCCAATCATTACCTGACTGACATTTCACTACACAAAGCGAAAAGTGAGGTACGAAAGCCTCCATTTCAAGATGTGAAAACTTGAGGGCAATGGATGCCCAGAGTCATTGTCATCTTAGAAGCAAAAGTGGCAAGGAATATTTCAAGACATGTGAAATTACAGCATATCTAGGGTTGATCGAGGACATGATTTTTGATAATACAGACTGAAGTTCCCTTAATGTATATGTCTTCTAACATAAAATAACCCACCATGTTCGCTGCCATGTTCTAAATTACAGTGAACCTGTATTCCTGTTGTGTCTGAACACACATGGTAATATTTAGAATGCAATATAAAGGGCACTGTTTGGAATACACCCTACTGTGCATGTGCCTGCACCGTAAATACTTTTTCCTTCGGAATTAATTCTTGTGCGAAAACACCTGTATTATTTGCCACATTTCTAGGCCACTAATTATGACACATTGGTTCTAAATAGGAGTACTGAGCCATTCGTTATTCTCCCACTTTAAGTACGATTTTTATGCATCTACCAAGAGTTTGCAAGACTTCTCCTTTATAGTGTTCTCTTACCAATACAAGCAGTGTGGTGCTGCGTGAAACCAGGTGGGCATTTACAGGTAAAACCTCCCAGAGTGTTGACACAGAGAAACTGGCAGTTGTGCTGTTTGGTCTGACATTCATCAAGGTCTGAAAGGAAAGAGAAGCCAGTGAAAATCAGAGCAGAGTCACCTGGCTGTGCATCCTTTTCCATGAAGCCAGAGGATGTGTACATGTTCCATTGGGAGTATTTTGTCAAGAGTTGGGCACGAAGCTTTACAGGCTTCCATATGCATATGGCGGCCAGTTCCTTTTCACACACATGAGCAGCATAATTATTGTGGGCCGCTCAGATAGGATGGCTAAGGTGATACAGAACACAAAGTTTTCCTAGAATAAGAAACTGAACGGAAGAGTCAGAGTGATTTACATGAACTATTCTCAAAGCAAATATCCAAAGGGTATAATTCTTGAATTTAAAGCACATTTCAGTACATGGCTGGCCACTTACTCCTATTAAAAGAGGGGTTAAATAAAACCATGTGGAAATTGATGAAAATAGGAAAACAAACACTGAATCAGGTTCTCAGGCTCCAAATGAAAACACTGTCATAAATACCAGAGGAAGTAAAAAAATACAGCATCTGTAATTCTGATCATAAATGGAATTCACATTTGAACAGAAAACTCCAAATGTGATTTTGGTTAGATTAGAACTTAATATATTTAAATAGATTTGCAAAGCAATATAAGATGTAGACAAAACTAATTCACTTTATTAAAGCTTAAAAAAGCACACACACTAGTTATACTCCTAACAAGGTGCAAAAATCAATTGTTTGCTGATGGCTCAATAAATAGTCTAAGAGAACAGTACTGCCTGCTATTATTATTAGTACTTTTTTTGGTATTCCTTGGAAACAAAACTTCATCTTAAGAATAACCTGTATTTCAAAAATTTAATTAGACAGGAATTTTGTCAGTCCATTAATTTTATACTGGTGAGATTTATGATAAAACTGAATGCATGAGGATAGCACTGGAGCTACAGTAATTGTCTAATTTAGTTTGATAATTACTTTCAATACTACCTAACCAAAAAATTTTAAATTCAACCATTTATTTTTAATCTTCAGTAAATGTCTAATAAAAATTGCTTAGAGAAATAAAATCCTACATAAGTAATGAAAGAAATTTGATTTTAGTTATTTGTTTCAATCTCTTTGCTCACCATTTTTTGTTTTATATAATGTCATTTAACTTTGAATTGTGTGGTTTGCTACAAGACGCAAACCTCTGTGGTTTGGGTTTTAATGCTCTCTGCCTCCCACCATGTGTCCTTCAGTAGAATTTTCTGTGAATAATAAAGTGGTCACTAGGAAGATGTGCTTTCATGAAGGAGATGCAGGTATAGTAATCCCGAGCTAGCTAAATGTGGATCTGAAAGAAGAGAGACAAGGGTCAGAAAAGCCAGAGACTTCACTCACCTTTGCACGTCTTGGCGTCTTCCTGCAGGACATACCCCCGGGGACACGAGCACTGGTAACTTCCCTCCGTGTTCTTGCAGATGAAGTTGCACGGCTTCGGGGATTGAGAACATTCATCAAGATCTAAGGAAGAGTGATGCGAAGATTAAATTCTTAGTTTCAAGGAATAACTGGTCTCCTCCCTTCCTCCATATTCTTACTTCATCTCTTTCTTTTCGACTTCAACTTAAAATGGAAAAACAGCCAGAGAGAAATGATGCACACAACAGTGCCTTCTAAAGTAACATATTGGTTTACTTTGTAGATCAATCTATGATTCTTGGATAAATGTAATATCTGGACAACTGGGTCAAAAAAATCCACTACATTGGTTTTTTTTTTAATTTTTAAGATATTTATTAGAGAGAGAGAGAGAGAGAGAGGGAAAACATGCACAAATGGGAGAGATGCAGAGAGGGAGACAGGATCCCCAAGCAGGCTCTGTGCTGTTAGCACCAAGCCCGACCTGGAGCTCCAACCCACCAACCATGAGATCACAACCTGAGCCGAAGTTGGATGTTGAACCGTCTGAGTCACCCAGGCACCGTTCCACTACGTTCTTTAGCTTTATGTATTTTGGTTTGTAGCTCAAGGATCATACTCAAAATATATACAAATTTCTTTTTTTTTAATTTTTGGTTTATTTTTGAGAGAGAGAGACAGAGATGGAGACAGAGAGCGAGCGAGCATGAGCAGGGAAGGGGCAGAGAGAGGGGGAGACACAGAATCCACAGCAGGCTCCAGGCTCTGAGCTGTCAGCACAGAGCCTGATGACCTGATGTGGGGCTTGAACTCATGAACCGCGAGATCATGACCTGAGCTGAAACTGGACCCTTAACGGACTGAGCCACCCAGGCACCGCCAGAGTTTCTTTCTTCTGAGATTCTGACACACGGATATGGAAGATGTTCTCTTGAACTGTTAGCTGACATGCTAAGCACCGTGGGTACCACAGGCTTGCTGCTCCAGATCCACGTCCTTACACTGGCCCACCGTGCTCTTGGGCTCAGGCGGCTGGACTTGCTGTCTGTCTGTCTGGTCCTTTTTTTCCTCCACTCCCTCCCTGCAAGATGGCTCGGACTCTCAGTCACTGGATCAGAGGTCACAGCTCCTTTCAAGGCGGCACTCTGTGCACCATTTTCTCCTCCCAGGGATCAATAATGTCTCCCTCTTCTCTTTTGGCCCAGGTGTGGCACAGCCCCAGCACACAGCACTGTGCCTTGCAGTTTCTACACACTCGGCTCACAGCTTTATTCAAAACAACCCTGCTTAATATGTCCACCTTTGAATATGCTACCTCTTTTCTGCTAAGACTGACAGATGACAAACAATCTCCATTTTTTCTTAAAACACACCGATCGATGCGCCCAGAATGCCAAAAGCTCTGTTCTGAAGCACTCTCAGGCCCAACCAAGTGAATCAGATCCTTATTACAGTAAGTGTGGTTTTTCTTAACCCTTTCTAGCCAAGTTGGTAAAACAGGTACTTTAATAGAAGTAAAGCTGCAAGTTGATTAAATATGGAGGATAAAAGACTTTTTTTGTCATCATTGAAAACTAAGTCAAATACTTTGGAAAGACTAAATAAAGGCAAGCCTCCTGCTCCCTACCCTCAATTGTTACCAAATTCGGTGTGTGAGACAATAAGAAATTAAATTAGAAAAGGAGGCTGTAAAAATGTAGAAGGATTCTGCCCTGAGACTGCTTTGCAACTGGAAATTATATATGATACTTAATTGGTGTATTTTATGCCAAAAACAGCAATGAGGAGCAAAATGCATTCTCTCTGTATATGCTAACACACACGTCCACAGTCAGAAGTCATTTTCTTTTATCAAGACACTGATGATGAACCTGGGTGGCTCAGTTGGTAAAGCATCTGATGGCAGCTCAGGACATGATCTCAGAACATTCTCGAGTTCAAGCCCCGCATCAGACTCTGTGCTGACAGCTCAGAATCCTAGAGCCTGTTTCAGATTATGTCTCCCTCTCTGTGCCCCTCCCCACCTCACACTCTCTCTCAAAAATAAACAAACATTAAAAAGAAAAAAAGACATTGACAAACATGTACTTCTGCATTTTAAATTAAAATATAAAATGTTGAAATAATGTTTTTAAAATAATTGTTAGGCTTCTCTGAATGAACACTTCCTGATGAACAGTTCTGTGCCCTGCACTGTGGGGCAGAGACAAGCAATGACTGTGATACCAGGAACCACACTCCTAAAGGAATGGCATGATTTGCTAAAAGGCACAGTCCATAGCTCCATGCAAACACACTTCACTGACTGAAGTGACCTACAGGACACGGGAGCTGGCCACCCCTGGGGAGCCGCAGAGCCTTACCTCCACACGAGGTGCCGCTGATGTCTGTGGTGTAGCCCACCTTGCAGAAGCATCGGAACGAGCCCATGGTATTGATGCACTGACCGTTGCTGCAGAGGTTTGGCATAACCTTGCATTCATCGATATCTGTGGGTGACAATAATCCCCAAAGGAAAACAAATGAACAAGTTAATATATACGCAGGGATAAAACTGGGGAGAGAACTAAGAGAAACGAAGGAAGTGAGGTGAGATAACCAGGAACACCAACATCCACAATGCTGCTCACGCCGGTGGCTGGCAACATGGAAATATTCAGAAAATATTCTGAAGGGATCAGAAGAGATATGTACATGGAGGCTAGGATGAAAGCCCTGCTTAAGTCTACTCATTTTGGAATCTAAGTGTGAATTATTTTGGTGGGATGTAGAAAGCTACCTCTCTGAAGCTCAAGTGGTCTGGAATTTGTGGTGATTTCCCATGCTCAGACCTCACCTTCACACTTGGATTCAGCTCTGAATAAAGGGTTTCATTAGCAAAGTGAATCGGGCCCAGGGCCAAGAGTCTGTGTAGTAATGGAAAAAAATGGTATTTTTCAGGACATCAGTGTATCAGGTGGTTGTACAGAAAAATGACAACAGAGGACCAATGGACCAGAGGCTGGAATTATCTCCGAAGTTAGAGCCTTTAGTTACATAAACTGCTTAAAAGAGGAATGGACGCAGGGAGGGGGGAAAAAAATTGGAAACCACTAACCAGTTATGAGACTTGCTTTGTAAATAGGTTGCAAATAGACTGAGTCCCTGTGCACACTCAGATAAGCAACACTTATTTAAATGAGGCCGGTATAGTTTGGGGGGTTACAAGCATGGTTTTTGGAGTTAGACAAAGGGTTCTGTTGCTGGGTGCATCCCTTAGAAAGGGTGTGCTCTCAAAAAAATTACTTACTGTTACCTAAGCTTTCAGTTTCCCAAATAAACTCTACCTCTTAAAGGTAAAGACTCCATCTTTTCAAGTCTCTAAATCATTAGCAAAAAGCATATACAAACACATATAAGTATTCTAGCTGTTTATCAGTTTTTCACTTTTCCTTCCAATTTACCTAAATTAACATTCATGGTATTGATAGCATCCATCAGTTTCCTCATCTTCTTACCTCTTCCATCGGTGGTATATCCTGGGCCGTGAGGACATATCTTTTTGTACTGGGCAGTTCCTGGAAGTGGGCAAAGCTCACACTGGTGACCCCAGCCTCGCCCCCCGTCACAGCAGCATTCAGACTTTGTGACGAGGTTCCGGCTGCTGGACGCCATCTGACACATGGTCTGCAACACCTCTGCAAAGCAGAGTCCCTGTCGATTGTCTGAAATGATAGTGAGTTGATGAGCGTCAGTGACATGGTGTGGACGTTTCATTTTCATCTTCAAGTAAAATAGGACAATCAATGTTTTCCCTCCTGGCAGTAATTTTTTCAAAGGTAAGTAGGTACTCTTCCCTAGGAACAGCCACACTGCCTGACAGTTTGATGAGTACAAACGTGTTAGAGAATGAGTTCTTTTACTACAGTTTATTAAATTCGACAAAAAGTGGTACTATACTGAATAGATTTATTTTTCTTCATTCCATCGGCAACTAGTTGATAGTGAGCTATCATTCCTGCAGAACGCAAATAAAAGGAAAATGAAATCATTTCCCTATAAATAAGCAAATGAGTATCAGGATTTGTTTGTGAAAAGCAAATTCCAGATGATGTTATGATGCGGATACATACTCAATCCAATCTCATATTTTCTGCATCTTAAAGAGTGTTCAAACATTTGGGCTAAGCGGTTTTTTTTTTTTTTAATATAAATAAAGGAATTTCTTTGATGTAAATAGGCAAATACATCTTTAATATGGTTTTATGAACCATCCTACTGAAATCTTAATACTATAAACAGAAAAGCACATTAGATTATGTACGTTATCTTTTCTATTTCCAGAAAGATTGGTGGTAAGGGTCCGGATGGAAGGCAACGGTAAACAAAATTTATTTTCTTGACCAACGGTTTCCTAGGATTTAATGCAGTGACATCATTTGGAGAATCTGATCCAGCTGAGACAGGCTGTTTTTATATCAGGGATGAGTGCTCTTATTTCCCTATTTGCCTTAAATTTTCCTACTCCATATGTTTACACCTGCTCATAATTAACTGTAATGGCTTATAATGCGGGCATTTTAGCATTAAAATACAACATAATGTCAGAGCTTTATATTTTCCACAAGAAAATATTTTGTAAAACATTTTTCTGTACCATGAAATAAAAATTAACCTTCACTGTATTTTTAAAATGTGGCATTTACTTTAATATTATTAATCCAGCAAAGCTTACCTCACATAGCAAATATTTTCTTATGGAATTAAATCATCTCCTGATGTAAGTTTTACTAAAGTCACATTTTCCATAGGGCTTAATTAATCTTAATTTTGTAAAGACTATTTACATTACCCATAGATGTGCATACAACACATGGGCAGAAATACATCATTTTAATAGATGTGTCCCTTTAGGAAGAGGTATATTGGATTACTCAGAGTGTTTTTTTTTTGTTTTTTTTTTTTTTAGCAGACAAGACTATGTAGAGCCCTTCTGTGATGACATCATAAAATTGATGTTTTATTTACCAAGTACAATACAACCAGATGTCCACTTACCAAGGCATTCAGTGCCTGAGGAACTTGACTGAAATCCTTCACTACACTCACATCTGTAGCTCCCGATAGTGTTAACACAGCGCCCATTTTCACAAATTCCTGGCTTGGTCCTGCATTCATTTTCATCTTTGGGAAAACAAATAGGGTGAATAATGAGCAGATTGTAAAATGACCAAGTTACAAATGATCCTTGAGTGGGTTATATCTTACTTAAAATGTCCTCACCAAAATACTAATATGATGGGATAAAAACTAGTCGTATGTGAATATGGATTTATTTTAAACTCCATCCTTTCAGGTGGGTTCTTTCTTAACAAAGTGTTTTGCTTTTTCTTTATCCCTCCCCTCCTTGTGGGGAAGGTATGGTTGCTTGATGGAAAACTGCCTCCGCAAGGCATAAACTTGTCCTGCGACATGAGACAAGGTGGAGAAGAACTTTGGGGGAAAGGGGGCCAGTTTACATGATATGGGAGTGAGGCTGGGGGCTGAGGGGTGGGGGGTGGAGAGTAGGGTAAAAGCCACACAGGCAGGGATGAAGGGAAGGCTCCTGACTGGCTCTGAGTCAGATCAAAGGAGCAATGTGGTGCGTATGGACTGTTACTGGGAGAAGAAATTTAGGGAGTCCTGCTCTTTTGTTTGGTGATAAATCTATTAGGGCAAAACTTTTTATTAAAATTTCCTTTAAAAATTTTTTTTAATGTTTATTTTATTTTTGAGAGACAGAGAGAGTGTGAGCAGGGGAAAGGCAGAGAAAGAAGGAGACACAGAATCTGAAGCAGGCTCCAGGCTCTGAGCTGTCAGCACAGAGCCCGACGCGGGGCTTGCATTCACGAACCACGAAATCATGACCTGAGCCCAAGTTGGCTGCTCAACCAACTGAGCCACCCAGGTGCCCCTAAAATCTCTTTTATCCTTTCTGTGTTTGATATTCTGTAATTTTTTTAAGCTATGCTATCAAGAGCCTAAGAGAACCTATGATAATGAAATATATTTGATAAAGTGGTTTCATCTTTATACTTTTCAAAATTTGTTTGATCAGGATGTTTTTCTTTTTGTTCTTGGTCAGGATGTTTTTTTTTTTCTTACTTATTATTTAATTTATATCCAAGTTAGTTAGCATATAGTGGAATAATGATTTCAGGAGTAAATTCCAGTGATTAATCCCCTACATAGAACACCCAGTGCTCATCCCAACAAGTGTCTTCCCCAATACCCCTCCCCCATCTAGTCCATCCCCCCACCCCCCCACCCCTCCAGCAACCCTCATTTGTTCGCTGTATTTAAGAGTCTCTTATGTTTTGCCCCCTTCCTGTTTTTATATTATTTTTGTTTCCTTTCCCTTATGTTCATCTGTTTTGTATCTTAAATTCCACATATGAGTGAAGTCATATATTTGTCTTTCTCT
>CM053572.1:18873267-19017849 GCA_028646485.1 Cryptoprocta ferox
CAAGAAGCACCTGTTTCAAGAGTTTCTGGCATGAGTTCTTTCCCCTCTCTCCAGGTGCCACCTGCCATGCTGATGTGATCTAGAAAGTTTGGTTTGTTAGATCTTTTTTTTTTTTTTTTTAAATGTGTCACCAGGACCTATTTAAACCAAATAACAAACTTTCCTGTATCCCTGGCTTACCACCGCTTCACGTATCCTACAAGTTCCTTCTGGGTTAATTAAAACAAAATATTGGGAGTGTCTAGTTTGGTGGTCATTTCACAGTCATTTCAGAGAGTCCTCTCATTATGGGTGGTAAATACTTTAGAACATTTCTGACAATGTCTTGTTTCTTGTATATTTTCTTACTAGATTGGGTACACAGTTTTAGTTCAGAATGATTTTTGCTTAGAATGTTTGGAAAATATTGCTTCATTGTTTTCTTTTACCCAATGTTACTGTTCATTTGCAGGAAGTCTGGGTTTTCTCTCTGGAAGCTTTAAGGGTTTTCAACTTTGCTCTCAGTGTCCTAAAATTCACTATGTTGTGTCTTGGCGAAATTTTTCTTCCCTTTTAGGGAAAAACAATTATTATACAATTACAAAATTACACAAATTTTAAGGCTATTTATAAAAATATTGAGCTAAGTTACACATTTAAAAAATGTATTTTTCTATATTGTGTACTATGCAATGTCTGTTATTTCTAGAATCTGACGGTTCAATGTCTGCCTTCTTGAACTAATCCTATCCCTGAGGTCATTCACCTTTATTTTTATTTGTTTTTTAGTTGTCTGAATTATTTTATTTTTGAATTTTTTTTAAGAAGGGCTCTTGTTGGATAGACTGAGTTCCTCTATGTCTGGTGATGCATAAAAGAGCTTTTATACTTACTTAAAAGATGGCTAGAGAGATCTCAAAATTGTAGATTAATTTGTTCTACTACCATTGGTATGTGAGAAAAAAGTAGCTTGACTTCTTTTTCTACCTTATAGGTGCTTTCTTTTTCTGCTTGATTGCCTGAAACCAACAGAATTCACTTTTTTCTTTCCCCCTTTCCATCACTGAAATCTCTAACTTCACTAGGGAGTATCTTGGTGTGTGATGCTGCACCACCTCTGACATTTTGATTGCTAGCATTCCACGCTTTAGCCTTTGAAAATCTCTCGATGGCATCAGGATTGCCGGGTAGTCACCTTTCCCCTGCCCGCTACTCCTAGCGCACTTAGCTCTGTCTACTCGGCGCCTAGTGCAGTGCAGACCCACAGGCTAGAGGCAAAGACACCATCAGGACAGTTTCACTTCAACTCATGATTCAAACCTCAAATGGGAAGTAACACGCCCTTGATAACCTTACTGTATTTCCTAGTGTGTCCATGCTCTCCCATTTTCTAAAATGACTACTGCGCAGTGCGACAAGAACTCCTCCATCTCTCTGCTATGAACCACCTATCTGGCCCTCACTTTCAAACTCTTGTCCTTTTTAAACAGCTTAAAGATTCCCTGGTTTTGCTCCACACCCGTCCTTGCACTTGAACTCTGACTGCCTTCTGGGAGTTCACAGTTCTTCTTTTTCAGTGAGTTATTCTCTTAACACACATGTTCTACTAACTTCCATCTTAAAAAACAATCTCTTTTAATGTGTTATACCTCCACCTACTACCTCATTTGTGGTCACCTTCAGGACAAATTTTTTTCTCTTCCCCCTCCTCAGTGCTCTGGCTCCTATTTTATTCTATTTTATTTCCAGTTTCTTGAGGTATAATGTAAAAGGATTCCTCTGTCGAGTGAATTAACACATCCATTACCTCACATATATATCCTTTTCCTGTGTGAGAATATTTAAGTTAATCTCTTAGCAAATTTCAATTACACACTACAGTGTTGTCAACTATGAATCACCATGGTACACATGAGATCCTCAGACCTTATTCATCTCTTAACTGTAAGTTTGTAACCTTTCTACCAACCTCTCCCTATTTTCCCTACTTCAAGTCCCTGGCAAACATTTTTCTACTCTATTTCTGTGAGTTCTATTTATTTACTTTAATTTTTTCTTAGAGATTCCACTTCTAAATAATACTGCGCGGTATCTGTCTTTCGCTGCCTGGCTTATTTCACTTTGCATGATGCCCTTTGGGTTCATCCATATGTTGTCACAGATAACAGGATATGTCTACATTTTCTTGATCCATTCGTCCCCTGACAAACACTTAGGATGTTTCCATACATTGGCTATTGCCAATAATGCTACAATGAACACTGGAGTTCTGGTGTGTTTTTGAGATAATGTTTTTGTTTCCTTTGGTTTTATACCCATAACTGGGATTGCTGGATTACATGGTAGCACGTATTTAATTTCTTGAGGAACTTCCAAAATCCATACATAGTGGCCTTAGTAGTTTATGTTCCCATCAACAGTACATAAGGTCACAGTGCACCAGGGTTCCCTTTTCTCCACATCCTTGTCGACATTTGTTGTCTCTTGTCTTTTTTATGACTGTCCATCCTAACAGGTGTGAGGTGATAACTCACTGTGGTTTTGATTTTAATATCCTGATGATGGGTGAGGAAGAAGGCACCGAATCTAACTACTTCTTCTCTTTCTATAGCCTGCACTACATCTCATCAGCATTATACATGAGTGACCACTCTCTAAGTTCTTGAATAACCCATCCTTTTAATTGTCACTAATCCTATGCTGACCTGGAGAACTTCCTATCTTGCTGGCCACTCGTTTTTGTCTTCAAAATATTTTCAACCACACTAGATTCTGGAGTGTTCAGAGCTCAGTCGCTGCTGCTTCCCCTCTCTCTGTTCTCTTTCTTGGTGTTCTCATCTGATCCCGTGACTTTTACGTGACTACCTGTTTGCCAGCAATTTGAGGTCATGGTCATAAACAGATCTGTGTACCTACTGTTATGCTTAGAAGGCACATACATTTCTGACAGTTAAATTGGTCAAAACATTTTTTATTCTTCTGTATTTCCAACCACACATGCTTCTTCCAGTCTTTTCTTATCAATTAATAGTCATCTAATCAACTATTCAAGTAAACTGCTGGGACCCGTCTTCTCTACCTCTCTTCCTTCTTCCATATCCAATCGGTCCATCAGCAAGTTCTGTCGATTATGTCCAAAATATATTATAAGTCTAATCCCTTTCACCACATTTTTGCCCTGCTCTGGCCCTTATCTGAGCTTCCGTCAGCTCTCATTTAGATGATGAAAACAGCCACCTATGTGAACCCTGCTTCTACTCCTAACGCCTTACGATGCATTATCCACTAGGCAACCAGAGACCTTTTAAAAACATACATCAGGCAGTAATAGTAACACGAGCAAAATTTTACTATATGCCAAGCACTGTTCTAAGGGTTTTATATGAATTAACTAATTCAATCTCCCCAGTAGTCCTGTGAGGTAAGTGCTCTCATTATTCCTATTTGTGTTTAGAGGATGAATTTGAGGCATAAAGTGAAGCCAACTTGTCCCAAATCACAGAGCTAGGAGACATGAATCTAGGTCTCTCACATTCATCGTGCATCTGCGGGGCCGCACCCTGAATCCCTCTGCCACAGTGCGCGCACAGCGAAAACAGTCTCGTTACCGTGGCCTGCCATGCCCGAGCCCGCCAGTGGACCTCCCTTCATGCTACTCCCCTGGCACACGCTCCGGGTGCACTGGCCTTCATTCCGGCCTTAAGCATCTGTGCTTATTGCTACTTCCTCCTCATTTCTAGGCCCCAGCTCAGATGTCACCTCATCAGAGAAGCCTTCCTTCAGCGTGTCTTCTAAAGTAGCTCCCATTCAACCACTAAATCTTACTTTCTTAAGATGTACCACTATATGAAATTGGCATGCCAATTATTTGTTTGATGTCTATTTCTCCCTGAGCAGAACACACAGGACTTGAAAGCGGCATGGGGGCAGGGGATTGCGGGGCCCTAGTTGAACAGGGTATCCCACGAACCATACACACGGCAGGTGTTCGATAAAGTGTAACTGAATAGATGACTATTCTGTAGTAGTTTTTCGTGGGGGAATGTGCTCTCATATACAGGCTTAAATATTTTCTACAAGAATTTAATTCCACAAATACCTGAATATATTCCAATTTTTTTCATTTTTCTTTTTTTTTTTTTTTCGGAGGGGGACTTCATTTATGCAATGTTGGATTTTTTGGTCTTCCATCTGTTCCATTAAAAAAAATTTTTTTTAATGTTTTATTTATATTTTGAGAGAGAGAGAAAGAGACAGACAGACAGTGCGAGCAGGGGAGGGACAGAGAAAGAGGGAGAGACAGAATACGAAGACAGGCTCTAGGCTCTGAGCTAGCTATAAGCACAGAGCCCGATGCAGGGCTCGAACACACAAACCGTGAGATAATAACCTGAGCTGAAGTCGGATGCTCAACCGACTGAGCCACCCAGGCGCCCCATGTACCATTTTGTTATTAATCACTTCCTTATCCACATTTTTGCATGTTTTCATCTTTGGCTACTTTTTATTAAGTCTACTGTGACTGGGGTGCTTGGGTGATTCAGCTGGGTAAGTGTCTGACTTCGGCTCAGGTCATGATCTCATGGTTCATGGAGTTGAGCCCTGCATTGGGCTCTCTGCTCTCAGGGCAGGGCACTTCAGACCTTCTGTTTCCCTCTCTGGCCCTACCCTGCTTGCTCTCTCTCTCAAAATTAAATAAAAACATTAAAAAAAAAAAAAGTCTCCTGTGACTAACATCTGTCATGGCTTTCTTTCCTGAGCTCTGCTAGACCATTCTCTCTTGATAGTGCTCTATCTTCATTTTCAATCTCTTCTAGTATAATTTGTATTTAATAGTGTCTCTTAAAGATTACAAAAACTATTTTTCTAAACTTGTCCTCTTCCATTCCTGAGGTGTTTTGGTCCATTTCTTGTTTACTTTCCTTTCTTCTCCTCTGCTTCATACGTGTGCATTAGTTGCAGTCTTGTGTAACTCCTCCCGTCTGATGGGCCTTCCCCAAGTGTGCCACACGCTAGAGCACAGTGCAGCAGCACATCACCAGTGCCGAGCTGGGTGTGGCCTCGCTTCACTTCCTGTCTGTTGTATGAGCATCCTCTCACCACATCAGTTATGCTCTCTGCCCTTGGGGCATGCGTGCCGAGTGTTTGTGTG
Source organism: Cryptoprocta ferox (assembly GCA_028646485.1). Lineage (NCBI taxonomy): Eukaryota > Metazoa > Chordata > Mammalia > Carnivora > Eupleridae > Cryptoprocta > Cryptoprocta ferox. The sequence continues at coordinate 18,878,399 of CM053572.1, forward strand.
TTTAGGAGGTCGCTGAGGCTCTGAGTAAATTCTTTAAGTCATAGCTTGTCAACTGTTTTCTCTTTTACTTCTACACCTCTTCACACTGAGTGTCAAACTGTGGTTTCTCTCATTCACTAGTGTCCTGGATTTCTATTTGAAGATGCTGGATGAACTCTTTAAATCAGGGGCGGTCACTTTGAGAGAGATCTGTATTCTGCTCCAGTCTAAAGATAAGTAGGTCACTGAGCCTCTTAGGTATTTTTTATTGAAAATTTTACATTTATTTGAAAGATACTCTTCAGAGTCTGTAGTTGGGACCATTCCTCACTTATATAAACAACACTCTTCCCTCTGCTGCTGCATTTCTAAATCTTCAGGGGATGGGAGTGAGGTAACACATTTTTATTCCATCATCTTAAAAGCAAAGCCTTTCTTCCCCTCATTAATATTTCAGAATTCATTTAGAAATACATTTTATTCATTTCAAAATGAATCCCCAATAGCATTCTGTTAAGACTTCCATTAAAATTTAGTGAAGTTAAATGAGTTTTTCTACTCATTAGGTTTTTCTGTTCATTTATTTGTTTACTCAAATTACTGGGGCATAGTATATCACATAGTCAAATTTCATCTCTTGTATCTGGTGAGGGGTAAATATCCAAAATATATTAGTAACTTATACAACTCAATACCCAGAAAACAATCTAACTAAAAAATGAGTCGAGGACCTGAGTATACATTTTTCCAAAGAAGACATAGAGTTGGGCAACACACACCTCAAAAGCAGCTCAACATCATTAATCATCAAGGAAGTGCAAATCACAACCACAATGATGTATCACTTCACTCTAGTCAGAATGGTCGGGGTAAAAAAGAAATAACAACTGTTGGCAAGGATATGGGAAAAAAGGGAACCCTCCGACACTGTGGGTAGGAATGCAAACTGGTATAGCCACTGTGGAAAACATGAATGGAGCTTCCTCAAAAAAATTAAAAATACCCTGTAATCCAGTAATTCCCCTACTGGGTTTTTACCCAAAGAAAATAAACACTAATATGAAAAGATATATGCACTCCTTTGTTTACTGAAGTATTATTTACGATAGCCAAGATATGGAAGCAATTGGAGTATCCACTGATAGATTATTGGATAATGAAAGGAGATATGGTACATATACACAGTGGAATATTACACAGCCATAGAAAAGGATGAGATCATGCCACTGGATCCATCATGGATGGATTTAGAGATTATTATGCTAAGTGAAATAAGTCAGACTGAGACAAATACCATATGATTTCACTCATATGTGGAATCTGAAAAACAAGTGAACAAACAAAAAAACAGAACGAGACCTATAAATACAGGGAACAAACTGATGGTTGCCAAAGGGGAGAGGTCTGGAGGCATGAGCAAAATGGGTGAAGGATGAGTGAAGGAGAGAGGGAAATAGAGGCTTCACGGTATGGAGTGAATAAGTCCCAGAAGTAAAAGACACAGCATAAGGAATACAGTTCGTGATATTTTAACGGCAGTGTACAGTGACAGATGGGAGCTACACTGTGAGCACTCCATATAAACTTGTTGAACCAGTATGTGATATGCCTGAAACTACTTTAATGTTGTATATCAACTATACTTAACAAATTCAAAAGATTTCATTTGTGATTACATTTAGTTTTTTTTTAATAGAGATTTTAGATTTCCTATGTGCAATTTTTTAGCTTATAATATTTTGAGTTTCTGTTGTGTTTGACATTTTGGAGATAGTTTTGTTGGATTCCAGTCTCACTGTACTCAGCATTTGTATTGTGGTTTTGTGTGTGTGTGTGTGTGTGTGGCTTTTATCTTTCATTCTGATTCTGACATTTGTAAACAATTTTTATTTACAATAATATCTTGGCTGTTTATAACGGAATTTCTAATTGTAAAAACATGCCTGTATACAATGAAACTTCACTACAAAGAGTTTTCTGATGATCAAAAAAGGGTTCTACAGAAGGTCCAGCTTCCAGCATGTGATCATGAAAAGCCTGAGGATCAGAAATGTTTTAGAGCCTGCATCTTCTGTAGCATCTTTTAACAATGAAGAAATTACAAATGCATAATGCTGCCCTAGGTCTTTTCTTTGAAAAAGCAAGTACATGGTATCATAGAATACTAGCGCTAAAAAACCCTTCTCCTCCCCTCCTCCTCTTCCTCCTCCTTCCACCCAAATCATGTAGTTTCTCACTCTGTAAATGAGGAGACAGAGGCAAAGAGAACGAAGCCACTTTCAAGTCACCCAGCTCATTTATGGCACATCCAGGACCAGAAAACTGGGTTCTGACATGATCACAACGTCCAGTCCCGCACTCCCAGGAAATATATATATAAACGTATTGACTGTACAATGTCAAATTCAGCTAGTTACAAAAATAAAAATTTTTCCAAGCATAAAAAGTAAAACACATTTCTATACATTTTAGTTAGCTGAGATCCAAGGGAACATCTACATTCAAAAAAATATAAAAAAAGAAATGAAAATGGATCTCCTGTACCTTAAGAGGCAGGATAGTTAACAGTGTCTTCCATACAATCTACTTGCACCCTTTCATGCATATCAACATGGGCCCTGTGCTAGATTCTGTGAAACATATGCTAGTCTGTAAACATGACTCAGAGTCTAGGTGTATATTCTGGATTTTCAGATGTTGGCAGAATAGTGTTTTTGAAGGAACCACTGCATAACTGTACCTCTGATATTATCTATTTTTAACTTTATTAAATAGTTGTTGTAGACATTTAAAAGTTAATTTTATATTATGGGATTCAGGAATTCACCTTTTGGTAAAAATTAAAGTTGACAGATAAGGATGAATTTGCTTCAGATCAGCAACCTCTAATCTCAGTATCTTCCCTGGAGGTAATTCATTCTGTGATTTGGGGTTTCTCTCTTTTTTTTAATGTTTATTTATTTTTGAGAAAAGAGAGACAGAGTGTGAGTAGGGGAGAAGCAGAGAGAAGGGGTGACACAGAATCCGAAGCAGGCTCCAGGCTCTGAGCTGTCAGCACAGAGCCTGATGCAGGGCTCAAACTCATGAACTGTGAGATCATGACCTGAGCCGAAACTGGATGCTCAACCAACTGAACCAACCAGGCACCCCTTGGGGTTTCTCTTTAAGAATTTTTTCCCTATGTATTTATTTGCTTGCATATGTACCCACAGAATTATGAAAAACAAGAAGACATACATATTCTGGGACAGGCATAACTGCCCGTGCATTATCTAGAAGCCGTTATATAGGCATGGACCCAGAGATGGAAGAAATCCAGCTCTAGCACAGCTTTGAAATACCTAGAAAAATAGTTGGCCTGAAGTTAGGATGATTTGGAAACAGTGCTGCAAATCTGTCTTGAGGTAGGGTCTTAAATAAGCAGACATTCTCCCTTCAGGCCTTACCTACACAGCCTTCCCCATCAGGCCGTCGGGTCATCCCAGGCGGGCAGATGCACATGAAGGTGCCGATCAGATTCTTGCACATCATGCCTCTAGATTCACAATCATGGAGCCCTTCGGCACATTCATCCAGATCTAGAAAACATTTTTCATAGGAAAAAAAAAAAATCAAAACAAATTCTCAGGAGCGGCTCTTAAAATGCTATTGTGTGACAGAGAAAGGAGGAACCCAGTCTTTTCCAATTGTTGGCTATATTCTAGATTTATAAAAATTTCAGCATGGATCCCAATGATAACAAGTTCAGGGAAGGACAGTCTTTGCTTTAATAAGAGCCCAAGATTGAGACAATGGTGGATTCTTCAACCTGTCGTATCTTTGACTTACTTGGGCAGACCATCAAGTGTCTTGTTATCTAGGTATGGAAATCTACCAGCAAAATCCTGTCAGACACAGGTCTGTAAACTCTAGAAGAACATAGCTGAGAACTATAACATCACTGCAATACATTACCAGTGTGGCAAATAAAGTTTTAACTACTCTCTTGTCCCTGGCCTTACCTTTGCACATCTTCTGGTCTTCCCTGAGGGCGTAGCCAATTGGACACGTGCATTCATAGGACCCGAAAGTGTTCATGCAGCGGAAAGCACAGAGCAGCGGGTTCTGGGCACACTCGTTGATATCTGATCAAAGAAACATGTAGGCAGGGACTGAGCCGAGAGTGTTAATTGTTTAAATAAACACCGCTGTATTTACTTGGCAGTCATCGAGGAAGCAGTCATCGAACAGAACCTCCACTCCTGGTAGGGACAAGTGGGCACCTAACAAACTCATCCTCCAACAAGTAACAACCATAAACTCTGAAAAAAAAAAACCAAACCAAAAACAACTACCTGAAATAGTTTTTACTGGTGAGTTGAAACTCGGCAAACAACCAGCAAGAAAGAAGTTCCCCATTTTTTTCTTTATTTTTGTTTTTCTGAAATTACCCTGTGGATGGCCACAGTCCTACCAGCAGCAGCACCAGGCAGCTAAATCTTCAATAGAAAGGTTCTGAGCTTCTATGCAGGGCAATCAGGGGAGGGGGCTAGTGGCAACCAAGGCTGCTCAAGAGTGAGGGGAACCCCGGGTAAAAGAAGGCTATAGATGGGAAACACACTATTTTGCATAAAAGCCCAAGCTGCTGACATGCTCCATGCATGTGTGGGGCACAATCAAAGAAGCTAGCCACACTGAGGCTTACAGAACAAAACTGAAATCTGAACCACTGCCTTCCACAGGCCTGACAGTCTGTTTTATGTTCATCTAAGTTAACTACCTTCTGGGACAAAAGCATCAACATTCTGCAGAGATATCACTCACAATATCCAGGGAATAATTTAAAATGAACTGGCACACTGGGACGCCAACTTCAAGTGGAAATACCATCAACAGATGCCGACTCTGAGGTCACTGAGATGCTGGACCTATCAGACAAGGGCTTTAAAGCAGCTGCCGTGACCCACACTCACCGAAGTAGAGGAAAAGATACTTGTGATGAACGTAATCATCAGGAGAATATCAAAACAATAAAAGTAAAAGCGGAGACATGGAAAAACCTCTTTCTAGATCAAGAAGAAATAGTATTCAAGGGAAGTATCACTTGCCTTCACAATTCATCATGGGCCCTGGCTCAAAGCCTTCATTGCAATTGCATTCAAAACTCCCAATAACATTGGTGCATGTCCCATTCCCACATGGATTGCCAATGGAACATTCGTCAGTATCTGAGAAAAGAAGAATAAAATAAAGTGCCAACAAATTTAGGGAAGTTTTAGCTTAATATGTCCATGCCCATGGAAATCCATCCACTTGGCCCTCACACACTGCCAGGATCTGTGCAGGCTACACCTGACTCTGCACCTTCCTTGCCCTTGGCTGGGTGGCTGGCCTTTAATCAGCACAGAGGACCCAAAAGATCAAATGTGCAAAGCTCTGAGTCCTCAGACAGCCATGCTTTCCCTAAAAAATCACAAACCCAGAGAGGGATGTGCTCTTCTGCTACAGGAGCAGGAGTGGAAAGTCACAAAGGGAAAGGACTTCTCTCCCACTTAGTTGTTTTGGCAAGTATAAATCTCTAGGCACCTCAGGGTTTGTATATTTGGTGGAAGGCAGGCATTGGGCAACTGTCTCCACACTCACATAAACCAGATGAACTGGAAAATGTAAAAAGGCAGAAGAAAAAGCAGTTATTACTAGCTGCTGATTCTGGCTCTGTAAATTGTCCCACCACTCAGGGCACCTGGGAGACCTTCTGCTGAACATGAGAAATAGAACAGAGTCTTCCAAGTATGTGATGTGGAGTCAACACTCACCCACGCAGCGTACTCCAGTGTAATCAAGGTTGTAGCCCATCGGACATTCACAGCGGAAAGAGCCATCTGTATTGATACACTGACCATTTGAACAAATGCCTGGGCTCTCAAGGCATTCATTGACATCTAAAATACAGAATTGTCCATAAACTTCCTCCGTATAAAAGGATACATCAGAGCTGCCTATGTTTATTCAACATAGACTTAAAATTTATAAAACATATAAACATTTCTTTTAACCAAACAGATTGTATTCGATATACAATGCAATTTTACAATGCCAAATAGAATGCAAGTGATATAGAACACTGTGTCTATACAGTAAAATATACTATATGTGATACAGTAAAATAAACGTGATTTATATAACAAATGCACAATAGTATGTTTACATGAAAAAAGACTACAGGAATAAAATACATCAAACCACACCTTCACGGGTGTCATGAAGACTCGGAACAGTTCCGTGGCCGTAAGGACACAAGTCCTGGAATGCAACTGCAGAGAAGAACACAAACTCCTCATTAACTGAAGAGTCTCAGCGATGAGGCAACTTAAGAACTGACTGAAGGTATACATGAAACTAGACTTAATCTTCATGTACAAAGCTGCTTTTAGCAAGAGTCTTACTTTATGTTTACGATTCACTTCAAAAGCTACCCTGAGCCTGTTTGGAGAAAGTCACTTGGGCTTGCTCAGCTCCTTTCCCGAGTGCCGCCTACTGAGGGCTTCTGGTTCTGTTTGGTCGTTTTTTGTTTTTGCTTTTACTTTAATTATTTTGAGAGAGAGAGAGAGAGAGAGAGAGAGAGAGAGAGTGCCAGGGAAGGGCAAAGAGAGAGACGGAAAGGGAGAGAATGCCAAGCACACTCCACACTGCCAGCATGGAGCCCAACACGGGGCTCAAATCCACGAACCGGAAGCCAGGGATCATGACCTGAGCTGAGTTCAAGAGTCAGACGCTTCACCAACTGAGTCAGCCAGGCGCCCCTTGTGTGTCTGCTTCTTTAACGCCGAGTGGCCCATGACACACAGAAGCCACCTCTGACCTAGAGGCCAGGCCAGTTCCTAGCTTGCTGGGAGGCACCTACAGCTTGGCCGCACTACCACCACCAGACCTGGGTGGCTCTCGGTCTCACCCTACAAACGGCCCTCCTGCTGACTCAGCTCCTCAAAACTTTACGGAAGATTCTGAGAGCCGCAGCCTGTGATACAACACCCACGTGGGACTCGCACAGCAACTGGGACGAGAGTTTTCATCCCCTCCGTGCATCCCCTGCCCTGCACCTCTCAAATTCATTCTGTTGAAAGCAAGTGACATGGACCTCAGGGGGAGAAATGAAGTTACAGTAACTCTACCCTGTGCTCACACATGTTGAATACACACGTTGGAAAGAAATTCCTTAGACTAGGGTGACCAGTTCAGACGTGAGGGAATCATTTGTCACCTTCAAAATATTCCTGAGTTCCATGGTGACCGACAAACACATTCTCAAACCAGCACAGAGTGGAGTCTTACACGCTTGCTCTTACCTTCGTCGTCTTTGGGGCACAGCTCACAGGGGTCCCCCCAGCCCTCTCCCGGCATTTTACTACAGCAGCATTTTGCCTTGGTGGTGTTGAAGGCCTTGGGTACAGAACACTTTCCATTTTCGAAGTTGGTGAAGCAAAAGCTCTGGCGGGTATCTAGTCAAAAGAAAGCAAACATCACAGACCTCCTTCCTGGTCATTTAAAAAGATGGAATACTTTGTTTCTCACAGAAGATTTCTCATGGGCCGAACACAGGATGCAGATGAGGTGAGTAGTGATAAGACAGGTCTAGAAACCCTCCATTGCTGATTTAAACTGACCGGTCTATAACATTTTACATATTTATCTAAAATGTTAAATGTTTTTTATCATGTCCCTAGGAAACCTGAGAAATTACGCTCAATATCAAAATGATTTCCGTATCTCTTCTATTATTATGTTATAGCCTAACAAAAAAAAAATCCATGTAACTTTCAGTAAGTCAAATCACATTAAAAGCAACTCAGAGAGAGAGTACAAAATAATTGGTTCGACGACAATGGAACAGTGAACCAATAACAGTAGTAACAATGATAAGCAAGTGAATAAAAATAAGTTTTCAGTATGAAATTTTAAAAAACGTGGAAACAGGGCCAAAAATTCACAGTACCTTAAAAAGTGTCCAGTACATTTAGTGTTGAGACCTAGGTTTTTAACTTAGACGTAGTTGCCACAGTCACACACTTTGTAGTGACAAACGTTTGCATGATGGCTTACTGTCTAGCTGCGAAGTTCCTAAGGGCAAATTATGACTTTAAGGGAAGTCATTGCAGAGCTTACCAAAGCATCTCCGTCCGTTATCAGACAATACAAAGCCAGGGGGGCAGATGCACTGGAAGCCCCCAGGGGTATTGGTGCAGGAACCAAACAGACAGATGTTGGGATCTTCGTCACATTCATTTATGTCTGGACGACAGCAGGAGAATGTATTAATTCAGGCAAATCGATACACTGTTCAGTCTTTGAAAGTAAACCACCTGTCCATACTACAATAACCCACTAGCCATTGATTATTTAGTATGAAACACAAGTGCATGATGTGTATGTATAACTTGTTCTTTAAAAGTAAACTATTATTGCTTCAGAAGTCAAAGATTATACCCAGATTCAACCAATCATATGGCCCAGACAGAATTCTAGCTCCTTGCAGTCGATCCCTAGGGGTGTGTGTGTACCCCAGAAGTGACCAACTGTTCCATATCCTACAAGTGTCACAGCCTCCACTAGTCCCCTTCTCTCATGCTCCTCTCTGCCATCCAACTTAAGATCCCTGAGTCACCTGTATTCCTCCTCCTGATCTTTTAACCTCCATATGCAGGCTGGATGGGACCTGTCCCTTCTGCCTCCTCTACACATTCAAACTCAACCTCACCTGCCACCTGGAATGCCATAAATCTCCTAATAGCCTGTGGCACCTCCATCTTGTCCCTTCACACTGCCACCAGGTTGCCTTTCTAAAACACACATCTACTTGAAAATCTGTGCATACTGGAACCAGGACGACTCGGACGTGGGTCTGAGAATTTCATCGTTCCCACTCACCCCAGAATGATTCCTTCAAGTAAGGACTCCTTACCAGTGACATTTGGCCTTTTTTCATTGGAAGTGCTTACTGAGATATTTTACCTAAGTGAATAAACATTACACAATTCCAGCCACGTGAGAATGTAAGCTCCATGAGGACATGACGTCTCTGTTTGGGTCACTTGCTGCACAGCTTAAGTCTACCACACTGTGAGGCACATACTACGTTCTCCATTTTTATTTGTAGAATTTTAGTGAGTCAATCATTCCATGATTCATGTTCTTAAATAAACTTGCAGTGTCTAACACCTGCCACTCGATGCCCCTTACCACGCTCAAGTTGCCTGTGTTTGCCAATGGTCTCCTCTGTTTTGTTCCTTTCTTTTATTAGTAAATTCCTATCCAACAGTTAAGAACCACCGCAAGTGTCACCAATCCATTGTGATGGGCATCCTTGACTTTCTTTTTGCGCGCACCACCCATGTTCACAGCTGCACCCTGAGCTCCCTCTGCCTGAACGTACCTCCAGTGCAGGGTCTGACCCCAGTGGATTGCAAGGGTATCTTTACAAGGCAGGTTTACTTACAAAATGGATCTTTTCTTTTAGGCAGTAGGTTACCTAAAGGCAAGGACTGTACACTGATGGCTGTCATTAACTTGTGTGTATACAGGTGTTCTAAGTGTATGTTTGTGTTAAGTGTGTATATGGTCACGTTAGGAACCATTTCATCTGGGAAAAATTGGTAGAAGAGATCCTAGCCTGAAGGAAATAAGTCTTACAGTGCAGTTAATTAAAAATCTATTTTTCAGAAATACAAAACAGGAGTGTTTCTAATGATAAGAAAAAAATGTTTCTGTAGTTTAATAAAATGTTACTGAATCAGAGATTTTTTTTTCCACAAAGAGAAAAAGCAGCTGAGTCTTTCTGATACAAAGAAGTATATTTATCTCTTCCCTTCTAATGGTGGACACACCACTACTATTATTGTTCCACAAAGGATGGATTACAGGAAGAACAAAGAACTGAGATTAAATATGGAACAAAGAAAATGAAAGAAAGAAAGGATCTTATTCTCTTTCAAGAAAGTTTGTTATTAAAATATGTCTAGGACTTATTATCTTTTAAATATTAAAAACACTAGGTAGTTTTGCAGTGCACTACACAGATCAAGAAAGAGCAAAAAGATAAAGACCAAACTGGAAAGACTAGGGATATATCCACTGTTTGAAACCACATGCACTGAAAAAATAATTAAATTTGAGGAAGTAAACGGTTTCCTTCAGCTCTGTCCATAGAAGTCCCTTGAAAGTGAACAGTAGAGCTACACAGAATTTTTGTTTAATTGAACAGTGAAAAGGCAAAAAAAAAAAAAAAAAAAGAAAGAAAGAAAGAAAAGAAAAAACACAAAAAACCCTCCGCGATCACTTCATGTTAGAAGAACCACACCAAGATGTTGCTTCTGAATTTCAACAAGACTGTAAAAAATAATTTGTATAAAAGTGAAATTAAGTAACTGTAAAAAGGTCGGACTTCATCATGTTCACCAGGCAGTTCTGGAACCCACGTTTGATGTGGTTACAGTGCTCTTGTATGCTGGAGGAGTTTTAGCAGAAAAACATCTGTTATGACAAATGGATTAATATTTTCTGTTTTGACATGAGGCCTTCCCAAGGAAAAAAATGTCTCAATGGCATGGTCAAGATTTTCTGCTACACATTTCTGGGACTCCAGACACCTTTAATAGCTGTTTTAAAATTGGTTGCCAAAGATTACAATTTTTGTAGACTCTCTTTAAATTCAGTAGAAAGTGTCTGTTGACGTTTGGAAAAAAGATCAGAGTGCACTGAAAATTCTCTCACTAGTATAACATTTCTGTTCATGACCAGCCCCACATCCCTACATTCTGTATCCCCACCACTCTATGCTCACATGGCTTCTGATGGTTCTACCATGCAGATGTAGGCAGCTACACGTTGCATCCCCTAGGTCAGCCTGCTCGCACTGGTTTGCATTTAGTATACTTCCATAGGGTCTGTACCTGGCCTTTATACCGAACAGCTCGTGGACCTCGGAACAAACGTTAACCTTACCGATGCAGTTCTCGCTTTTCACTTCATACCCCGGGGGACAGATGCACCTGAAGGACCCCTCCAAATTCTGACAGGTACCAGGAGAACAAGAGCCAGGAAGGGCAACACACTCATTAGTATCTTTAAAGAGAAACAAGAGAAAAAAATGATTTAACTATGAGATGATTGTGGCCAAATGATATTAACATGAATTCAACTTGGTCTCTCTGATCTGTCAGGTCGCTATGAACAAATTTGCCCTGAGATACTCTTTTGACATCTTGAGTATTACTCATTTGGCAAGAGGCTAATTTTCTTGATTTGTTTCCTTTGTCTCCTTTTATGGAGACATGAGTAGCCCCAAGCTCTCTTCCAATAAAAACATTTCAGACAAGTCATTCCCAATTGTTGGCATAGTCCTTACACCAAAGTTTCCCATGGTATCTTATTTTCACCAAGTAATTAGATGATCACATGACATGTGAATGGAGTTTCCAAGTGTGTGTGTGTAGGGGTGGGGAGTTACATCATTATTTAACAAAACACAAAGACTGTTTATTGTGTAGCTACTTACCTATACAGTTCTTGCCATCTGGAGTAAGTTCATAACCTTCATTACATAAACACTTGAAGGAGCCAATTTCATTAAAACACCGTCCATTTCTGCACACCTGACCAAAAAAGGAACTGCACTCATCTATGTCTGTAAGCAAATGAGAATTAGCTTTTCAGAGAGAGCTCTTACAATGATGTAACACGGTGCAATGTCAAAGCATATTCACTGGTATGCATTTACAAATATGCTTCATTACAATTCCTCATCAACACAGAGAAAAATGGCTCATATTATAAGGATCAAGTGACTAAGAGCATATAGATTCCTATTATATTTCAACCATAATCTTTGATATTAATATAACTCAAACTTATAACCAGATAAAAACTGAAGGTTTACATGTAGTGAAGACTTCCATTCTTTTCAAATGAAAAATACTTTTTTTTCTGGAGACAAAGAACATATACAGATTTAACCTGACAGCCTAGTTTACAGATGACTTTAAGACCTGGAGATAAGTGGACTATATTCAATGGACAAATAATGGGGCATATCAAATACAGAAAAATAAATTATATTAAAAATACTCTAGAACTGCTGACATATGTTTTGCTGACAAAATACAGAATCTGAAAGAAAAAAATCTTAAGTTTCCGTTAAGCTCAGGACTGACTGTATTTGGGTACTTTTCTCAGTTGTCTGAAGGCTATGCATTCTGCTCAGAGCCATAGTGATGTGTCTTTAGTTCTCCCAGGTTGTACAAAGGGTCTGAGAAACTAGAGACAAGAAGGTGGTAGTTGAAAACAAATATCCAATTAGCTCTAATTTTTTTCGCAATGGCAAAATTTTTTTAAATTTTTTTTTCACATTTGTTTATTTTTGAGAGACAGAGCACAAGTGGAGGAGGGGCAGAGAGAGAAGGAGACACAGAATCCGAGGTAGGCTCCAGGCTCCGAGCTGTCAACACAAAGTCTGACGCGGGGCATGAACTCACAAACTATGAGATCATGACCTGAGCCCAAGTCAGATGCTCAACCGACTGAGCCACCCAGGCACCCTGCAATGGCAGAATTTTGAAACAGAAAACCAAAACAAAACAAAACTGAGAGGTGTGTGTGCTTGGGTAAATCAGAGGTGGGTTTGAGCTCTGCTGATGCCACCACGGTAGAAAGCCGGAGTTGCTCTCACATGTATTACAGGACCACATGAATGAAGACACGTTAGTTGTGACACACCAGCGCAGTGCCTGACATGTGGTCAACATTTATTTGTCCTGTCTCTTGCTGTGTCCTCCACCAACTTCAGGAATCTCCCCTACTCACTCTCAATCCTTGTCTTAATCGTTGTTGTCTAATCGTTCAGGGGCAAACGATACAGTCTTGTACTACGTATATCGGTTTCCACTGAAAACTTACAGTTGTTCGAAAATCAAAATCAAACAGGTTTCTGAGGGCTGACTTGGACACCAAGCCACTGTTTCACCATTTCTGTGGGAAAAGGCAGCCCTGGCTTCAAAGGCTGACAGAAAATGAAGTTTCAAGACACAACATGTTTTTAAGTTGGAGACTGTCAGTATTTGAATATAAATCAAGAATGCGTTGTTTGAAATACTTGGAATAACACTGGAGCAATGACAGTCTATCTTTGATCTCATTTAAGGGGTAAAAATAACCTCAAACCATAGAGTAATCCCAGTAGATTTACTATCATCTGCATGGCCTTTCCAACCCTGCAATGACTGATTGATTGACTGAAGTGCTCAACATAGCAGATTGTCTTGCGATTATTTAAGCCAATACTGTGGCTTCAGTTCACTGGAAATGAGTCAATGTTATTACATATCTTTCAGCACATATTTGCCATTTCAGTGATAAAAACATTTGATTTACTCTGGTTTTATTCCTTATTTCAGTATATTGTGTGGACATGAATTAGAAGCAACAAAGGACTGAGTACTTACCCAGGCAATCATTATTATGAGTGAGTTCAAACCCTGGGTAGCAGAGACAGTTATAGGATCCAACCGTGTTTTTGCAAGTTCCGTTTCCACATGGATGCCGCTCACACTCATCAACATCTACAAAGAAACATTGGCTCCAAGGAATTCAATTTTTTAACTAGAAAAACACAGCTGTTAAACATTTACATTTTTTAAAAACTACAGGCTCACTTAGATTTTCCTCATTCAATACTTAGGAACCCCTATTTATTTCAGGAAAATGAGCATGAGGTGGAGAACACTCTGAATTATAAAATTACAAGATGAGGTGCTGTTGAGTGACTTACAGGCTTGTATAGCTAAGCAAGTATCCCCTTAGTGCAGAGGCTTTAATGAATGGGTTTGCTTGTCAACTTTCTAAGGAAACCAGTCTTCTGAAACCCTAACAATTTCAACACCACTTGCCCAGAAATTTACATACCTTAATTTGATCGGCACAACACAAATTTTAGTTTCCTAAGTTTTATGAGTTAATAGAATACAAACTGAAGAAGTCTATTAGAACTCAGTAGTATTAGCTTTCAAGAAACAGAATTAAAAAAATGTTTAGAAAGGCCATCCTCCTAGAAGAGAACAGATTCCCTACACAATGAATTCCAGGCTGTGGAAACTCTTCTTCTATGCAAAAAAAAAAAAAAAAAAAAAAAAAAAAAGGTAATGTTCCTTAGGAAGAAAGCTTTGTTTAAAAGCGGTATTCTCAAGGAGTCTCACTGACTTTTATCATGAATGAATGATTAGAACCGAGGGTGTATTTTCTCCATATAAATCTCTGAATCAAATCTCATATAGTTTTAGCTAATCATGTTCTCTCTCTTCTAGAGTACAGCCAGGAGAAGCATGTGTGAGCAAGCATGCTCAGAAAGTTCATGCAAACAGGGCTAGATCCCCTATTTGTCTTTTGCACAAGCGTCTCCTAGAGAGTTTTATTCTGCCACTGCGGCCCAAGTCCCTAGGGGAGGTCGTAGGAGGCAATGTTCCCCGGGCAGTCCTTGTTGTATGTCATGAAGGAAACCAGTTCTGTGGAGCTGAAATCTCACTTTGCTTTTCATATAGCTAGTTATCTTCAATACCAAAACGGTAGATGCGTAACTTCAGCTTTTCCTAAACTGAGAATGTGCTAATTATAACTAGCCAAGTTTTTAATGTTATTTTCCTCCTTCAAGTGCAAAGCACGGGGAACAGTTTCAGCCAAGTTAGAGTCCGTTGTCGACATCAGATGAAAGGAGTTATACTGAGTTCCAAGGTTGGGCTCCATGATGCCCAGCCAGCCCATCTGCCTTTAACATCTCATCACTCATCAGCTCAGCAAGTACTTACTGAACACTATCATTGCTCAGTTATCCATTATATTAGCTATGGGGATATTTTAGAGAGTTTTGGTACATTTGCTCCTAAAAATATTTTTTAAAGAGTTAAAACACAAAAGAAGCAGGTAAGTCCCATGTAGTCAATGATTTGGGGAAAAGGTATATAAAGTGTGTGTATGTGTGTGTCTGTGTATTCATCTCAACACTGTTGCTCCTACTACTATTACTACTCCCTTGAATTGTTTCAGCTGGAAAGGTTTTCGTAAGTGGGAACAGAGAAGGAGAAAGGGCAGCTGGTTACTTGTGGGGACTTCCACATAACCTGGAGTGTCCCAGGGTACGTGATAAGCCTATGAAAGGCATCTGGGCAAAAAGGTTGTGAACAGTGAACCAAAGAACATACTGTGGTGTGTTCCTGCTCACAAATTTCACATTCAATAAAGGCATCAACAGTTTAACACAGCTAACTTTTTGCAAGACTATTTCTGACAGAGACGCGGTAGTCAGTCACAGCAAGTAGCCGACTTGTAATCTCTTCTGGAGTCTCAGGTCACTTCCCTCTTGGAACTCATGTCTTTCCTCTTACCCATGCACATGGTCTGGTCCTGAGAAGCCTTAAAGCCATTGTGGCAGATGCACTGGTAACTTCCTTGCAAATCAACACACAGGCCATGACTGCAAACATTAGGAATTTCTAAACATTCATTGCGATCTAAAACAAAAAATAAAACACATGTTACACATATCTGATTTTTATTAAGATTCCTTCATTTTTCCACAGGCATGTTTCTATAACCTGCTACTAATTATTATAGACAGACTAAGAATGAACCATAACAACAGCTGAATCAAAATAAGCAAGGCTTGAAAGTATCCAAGACATAAAAAAAAAAAAATAGGCAATTTTTCTATGGTGATTGGTATCTCAAGGACCCTATTACATTTTAGGTCTCATCTTAAGAAAATCCAATCGAAGAGATTTCTTTTACCTAACCAAAAAAATATCTAAATTATATGGCAAAATAGTTTAGTATGAATGAAAAGACTTTTACTTAGAAAATCTTTTCAAAATTATCTCTGAAAATATTTTTTTGACAGGCAAACACAGACAACTGCTTAGTGCAGGGAACATAAAGAATGCCAGGCCAGGAGTCGGTCGGTCTCTCTCACCTACGCAGGCTCCGTTGGGGGATAGTTTGAAGCCCGCAGCACATTCGCAGCGGTAACTGCCCGGGCTGTTGAGGCAGTCTGCGTTCCGCTGGCACAGATTGTCACCATTGCTGCACTCGTCAATATCTGAAAGAGCAACAGTTCCATTTCAAGAACTTCCTTACTGCATTCCTATGACATTCGCTTCACCTGTTTGATGACCTGCTCTTCAGTACTGTAGAAGAAACCATAAAAATGGGGAAACCATCCCAAAATCATTTAAGTCTACCACACTTTCCTGGCTAGGGGGTCACGCATCACTCAAATTACCTTCACAGACCAGGAGCAGGTCATTGTAACTGAAGCCCGTAGGGCATTCGCAGCGGAAACTGCCGATCTGGTTGATGCACACGCCATTGGCGCAAATGCCTGGGATCTCTTTACATTCATCAATGTCTGAAATTGAACAGATTAGGTCAAATATACACGGTTCTGCTTAATGTATTTACCATGAAAACCTCCGATAATGCTGTGGGTACGCTGGACTGAGAACGCACACTCAGTGTCAAAAAAAAAATTTTTAAGAGTGATAAAGGCCATAAAACCTAAGGCCATAGAACAGCCTATTATTTCTTTTTAAACAATGTTGGTAAAATAGGTAGCTGATCAATATACCAGGTGACTTTACTGTCAATGTAGTAAATAAACTTCCTAGGGAGTAAAGCTTCCTCTTCAACTTATGTTTCAGGCTCCCCTAACTGCTGCTACTCTTGTAATGATGAAAACTATGTGTCCTTAATTTTCTATACCTTGTTATAAACATGCATTAATAATGGAGACTTAAAATTATATTGCTTACTTAATCTTTGAGGAAGAAAAGCAGAACGAACAGAAAGTACGTTCAGAAAAAAGTAACGTGAATAATTAATAATTCGGCAAATTCCGAGGTAGATCAGTAGAAAGGGATACTGCGAAAATACAGCAAAGCCATAAACATACACTTAATGAAAAGAGCAAGTGAAGGTTACAATATAGTGGAGTATTTAGAGTCTTCGTGAAAAGGAAACCTAAGGTTATAGCTTGAAATGTATGAAATCTTGAGATAGTCCTGGAACTATCCTAACTCAATCACCAGACTATGCTGATGGAATAATACCATTATTATTTTTTAAATATTTTATTTATTTTCGAGAGAGAGAAAGACAGTGTGAGCAGGGAAGGGGCAGAGAGAGAGAGGGAGACACAGAATCGGAAGACAGGCTCCAGGCTCTGAGCTGTCAGCCCAGAGCCCGACGTGGGGCTCGAACCCACGAACCATGAGACCATGACCTGACCCGAAGCCAGACGCTCAACCGACTGAGCCACCCAGGTGCCCCGGAATAATACCATTATTAACACTTGGGTCGAGTCTGTAAACATGTTAGTTCTTTCTTGCCTAACTATATTAGATCAGTATCCAGATTATTATATTTTATGGCACTTTAAACTTTAAAAACACTGAACAGACTTTTACATAATGGTACCTGTATGTATTAAAATAAACATAATCTGGAAGAACTTACCAACAGCTTTTCCAGTGTGAATGTCAAAGGTGAATCCAGGGATATTTCCACATATGGTCTTAAAGTCAGCTTTAAAATATAAGCAAATGCGCTCTTAAAATTCTCAAGCTCGTTTCAAGTAACATTTTACATATTGCTTGCACTGACAAATATATTGATATTACTCACAAACAGACATCTTAATTTCAGTTATATTTACTCGCTAACAATACCAGCTTCTGTGAGTAGATCTAGGCATTCTTTACCATTATTTTCATCGTTAACTTTTTACTGCTCTTGTGTTAGAAGGAAATCATTATAAGATTCAAAATATCTACTTTAGGCATTTAAATTCCTTTGTTCTTTGGAAATGCAGATCTTTAATAATGGTCATTTATTTAAACAGGAAAACCAGATTAGGTTAGGAATTTAAAAAGGAATTACAAATTGCACATAGGCAGAGGTGGGCAAAAAACAGTCTTGTAGTGTGAAACAAAAGAACAATGAAAAATGAATAAGACATGAATTTTGTCTGATTTTTTTTAAACATAAACGTCTGTCTTGTTTGAATGTGAAATTTGAGGCATCGGAAACAATGCATCATAGAATAAAACAGAGACTATAACAGTTATTTCTACTCATAATTCATCAAACTAGTAGAAATCTAAAATTCTAATTTTTTAAATGTTTTTCTTAAGTTTATTTATTTTGAGAGAGAGATATAAAGAGAGAGAGTGTGGAAGGGTCAGAGAGAGAGAGAGAGAGAGAGAGAGAGAGAGAGAGAAAGAGAGAGGGAGAGAGAATTACAAGCAGGCTCTGCACTGATAGTGTGGCTGGAACTGATAAACTGTGAGATCATGATCTGAGCTTAAATCAAAAGTCAGGTGCTTAATCAACTGAGCCACCCTGGTGCCCCAAAATTTTAGTTTTCTAATTTCTACTCTAATCAGATTGCTTCTGATGCCCATGGTGACACAGGTGAGTAAACCTCCTGAGAACAGTAAAATACATTCTGTATACTCCCTGCCAAGTGCTATCAGTCGAGATTTCATCCACCAAAACTCACTGAGGGTCCATAGCGTATGCAGCACGCAATAAATAGATGCTCAATTCAATGGTGTCTAACTGCCTGCACGAATTATAATTTATATGCATCCTCTCATTTACTATAACCCTATGAATGAGTTACTGTCATTTTTAATTTATTATCTCTACTCTATATATGAGAAATCTGTTTCAGAAAGGAGAAAAGGATCTACTGAAGGTCAGATAATAACAAGCAAATCTTCACTATAAATACCTGTCCTCTTAACACCTAAGCCCGGCCCTTTACTTCCTCTTACAAAAAGTAATATTTAATTCCCCAAACCAGTGATCTTCAACCTTCTGATGGGAGTTTTTAAATTAGAGAACTGTAAAAATGTTTCCATTTGTTTTTTCGGAGGAGAACGATGGCAAGTTAGTTAAGAACGTCCATTTGCCCATTGACTTAGAACCAGTGAGAAAGACTCCACAGGTCACTCTTCACCATTTTTCTCCTTACCTCTCATTTCATACCCACATTAATTGTATCATCACATTAAATGGAACGTTTAAATATATATACCCTAAGCAATACTTGGAAACAAAGGCATACTCATTGTTTATTTGTCCTATTGGTTCAATGCTTAGTATTAACTATTAAATAGTATGCAACTATTAACAGTAACCACTTTCTACATTATATATGAACCTGAAGGGGCAACAATTTTAGGACTTTTTTTGGTTATTTTAGTTATTCTCTTAGTTTTTCTTTCAAAAGAATGTGTACTTGAGAGAAAAGTTTTACCATATGAAGACAAGTTTTTTTTCTTCTGCCTAAAAATTTCAGATACATTTATGGAAAAGAATGTATAAGAAACACTGTGGGACTAGGTTGCTTTCATGCAAAGTTGGCTTGTCAAATCCATGTTTTACATATTTTTCAAGACTGAAACTAAAACAAAACTTATGGAATTTGATGGACTTGACATTACGTTAGTTTTCAAATCAAAATATTATACCTTCTGAGTCGAGCACAATGACACACAATAGTGGCTCAATAAATATCTGCTTGATGAATAAATGAATAATCAACCAGCACAGCATAAAACAATGAATTTAAATGGACTAGTGCTGTAACTTTTCTCTCTTTAGCAGTGGAGCTCATTTTCAAGATCCAGGATCCTCCTCAAAAAATATGCCAAAAATCAGTATCTGAACCCCAAGAAGGGCCGTTTGGGAAACCGGTCATATGATGCACTTGGATATTCTCAGAAGTGGTTTTGGTACACATTTGCTTTTGACTACAGTCACATATGTGTGTGTGTGTCAGTGGCCCTGCTTCCAGCAGAAGCGTGAACTGTGCGCACACCTGTTCCGGGTGCTGGGCACAATTCACAGGGTGTGTGCACACCTTTCTGGGTGTTGGGCATGGTTCACAGGGTGGGTGCTCACCTGTTCCAGGTGCTGGGCATGGTTCACAGGGTTTATTCCAGGCTTTTCCCACATTGTACGTGCAGCAGCACATCCTCTTCGTCACGTTAAAAGGCAATTCATTCTCACAAGTGGTTCCATTATAGCTCCGGTAACAAAAGCTTTTTCTCATGTCTACGTACAGAAAAACAAGCCAACCAATCATAATCATAGCAGGAAGCAGCTAATAATGGAGTCCACATACCTGGAGACACCAAACCTTCTCGATTAGTAACTCTAAAATATTCTTTGGTCATTTGGAGGTATCTTAAAATAATTCTTTAAGTTGAATGTAAATCACTTTTAAATTAACAGCTACGTCTCCTGTTTTCAAACAAGAGATTTCATTTATAATTTTATCAGGAAACAAAATTAACAGGTATTTGTTTCTCTACTGAAAGGCATTTGTTTAATTTTCAAAATAGTACATATTAAATACATAATATTTTAAATATTCTATTATTTGTAAAATAATGTTTACATATACGGAAAACAAAAATTATTTAGGAATAGAAAATCATAACATTTGATGACATTTTGCATATCACACTTAAGCTTTTTAAAAGGTAACTATAGAGTCTAAGTTAAAAAACAATATGGAACCAGTTTATAAGACTTGGAAATAACTGATCATTCATAAACATTTAATTTCCAAACTTTCTGAACAATAATTCTGAGACACAAGTGCCTGAGACGTAAGTGCTGGCTGGGAAGCCAATAATTGTGACCTAACTACTCTCTGAAACTGTTACCTACCCATGCAGTTGTGGCCTCCATTGACCTGCATGTACTCAGGTGGGCAAATGCAGGTGTAATTTCCCAGCGTGTTATAGCAGGTCCCAGGCCCACACACGCCAGGATGTGCAAAACACTCATCAATATCTAGAATAGGCAAGAATATCCATTAATTAATGAAGTTATTTTTCCATGAATTTACATTATTTAAACTACTGAACAAAGTATACGGCTGATTCCCCAAATCCATATATTTTTTAAAAAATTTGTAATTTAAACCAACTATACAGAAAATACCCCAAAATATGCATTTACATGGCAAAAAGTGTGTCTTTTTACAAAGAAAAAAAGCACCAATATGAAAAAATACAGACAAATCAAAAGAAATTGTCTATAGTGGCGAAAATAATGTGAATGGCACCTATTTTTTAAATAAAATTTTAAGTGAAATTTTTAAGTGCAATTTCATATTCTTCAAATGGAAGGAATGGTTTTAAAGCTTACTGTCCTCATGTCATTTAAACTAGTGCCAACTTTAAACTGAATACAGTTAGGAAAGACTTTGAACTGAATACAGTTAGGAAAGACTTTATCTTTTTTTTAAATTTGAGAATAGTTGACACACAGTGTCACGTCAGTTTCAGCCGTACAACTGAGTGATCTGATAAGTTTATATGTTATGCTGTGTTCACTGCTACCATCTGTCCCATTACATTGTTATTACAGTATCAGAAGCTGTATTCCTTATGCTGTGGCTTTTACTCCCTTGACTTACTCATCCTGAAACTGGAAGCCTGTATCTCCTTCTCCTCTTTATCTTGCCCATCCTCCCATTCCCCTCCTCTCTGGCAAACATGAGCTTGTTCTCTGGGTTTAGAGGTCTGATACTGAGGCAAGCCTTTATCTTTATAGCTCCTTTCAAGTTAGTACCCCATTCACAGATTCCAGAAGTAGCACAGATGCCGGTTATTCTCTTTATTAAATCAACCTTCTTCCCAAAGTATTCATCTAACACGTTCTAAAACAAAGCTTATGGCATTTTCACATTTCTGGAGACAGGGGAGGGGCTCGCATACTCTCTCGCGAGAGGTGGGAGAGGGCATGCGGCTTGAAACACGGCGGACAACGTGGACCAGCAACGAACTACCAACATGAGTGAATTTATATGAAAATGAGAAACCGAAGAGAGCCCCCAGCCAGATTACATGCTTATGATCAGCACTTAAATATGATGTTGGGAGATGTGGAAGAAACTATGACTAATACAGAAAATGATAAGGAAACATATGAAGAGATATAGAAATCAACACAACGGAATATTCTGATGTTCTCTGTCCAGGGAGTTGCACTAGTTGCCTCTCCATTAAGAGTTGGCTAAAACAAAGAATTTAATATGTATGGAATATAGGAGACACTGTAGGACTGTCTCTTTAAATGCAAAAGGCATTCAAAAGGGAAACTCCCCTAATTTTTGACATTAAGAAATGACCAAGGATCTTTACACTTTTGGAAGTTGATGTGCAGATAACTCAAAAATTCTTAAGCTGAAGGGCATTTTAATTTTTTTCCAACCCTTTCAATAAATGTGATCACCAAGAAAAAAAGAAAGGTGATGCTGGAAATAATTGTATTACATGTTTAATGTTCATTTTTAGAAGCACTCATTCATTCATTCCACAAATAAACCCGGAGATTCTACCCTAAGTCAGAACTTGCAGCTACAAAGAGGACCAGGATGTGGGCCTCTCCCTAAGAAGCTCCTAGTCCAGGGAGGAGAAAACAGGCCCCCGAGAGGAAGACTACCATGCCATGTGACAAGGGACGAGATGGACACAAAAAAGGCAAGAGCGTAATCTTCAAACTTCTTCACACTACGCCTTCTAACATTTAAAAACTGCTGAGAAATAGTAACTTAATAGGTGCATTCAAGTTGACCTATTTTCTGTATGTAAAATACAACTCTTATCAACATCTGGAACAAATCAATTTTTGATACTGAATGTTTTCACACTAATCCACCTTTTCTCACTTATAATCAACTCATGCACTCAGAGAAAAATAAAAATGATAGCAAATCAGCTGGAAATTAATTTATCTATCATCGTGCAACTGAGCAGCATTGATAGGAAAAGATCAAAGCTATAAACCAGGCTAACAGATCCTTTGGCAGAATTTGAGGATCGGCCCATTTCACCAAGCCTGACTGGTAATTTTGTTCTAAAGAGCGCTAATAACTTGTAGGTGTCTGTGCAGCTCACCTTCACAGATGCGGGTTTCCTCGCTGAGGTAGTAGCCTTGCGGGCACTCGCACTGGAAACTCCCGAAAGTGTTGATGCAGTTTCCGCCTTGGCAGAGACCTGGTAACTCCTGGCATTCATCGATATCTGCGGAAGGAGAGACAGATCACTCACAACAAACACCAGCGTCGAGAACAAGAGCCACTTTTAGAACTCTCAAATGTGTGATACTGTAAGACCCGCAGACTCCCATGCCTCTGTGTGAATTCATACTTAGATGGTAGGTTTCTTCTGACTGTGGAGTTTTTGGCTTTGTCACGCAAATTTGCTAAAATCTGAGAAGAGTGACTGAAGCAAGCTGGCCATGACGGGACAGAGAGTTTCTCTGCAGAGCAGTCAGATCACTGCCCTGAGTCCTATCTTTCTGAGTTACAAGTGCTTATTCGGCACCCTGGTAACTGGACAGCTGTAGTTTTGCAAACTATTCTTGTTCAGATTGCTCCACACTAACTTTTCTACCAGCTTTTCTCTCAACTCTACCTTGTTTAAATCTGGGTGACAATGAGAGGTGTACTCACCTTCTAAGATGATTGTGATGGGGTTAGGTCTGAAGCCCTCTCCTCCGGGACACAGGGTGTAATATTCAGCTACAAAACAATGGAAGAGAAGAGATGTAATACCTGTAGTTCAAGTGACTGAGACAACGAAGAGACATCTTTCAGCTGCCAGGCTCAAAACACACATCCTAAGAGGGGTAAGCTGCTTTTTCCTTAGCGCCCTTGCAAATACATTTTAAGAGTATATTACATTCTACTTGAAGTAAGGTCACTGCTTCAAAAATTACATACATGGTAGAATAACAAAAACCATTTGTTTTTGATTGAAGAAAAAACCTTCAGTACAGACCATTTGTATCACAACATTTTTGGCTAGTAAAAAAACAGAACAAAACAAAACAAGAAAAAAAAACAGAAAGACTCAACAATTCAGAAGTTTCATCTGTGTCCCCTATCAGAGCACACATTTCAACTTCAGACATCATTTAACTGACGTGAGGAATACAACATGTCTAGGAACCCGAACCACCACCAACTCTGAGACAGTCTCAGAAATGGTCTTTCTTGGTGATACCACAGAGGACTGATAATATCACTATCCACATTGGATTGTGGTTAAAAATTGTTTTTTCTTTTTATCATATCATGGAAAACAAAAAAGAGCAATTGTAATTCCTTTCATATAAAACATTCTTGGCTGGTTTCAGCATCATCGCTGAAAACAGTCCAAAGTCAAACTTGGATCCCTCGCCATGGCCCCCACCGCCGGCACAAGAATAAAATGGCGACGAGTTTTCAGCTGCCACTTTGTTCCCTTTCTCTTCCTCAGATCCATACTCACTGCTGTTGACAGGGGGGCACGTCTCGCAGGGGTTCCCCCAGGCCTTCCCCAGGGAGCAGCAGCACGAGGAGCGACTGACGCCCACTCCAATCTCGGTGTTGCAGGACAGACTCCCGTCTCCTCGAGGACCGAACTTCAGGTAGCAGTTGCCCACTCGGTTGTCTGCAGAGCAACACAGGAGCTTAAAACAGTCCATGCCTGAGCAAGAATTCCTTTTCAGAGAGAGGCCACGCAAATGATAAAGTTCAAATTCCACACCTTCATTTTAATGTCTAGCACAGGATTATCTCTAGCTTTAAAACCTTTTCGGGGTGCCTGGGTGGCTCAGTTGGTTGAGTGTCCAACTTTGGCTCAGGTGCGCTGACATCTCAGAGCCTGGAGCCTGCTTCGGATTCTGTGTCTCCCTCACTCTCTGCCCCTCCCCCACTCATGCTAGGTCTCTGACTCTCTCTCAAAAATAAATAAATGTTAAAAAAAATTAAAAAAAACTTTTCAAGATTGCCTTGTAGGAATTAAATTATGACAGACTTTCCTAGGTTCAGAAATCCATACAGATCGGAAACAAACTTGTGAGAAATTGCTCAAACGGGACCTTCTGGGTCTTCGTTAATATGAATGCAAGAGATTTTTGCTATAATCAATCGACATGAGTTGTGAGTTTATCAATAATGGAAATAAAACCCCAGAGAAGTCAACCTAAATCTATGTATCCTATCAAAGCAATGTTGATAACCCCATATCCTTCTTCTCCTCTCCATTATCTGGTTTCATTTTAGTTTGCACAGAGACCTTTGAGAGTTTGGGGAAAGGCACTCAGTAACACTTTAGACATCAAAGAATCTCAGTCTTTCTCTTTTTCCTATCCATAATTATCATTTCGAACATCAGTTCCATGACTTTAAATACTGTGTTTTTGCTGAGAACTCTCAAATTTACAGTTCTTTCATCTCTCCCCAGAACCTTAAAGCATTCTGCCAGCTGCCACCTTGATTTCTCAACCTTAGATAGCTAATTGTTAGAGTTAATACATCTAAAATCAAACTCTTGACACTCCTTCCACCACAGACAAATCCTACTCCACTCCTCTCAGCATCTTCCCAAATTAAAAAAAACAAACAACTCCATTTTTTTCAGCTGCTCAAGCCCTAAACCTTGGAGTCAGTCTTTGACTCTTATTCATCTCTTACTCAACCCAGGAATAAAGTCTGTCACTTCTACCTTCAAAATCTATCTGGAGTCTGACTACTTACCACTGCCTCCATCTCTACAACTTGAACCAAGCCACCGCCGCCGCTCACCTGGAACACTGCAAAGGTTTCCGATTTCATCTCTTGATTTTAGTCCTTGACCTAACAAGAGTCCACTTTCCCTACCATATCCAGAGTAACCCTTCAGAAGGCCTTCCAATGGCTCCCCTTCTCAATCAGAGCATAATTTCACGTCCTTATCATGGTCTACAATGTGATTTCCATCCCTGATTGCACATGAGAGTCACGTGGTCAGCTTTTTCTCATTGTGTTGCTGTTGCTGAATCAGGTGCAGAGAGATGAGCTAACTCATGGTTCTGCTCTTACTACGCTTGCATCCATTCATCCCTCCCATTCTCTCTTTTATCCTTCTTTTCCACTCACCTTCCACATCCCCTATCAGCCACCTGAATGTGTTTAATGGTATCTTTTTGTCTGAGTTCTTGCAAAAGGAGTATTTTTGTTTCCATGGGCACATTTTAAATGTACACAAATGGTATTTTGTCATAGATCTCATTCCAATTTTATTACATTCAATCTGTCAACTCTATGGTGTTCACGTGTCATTCTTTTTTAATCTTTCTACTCCCCAGAAATGGTTTCTAGGTCCCTAGACCTAGGGTCTAGACCTAGACCTAGACCTAGACCTAGACCACAAGTATTGTGGCAGTGAACGTTTTTACCCAGGTCTCTGGATGGGCCTATGAGTTACTTTCTTTGCTGTCTAGAGCCAGAAGACAAACTGCTCACCAATTGCTGGTTCACGGAGTTTTCATATTCTTGGCCTTCAGTATCAGGAAACAGAGTCACTGTCATTTACTATTTACATCTAATGGAACTTTTCATTTTTTACAAGTAACTATGAAAATAATTTTCAGAACAACAAGGCACAGTGAAACAACTTGACCAGAAATTCTAACAAGAATGTGATCCTCTCTAACTCAAATTTTTATTCTGTATTTTCTTGGTTTGGGAGAGATCTATGCCTGAAATGGTCCTATGAATGCAACTAATTGCCCACTGGCTGCCACACATGAACCTGTAACAAATCCATTTTGTAAAAACTGATTCCACATTTCTTTTTCTTTAAAGTTTTTTTTTTAATTTATTTTTGAGAGTGAGAGAGGCAGCATGAGCACAGGAGGGTCAGAGAGAGAGGGAGACACAGAATCCGAAGACAGGCTCCAGGCTCCGAGCTAGCTGTCAGCACAGAGCACGACGTGGGACTCGAACCCACAAACTGTGAGATCATGACCTGAGCTGAAGCCAGACGCTCAATCGACTGAGCCACCCAGGTGCCCCATGATTCCACATTTCAAACACATCTATTATAGCTGCCTTCAGTGTGAGTCCACTTAAGAACCAAATCAGTTAAACCTGGTGTCTGAAAGAATACAGGGACCTTGGATGATTCAGGTACTTGTAAAATACTGCATGTTGAAGTTCTTCCTATTGACTAAGATATGAGAATAGGATATTTCCTCTATCTACATAAATCTGTTACTCACTCTTGATTCTTGAATTGGAAAAATATCATCTAGGGTATTAGCCTCTGAAGACACACAGCCTGCCATTTTGCTTCTATGATCAATTTCACCATGGCCTTTGGAATCTAGGCTGGAATCTGTGTTGCATTCATCACCTGATCCACCTGACAGCTGGGAAACAGTTTCCACACTCCATTTTCTTCTCTTTGTCATAGGGCCAGAAAGCGAAACACTTCTGAACTCTCAACTGTGTTCAATACAGGCTTCAAAAAGATTCCAAATAGAGTGTCTCCAGATTTCTTTTATACCTTCTCAAAAGACAATGCCATCCCCTGGGCAACACAGTAACAAAATTGGAGGATTATGCAACAGTGACATTTTACTTCACTACTGGGTCAATCCCTCTAGGTGATGGCATGATTTTCCACTTTATTATGTTCATGTTTGTTTTGAGCATCACTGGACCTAAATGATGAGTAATAATGAAATAAAACTTAAAATAATAATATTTCAAAATGTTTTAAGACAAAGGGAAAATAAGATCACTAATATCTCACAATGTACTTTACATTTTTAATAGGGTCTAATGGACCATTATGGTATTTGTAGACAGAATAAGTCTCTGTTCTTTGGAAGACCTCTAAGAAAAAAATAAGTTCATGAAGCATCAATCCATACAATTAGTTAGAAATGCTTTAAAAACAAACTTAAAATCTAAGTTGATTATATCCAGACAGTTAATCTGGGTGCTGTTGTTCAAGAATATTCTCTGCAAGGCTACCCTGGTCTCCACTTCTACCAACAGAACAGAAGGCTCCTTAAGGTCCAAGATCCTACCAACACTTTACATTATCCAAGTTTCCAAAGCTTTGCCAGGGTATCAGGTATCAAGTTATAGTTAAACAGTTGTTTTGATCTTTTTCTTATTACTAATGGTTTTGGGCATTTGCTTTTGTTTGTTCACTTTTGGAGTCCTGTCTCTCTCTCTCTCTCTTTTAAAGTTTATTTGTTTATTCTTGAGAGTGAGGAGAGGGAGAGGGGCAGAGAGAGAAAGAAAGAGAGAGGGAAAGAGAGAGAGGGAAAGAGGGAGAGGGAGGGAGGGAGAGAGGGGGAGAGAGAGAGAGAATCCCAAGCATGCTCTGTGCTGTCAGTGCAGAGCCCTATGCGGGGCTTGAACCCATGAACCATGAGATCTCAGCTGAAATCAAGAGTGAGATGCCTAACCTACTGAACGACCCAGGCATCCCTGGAGTCCTCCTTTTATCAGTTGCCTGTTTATAGCCTTTGTTCCAACAAAGCTTTTAAGCAATACTGAGGTCCCAAAGACTCAATTTCTGTGTGTGAAGTACCATCGACCTATTTTTAAGGCCCTAAATGGGATTTTACCTGCAGCTAGGGATGAGAGCCACTTTGTGACCTGGGCTACTGCTCCTTCTCTGACTCCTCTCGTCATACTGTGCACCCTGCCCATCCCCACTCACCCTCTTACTACATACTCTGGCTGCTAGGTCTCCAACACCTGCACCGCCCTCCCACAGCCCAGGGCACCAGCTGCTCCTGTCTCACGGAGGCTTCTCCTCCCAAAGCTGCAACCGGCTTGCTCCTTCCTTCATGGATCTGACTGCCCCATCCCAACATAACATAACCCTTCTCCAACAACCGCCAGCGTCGGGAAGTACTTCTGCCTTAATCTTTCTCCCTGGTGCCAGGATGTTAACACGAGAGCAGAGAATGTGCTTACTCCATTCTAGCAGCTGTAGTTCTAGCAGCTAGAATAGACGCCCTCAATATTTATTAAATGAATGATTTTGAACTAAAAAACCAGAACTTGGGGTATCCTTAAATCATAACTCAGTATATTCTCCAAAATTTGAAAACAACCTATGAATTGTGTATAAATCACGGCGGCAAACAATCCCTTCATGTACTCCTGGCCCATGAGAAAACTGACACTGAAAACAGCAGGCTGACTTCTACTAACGCAAAGACTTAGCCTTTTTCTTTGGTATTCTCTCAGGAAATCCCCCAGATCATTCACCCCTCTAGGTAAATGCTCACTGAGGTGCTGAAATAGAGCAGATAGAAAAACGTGGACAATTATCTTCTGATCAGAGACGTCAGGAAAGTTGATGAGAGACTCAGAACCTTCGTGACTGCATTCTTTGCTTCCCCTCAACCTGCTTTGCTCCAGCAGTGGGGCTCATGACATCCAGCTCCAATTCCTCTCTTCGCCTCACTTCATTTATTCCCTCCTTACATGGCTCTTCTCATGGGAAAGAGAAACGGAGATTCCAACGACTATGCCCCTTGTCCTGGTTGTCTTGGCTAATGCACTGGACAGGGAGCCAGGCAACTCTCAACACCGCCTCAGCTCCACCCTTCACAAGCCCCGAGGCCCCAAGGAAGTTAATGCACCTTCCAGGCCCTGGTTCCCAAGTCTGTGAGAGCAGGAGGAGGTTGGAGCAGGGAGCTCAAAAATTCCTGTTTTAAAAATACTATTGGAAGATAAACACGACAAAAGGGACCATATATATTGATAATCTCGAGTTTCTTAAGGGAAAGGACTATTTTGTTTTCAAATTAATTGTGGCAAACACTCATCACAGTGCATTACCAAGAAAGTCTGAGTATTAACTCTGTATAGTTCTGTTCGTTTTGTATCTCCTTCACTTACCAACACAACCCACACCAGTGGGGTTCAGCTGGAAGTCGGGGGGGCAGTTACACTCGTAGCGACCAGGAGTGTTGACACACAGGCCGTTAACACAGTTTATGGGATCTGCACATTCATCAATATCTAGGAAAGGCATTTAAAATGTCTACATTAGCATCTTTACTTTCTCTGTGCATGCCGCTATTTCAAAGAATTTGGTGGAATCATTGCAAATTATTAAAGATCTTTGCGAAGGTCCTCAGCACAGTGAAATACAGATCAAATCCTCGTATATACCTACAACAGGTATATACTGTCATATACAGTCATAACAGGACCATTTAACATCTTAGTATCTTGAAAACATAATAATTAAATGTGTTTTTCCCCTAGTTTCATGTCACATATTTAATATTAAGTTGCTTCTATTAAATATGTACAATTCCATAGTTGTACATTCATGTGTCAGAACGTAAGTGTCTTTTTCCAAAGCAGGCTAAGCAGAAGGCTAAGGAGAAATTTCAGGAATTTTAGCACAAAACATTCATCTGAAATTAAAATTATTAAAATCTCAACTAATAAGAACACAATCAAGCCCTTAGCTGGCCATACCTGTACAATTTCCTCCGGTTCTGTCCAATTCATAACCATCATCACAGATACAGTGAAACATTCCAGGCAAATTATTACATGTTCCAAACACACAAATATTTTGGAAGGAGCATTCATCAATATCTGAAGATACAAAAATAGTAATCTCTGAGTTACAAAGGCATTTTGATTTAATTTTTATAATGTTAATAAATTTTTCTATCTCCCCAGATGTTTTTATGCAGTTAAAAATTTTTGTTTTTTGACTTGGTAGACCACATAAATAGCCAACAACTAATGTTTATATATGGAACCAAGATGGAAAAGAAATATTTTCTTTTACTGAGCATTTAACTATCTTGGGTTATAAAAAAAAGAATTGGCCTAATGTCATAAAAATAAACTACATTTGAACATATCAAAGAATGGTAAAAAATTAAACATAAAAACAAATTCCAAGATTCTAATAATTTAATACAAAGATGTTTTATAATCGTCCACAACATATAAAGTATATAATATAATATTTTAAATATTAAAGATATCATTAAAATTATTCACGTTTAACTTTTTAAAAGCTTTTATTATTTTGTAATCTAATCTGTTATCATAAACTCAGTTTTAACCAGGGAAATAATTTTTTCTAATAGCATGTAATAAGATCATCCATTGTTCCACATTCTCACAAATTTCATTAAAATGTCTCCATTGAATCGAAGTCATAAATTTAGTTTATGAAACTCTTCCACAAAAGTTTAACTCAAAGTCAAAAAAGGAGAAGCTACCCCTCTTTATTCATATGAAAATGAAGGCACGTTTGTGTGTCTGCAGCTGTAGAAATATTCTGTATTTCTACTTGTAGAAAGAGGATGGACATTTTTGTACACAAATGACCTCATATTCTGAAAATGTAAGGCAGGCATGTCATTTTAGGCTAGACTAACCAGTCATGCTAACATGCTGTCTAGAGACAGATCTTAAGTATAAGAAGTTCTGCAGGTCATTCCTGATAGTTAAAAAATGGTAAGTTTCAACTATATTAGCTTTCAAGTGTGGTTCAAACTAGGTTTCAAAGATCAACTGATGCATAGGGGCACCTAGGTGGCTCAGTTGGTTAAAAGGCTGACTCTTGATTTCGGCTCAGTGCATGATCTCACAGTTTGTGAGTTCGAGCCCCACATGTGCTTTGTGCACACAGAGCAGAGCCTGCTTTGGAGCCTCTGGCTTCCTCTCTCTGCCCCTCCCACACCTGTGCACTCGAGTTCTCGCTCACACACACTCTCTCTCTCTCTCTAAATAAATGTTTAAAAAACTTTAAAGGTCAACTGACATATAAATGTATCTTTTCTTGTGTTGAGGCTATAAATAAACAAAGTTACTGTCTTTACACAAATTAGTAAAAAAGACTCCAAATAGTGGATAACTGAATTGGGTTCATCTAGAAGTGAAAATGGAATTGTATTATCAGCCCTCTTCAGATTCATTTTACTTTTAAATGACCTTTAAACTTCCATTTAAATAATGTAATTTGTGTGATACTTACATTTACACAAGTGAAGTAATAGGTATTTTAGAAGAGAGTCTTTTTTTTAAATTAATGAATAGTCAGAAATGTAAATAATACAGAAAAGTTTTGGTAGCAAATAGGGAAGACAGAAAGCAACACAGAAAATAAAGCAGCAAAAACAGAAAATCGCACAGAAATCCATCCACCCAGAATTATGATTGATCAATATTATTCCAAATACTTCTCTATGCATATTCACAGACTGAAGCTGAGTTTCTATGCATCAGATCAATTTGTATGTATCTCGACAGTTCCTAAAATACTTTCCAATGTTAAGAATTGATGAAAGACACTAAAAATTGATCCTCTTTTCCTTTTATGTTAAATTTCAAATATAGTTTCTAAACAGCATTAATGGATTCTGTGCCATGAATGATAAGAAAACGAGCATTCACATTCACTTCCAACTCATTTTTGTTATTTCTGTTACTTTCACTTTTTAAATGTTTATGGCATTTACCGTAACCTCTAAAGTACTTAGAGATTGTTAAGGGAATCAATAAAGTATTTGTCATCGATTCTTAAAGGAGTAAGATTTTAACTGCAAGTCTTACATTTCTCAACTGATGGCGTTGCATTGCCGATAAGGTTTTTTCCCCAAGAAGGGAGGGCCCATGGTGTCTTCTCTCTGCATTAATTTCCTAGGTGACAGTATGTCCAGCGATTTTATAACTGACTGCTGAGGTGGAATATCCTCCAGTCACATGTGACCTCAGAACTCTGCAGGCATTGTTCTCATGTCTTTCAGTAACGAACGATTCTGTTTTGTTCCTGACTTTCCTTTTCTATCTAGAGCCTGAAGGATCCTTACCCTCCTCTAAGACTTAAGTCAACCTAAGTTATAAGGCTAAGTATTTATCTTAGGATTTACCACGTCTTGTAACATTCAGTGCTTTCTTCCATCTCAGGAAAATGTGTGGCTGTTCAGTACTGTTCTCTATTCATTTATCTGGGGCTCTCTACTTTGATGGACACCAATTATACTTGTGTGTTTATGGCCTTCGAATAGTGTTAACTTCTTCCCCCTTTCATGTTCCTATGTTTTTCTTGGCCTATTTTTGTCCATTCTCTATGCAGGTAATTATGCTTTCATCTCTATCTTTTCTGTTCTCTGTCATTTCTATTTAATAGTTCTCTAATTTTGCTGTGTTTCTGTTTCCCATAATTCTGCACTTTCGTCTTCTCTTGTTTTTATAATCTCTTTGAACTTGTCCATGCATATTTGTCTTCATATTAAGGTCATCTGTGGCACAAAGCATGTGTGGGAAATGTGCTTGCTTTCCCTGGTAGTGTTCTTCGACTCTGGGTTGGTGTTTCACTTTCTGTGTGTTCTTTCACTGTGCTTCCATAGGACACCTGCAGAGTAGGCATCACTTATTTTCAAATTGTGTATGCATTGCTTGGTCAGCTCTTCTATGAGTTTTTATATACTGATAACACTTTACATGGGAGTGTTTTGATATCCCTGCCTTTATCTGGGCATTATTTGGAAGACGGGCTGGGGTACAAGTGTCATTAAACTGCTATTTCGTTAGACCAAACTTTCCTAAGGTGGAGGAGTGGGGACAAAAATGAGAAGAGCTGCCCTGGGCTCTGTGTGCTCTCTAATGAACCTGGCCTCTGCTCTGCCTTCACACACAATACCAAATGGTCTAATCCATGTTTACTCCACCGACGGAGTCCTAACCTGTTCCTGAGGAGCTTTCTCCGAGTTTTGTATTCTCCCATTGTGGTGGAGAATATTGAGAAATGGCCAACTACACAAAGTGTTTGGAATCTCCAGAAATTCTGAGACTTATAGTTCCTCTGTGGTGAGAAGTAGATGCTGAGGAGAAAATGGTGATCAGAGGGTCAATTCAGAGGGGCATTATATTTATAATCAGACGGGAAGACCTCAAGAAATTAAATTACTGAATTCGAGATAAACTGTCCAGATGAGACAGATCTTGGAGACAACATCAAGGAGAAACAGGCAGAACCACAGAATAACATTTCTGGGATCTCAGAATCTGGCATTTAGCAAAGAGGAGCAGGGTCTCACCGAGGATGAATTCCTTGTGAGCCACGCTCCTCGCCCTGGCAGCTGGCATTTCCCTCCCTGACAAGGATATACTATGAAAACCCAACACGTGAGGGCAGTGCAGTAAATACAAAGTGTCCAGCCTCACCTCACCTCAGGGAAGTTCTGGGGAGAAGTTCTGGAAGGGCCAAGGCCACAGATAAAGGACAAGAATTATGAGGGAGGAAATTATTACACACAAAGAATTAATTTTTGAAATTTTCTGTTGGCATAAGTATCTGGCTACTGCTCACTTGTTCCTTTCCCACCAACTCTTGTCAAGTTGAGGTGAGTAATAAATCATGTAATCCCAGGACCACAATGACATTTTCTACTAATTGCTTTGGTACTTACAAGAAATCAGGACTGCAGGTGGGGGCAGGGGGAAACAAAACAAAGCTCAATCTATGGTGGTCTTGTATGAAATGCATTAGACTCTGCTCAGTCTAACAGGTCAATGTAGAAGTATGAATGCGTTCAGTTTCTACTATCTTCCCCAGGGGGGCAGTCTTCATTCTCTTGTTCTAAGTTGCTAAAAATTGGTGGATGTTTATGGAAAACGCCTGACCTTTCAGGGACGCCTTCTTTCTTCGTTACCACTTCAGGTAGTGAGGCAGAGACAGGTTCTAACTGAGCCATTCTAAATGGTGTAATTGGTTTTCGTTTGGTTGCTCCTGGTGAATTGTGTGTGTGAACTGTGTGTGTTAGTTTGTGCTATTTCTGGTCATTTGGTCAGACACTAGTGTAGGGAGCAACTGTAATCTGGTTTCCTTTTATATACCTTTGCCCAGCACTTAGCCCGAGCTGCATTGTTAAAGGTTTTCTATGAATCACTAATTTTGTTAAAGCCTTCTGATTCACTGATGGTTTTTCATCTTCGTCCTTTCTTCATGTATATTTTCATGTACTCCAAATGAACACGCTGACAGCCCAAAACTAAATATAAAGTGAACTAATTTAAGTCTCTAAGTTAAGAGAAAATCCAAATTCTTTTTCTTGGAGAGTGATCACACTAGTCACAAGTCTTACTGCTAGGAAAGGGGGATGATTCATCACTGAGGGGAAGGACACGTTGCTCTCAGGCAAAAGGTGCCGGCCTTGAGGCATCCCTGAGGAGGCCTTCCAGTCCCAGACAGACAGACAGCAGACCGAACCATGAAGGAAAATGCCCAAAATGAGCTACTGAAGCTTTGATAAACACATTAAATAGCAATGACTGGGGTAGATAATAGATCGTATTTTTAAAAAGCTGAATAGTTTTTCCACATGTCATTCATTTAGTAATAAAAAAAAATAAGAAAAAAAAAAAGAAATGGTTAAAAAGAAAAAAAAAAGGAATGAGCCAAACTTCCAACTGTTGGCTCTCGGCCAGGAAAACTTCATAAGAGATGAAAGCCGCCTTCATCATTATTCATTCGGCAAAATAATCCATGCTTAAACGAATGACTTTTATATGTGCAGCATGTGCTGTGTATTCTGCTTCCAGGTGGGGCCCATTCCAGCCCTTTCTGCGGTTTCATGCGCTGTAGTTGATCCAACTTGGAAATGAATTGGAATCGCAGTGACCCACCTTGGCAGGACCTGCTGTCAGAGGCTGGAGTGAAGCCCATCTCACACTCGCAGCGATATGCACCCGGGACGTTGAGGCACTGTCCGTTTTCGCAGAGATTTATGTTTTCGGCGCACTCATCGACATCTGTGGGAGAAGCAAATTACATCTCTATTAGGTTCCCGATTTCTTGACATGGTTTTTCCCTGCGCCCTAAGTCCTTTTTACTGCCTTGAGCAGGTACTCGTTAACAGGAGAAGACACTTAATCACACTCACCTAAACAAGGGCAAACGACTTATCACCACATCATTAACAGAAAGGAGGCAGGTGTCTCCAGATCTGTCTCAGTTCTCTTTAAAGCCAGTGTGATGCATCAGTATGCCACTGACATCACCAACGGATGACCAAGAACATTGAAATTAATCCTAAAATGGTATCTATTCTAACATTGTTTTCAAGTAAATAAACTTAAGTTTTTCCATTAGTTCAAGTCTGTTTCAAGCACAGTAGGGCTATTCTCGTAGTGTGAGAGAGTGGCTTTCATGTCACCACATTTATATTCAATACTTCTGTCTTAATTATGCAAATAGGCATTATTCATAGACCTGAAAGTCAATTTAGTTAATTCTGTAAAATGGAAAAAGGGGGGCAGGGCAGAAAGCAATGTTGACTGAGGGCCTCATATGTGGCAGGTAGTTGCTGGCTGCCTGTCTCGCATGCTTTCCTTCAGTTCACCAATTCTGTGCAGGTCAGAGGAGGAATACCCTGAGGCTCTGAGAGGCCAACCATATGGTGGGAGCCCTTGGGAGCCAAACTGTCCCTGAGCCCAACACCAAGGCCAGGCCCTTTCCTCCATCCCACGGTGCAGGGAAATGCTCAGAAAGATGCAATAAGCCAAGGTTTAAAGGATAAAAGCTTTAATAATTACATAAGCGTGTTTTCTTAAAGCAACAGAAAATGGTAAGTCTGTGTTTTTGATGTCGATAATCAGAAACAAGAAAAAAGCTAGACTAAAAAGGCTGCCTTTTAATATGGGGTTAAAAGTGTGCACTGAAATTCAACTGAGGAACACCGATCTCCACAAACTTGTCTCCTACTTTATGACCAGCAAGGCACTGCAGTCATTCACAGGAGTTTAAGTGGGTATTTTACTCTCAAGGGATGCAGAATGAACAGCAGCTAAATAGCAGCTAATGTCTACTGAGCTCTAACGATGTGTTTTTCTAAATCCTTGACTTGTGTTACTTCATTTCTTCCTTTCAATACCATGTGGCAATCTGGGATTCTGACAAGCACATGACACAACAATAATTGGCTGGAACGTATATTGTATCTTAAGAT
This sequence comes from Cryptoprocta ferox, assembly GCA_028646485.1. Lineage (NCBI taxonomy): Eukaryota > Metazoa > Chordata > Mammalia > Carnivora > Eupleridae > Cryptoprocta > Cryptoprocta ferox. Next base: position 18,915,245 of record CM053572.1, read on the forward strand.
GTTGAACAATTTTTCCACATGTCATTCATTAAGACATAAAAAAAAAGGTGCTATTATGGTTACTGTGGCTGTTTCAAATGGGGAAATTAAGGCCATAGAGGTTACATGATTTACTTAAGCCTACAAAGCCAGTAAGCTGCACAGGTGAAATCTGAATCCAAGGGGTCTGATTCAGAGACAGCCTATATTTCTGACTGCTGTATAAACTGATGCATACAATAAAATAATAGTCATTAATAGTATATGAGTGTAATAAACGGAATTACTTAAAAATTGTTTAGGTCTTGGTGTTTAGCAGAAAAATACATATTCACCTGTATGTCAGATGTAAAAAGAGACAATTTCAGCCCCTTTTAACTATACTTTTCTTCAAATATGGCAAGCTTATGGAATGTTCCATGAAAATCCTGCCAGGATGCACCTCAGGATTCTTACTCACCTGAACAGGTAAAGCCGTCTCCAGTGAACCCTTCGGAGCAGGCACACCGGTAGGAACCTGGGGTATTAACACACTGAGCATTGACGCTACATTGGTGGGTTCCGTTTGAACATTCGTCCAGATCTGCGTGCCAAGGGAACAGAGTGACAGATTTCAGAAATGACAATGGAACATCTGAAGAGGTGGAATGATTTTGATTCATTTTAATTTATATGTAAACTGGACAAATGAGGTTTGTTTTCTTTTACCTGTAAGATCACAGTTCTAATTCTCTAAGATCTCAGACCCACAGTCCAAAACGTCTGTTCTACAAACAGGGTCTAAAATGACTAATAAAAGCATTTGTGAGATACCTAATAAGCTAGAATTTTAATGGTAAAAAGGTAAACCAGTGCTAGGTTTCTCTCTGACTTCCACTGGGGACAGATGTGATTGCTGGTTTTGTCACCACTAAAAACAGGTCAATTTCTAAATTAAATTACTGAATTTCAGATCAGGAAAATTAGCAAAGAGTTTCTAAGTTCCTTTTACAGTTGAGGAAACCAAGGTCAGATTCTTGATCTCATGGAGCCTAGTCTAGTAGAAATGACAAAAGCTACAGTTAAGCATCTGACTCTTGATTATGGTTCAGGTCATGATCTCACAGTTTATAAGACTGAACCCTGCACTGAACTCTGTGCTGACAGTGCAGAGCCTACTGACTGGGGATTCTCTCTCTCTCCCCGCCTCTCTCCACCCCTCCTCCACTCACATATGTGCACAGGCTCTGTCCCTCTCTCTCAAAATATACAAACATTAAAAAAACATAGAAAATTAAACTACATTAAATATGTTGTATGTACCATGAAGAAATGTTACAACGGGCAAGGAGACAATAAAAAGGGTATCTAATTTGGACTCTAGGAACAAAGAAGGTCCCACTGAGGAAAGAGTTTTGGTTAACTTCAGTCCTGAATGATGAGTCAGAGTTAGCCTATTGCACAAAAGTAGGGAAAGGTATTCACTGTAGAGGGAACACTGAGGAGGAAAAGAACTAGATGTGATTTAAAAAAAAATTAAAGAAAGGAGGCCAGAGTGAAAAAACACAATGCAGGAGCTGGGGGTGATGGAAGATGAAGCTAGAGACGTACTGGGAAGATGTTGTAGGGTCCTGTAAACCACGGGAAGGAAGTTAGATTGTGTCCTAAATTCAATGATTAAAATGATAATTGTAGAGGCGGGTGGTTCAGTCAATTCAGTGTCTGACTCTTGGTTTCATCTCAGGTCACCATCTCCCAGTTTGTGAGTTTAAGCCCCGTGTCAGGCTCTGTGCTGACAGTGCAGAGCCTGCCTGGGATTCTCTATCTCCCTCTTTCTCTATGCCCCTCCCCTGCTTGCTCTCTCTCTCTCTCTGTCAAAATAAGTAAGCAAAAACTTAAAAAACACGACAACTGTAAAGAGATCAGATCCGTGGTTTAAAAGGCCTGTCTGGCTACTATGTGGAGAATGAATTACAGGCCCAGCAAGTGAAATGAGCAGATATACGAACCGGTTCTTTTGGCAGCCAGCAGAAAGAGACAGACAGACAGAGACAGGGGGAGCGAGAGGAGGGGGAAAGACTGAGACCAGAGCGGGGAGGTGGCGATGGAAAGAAGATAATGAATTTGGACGGCATTTTGGAGTAGAAGTAGCAGTTAAATCTTCTGTATTTTGCAATAGTTGCCCAGAGTAATGGGCAGACAAGCACAAAATACGGAGGCTAGAAGACAGAAAGCCAGTAGCCAACAGGGCTAGAAAACAGGAATGGGGATATGGCTGAAAAACTGTCCGATTAATGACAGAGTGGCAGCTGGACTAGGAGTGGGCAGTTAGTGAAAGTGAATGATGCCATCAAAGAACATGACTTAGCAGAGTTATTTGGAAAGTGTGTGCATTTAAATCCATAGTCAGTTCCTAAACACTCGGCAAGTATGAAACACCTGAAGGTCGAAGAGAGTATATTCACATTACTGAAGGTTACTGTTAACGGATCTAAGGCTTAATGAGGAATTCTCAGGTTTTAAGGAGTAATCCTGGGGAGGTCAGTTCAGCTTGTTTTATTTTCTATTTTAAGTCGACCTGGGTAATTCTAACCAGCTGGAAAAATGCTTTGTTGTGAAGGCATGTCGAACTTCGGGCATATGAAGTGGTGCTTTGTGCAACACGGAGGGTGACATCCAGTCCCCTGCCTCACAACTACAAAAGACTTCTCAGACTTCAGCTCAGCCAAGATAAAACCTGGAGAACGGCAAGTGCTTCTCCAGTCTCCTCTGATTCTTTGAATCAGACCTCTGAGAATCCAGCCAACCTTTTTGCTTTCTCTGGAAGAAGAATTCTCTTTTCTGTTCAGAATGTGGTATTGACCAGGTAGAGACTTAGGTTATCTGATAAAACCTTTTCATTTCTTTCACATATTCACATACTTCCCTGGGTTCTAAGTCTCACCGATTGCTCTATGAGAGCCTGGAAAAATACATTAGTCATTCTTCATCATATATCTGTTCGGATTTCTGGCTACACATCAAATAATTTTTACCGAAAAACAACAACAACACATTAAAAAGCAGACTGCCAAGGCATGCTTCTATGGCTTGATAATTCATACCAAGGTTCAAGCAAACTCTTAGGCAGGAATTACCTTACAAATGAAGGTAGCCTTTGAATTTTCAAGAGACTACAGGCAAGGGAAGAGCGTGTGCCTGTGCTGCTGTGTGGGTTCACAACTGTGCAAAGAAGAGCCCCTGAGAATGCCGGGCCTTGGCAAAGCATGCTCACATTTGCAAACTCACCAATACATTTGATGCCATTTCCGACCCAGCCTTCTCTGCAGCTACACCTGAAGCTTCCTGGGACGTTGAGACAGGAGGCGTGCATGTCACAGTTGTGGGCACCGATTTCACACTCGTCCACATCTGAGAAGCCACAGTTAATATGAGGAAGATTAACACAAAGCTAATTAATTCTACTTCCAAGTACAATTCTGCATAGGTAGGATTTTAAAATCAATGTGGAAATAGCTAAAAGGGTACAGAAAAAAAAAACATTAACACCATTTTTATTTTTAATTTTTGTAGCCTCTGACAAGATTTGGAAGTTCATGATACAAGTCAAACAGGCCTTTTCCTAGAGGAAATTTCCAGCAACTTTCTGGTAAGAGAGGGATACCCCCACCCCAGGTAGATATGTGGGTCAGGCCCTCCCCACATCGCTGCCTGAGCCCAGACAAAACTCCCTGCAGAAGGCATGGTTGCAGATGTCAGGAGAAATCGTATTTCCAAAGTGAGACTCTCCTATTCTTTCCTATTCATATTTATTACATGTGTTTCATAAAGATTAAAAGAAGACTGACTTTTAAAATAATAGGGCATTCTTGTTTTTAAATTCAATACGGTACAGAATTTTTGAAAACTATCATTTTAGTGTATATCCATGTATTTATCTGAGAATATGTAAAAATATCCACTGGAGATCTCACCTGGAAAATAAACAGTATGTATGTATATACACACACATTACACATACACACAGATACAAACATATAATACATGTGTACAAACATACATGTGTGTATAAACTATGTAGCTTTGGTTCTCTATAGCTTTCTAGAATAGAAAGAATAATCTTTTCTATCCAGCTAAATGATTACATGTTGCAGATGCTAAAATCACACATGCTCACACACATACACATACACACACACATGCACATAGAGCTATTGGCTTTGCATCAACATTCGTAGCACTGAACACGCAGAGCACCCCCTCTTCCTTACTCACCTGTTCCTGGAGGTGTCGGGTTAAGGGCCAGGCTATGGTCCAAGTCACCCGCCACCTGCCTTGAGCAAAATGCCCTATGAGGGTCTTAAACTGAACAATGAGGAAGTCCTGGTCCAAAGCACTGACCTTGGGACTTCCTTGCCCATTTTATGCAAAAGGTCAAAATGATTTAACAGAGAAAGGAAGCAAGAGATAAAGTGGATGGGGCAAGCAAAGAAAGAAAGTGAAGAGAGAAGAGACAAAGTCATCTGGGGCTGAGGGAAGAGAGGGCAAAAGCAAATAGAAAGAGAAGAAGGAAAAAGAGAGGAAACGATGGGGGAAAAGGAAGGAAGGAAAAGAGTCTACCTAGAAATCTACATGAATGTTTGTCCAGTTAGAAGCACTGCAAAAACAAGCAATGACTGGGATCGCACAGGTCCGTGGTGCTATGTCCTGATGTCTGTTCGGGCCCTGTTCCTCCTATGAAAATGAATGCTGCAAGAACAAACAGCCACACAGGAGATGCTCAGGACCAGACTGCAGGCCCACACATCCACTCCGTGTGCGACCAGAGAGGACACAAACCCATCACACACGCTCTGGGGCAGGTGCTCATTACTGAGTCATGACCTGGTGCCGTCACGGTCTAACAGAGGCAAACAGACAAATGATGGTCAAGTTGGCCTCTGAAACAGGAGAAGCCAAAGCACAAGAGAGTACAAGTTTGAGACCTACCTGTGCATCCTGTGGTCCCCTTCTTGACGGAATAACCCAGCTGACAGTGGCAAATGAAGGATCCCTTGGTGTTCTCACATTCCCCAAACATGCAGATGTTTGAATTCAAGTCACACTCATTCACATCTAGAAAATTTATTTTCAGTACTTTGGTTAATATTTGCTCATCCTCGGAATTCAAAAGCTCTTTTTTATGCTGAATAGCATAATACTGAAATATATAGATAAAAGTCAACATGTAATGTATGTGCAAGACATAACATTTTCTAAAATTATTTCCAAATAATTCTTCCATTTCACCTTTCGCATCTTGCAATACGGTGGCTTGAATTTTAAAATAACTGAAAAGTCTGCTCCCTCGCATGCTTACGTGTGTGTGCACGAATGTGCACGTGAATGCGTGCATAGCCCATTTGTAGGGTACCCACCAATGCATGTTTTCATGTCCATTGAAGCCATGAAGCCATCATAGCAGAGACAGCGATACTCTCCAGGAATGTTGGTGCACTGCCCGCCGTCACAGATATCAGGATTATTTTCACATTCATCAATATCTGACGACAGAAAATTAACATGAGATAAAAACAAGAATGACTTTTATTAAGCTCACATATATACAGTTTTCCCATCCAGATCCACTCAAAGTAACTGGAGCGAGACCTGCAAGAGAACATCAGTGAGCTGTACAAAGCCTGCATATTTTCCGTTCTGTACCTGAGCAGGACCTCCCATCAGGCATCAGGGCGTACCCCTCACTGCAGCTGCACTCGTAGCTGCCTTCTGAATTAGTGCACCGCGTGTCACAGCCTCCGTTCATTATCATACACTCGTCAATATCTGTGAAAACAACATTGCCACCATGTTACTCGCTTGGGTCTACCTCCTTAAAAAAAAAAAAAAAAGGGGGGAGTTATTCTTCTCTTTAAACAGATTAATACTTAAATGGCTTTGGAGTTTCCTCCCCATTAATGTATTAGTTTACTGTTATATCATGGGTCTTTCTTAGCTCTCTCTACTTCCTTTTAGACAGCATTCCATTTGACCTTTAATCCCAGTAGTCTAAGATTAAAGAACGCAGAAACATTAGCTATGGAGTTTAGGGTGTTTTCTGTGATAAAACCAGAGATCCCTCTGCAAAACCACAAAAACGATGGGATCTTACAACCCGGTCCCCATTCTTAGATTCATGTTTAGGACACAGGACTTCCCGTGGCTCCATTATGATATACTCAGTGCCAGAAGCTGTCCTAGGCTGATTTGGGAAGTACAAGTTCTAGATCCACCCGGCTGACGCGTACCTGTGCAGCCCTGTCTGTCTGGTGTGGCCTGGTATCCCGGGTTACAGGAGCACTGATAGGTTCCAATCATGTTCACACACTTTCCATTTCTACACAGATTGTCGCTCAGGGAGCATTCATTTATATCTGTAAAAAGATACACAAGATTAATGTTTTTGCAACAACCACATCACTTAAAGTATCAAGAAATGTTGCACGGGAGCACTCGTCTCCAAAGGGGTGTGTTCTTTTTTTTGCTTTAATTTACATTTAAAAATTTTTAATGTTTATTTCTTTTAATGTTTATCTATTCTTGAGAGAGAGAGAGAGCGCCCGCGAGCGCCCGCGAGCGAGCAAGCATGAAGGGGGGAGGGGCAGAGTGAGAGAGGGACACAGAATCTGAACCAGGATCTAGGCTCTGAGCTGTCAGCACAGAGCCTGATTCAGGGCTCAAACCCACGAACTGTGAGATGGTGACCTGAGCCAAGATTGGACGCTTAACCGACTGAGCCACCCAGGCACCCCAATGTTCCTTTTTGAGAGAGAGAGGGAGAAAGGGAGAGAGGGAGAGGGGGAGAGAGAGAGAGAGGGAGAGAGAGAGAGAGAGGGAGAGAGAGAGAGAGAGAGAAAGAGAGCACGAGGGGGAGAAGGGCAGAGAGAGAGGGAGGCAGAGGATCCAAAGCCAGCTCCAGGCTCCGAGCTGTCAGCACAAAGCCTGATGCAGAGCCTGAACTCACGAACCGTTAGAACATGACCTGGGCCAAAGTCGGGTGCCCAACCGAGCCACCCAGGCACCCCATGGTGTTTGTGTTCTTCAGGGGGAAGTAAGATAATCTCCTCGGGTGTTCAAAGAAGATGCTGGAATCTATGTTTCTATTATTTCTATCTAAAATGGTACTTTCCAGTAAAGCTCTGTACAGTGATGGAACAGTTCCGTATCTCTGCTGTCCAATACAGAGCTGCTGTAGAGTATTTCAAACATGAACAGAATGAATGAAATTCAATTTTTCAATTTAATTTTAATTTTTTAAAAGTAAGCTCTTTGCCCTTGAATTCACGACCCCAAGATCAAAACTGCCTGAGCCAGCCGGGTGCACCAGGAATTGAATTTTTCATGTTACTAAATTTTAATTAAATTTAAGTGGCCACCTGTGGGTAGTGAACACTGGACCACGTACATTTAGCACATGCCAGAAATAAAACTTACTAATATTTAATATACGAATTTATACTGGCATGCTCACCTGGTCTTTATTACATGGTTAAGAGTAGCCTGAATGGCGTCAAGTATCCTGAGGGAAGATGGCTGATTCCACAAGTCACAGGGGCTGATGCCAGGGCCCTCGCTTGTATGTGTGTTTAGTGTGCCTTGACAGGTGGATCCGTATCACCTAGCTTAACATAAACTAACCCATACAGGAAAGGCAGGTGCCTGATAAAAACTTCTGCAAAGGTTTGTGGAATCAAGCAGTGCTATTAACGCAATTAAGCAAGAACAGCAAGAAAAACGGTAGAGTGGAAGATTCCCTCACACAAGCTACTTGTGAGACACGATATGAGGTAAAAACGATGACAATAGAATCAGGTAAAACATGACCTTCATCCCAATTTCTCAAAATCACCAGGAAGACTGTGTGACATAAGGATTTAAATCTATGATCATTAAATGCATATTTTACTACATGTGCAAAAAATATGCATCTTATATAATATTCCTTTGAGGGGTACTTTTTTCACCTACAGGATCCACAGAACCTAACAAAATAAACTGAACGTGGAAACAGATCTCTGATTCAGTGCATCACAATGATGAACAAATATTCTGTAATCATCTATTTCAAAAAATTCCAGTACCACTGTTAAAATGAAATAAAAATATTTAAAACTTTAAAAATTCACCTACAAAAATGTCTGATTCGTGTATATGATTTAAGATTCACCTAATATATTAGCAAAGTGATATAAATATAGTTTATAAATAAATACATGTGTAGTGGAAAGGTGTGCTCAAATTATGTTTTGAAATGGGGCTGTGCGATCTGCTCTATTTTAAACCGTTTCATTTGCTTATACTTGCAAGAAAGATTTTTGGTGAAGAAAATGCTTTCTGGCTACATTAAGGTTTTAAAGCCAGTATCTAGAGCCTGATGAGTCCAGAGGGCTCTGTATACTTAAGAAAAGCAGTAGGAGGGGAAGCTCGAAGACCAGCTGCTGGCGTTCTCACATCACCCCTGCCCCTCAGCTCGGCAGACCAAGAGACTAGATCCTTCTGTGAGAAGACAGGGAGGAGAGAGCTCATGTGTTCGCACACACAGGAGCAGACGCCGTGATGACCGACACGGGGAGCGGACTCTGCTGAGCGGACGACAGGTGGATGGATGCACAGGTGAGCCACCAGGGAGAGGCCCTTCGGACAACAGCTTCGCCACTCTGTCCTCCCCGAAGGAGGGACCTACATGGCCTTCCACAGGGTCCCTCATGCAAGATTCTTTCAAGTGTGCTTGTAATGAAAACTTGCGTAACCAGGACAATGCTGGCCCCTGTGAGTGTGTCACTGAGGCGTTCCCTAAGGATACAATGGAAGGGCTCTGAAGTTCCAACTTTTAACCAGCTAACATTTCACATGCCACAGATGACACGTTTGTTAGGCTCGACCCCTGATCTTTAGGATCTTAGCACCAAGTGAGCTCAGTGGGCTTAGTGCTTGCGGAGACAGACTCACCCACACAGTCCTCACGTGACGGCGACAGCTCGTGTCCCAGTGGGCAGTCGCATTGAAAGCTGCCCTCCGTGTTCACACAGGTGCCACCCCTACAAAGGAGAGGGTTACGTTCACATTCGTCAATGTCTGAAAGGTAAAAACGTGAGATTCATTAAAGAACTCTGAGGGAAAAACAGTCACGCATACAGCATGGGAGAAAAAGAATTATTATTCCAGTTAAGTGTGACTCAAATGTAATAAGACACGGCTTTGAGAGGAGATGGGATAATGCTCCCCTCACTTTTTCTACCACCAGAAAATACATGGTACGTTTTATTCTTAAAGAGTGAGTTGTCAAGGAATTTATTTGTATGAAGCGAGCATGCTCACAAAAGGTAAAAATAAACCATTTGTTTCATATCACCCGTAACTCCAGATACTGTATGCTGCCATCCATTATCACTAATCAAAGTAAAAGAAAAATCACAGGCTGGTCACCTTCTGTGTCCCGTGTGGGGAGTCCTGTGAGTCATACAATAGGAAACAGCCGACCAAAAGGTAGGCGGTACCAAGGGAGTTTGTAATAACACACACATAAAGAAAATAACATGGGATTTGCATGGCTGAATATAAACCTGGGGTCACCACACAACGTCATGTGTGTTAAATGAATCCCCTGGGAGCAGTTAGTCTGTGTTGGTTTTAGATTCTATGAATAAGCGGAACGCAGTCTCGCTGCCGCTCCGGCGCCAAGAGGTTGGGGCTCCCCAAGAGTTATCTAGGAGCAGATTTCCTGTCTGACATTCAAATCTGTTCTCTGTCTCACCACAGCGCCTCGCCAGGCACGCTGTTAGCAGTCCTGAGACCAGCCAAGGTCAAGCTATCTGGTTTCAAGGCCGCTGAGCGAAGAGCTACGGGACACTTACCCATGCAGTTCTTCATCATCATGAACCCACTTTCGTAGCCTTCGAAACACTCACACTCAAAGCTGCCAGGAGTGTTGACACAGATTCCACTTCCACAGAGGTCAGGAGAGATCCTGCACTCATCAATGTCTAGTGCACAGGGTTTAAAGGAAATTAAAACAAAAAAACATAGCGTGAGATGAGCAGGTGTTCAAGAACGGGGAGATAGGCGCGGCCTTCCCCGGGAAGGTGCGGCCCACGGGAGGTGCTGGAGGAGGCAGGGGCGGGCAGCATGCGGGTGTATGTGCAGGAGGGCGGCTAGCGGCCAACGGGGTCCTAAGCACATTCCTTTCCCCAACTGCCAAAACTGTCACAGCCAACGGGCAGGTGGTGCCTTTCTGCCTGTGAGAACTCTGGAATTGTGGATTTCTCTCTGTGGCTTCAAAGTGGTGACAGTATGGGGCGCCTGGGTGGCTCAGCCGGTTAAGTATCCGACTTTGGCTCACAGTTCGTGAGTTCGAGCCTGCATTGGGCTCTCTGTTGTCAGCAGGGAGCCCGCTTCGGATCCTCTGTCTCCCTCTTTCTCTGTCCCTACCCCATTCTCTCTGTCTCTCTCAAAAATAAACAAACATTGAAAAAAAAAAAAAAAAAAGAAGTGGTAAAAGTGTGAGCAGTATGAGCCAGACAAGGCTGGTGGCACGTGAGGAAGCAGTGGGGGCGTGGACTGAAGCCCCAGGCACCAAGTGACAGCGTGACGTTCTGAGACACTAGCCCTCGCCGACCGCAGCGGGAGTGTGCTGGGGGCGCTGCCTGAGAGCAGGGGTGGCCGGCGACCACAGAGCACCCAGACAGCCTCTGAGGCAGACGTGGCCGATGAACCTTGACCCTGAGAACGTACACGTATGGCAGAGCCGTGAAATAGGCCTCAGATTCACACTCAGATGTGAAGAGACTAATGATTTGCTTCTCAAAATAAAAATAAATTTGCTCGTTGCTCTTAACATATGACAGGAAATAAAAATCTTCAACAGCAGTGTTTACATGATCAAAACCAAGATTTTCTGAGAAATATCCCATGCCTATCTCTGAGATTTTTTAATAGAGAAGTCATGTCTGTAAAATATAATCCAGAAAACATGACGTATTTAAAAATGTTTTTTGTCACAGTAGGAAAAAATGCTTTTGCTGGCATCTCTTTATTTTGAGGAATTTTAATTCTGAAGCTTTTCTATCAAAAGATGGATCAGTGGATAATGTGTATATGCTCTCTTGGGGGTGTCTCAGTCTCAGAAAGTCAGATGCTTTCTCTTGGCACTTGACCTTTCTCTATCTATTTCCCTAATCGCAGGCAATACTGAAAAAAAAAAACAGGGGTACTTCTTTTAAAGCAAAATTCCTTTTCCTAAGTTTTATTTTGAGAGAGAGAGGGAGAGAATGTGAGCAGGGGAGGGGCAGAAAGAGAGGGAGGTTCAGCGCAGAGCCCTATGTGGGGCTCCAACTCAGGAACCGTGAGATCATGACCTGAGCCGAAATCAAGAAAGAGTCAGACACTTAACCAATTGAGCCACCCCAACACCCCTTAAACAAAATTCTTAACAAAATTCATTAATTCATGTAGGCAGTTAATGATATGCATATTAACTCTCTTACAATCTATCAGTATCCAGAAACTGGTACTTAGAGTCACGTGAAGAACATGGAATAAACTTGTCGGCAGAGGAGGGACACGTGTTGGCGGCTGTAATGTGGCAGGAGCTGGACAGTGTGGAGTGTGGACTCTAGAACCAGACACCTAGGTACGAGTGCTAGTTCTATCACCTACCGGGTGAAGAGGCTTGGGAAAGTCATTTCATTTCTCTGTGCCTCAATCTCCATCACTGTAAAATGGGGAGTACAGTACAACCCTCAAGAGAGGATTAACTGAATCATATTTGCCAAGTGCAGGGAGCAGTGCCTGTCTCATACAGAGCACTGTATCTATGGAAGCTGTTCTCTGCTAAAAACTGGTATTTTGGGGGAGGTGGCTTTGAACTCATCCTTGAAGCGTGTCGAGAAATTCTAACTTTAAAGAAGTGGTGTCAATGGAAAGAAAAGAGATATAGTGCATAGGTGAAGAAAAAGAATGCATTTCAGAGTGGTGGGATTGTAGAGGTTAATAATTAGCACCAGGACAGGGAGGATGGGTATGATTACTAAGGAGGCCAAAAGATGGGCTTTAAAAAAATTTTTTTAACATTTATTTATTTGGGGGAGACAGAGAGACAGAGTGGGGGGGAGGGGCACAGAGCGAGGGAGACACAGAACCCAAAGCAGGCTCCAGGCTCTGAGCTGTCAGCACAGAGCCTGACGCAGGGCTCAAACCCACGAAGCGTGGGATCATGACCTGGGCTGAAGCTGGACGCTCAACGCACTGAGCAACCCAGGAGCCCCAGGAAGATGGGCTTTAAATGCCGTGAAGAACGGCAGCCAACAGTGTCCCACTATCCCTTCACATTATACATCGCCACACTGCAGTGTGACCAAGTGTGTTTCTTACACAGTTAAAGAAGGCGAGTTTCAGAATCATTAAGTAACTGGGCTAATGTCACATCAAAAAGAAGTGGAGTCAGAGCTGGAAGAACACTATTTTTATCCAGGTTTAAGATTGTGGGAGTCACTAAAAGTTGCTTTGGGGGGAATAACACGCGGTGGTTGGTGAAAATGAAAGGTCAGACTGGACAGTCAATGGGATGGAAGGCGACGGAAAAATCTGCCATGCAGTGAATACCACCATGTGTGGCCTGGTTTCCCCTTCAGGAAGGAAGGACTTACTCGCCTTTCCCCCTCTACTCCTGGGGGTGTTGGTGGCACCAAGTCCTGAGATGTAAACTATCTTCCCCTTTCTCTGGGCAGATGTATCCAAAGACTGACCATGCAGGTCCATAAACGCCTAGCCCCTCTGCCCTAACCCACAACAGTTGTGATGGGCTATCCTAGGTACAGAGCTCCCCGTGGGCGGAGGACCATGCCAGGACTGATCGTCGCCCAGCTGCCCCCGCTCCCCACTCCTGCTTTCTTCCCCTCCCTCCTCTAGGTGTCGATCCCAAGAGCCATCCCTAGTGAATTCCTGCACAGTAGTCTCTGCTCTGTTTCCTGAGGAGCTGGGCCTGCACCTGCAACTGTCTTGTAGAAAATCTTGAAACAGCTACGGTGATGTAAGATTACATGTAACTTCTTCACTTGTCTGAGAGAGGGAGAGGTCAAAATTAAGTCTGAGGCCTCGCTCCTGAGTGAAGTGATGCTATTGCCACATGAGAGGAAGCTCCTTGGCGGGCGGCGGGGGGTATGAGAGGACGGAGCTGGCACTGCAGAGTCAGCTCGGCAGAGCCCGTCTGCACAGGCAGGGTGGCACATGCGGCTGTGAGAGGTGGAGGACCCTGGAAAATGCCAAGGGCAGGAAGAATCCGTGAAGAGGAGAGAAGAAACATCATAGGCACAGGAGGATGACCGAGACGGAGAGTACCATGGAGACCAAGATAGAAGAAAATCAAGGAAGGGATACGGTCAAGCAGAGAAGTCATGGAGAATATGCACCAACAGAAAGATATTCTTTTAAACTTCACAAAGGTGTTTTGTGAGAAAATGTATATGTGCCTGAATGAGGAACAGCAAAGTCATTATCACATGGGCTCTTCAGGAGAGAGAGGTGAGAGATAAAAGCAGGGACACAGGGTGGCAGCATGAGGGAAAAGATGGGGGTGGGAATGGTTTGAATTTGTTTTCAGGTCCAGGGAAAGCAACAGCAAAGAGGGCTACACTGCAGAGACAGGAGGCAGCCTGCTGACCAGGGCTAGAGCAGGAGTAGCAGAGGGGACAGAACACAGAGGAGCGGAAAACGGTGGAAGAGGAAATATCACTCCCATAGAGAGGGGTGTGCAGGAAGGGTTCTGGCCATGGGAGTGGATGTCCAGAAAGAAGAAAGGCAGTGAGCATGCATCTGAGAGGGTGTGTGGGTCAGAAGAGGTTCAGAAGTAAAGCAGAGAGGGGGCATCTGGGGGGCTCAGTCGGTGAAGCATCCGACTCTTGATTTCAGCTCAGGTCATGATCTCAAAGTGGTGAGATCCAGTCCCACGTCAGGCTCTGTGCTGACAGCACAAAGCCATCTTGAGATTCTCTCTCTCCTTCTCTTTCTGCTCCTTTATCTTTCTCTCTCTGTCTCTCTCTCTCCCCACCCCCCTCAAAAATAAGTAAATACACTTAAAAAAAAAAAGTGGAGCAGAGAGTCAGTCAGAGGCATGAGAGATGAGCCATGTCGCTGAGCCCTGTTGAAGGCTGAGGTATGAGGTACAGGTAGGTCTCCGCAGACCAGCCGCCTGGGCACCAAGCACGAAAACCATGTGTGGGTGAAGAGCTGGGCAGCAGGGGATGCGGACAGTTGGGAAATGCGCCAGGGTGGTCTAGGGGACTTGGGGGCTCCAGTACCTTATGCAACAGGAAGTGAGTAAGGATTCAGAAGCATGTTTCAGGGGGAGATCAGGAAGCAGCAGCAGAGGTGAGGACAGGAGAGAAGGAAAAATTCCAAGGAGAGTATGAATAAAGAGGCTTTTGAAAATAAGATTTTGTAGATATACTTCAAGTGTTGGGAATAATTTATTTAATGTAATAGAAAAATTTGGACTTTCTTATCTTTTCAAACTAAGGGGAACAGATATCGATAGGGATATGGATGGCGACTGGAGAATAATTACGAAGAAAACTCTTTAAAGAGGAGGAAAATAAGTTAAAACATCTCTATTAAAAACTTTAAACATTTTGATCCACACTACATATCATTTATACAATTGTTGGTATAAATGATATGTAGTATGTACATATCCTTAGTATTCATTATTCTGAGAATCAAATTTTTATGTTGTTCTCGAGGTAAGACAAAATAGCATTTTCACACTACTGTGTAGCTCTTACAAGACCTTGTTTGGAGAAGTGATTTAAGAGTAGAGGAAAAAAAAAAAAAACAAAAAGCAAAACATGGGCTTTTGAAGCCAGGACTTTCAAACCGAGCAAAAGAAAGAGAGCCAGGGGTTGCCAAGTACAACACACGAGCAGACTTACCTGTGCAGTTTCTTTCCTCCACGTCTAGAGCAAAGCCACTGTTACAACGGCACTTGAAACTCCCAATGGTATTTCTGCACTTCCCATAGGTGCACATCCCAGGAAAAGCTTTGCATTCATTGATATCTAAAAGCAGGACAAAGCAGGAATGTTGAGCTGGCTGATACAAAAAGAGTGGGTTCACTGAAAGTAGCATACCCTACTAAAAATGGGGCTTTTAAAATTTTCGGCCATCGCATGGATGCTACACAGAACATTTCAAAAGTGAAAAAGATTCTGCATTTAAAGAGTTCTGACCTCTTCCTTTCTGAGCAATTGTTTGGTAAGGTTTAGGGGGGATAGGGAACATTTTGCTATATCCAGGCCCCATCTAGTCAGGCTGTGCTAAGAACAGCAGAGGTGCATGTGCAAAGATGTAGGAAACGTCAGATGAGTGGCATGTTTTTACATCTTTACTCCAATACCAGCCTATATAGGTGATTTATATTCCTGGGCCGTCAGGTAAGTCACAGATGATGTTTAACAAAGAAAATAAAGTGGCAAAACGTCCTTCAAGCAAAACCAATTCTGAGAGAATGTGGGAGGTGGGCTTTAAGTGCAGAGAGATCAACCGGACCCAGACAGTTACCTTTGTAAAATGGCCGCCCTGTAAGAACGTCTCCTCTGTTGGCAAAGCCCGGCCCCCGCGGACACAGGGTCTCATACTCCTTGGTGCCAGGTTTGGGGCACTCCTCACACTCAGTGCCCCAAGCTGCCCCAACCGCACAGCAGCAGGCATCCATGCGGAACTTTCCGGGAACAGGATGGACGCATTCATCTTCATCCCACTTCAAGTAACACTGCTCCATGCGGATGTCTACATGGCAAGTGAAATCACAGTTTGAGACTAAGGGGTCACATTCACTGATTGTTCATAAACTGAGTTTTCACTGGTACCTGGCATGATGCCGAGCTCTGGAGATATGATAATGGATGAGAGACAGGGTCCCTGACCTCCTGGAATGGACTCTGTGATGGACAGTCATTTAAAGAGAACAAAGGTGGGCTCTCATGAAGAAAAGGTTCCCTTGTGACATGACTCCTTCCTATCGTCACCCATGACCCCCTTCTTTGTATCGCTCATTTGAGAAAGAATAAGATAACTGGAGTGACAGATTCTTCTTGTTCACTGAATTGCTTACAGTGGCTTGTGACCAACGGTCATGTCCTCATCAGAAACAGTAAGTGATCAACTGTTACCTATTTGGCAACTTGGGACAACTACTAAAACAGCTTTACAAAGCAAAAAAGGTAATTCTGCATTTCAAGTTATTTTTTTTCTGTCAAATTTACCTTTTGCATCATGGTTTTTGTCCTGCATTATGTAAATCTGCCCTCGTAAGGGGCCAAATTATTTGCTTAAATGTCAAAGTTTCTCTTTCATCTTGAAACCTACCAGGACCTTAGATCAATCAAGAGTCATAAGATAGGAGAAATTAGCGTGGTGTGTAAATCACACATTTATCTCTTAGTCAACAGAGTTGATGGTCAAACTGGTCAAACATTTGGCTATATGGATAATGGATACTTGGCTAAATATGGATAATGAGATAAAAAAAGGTTTTGCTTAATCACATAATATGTCTTATCTGATAATGGCATTTCAAGACATCAAATCCTTTCCTAAACAAATCCTTTTACAACTGCTTAACAGAGAATAAGGGACCCATAATGGAAATATAAACATAAACAAATAAATATGTTTACTATTTTAGTTCCTTTCCTAAACCTCACAACTGTTTAACAGAGAATAAGAGATTCATAATAGAAATATAAACATAAACAAATATGTTTACTATTTTAGTTTCTGTCAATACTGGTTCTTTCAAGTGCTCAAGCAAAGGAACCATCAACTTTAACAACCTCCTTTAGCTTATAGTTACAAACATTTTCAAGGATGTTAACTACAAAGTCCTATTTTTAAAGAAATAAATCACTGTGGTAAATCTTCATTTTGACTTGGTAGACTAACTACCGGTATTCCCAGCAGGGGATTCTGCCTTCTATATCTGCACCAACACCAATCCCAAAGCCACGCTCTCTGCTACTGTGCGGAAACAACAGTAATCCACAGAGTTTCATGATCTCCAGGTAGCCAGGGGCTATTGTCAGTCACAGCCAACCCTATCCAGGGCGCTAAGGATCTTAACAAGATAAAGAAATTTTATTTGGGTACCCTGAGAACTATGGGCTGGCTCAAACTGTTTCTGAGGTCACTGAAGTAAATTTGCTCAAGAAGTGAGATTAGCTACAAAATAAATAAATAAAAAAAAAGCATTTGAACTTCAGATGTAAAAAGTTATGAGAGGCTGGCACAGAAATCCTGTGTCTTTGCTACATAGATCCATATCAATACTCGCCTCAGGAATCAAAACACTGCTCGCTGGCCACATCTGGCTTGGGAATGTTTCTACTGGCTGGCACAGAAGTTAGAACATGCATTTGGAAACTTGTGGATGGTGTATGTGCTCTCTCTAGAGTTTGCAGAGGTCCTCAAGACTTCTATTACCACCTCACTCATGTACATTACCTGCCTGGCCCCTGAGAGTATTCGAATTTGGACCCCTGATTTAGATCAGTTTCTATCAGAGCAGTTTTCCTCTACTTCTGTTCTCAGGATATTTTACATTTTCAAATGTTCGTGTCTTCTCAAAACTTCCTCACAACCTCAGCCACAATGCATTTGTAGCATAGTTCAAGTAGTGACAAAAACATTTAACCGAAGTGTGAGAATGAAGACGCCAAAATATCCTTTTAGAATATGAGAAGAGGTGTGATTTTGAATAAAATTACCGGGAACTTACTTTGTTGAATGATAATTTACAATGACTGATACATCTCTTCATATATAGGATCCTCTGGTTATTGAAGGCAATTTGATATTATTAGTCATTTGACCATACTGATACTGCTATTTGGCATCTTCAAAAGATAACATTACTTTTTTCTAACTTTCTTAGATAATTTAACGATAAAAATCTGAAAAGAATTTTCCTTTATTATAAGACTTTAGACTTATACTATAATTTAGTATATAGAAACTATATACTTAGTTTAGACTTAGAAACTATAATTTCTAACCAATTCCATAGGATTTTATAGTCATACTTTGTATCCTAATTTAAATATACTGTTAAAATTAACTTAAGATGAAATTTGGGTTAATTATCATAACTAATCCGTATGGTGTTGCAAACATTTTTTACTACTAATTTTAAAAAATCCCGATATTTTTAAATACCGTAGGGGAACCAGGGTGCCTCAGTTGGTTGAACTTCCTACTCATGATTTCAGCTCAGGTTATGATTCCAGGGTCATGAGATGAAGCCCCGCATTGGTTCCACACTAAGCATGGAGCCTGCTTAAGATTCTCTGTCTCTGTCTCTCTCTCGGCCCCCCTCTTTGCCCTCCCCCACTTACTTGTTTCTTCTCTAAAATAAAATTAAAACACTAAATAAATACAAATAAATAAATACCTTAAAGATCTTTGATTATAACACTACCAATGCTCATGCTTTGTCTACAAGCTTAAATTTCAAATACAAACCTATATAAAGTTATTTTGGAAAATAAATACTTATTGTTCTATGGCATATTGGGAAAAAAATCCCATAATTAAATAAAAAATTGCTTAGATTCAACACAAAATTAAGAAAAGTTTCTTTTCCAATCATAAAACTCAGATTAAATCAAAATGACATTGATAATGATAAGGTCAGTTATGTATTTCTGTACCAATGATGTTGAAAGAAAGAGTTTCCTCATTTTAGAATTTTACAAAATAAAGCAGTAAAAATTTAAACTCTCAGGTGGTTAAGGAAGGACTAGGATCAGGCAATTTTTTTAAATTAAGTTTATTTACTTATTTTGAGAGAGAGAGTGAGTGAGCACAAGTCGGGGAGGGACAGAGAGAGAGGAAGAGAGAATCCCAAGCAGGCTCGGAGAGTCAGTGCAGAGCCAGATGTGGGACGAACTCACAAACCGTGAGATCATGAGCTGAGCTGGGATCAAGAGTCAGATACTCAACCGACTATGCCACCCAGGTGCCCCATCGGGCAATGTTTTTAAAGAGAAACAGTAACTCTGCCCATGACTTCCTCACTGTCTTGCCTAAGACTGTTACTTCAATGACCTGATAACTGTTGACTCCAAACACTAGTCTCCAATTTTTCTTTTATGTCCAAAACATACATAGTTCTCTTACTCCACTGGCCAATGGGAAAGACTGACCCTGCCTAAAATATCTGATTAAAGAAACTAACTTTTGAGATCATTGTTGAGCAGTACCAACTTTCTGTATTATACAGAAACCATGTCACTTAAATACATTCACTTAAAAAATATTCTCTAGTAATTTTCCCTCCAAATATCTCACTTAAGGACAGTTTCCAGCTATAGACCCAATGGATTTGAAGTGGTCAATGCTCAAGAAATAAGAAAAATTCACCTCTGGTTTCATGCATAAAATACATGAGGGTATGAGTCTTACCCAGACACACACGGCCGGTTCCATCCAACGTAAGGCCTTCAGGGCACTCACAATGAAAAGACCCTTTGCTATTGACACAGCGTCCATTTGGACAAACGCCAGGAAATACCTCACACTCGTTAACGTCTGTAGGGAGATGAAGTGAGCAGAGGGATGAAAGACGTTAGAAATAGAAAAAGCAGGTGTAGTCTTCCCATATAGCAGATTCAATCTGCAGTACAATGTGGATTATTACTTGACTTGAACAGAAATATTCCACAATGCAACACCAGGTTTCCTAGGTACCAGCTGTGAAAATTACCATGGCCTTGCCCATCCATAAAACAGCCCAGGCATGCTCCCTTCCCAGCTGTTTTGTGCCTTAACACCTAATGGTGTCCTCATGAAAATTTATCCACCAGCATAAAAAAGGAGAAATGGGGAACTCTAAGCTGTTTTCCAAGTGTATTATTATAAAGCATTCGTTGATTACATTGTTTTACTGTACTTTCAAGGTTTTTAAAAAGGATAAATCTCTCCAAAGTGAATGTCAATGCGACATACTGCTCTAA
The DNA here is from genome assembly GCA_028646485.1 of Cryptoprocta ferox. NCBI lineage: Eukaryota > Metazoa > Chordata > Mammalia > Carnivora > Eupleridae > Cryptoprocta > Cryptoprocta ferox. Next base: position 18,935,245 of record CM053572.1, read on the forward strand.
ACACAGTATCATCCAATTATATGCTCACCTTCACAAGAAACACCTTTAATCCTGGCAAAGCCTCTTGGGCAAGCTGTATCTGTGAGAACAACACAACTTGATGAGAAAAGGAAACATAACTGTTTTAAGTTCAAGAAACAGTATAATGGAATCAAAGTTGAGCTGAAAAAAAACCACAAGCTGGGGTTTCAGAGGCCAAAATACCCTCTGATCCAGATACCCTCTGATCCATTTGGTAGAGCACATGACATACTTTAGTAACTCCTATCAGGGCTGACCCACACCGAGACTCTGATAGTTGTCCTACAATTCAGTTCTGCTTTTACATGGTCCGCGAAATTACAATTAAACAAGTAAAAAGATGTCAAGCAAAGAGACATCATGTTCTACGTGGACACATGCAGACACGGATCCCGAAAGATACTGACAGTCACTTAGCAGCTAGATTCCAGATAGTTCTCTTCCTTGTCAAAGGTGCTCACAAGGTCTGCTTACATAAAGGGATAAACCAAATACATATTTCAACACGGGAATGATTTTCACCAGAAAAGACATTTTAGGGAGGGTCGTGATCCTATGGTCTTCCTCACAACAGAAATACACAGTGACCCCGGTGCCTGCCTAGGTGAAGGAGAAGCTTTCTGTGAGAAGCCCAGCAGGAGCCCTTGGAGAGTGCCCTACCTAGTTCACACCGTTCACAGGGGCTGCCCCAGGCAGCTCCGAGCGTGGCGCAGCATTCGGATTTCAGAGTGGCCCCGTTAATGTTCACCTCACAGCGGTTATCCTGGATGTTGAGCCAACACGTCCCTTTCAGGCTGTCTGAAAAGGAACAGGAAGGGATGGGGAGCTCTCATCTCTGAAGCCAATGCAATTCAGTTAGATACAACATAGGCAAGTCTTATAGTATTTAACAAGCGCATTATTTAAAAAATGTTTCCTGCATATCTTTTGAACATATTTATGTGTACGTGTATTTTAAATATACTATATTACATGTAAGCCAAGTATTATATACCATGTACATCTCTCACGATATAATTTTCACAATTAAATCCAGTGATACTCTATGAGTGGTCACCCTTGTCCAAGAGTTTATGCTGCTACTTACAAACACTGTGCATTACCATGCTAAGATCATTACTTGTGTGAAAAACACTCATGAGATTTATGTCTTGTGATAAATGCTTTGATATTTAAGATTTTTACCAAATAAAATGCCTTAAATAATTCCCTTTTCTTATAATCCCCCACCAAACATACCACACACAATTTACATCCTATATCAGAGATACGAGTATTTGTCTAACTGAAGATAATTGTTTGGTGAATAATTTATTAAAAAAATCTACAAGATAAAAAAGAAAAGAAATATCACCTAGGACACTACCATTAGGACATACCAGGGCTGATATCTGATGGATTTGCTTTTAGGCATCTGCCTACACATACCATATATGTAGCTTTATCTCTAGTTCAAAAAGGAATGCATGCTGGTGGCAAACTATTTGAAGACAGAACAGACAATATAAAAAGGACGTGTATCCAAGTGTCTAGTGGCAACTACCCCTTTTTAGTCTTTCTCCACATCAAATTTAAGTGAGGATCTTCCTTACATAACTGCTGAATAGCTAGCTGGTTTTGGTGACAAGGATTCCGGCAAAGGTGACAGGGCAAATAGGAGTTGGGTTAAAATACATCATACATGAAGCTGTCCTCACAGCACCGCGTTCAGGGTGCTCCCAGTTCAGGGTGCGTGACATTGCCAAGGCTCTTGTTCAAATGTGGATTCGCAAGTCTGCAGGTGTGTGGCCCAGGAGCCTGAGGAGTTGACAAAACTCCTCAGGTGAGCACTACGTGGGTGGTGTGCGCAACAGTTCGACAAAAACTTAACAGCCTACTGTGGCACACAGCCTTCGAGAACAATAAAGAAAAAAGTGTATTCCTGTAGTATTTACCTTAAAATTCACTTAATAATATGGGTAAAGCTTTACTGCTAGATTCGCCAATAAAAATAAAGCATAATGGGAAACACAGAAAGAGAATTACAGTAAAATTGGCAGGTCTGGGACAGAAGACACTGTGGTTTTGGAGTCCCTACTGAATGCAAGCAAGGTAGGAGTAAGTCAGCTGTCACCCAAGACCTTGGGCTGGAAGTGAAAACAAAACAAATAACTGCATCCTTGATGACACAAAGAGGGGTGGAGAAAAGCTGCGGAGAAGATATGGACACTCCCTTTGCTTTTCTCCGTTGTAAGATTCAGTTTGGGTGGAAAACTGTGTGCAAATGAAAAAGACTCATCAGACTGTATCAGGCGTCAAGTGAAAGGCTTTTTATAGGGCTTTTCCCGTCTTCATTGATTTGCTTGTTAAAATAGCCTCCAAGGTAGGTACAATTTGCAGAGGAGAAAACTGAGGCCTGCAGAGGTCAGCCAGTTTACCATAAGGTCACCTGGGTAGTAGAGTGTCAGTATCACAATTCAAAGCCACACTGAGTCTGATTTCAGAGTCTTCACTTTGTAACACCAGGTTTTCTTCTGGCTGGCATGGTATCAGCACTTAAAAGTCACAAAATCCACTGATACACATATCCATACATACAGATTCATCTCTCTTGCTCTGATTATTTTTGTGTGTGTACATAGACATACACACATACACACATCAGATGTAGTTATGTAATTGTGTGGTTAGGGGTCGGATGAGAACTCTGAAAAAAATAAAGCAGGATAAGCAATCTTAAGGGTGTACGTTGGAAAAAGGCTGCTATGTTAAAAAAGGTAGTCAGGGAAGACCTGCCTCACAAAGTGAACTCTGAGGAAGACTGTAGGATAGCAAATATTGATTAGACAACGATAAGATACAGGCTACAGTAATAATCAATAAGAGAAATAAAGTGGGCTTGGATGGGCCAGTTGTTGGTGGAAATGCTGAGAAGCGGTTGGAATATGGGTAAATGTCAAATTTAATCAACAGGAAATGGTGATGGATTCAATGGGTGTTTCAAAGAAAGGCATCAAAGATGACTCCAAGGTTTTGGGGGCTGCTTCCAATTGGTAAAATGGAACTGCCATTTGCCGAGACAGAAGTCATTCCAGGAGACACAGGTTCAAGCCAAAAGATAGCAATTACCTTTTGGCCATGTTAGGTTTGAAGCATCTATTGGACATCCAAATGGAGACAGTGTACAGACAGTTGGAAATACAAGTCTGGAATTAGTGGGGAGGTTGAGGAAGGAGAGGAACATGTGAGGGTCAATGTAGAGGCCATCTAAGCGTGAGTGTAGACAGAGAAGCCAAGAGGTCCAAGGACTGACCAGGGGGACACTTTAAGCTGGAGGCCAGGAGGATACAGAAGACATAGGGAACTGAGAAAGAGGGGTCAAAAAAGTGAACCGAGAAGAGAAGGCCAAAAATGGAACACTTCTTGAGAAGGGGTGAGAGAAGACCACTGCTACCAGGTAAAGATAAGAAAGAAGGAAGGACCACTGTACTGACACCAAGGAGGCCACTGCCCTTGTCACTGTCATGTCCATGTAACTGAGAACAGCACGTAGGCACAAGCCAAAGACGAGGGAAATTGGTCTAGATCACACAAAGCCATCCAATGTGGAGGAGTGTCATACAGGGAAGATTAACCAAATGTACTGTTCTTTTACACTGAACCTTTATCAACCAGAATACATGGTCTTTTCAGGCAGTTTACTGAACAGTTTACGATTAACTTACACTGAGGGAGTCTGTAGAATATATTCTAAATCTCTAAACATTCTAAGTATCCTACCCATTCCTATATGCTGTAACTTAATTTTAAATTAGTCCTTGCATCGGGGAATTTTTATTCAGTTCTAAATAGAGACGCTTGGCTCCTATCAAAGAGCAGTTTGCAGGCTGAGCACTGAGAAGAGCCACTGTCAGTCCTATTAAAATTTTTCCTATTTTTTTGTGTATGTTTTACAACCTATTTCTGTTTTAAAGCTAGAATACTGTTTTCAATGAAAAAACAAACAGATAATATAATGTCTAAAATTTTAAAAAGTTAAGTAAAAAAAAGCTCTAGGCTGGGATATTCAAGTTCGATCATAACCAATAAAAACTCATAACACACCAGCTGAGAAAAATATGGTGGTGTTCAGTTGTCCAACATACTGACTCGGGAGTAAAAAGTGTTTGTTCCCTTTTCATTAATAAATAGAAAGATAAAAGGCCAAAATAAGAGAAGTCTTTACGATGAAGCAATAACTAAGATACTTTTGATGCCCAAGTGGCATACAGGCTTAGTTTTCTGAGACATTAGTTAATTCACATTAATTGACAATTAATTGGCACTAATTAATGCAGAGTTCAATTCCTTCACACAATAAAATGACTCTATTTCAGTTGGCAACTGTGGCTTAGCAAAAATATTTCTGCCTTTCTGGGATCCGACTCCACCCCTCCCCAAAAGGAATTCTGTAAGAAAAAAAGTAGTGCCCCAGGCAGATGGCAGTCCATTTCCTAATATGGAAAGCCCGAGCAAGGCTCAAATTTCAAAAGCTTGTACCTCACTGAGAGCTGAAGAGCTGGAATTTCCAAAGGGAAGGTTTTCATTGATAATTTTGGATTTGGTCATTTCTCTTCATGTAACAAACAGGTACTCTAACATCCAGCTCAGTAGTATGAGCATCAGACATAATGAAATGAAAATACTATTGTCTTTCGCAAACACTCAAATGAAAACTCACACTGGCTAGGTAACAAAAACTGACAAATTATCTGGCACTTTGTAAAACTGAAATCCCATCCTATCTGGAAACATATATATTTAGTTTACTTTAAAAGCGGATACTAGCTAATTCTGTGGACTGTTCTATGCGTGGCCGACGGAGCCACAGACACGAGGGACAGGACCAGGTGACGGAGACAGTTTTTCCCATTACATGAGCTGAAATGCTTCTTGCAGTAGCAGATCAGACTATCTTGTTTTATGTATATCCTACCATCATTATCACAAACTGACCTTAAAGGTTTTGGGACATATAAAAATATACCGGTTTGGAAATTTTGGAATCTTTCTCCTTAACAGATTTCCAAAAGCAAGAAACGTTATCTTTTCTTCCTTGGGCCTTTACGTGTCTGGTTGATGGGGGAAATGAAAAAAATAATAAATTCCCTCTATTTGTTTAAAGTCCTCAAATTCTTGTCCTGTTAACTGAGTCCAACTTCTATCACATTTTTGTTCTGGAGCGTGTTATAAAAAGTATGCAGCAGGGATTTGATTGTCTTGGTTTCTAAGGCATTCTGGGGTAGCAAACATAAATCTGTGTGTGGTATGCAAATGCTCACGACCTACAGCATAATGTATCTACTCATGTGACAGGAGCACTTCTTAGAAGCTAACAAAATTCAGGAGCCCGCCCGTTTAGGCTATCATGTTTTACTCCTATCCTGATAATGAGAGCAAACCACTCAAGTAACTCCTAATTACCAGCTTCCTGTAATCATGTTCCGTTTTCAGCCTCTATAAGGCCTGCGGTCTCTACTTATGTTGGCAGTGAGGCTGAAACACCAGCCCTGTGTATGAATCTTACCAATACAGATCAATCCTGTTGAGCTGAGTTTGCTGCCAGGAGAACATTCACAGTTGAAAGATCCAAGGTTGTTCCTGCAGGCCCCATTGACACATGGGTTGCTTTCACATTCATTTATATCTACAATCCAGGAGGAAAAGATTCTGTTAGAACTGCCATGTGTTTCTGGAAAATATTATTCGAACAAGCCATGCTATGCCAGAATGTCTGGTAAACTTGGCTCTTGCAATTTTAATATGGATCTAGGAGGCATAAAGTGAATGGGGAACGGAGACACGAATTTTACAGCGTGGATACACACAGACATGACTAGGGGCTCAGTAGGACTACAGGAATCAGCCCAATCTTGTGAAAGGGTTTAGTACATTACTTGTCACTAGTTCACTACAGCTTTACACAAATTGGGATTGATTTCCTCCACAACAAGATAGACTTGTCCTGTGGGAAATCTCAATTCTGAATGGATGGAAAGCAACCATATTCCTGAGTACAATGTGCTGGGTACAAACAAAGGTTGACTGTTTCTGTCATTTGTGGCTCTGGGAGGTTTTAGAAGAATTAAAAAAGCTCTTGTTAGAGACAATGTATCACAATGCTGGCTTTCATTCCAAACTCCTGGATACAAATCAGCAAGTTAAGGGATGAAACTTTAATACTGAGTAAAGCATTCTCTTCCAAGACTTTATCTACCTGCCTCTCTCTTTCGGCCTGTGTATATTTCCGCGTTTGGTTAGGAGACTTCTTTTTTTAAAACACAAAAGACTTTGGTAAAATAAAAAAGTGAAGAAAACTTTTAATTGCTTAAAAGAGACCTTTGCTGTCATTAACCTTCTTTGAATCCTTAATCAAAATCAGCATAATCTACATAATCTCTATTGACAGTCATAAATAAACAGGGCACACCCATGTTCTCAAGCAGTAACTAAAGCAACTGTCAAGCCAATAAAATTAGTTCAGCAGAAGTTAATTACAAATAAAAACAACTTTCAAAGTACTAGAAACAGTACCCAAAAACTGACTCCCAGTATAAATTCAAATTCAACTACTCAATTTAAAGAAAGGATACATAGATTTTTGTACTTGGTAAATTCTGTGAAAACAGGTCAGCATATCCCAAGACATTTTTTGTTGCTGCTGATCACTAGCATTTCTGAACTCAGCAGGGTACTTCTTTTTTTTTTCTTTTTTTCTAAACACCTCTTTGAATTAATTATAAAATACTATGTTGAGGAAAACATAAAAATAATGGAAGGACTGCAATATTTACTCTTGAGCACCCAAGTCAAATATATATTAAACTGTTGATTTGCAAGTCTATGGATTTGAAATGCAAATTTAAAAATCAATGTGGCAAACAGGTATATACCTTCCTTGCTACTTCAAAATTACCAAGGAAGTACACAGGTACTAATTTTCTAATTCTTGGGGGAGAAATTGAGAAAATATGAATGCATCTCTTTTTTAATCAGGTTGTTTGCATCAAGAAATCCTCTTAAAAGAAAAATACAAGAGCGGGTCTTGTAAATACAGCATGGATTTAAAATGAAAACATCTATTCCAGAGTACTGCAATTCTTTTAGTAAAAACAACGTAAAGAGGGAACCAGAGAGCCAAAAAAAGAAGTAGATAACTAATCTGAGGACAAACTATATATAATTCACCTATGAATTTCATTTGTAAGAAGCTCCTAAAAAAAAGCAAAATGTCAATTACCATATATTTTGAAATCCCTATTCTATAAATTAAGCAATTATGAACTCCAAAACTAAACACACACAATGACAGCTACAAATATCAATGGTTTAAGTTTTCTTTAAATACAACGTTTTTATGTTACAAATGTCATGGAACCAGGAATTGAAACAGTTCACTGTACATTCCTGGAAATAAACTTCAAAGCACATCTGGTTTACATTTAACTAGTTATGTCACTGGAAACACAATCTAAACCACAGTGCTTGCTGTAAAAATGTTAACTTTCACAGACTCATGGAGCTCACACAAAAAAAGTAAAATAAATTTTTTGTAACTTCAGTCTGAAATATCAGAGGAACTTTATTATTACTGCTATTTATTATATATTTAAAATTGCCTGTTGAAAACATGAACGACAAGCAAAATTAGTGACTGTAGTAAATATATACAGAGAAAGCTGGAGGGAGTCTCCAGTGAATCTGCTAATAATTCCCTGCCTAGTCTTTGAAAATTAGTTTAGAAAGGACAGAATAAAGAGAAGGGTTTCAGGCAGACACATTTACTGTGTGAATGCATTGGCAGAAATGAGAAGACCCAAGGGAAAAAGACAATCATGGCCTTCAAATCTTTTTTTTTAACATTTAATAAAATGCAAATGACTTAACAGTGGGAAGACACTGAGAAATAAGCTATTTGTTTCCATTTCTCACAATAAATCACTCTTATTTCCACAAACGTCATTAGGCTAGAGCCAAAATATTTCTCTATCATTTTTCTTCTGTATACATAACATGAGCTTCTTTCTTAGGAATAACAGGTCCGAAATATATTTCGTATTAAATAAAAAGCTTAGATTTATCATGAACAATTATCCTTTGGACAAAAGTAAAGAGCACTCATTCTAATCAACACTGTTGCCTGATTTGGTCCTAATGTCTCTCATATTTATGTAATCATCCAACCACTCGCTGAAACACCATTCGCTCCTGCTCTTTAATCGTTCCTGTAGGCAGGTGAGTCCCTGCCTTTTATTTATGTTTTGGTATTTGGGCTCCTTTGGACCAACGTATTTAAAGACACCATCCATCTCGTTCCCCATTATGTGCCTCTCCCAAGACAGCAACAAAGGGTATTGTGACTGTGGGCAGGGAAACCTGTTCATCAGCTTCCTAGTTGAATCAAGAAGGTATCCTAAGCTGATCCTGCTTTCAGACTTTCCTGACATTTCAGAGAAGCTTAGCCTCAAAAACACAAAAGATAAAACTGATAAAGGGCAATGGGAAGGAAATGCAGAAAGTTGGGAATAAAGAAAAAAAAAACTAAAACTCTTGAAATCCCTTCTTACTTTCTCCAAAAAAACCTATGGAGGAAATATGGCTAGAATATGTTTTTTACAAAATGTTTCTCAGAGCAATTCTGAAGGATACTAGGTGTTACAGGTGGGTGGGAATGGGTGCTAGGAAACACTCGAGCTGAATATATTGGTGAAGCCTGAGCTACTTTAAAAAGACAGCTTTTCAGGGGCACCCGGGTGGCTCAGTTGGTAAAACATCCGACTTTGGCTCAGGTCATGATCTCACAGTTCGTGGGTTCGAATCCCGCATCGTGCTCTGTGCTGACTGCTAGCTCAGAGTCTGGAGCCTGCTTCAGATTCTGTGTCTCTCTCTCTGCCCCTCCCCTGCTCACACTGTCTCTCTAGAAAATAAATAAACATTAAAAAAAAGAACAGCTTTTCTATTATTTCTGCTCAACTATGGAGAAGATGAATCTTCAAGTATTAGGACTGAAAAGAGTGCTGCCCTTTGAGGAGCTCCTGCAAGAGGCAGGCAGTAGGGAGACATGTATCAGGACTAAGTTCACAGAAACTGCCTTTTATACTGAAGTTTTCTTTTCTTATTTTTTTTCAGGCTAATTGCTATTTCTCAATGGTTCCTCCCATTCCTTCCAAACTTGGAATTGCACTTTGTAATTGCATTTCATTGACTTCAGCTGAGTCATTTGTGTTTTGGCATCTTGTTCAAGCCCTAACTTGTTTCTTTTCACAAGAATGCTTTGAAATGAAACAATAAGATGAAGAGACAATGTTAACATCTTTTTGCATCGTATTACTATTGCTGTTTTCTTGGCTATGGAGTCACTAAGGAAGAAATACTTCAACAGATAAGGAAAGGTCTATTCGAAATAATTAAAGATAGAATTTTTTTTTAAGTGACTTTGGCAGCAGTTTCTGGATTTGAGAACTTCATAGGACACTTCCATATGCACTGCCCCCCCACATGCCATGAGACTTAAAAAGAACAATGACTACTAGTTAGACAACAGATTATTCAGAAATACACAGGACTTTGATAAAGAAACAAAATCATAATTGAATATACTACTTGCTTAGCCGGTATCTCACTAAAATTAGGCCCTTTGTCACATAAGTCATTCACATAGCATCCACTGTACAAAAATGTGGTTAAAGAAATTTTTAACCAGTGACTTATGGATCTATAAACCTAATCAGTAACTTTTAAATCATCAAATAGAAAGGACAATTTTCTTAGACTATAAATTTATTTAAGCTAACCATTTATATATAGGCCCCAAATATTTTCTGGGCCAACCTCTGAGATGTATCAATCAAACCATAGATAAAATACCTCAGGGCTGACTTTGCCATTACAGTTCAAGTTTCCCAAGGCCAATGTAGGACAGTAGTTTTTAGAAGGGGAAAAGTAAACAAAAAGCTGACATTTTATTTCAGCAAGTAAAACAAACTGGCTCCTTTCACTACCCCCTTACCAATCCAAATTTCAAAATGTCTGTTGATATTTTATCTGAATGGAACAAAACTGACGGATCTGTATATTGGGTTAGGTACATACTATTTCTTCTTTTTTCTTCTTTTTTTAAAAGGTATATTTATTTACTTAAGTAATCTCTACACTGACCTTAGGGCTCAAACTCATGACCCTGAGATCAAGAGTCACATGCTCTACTAACTAAGCCAGCCAGACACCCCAGTACAGATCATTTCTAAACACTGGCAGATGAGCTGTAGGAGATCACTGAATTTTAAAAATATCCAAACAACACTCTGTTTACTATCTTGTTTCATCAGTGTACTTGACAAACATCCATGCATATCTAGGTACCTGCTGTTTACAACTAGGCAAGGAAGATCTCTTTTACCTTCACACGTCTCTGTGTCCGTCCTGAACACATACCCAGGTGGGCACGTGCAACTGTAACTTCCAGGCGTGTTTCTGCACAGGCCATTGTCACAGAGCAGCCTGTTTACTAAGCACTCATCGATGTCTGAAAGCAACCAATGGAAGACAGGAGATACACATGTTGACATGAACAGCCCGAAGACCAACAAAGTTTTATTCTTATTTGTATTTTTTCCCTCATCCCCTCCTTGATTTCACCTCTCCTTTTAAAAAATTAATATATTTTTCATTGACATAGAGTTGACATGCAATATCATATTAGTTTCAGGTCTACAACATAGTGATTCAATATTTATATATATCATACAACGCTTGCCATGGTAAGTGTAATTACAGAGTTTTTACAATGTTATTGACAATATTCCCTATGCTGTACTTTTTATCCCTGCGACTTATTTATAACTGGAAGTGGGCACTTCATTTAATCCCCTTTCCCTATCTGACCGCCCCTCCCAAGAAAAGACTTAGTCTCTTTGTGCCCACAGCACATTCCTTGATCCTAAGCAAAATATATTCGGTTTTACCGGTATGGAACATTGTTATACTGGTGCCTCTTTTGAAAATGTTTTGAAGTCCCTGGAATGAATACACACACACACACACAATATATTTGAAAGCACCAATGAAATATATCAACAGATTAAACTCACTTACCTATGAACTTGTTTATATATAATAAAAATAACAGACGATTTTAAAAAACTTTTTTAAATTAAAATTCTAATAAAATGCATTAAATGGCAGTTAAACAATAGGTGTTTACTACTCTTTTTCCATTCTGTTTCTACTTCAGAAACAATGTATTATTAATAGGGAATTAATGGTCTATTTTGTATATTCTGTTAGTGGTTTAGAACAGCCTAGAAAATATATCTAATGCTCAAGTTTAAGAATAACACACTGAGTTTTATCTTAATGTCCGTGTTCATTTTTGCAAATGTAGTTAATAAAAAAAACGTGCAGTTTGGGGAGAATAGTTCCTTTAACTTACAGTTGTATTTTCAGTCTTACAAATAACAATTGTACCTTACCAAAAAATATACACAGTATATTGTAAAAATTTGGAAAACAAACTGGAAAAATATTTGCTGTAACTCCATCAACACTAATAAATATTATTTTTTGTGTCTTATCTGAACGTTTTTCCTTTCTATGTTATGTTTTTGCTCCAATTCCGAATCTTGATGTTTAAAAATTAACATTGTATTTTAAGCATTACTATATACTTTCCCATGATTGCATGTTGCATTGTCGCTGCATCACAAATTATTTACCTACTATTCCATGCTTTGGGTTAAAATGTGTTCCTCCAAAAAAGTTAGGTTGAAGCCAGTATGTGACCTTTGGAAAAAGGAATGTTATAGAAGTAATTAAGTTAAAATGAGATCATTAGGGTAGGATGTAATCCAATATGACTGCTGTCCATAAAAACGGGAAAATGATGTGAAACACAGCAGGAAGATGATGTGAAAAGACATGGGAATGATGTACTTGTGACCAGAGTGATGCATCTGCAAGCCAAGGAACGTCAGAATTGCAGGCAAACACCAGAAGCTGGAAGAGGAAAGGAAGGATCCTTCCCTGGAGCCATCAGAGAGCACAGCCCTCTGGACACCTCGATTTTGGATTTCTGGCTTCCCAAATTGTCAGACAATAAATTTCTCTTACTTTAAGCAACTCAAAATTTAAGTAGTATTTTTACAGCAAATGTAGCAAACTAAAACTAAAATTTAGCTTCATTTTAATTTTAAAATGTGGTTTTAATTTTTATCAAAATTATGCATATTCCTACTTTAAAGAGTCAAGTAGGACCATGAACCGTGTTCAGGGTATAAAAGCTCACTGAATCTCCTTGTTTTCATTTGCGTGCCCATGTGCTCAACTGTACTCAGCAGTTATGCTGGAAGCAATTTTGCTTCTGGTGAATATCAGGTAGCTGGTTTACATGTTTTTATAAATGTTCAATAATCTTTGGCTGGTGCCCTTCCTCGTGAGTATCAAATCCATTATTAGTATATGATATTTAATACAGCCTTCTACATCTACCTGGAAATACGTCTTCAACTCAAGATCAAATGAGTATATTCAATAATAAAAGTCAGTGCCATAAAGGGCAGAAAAATATTTTTTTCCTAATCATAATCATCAAGACTTGGATTTAAGAGTTATCAGTGACTAGGTGTAACAATTATTACATAATGATAAATTCAGAGCATTCACTTTATAAAAGTGTACTCAGTGCTCTATGAGAAAATGTAAACTCTTCACAAATTCTTTAATATATGAACTAGTTACTTGAATTTTTATGAACCTTCTCTTATAAATTACAAAAACAAACACCTACATTTGGATATGTTGTAGCAAGTAGTTATTTTCTTGTAAGTCAAAGTTTTCTAAACCTCTAACACTTCATTTTCTTAACTTCCTGCCTTGTTAACTTTCAAGTCCATTTCTTAGCGAAAAAATTGCACGATTTAGACATATGCAGAAATACAACAGGCCAATAACTGAGGTATGTATCTATTCATTTTGGAAAAGAATGATTTAAATACTACGTTCTGCCACTAAAAAGTTTGTTACTGTGTAACAGAATTGGGTGGATGCCAGTATTTTTATTTCTTTCTGTAAGAAGGAAACAAGAGAAATTCTAAGATCTACACTTTTATTCACTTATTTGTATTTCAGTTTCTCTCATAATCCATGAGATGAAACTATACAAAAGGCTCTTGTATAAATACAGCAACTTACCAATACAGTTCCTTCCAGAGGCATCTGGTTCGTAGCCACTGTTGCAATTACAACGGTAACTACCACGTAAATTTTCACAAATTCCATTGGCACATATATCGGGATCCAAAGCACATTCATTGATATCTGCATTAAATGTTGAAAGTTTAATGCTCACAGATATTGTACTGTTTGCTGATATATGTAGGCCTAATAAAGATCACTCGACATATGAAGTGTTCAACTCTGCAAACCCACAATTTGCCTGGCTTTCAGAAAGGGAAAGGAAATGAAAATAAGGAATAAGAGAATGAAATTAAGGGATATAGGACAATTCCCTGGTAAGTTAAAAGAAAAATGAAGGGAACTGGCAGAAATTCAAAGGAGTAAACCACGTAATGTGCCTGCATTTATGATAAAATTAATAAAGAAATTTACAGGCTGTTGGCTCAAAATCCAGGAAAACTTAACTAGATAGGTATTATAACCATTTAATTAAAGGATAACCATTTATTAGGGTGACTTATATAATTTTATGGCCCCCAAAGGCATGGAGTATTTCTATTTTATTATCATTTTCTTATAATCAACTAAATAATATGATAATAAATGTTTCTCATTGGTGGTAAGTTGAAATTAATGGAGAGGACAGTTCAAACATGGATGCTTGACAACCCAATGTTTTATAATAAGCCATCAACAGTGACTACTCTGCCAGCTCATGGGTAAAACTTAAGGAGGGATGTGCTAGTCTGAGCAACCCAGTGGTTCCAGCACATGGCTGGCTCTGTTGGAGAGACAATATTGAGAAGGGATTAAAAAAAAATGGTCATAATATCAAATTTTGGTCATGATGCTCAAATTTTAATCTTAACAACAGCGTTCCAGAATCTGGAAGACCTTAACATACCCCAGAAATGTTAGCTTTTTCATTTTATTTTTAGGATAAACAACGTTATAAAACTTGGTTTCTGATGTTCATGGCAAAGATGCAATATTACTGTCAACTGATCTATGATGTGTTTAAAATCTTCTCAACTACAAAAGGAGAAGAAATATACATATACAGTGAAGATTAACAATACCCTACAGTTTTCTTAAGAAAAAAACACAAAACAAATTATCTGTGTATACTATACGTGTATAAAAGAATTTTAAAGTTATAAACATATTTATTTAATATTCAAGGTTCCGTGGTGGCATTTTGTTAATTGCATTGCTATGTTTAAAATAATAAAATGTAAATGAATTTTACTTACTTAAATTTAGAAACATTTCAGTATTCTTAGGCATAAATAATCTTAACAATTTATTTTTAGGGTAGTAAATCCCAAACTTGATTCATATCAACTATCTCGTAAAGATTGTTTTAAGTCATATCAGTACCACTATTTAATATTCTCTCTTTAAAGTGACTCCTTCTAAACTTAAATACCAACTCTAGCCTCTTTTTAAGCAATGGTACCCACAAAATTATGGGTCTATTTTGCTAGAGACATTGCCAACAGTGTATATTTAACAGATAAATATTTATCTACGACGAATGTGCATCGACATACAGTTAATATATCTAGCTTATAACCACTATTCTAGGAGATAATTTATCTTATTATTTTATACTATGTTTTTTAAATATTAAAAACATTCATATTCATGTTATAATCATAAAGCTACCAATTACATAATTACTGTTAAGACTGAATATTGAATGGGTTACCTCTTCCATCCACAGTGATACCTACTCCACTACTACAAAGACCATGGAATTCAGCTGGAAGAAAAAAAAATACAGAAATTAAAAACTCGAAACACCATCTCTCTGTATACAAGTCACTTACATCACTCTAAAACTACCATGAAGAAAAAATACTGAAATTTTTAAAATGAAAAAATAATTACTCTTTTCCAGCACATAATTATTGTAACAATTCCAAAATCACAGATGAGCATAAAAAAATAAAAATCACTTGTGATTATCACCCCAAATATAGTTAATATATTGATAAATGTTACAGATTATTTTCTACATTTGGAAACTTAAAAAAAATCCAAAATGGACTGGAGAGAATGCTTTTTAACTTATTTTCTCTCAAAAACAAAATAATGATAGACAATACTTACCTACCAGCATTTACCAAGTGCCTGGTATTCTAGCATCCTCTATCTAAAATTTAATCTTCCCAATGTTCTAAGCGAGACGGACTTTTTATTTAAGTGTGGTTAACACACAATGTTACGTTAGTTTCTGGTACACACTGTGAGGGGACAACCTGATAAGTTATTCTGTGCTCTCCACAAGCATAGGGACCATTTGTCACCACACACCACCACCACACAACACCATTATAGTACCACTTCCTGTTTCCTTTCCTGTTCCTTTCATCCCCGTGACTTACTCATTCCAAAGTTGGAAGCCTGTACCTTCCAACCCCCTTCACCCATGTGGCCTAACCCTTTACTCCCTCACAACCATTAGCGTGTGCTCTGTATTTATGGGTCTGATTCTGTTTCTGTTTGTTTATTCATTTGTTCTGATTTTGAGATTCTACATATAAGTGAAATCATATGGTACTGTGTTTCTCTGACTTCTTTCACTTAGCATAACGCCCTCTAGGTCCATCCTACTTGTCGCAAATGGTAAGTGCTCATTCTCTTTCACATTTTTTAAAATGTTTGTTTATTTTGAGAGAGAGAGAGAGAGAGAGGCAGAGAGAGGGACAAAGAGAATCCCAAGCCGGCTCCACCCTGTTAGCACAGAGCCTGATACAGGGCTCAATCTCATGAAATGCAAGATCATGAGCCGAGCCAAAATCAAGAGCTGGATGCTTAACCAAGTGAGCCACATAGGTGCTCCTATGTCCCTCCTAAGGCACTAATCATACTACTGTAGTTTTTATATTTGCCTGTCTACACTCTCAACTGTTCTCAACTTTAAAGAAAAAAAGAGGTTGTGCTTATTTTTGAATCCCTACTGTACTGACACAAATTCAGTATAGATGATGTAAAAATATGAATAAACAAGAGTCGAAGAATAGTCAAATAATTAGGCCCTCTGATGTGACTCTGTCAGTGAAAAAATTATTAAATATTACTATTACTCAGTGGAACTACTGACAGATTACAGCCTAAGGCCGTGCTGTGGCAAGATTAAAAATAAAGAAAATCAGGGTCTTGTGAATGTACTATAATCTTGAAAGTGAAAAGTGGATTTTATGCTGCTCATCTTCACAACAATGTCAATGATCAAAAAAACTGAGGAGTAAGGTATCCATAAAATAAGTACGCTATCACAACCGCAATTGGGTCAACAGGTACATTCTTCAGCTCTCTGTGTGGACTCTCTGCCCGGGGATCATAGGTAAATGCAGGCCAAATTTCCTCCTTCTATGCCTCACATACCAACACAGATTTGGATGCCTTCAACCTAAAATAATGATAGAACACCTGAGCGCTCAGGCATTCTTCTGCCAAATATCTTATGCTACCTTTCTAGATTATCAAACGTGACACGGGCAAATGGGACTACCTGAATTTTTTGCAGGGCAGGGCTGGCAGGGCTCTCCAAAACCGTAGTCTGGGTTGGCACAGCAGCATTCCGACTTGGTCACCGCGCCGGGGAAAGGACGGACACACGCTCCCTTCTTGATCCCACCATAGCACGTACTGCGCATGTGAGTATCTGCAGAAGGAAGCAGAGTGACATGGAGACGGTGAAAGAGGGTAAGAGATTTCAAAACTGAGGACTTTTTTGAACCTAAACGGCTACCGATGGGAAGCTTCTAAAGTGCATTTGCCTCTTTTCTTTTTCTTGGTATCTTTAGCATCTGACAGTGCTCAGAAATGAACAAATGCGTGTTTGTAATGTCAACAATTCTTAATTTTTCTACACAAGCATTCATTATCACACTTGCGCCCATAGGCCTTACATGCAAGCAGGAATAACGCCACCATTTATGAACAGGACTTTGCGCTCTAATCAATGGCTGTGCTACACTCACAATGTCACGTGTTATTTCTATTTAGGAAGTGCTTATGGACAATGAAGTGTCTGGTTGTGAAATTTCTTACTTCAACTTTCTGAGTTTGGAGGCCTTTCTGGCCAACCCCCAGTTTACTACTGTGACTATGTTTTAATCTCAGATTCTCAAAAAACCCAGTTATTAAAAAAATAAAGGCCACTGCTCTGTGTCCTCAGTGTTGCCTTGTTGCTTTACAGACATTATTATCTTACTGAACAATGTGATCAACAACTCCACAGGACAGTGATCATTATCCATGTTTTAAAGACGGGGAAGGCAAGGTTCCAAGGGATTACTTACATAGCTCCGAGTCCTACACTACCCACTGCCCATGCTGGAATTCATACTCAGGCTGTATGACTTCCAAAGCCCTTCCTCTTTCCTCTATGTCATGCTACAAAGCCCTTCCTCTTTCCTCTATGTCATGCTATGTCCCAAAGAAGCATATCCAGCTTACGCCCTCACTCTGAAGCCTCATGAAATATGCTACCATTTTATCAGACAGTAAATGGCAAATTATAAAAAACTCAACTCACCAGAGAGGCCAGAGAAGCTGTATAGTGTTTAAACTGTACACTGACATAGTTATTCCCAACTTGTTGTAAATAATTTTATGTGCTCATTACACAAAGTAACCTACTGAGTCACCTGCTGCTTTCTTATGATCTGGTGATGTTTCTCAGTAAAACAATGAGATTTATGGCTGCAAAAGACAATGAGATGTGTGAATGCTGACATGGAAGAGGACATGAGATTCACTACAACAACCCTACAGACAGGACATGCTGTCCCCTTCTGCTTCTGCTGACACGGGGTTTGACAAGGTCGGCTTGGAGTGACATAACAGAGCAGGGCTCCACTCCAAGACAAGTATGTACAAATACAACATAGTTCATGATCTGCATTAGGATTTCTGTGATAATGACATCTATTATCTCAGAAGGTATCACAAAATGGTCAATTTTATTACTGTTTTCATGTTGAGAATATAATCCTTGCATAATTTCTAGAAGGTTGATAAAAAGTCTATGGTACTCACTGGAAGAGTGAGGCACATTATATACTGGTGTGGGTTACAGATTAACTCAATTGTATAGAATACCCAACACCAGAAGGTCCAGGAATAAGCAAGTAATGTAACATATGTGTAGGTTTTAGGGACATGAACTGTCCTAAGGCCTGGTCCCTATGGGATAGACCTTACTTAAAATACTTAACACATTTCTCATCCATTAAATAAGGATAGAGTTTATATAATAAATGAGACTTGTTTGTTAAGCACTAAGCACAGTGTGTAAGACACACAGGAAACACTCAAAAAATATGGTGACTTCCTTATTTCTCTCTTTTATTTTTAATGAGGACAGTCAACCATTTACTGTTAAAGGTTCCAGACCAGAACCCTAGTTCATTCTACTCTTCACATTTAACTGAGACACTGCTCACAGGTGGACAGGAAAAAAGGCATCAGTACCAGCAGCACCATTAGATGTGCTCATATAAATGTTTTGGTGGGGGATTGGATCTAAATGCTATGGAGCTGTATCTCTTCCATGTTATCAATTTTCTCCATGACTTTTCTGACTTAAAGAGTGGAATTTTTAAAGGAGTTTCTCAGATTCTACACACCAGTGGTGAAGTATGCACGGATGCAAAATGCTCATTTTATTTTATTCTTGCTTTACTGTCAGCTTTTCTTTACTGCTTAAAGTAGCAACTCTAAGACAATGCCCTAGATGTGATGCCACGATTCTAATTTAATAAAACAATAATAACTAATAGCTAATTTGCTGGGCATGTATTAGATGCCAGACACCATTCAAAGCTTGATACAAAAAAATCTAATATTAATTAACTTAATCCTCAAAAAACTAATGAGAAAAGGAGGCAAAGAGGATAATGTATCTTGCCTACTGCCAAAGAGCTAGTGAGGAGTACAACTAGGATAAAGAAAATTAACTGATGTTGAAATACTCTTACCCTAATGTAGGAGGATGTTATAAAGGAAATTTAAGCTGAAATCCCAAGGTGCTATAAATATCAAATATTCTGAGACTACATCCTGAAGGAAGTGGGTACGGGAAATACTTGCCAGGTCTCGAAAACCCTCCCAATTATCAAAGACATAGTTAAAAATTTTTTTTTGGTTGTTTATTTATTTTTGAGAGAGAGACAGAGACAGAGCATGAGTGGGGGAGGGGCAGAGAGAGAGAGAGACCGAATCAGAAGCAGGCTCCACGCTCTGAGCTGTTGGCACGGAGCCTGATGTGGGGCTCGAACCCATGAACTGTGTGATCATGACCTGAGCTGAAGTCAAATGCCCAACCAACTGAGCCATTCAGGCACCCCTATTGAAGACACAGTTTTAAACAGTGGCAAGTAAGAGAGGATTTTTTGAGAAGGAGTTTTTTTTTTTTGGCAAGAGCTGGATTATGAGTTGGGGGACTACCAACCTCACCACTGGTCCAAGGAGAAGAACTTCACAGGGAGCAGGGGGAGAGCTTCAGGCCCTCCTCTGCCTGGGATACCTATGGGCAAAAGTGAGCAGCCGCTCTTCCCACGGGAAAGGACAATAGAGGGAGGTGAGTGGGATCAACCTCCATTCATGGGGTTGACAGGGCCAAGGATGCTATGTCAGATGGATTACAGGGGCCATATTAAGAGGGGGTCCTAAAACAACAATACAGAGAGATGATAAGAACACTCTCAGGCAGCCTATCTGAAATGGACTGCTCAAAGACCAGAGGGTGGGTGAAGAGCACCCCGAGGAGGAAAATGCAGTGTCTGCATCTCAGGAAGGGCAGCTGAATGCCTCTGAAAGAAGCATGAAAGCAAGGGGTGGCTTTAAATATTTGGGAAGCCCAGAAATCTTGAAGCCATCCTAAAACAGTCATCAGTACCTCTGCCTCCTGACCTCTCCTCCTGCACACTGACGCTTGTGGAGTTAGCAAGCTTCTTGTTCATGAAAACCTGAGCTTGTGAGGGACGTTGTAACTTCAAGGCAGGTTCAGAATATTATTATATCTGGGCATTCTGATTTTTATAGTTATACCGTTTTCATTACCTAAAGTATTCACATAAACCTTTGCTATTTATGAATAGTAAAGTTATAGGGTTGCCTGAGTGTTCTTCCTTAGTGGGTAAGTGGCTTCTACTGAGTAAATTTAAAGATACTTTTTAAAGGGATGGGAGAGACCAAAATATAGTTGCCTTTTGTTTATGCCCTGCCTGTGAGTCATGCTTCTTCAAGATACCAATTACAGTAATACTTTAATTTTTTGAAAATAAAAACACATCTCAGTGTCTAAGGAAACAAAAACAAACCAAAGAAAATATATAATTGATAACAATTAATTAATAAGAATTAATAGTAGTGATTCACTCCTAACTTCAATAATAAATGCATCTTAAAAGCGTCACCAGAGGCAGAGGAGATCAAGGAAGAATGTCTAGCAGGTGTTGGGAACAGCAATATATAATTTTATACCCAGAACAAATGGTGTTTTTATTTTTAAAAGTTTAAGTGACCAGAGCTGTGAAAACCTGGAGGCTTTGCAACGTGTGATGCCTTCCAGTATCTGTGCTTAGACACTGAATTCCTCAAAGCTACTTATATAATGGTTGCTTAAAGGAAAAATAATTTCTTCTTCCAAAACTGGTTTGTACTCATCATATATTTCAACAGAATCATTCAGGTAAAGGAAAAGTGCAACTAAGTGTATTAAAGCAACTGAAAGTATTTTAGCTCCCTGAAGCAGGAAGGAGCTACATTCTTCTGGCTGCTGTATTTAAAATATCCCTGAGTGAAGTGCTGAAAATCTTGTAAGCTGAAATAAATCCTAAATTGGAGACAGTAGATGAACTTAAGTGGACAGATTATTTCCATCTGCTGTTGCTTCTTTTCTCCGTCCTCACTTTGGGATCCAAATGTTTTGATTCCCATAGGGAAGAGTAAAGTATTATCATCTATGTCTAAGAAAGATTTCATTTCTGTCATCTACACATCCTTAACCAATGAGTGTGTCCCCCTTTTATGGAGTCACCTGAGAAACAGCAGGTGCATGATGGATAATGCCCCCTCGGGGTCTCATGAAAGCCTGCTGGAGAGAAAACTGCATCAAATACATTTTTACAGCGACCTCACTCTGCTATTGTTATCTTAGGACATATGGTTGGTTTCTGAAATGCCAATGACATTTTTGATTTGCCTCTGTCTTTAAACGTGATGCCTGCTAACTCTGATTTGCATGGAACCCATTTGGCAAAAGTACCCTTTAAAAAAAAGGAAAGTAATTTGTAATGGTTTAGAATAATATATTCTATCTCATATTCTGCCCTTGTTTCTATAGTTAGCTGCACGGTGATGAGAAATAACTATGTAACAACATTTCTACCTTTTGACAGAAGTCCAAGTTCTATAGAAGAAGTTACTTACATTTTAAATTGTGTTTGAGCAACATGGCTTATTTAAATATCACCATAATCCCCATTTCATCTTTTGTGTTATGAATTACAAAATCTAAGTCCATTGTACTTCAAGCTGACTAGCTAACATTATCAAGGATCCTGACTGAAGGATGATTTTTTATTTTTTAAGGATGATTTTCTTTTTTCTTCTGCATTTAAAAAAAATACTTATTTTGAGAGAAAGAGAGAGATGTGGGGGCAGAGAGAGAAGGAAAGAGAGAATCCCAAGCAGGCTCCACACTGTCAGCCAGAGCCCAATGTGGGGCTCAATCTCATGAACCATAGGATCATGACTTAAATTGAAATCAAGAGTCAGACACTTAATCAAGTGAGCCACCCAAGCGCCCCTCTTCTTCAATGGGTTATTTATTTTAATTGCATCTCATCAGAGCCTTCTGCAAGGAGCAAGGTGGACTCCCTGTACGTTTTTTTAAGCCACTTTACTGAGGTATATAATTCACATACCTAAGAATTCACCCATTTAAAGAGTACAATAGTTTTTTGTTTTGCATAATCACAGATACATATAACCATCACTACCAATGATTTTAGAACATTTCACCACCTCAAAAATGCCTTTGGCTACTATCCCGTTCTCCTGGCATCCCCACCCTCTCTGTTCGAAGTAACACAAATCTGCTTTGTCTCTACACATTGGCCTGCTTTGGACATTTCATATGAACGGAATCACACACTATCTGGGCTTTTGTGAGCGGTCCTTTCACTCAGCATAATGTTTTCAAGGTGCATCTATACTTTTGCATTTATCAGTACTTCATACCTTTTTACGGCTAAACACTTTTCCACTGTATGGACATATCTTTGTCCCTTTTTTAAAGACCATTTGGATACTGGGGCCATTAGAGAATGGTTCACTTACCAACACACACACGTCCATCCACGCCCACAGCCAGGCCTGGGGGACAGTCACAGCGGAAGGACCCTTCGTTGTTGATGCAGTGCCCATTCATGCAGATTCCTGGGGTCTGGCATTCGTCGACATCTGTTCAGGGGGGAAACACAACTCAGGCCATTACTTATTACAGAGTCTACCTGTTGCATCCCTCTAGACTAACGACCCTCTGTTTTCCATTTTATAATTTATGGAAGGACACACAGATGTGATAACAAATCTTGGGTATAAATGCAACTCTTTCAAATGTGTTTTCCAGAAATACTGACTCAAAGTTGCCTCACTTTATCCATTAGGAACAAAAGAGCCTTACACGCTCATTTTTCATTATTTATATGCCAATTCTGTTCAATATTAAATGACATTTAATTCAAGTTAATTAAGTAAAACAAATTCTTAAAACTAAGGTAAATGTTTGTAATTACCTTCTTTTTTATTTTTATTATTTATTTATTTATTATTTTTTAAAAAATGTTTTATTTTTGAGAGAGAGAGACAGCATGAGCAGGGTAGGGTCAGAGAGAGAGGGAGACAGAATCCGAAGACAGGCCCCAGGCTCTGAGCTAGCTGTCAGCACAGAGCCTGACACAGGGCTCGAACTCACAAACCGTGAGATCATGACCTGAGCTCAAGTCGGACGCTTAACCAACTGAGCCACCCACCCGCCCCATGTAATTACCTTCTTTTTAAAAAAGTGTATTTATTTTGAGGGGGGTGGGGAGAGGGACAGACAGGGGGAGAGTGAGAATCCCAAGGAAGCTCTGTGTTGAGTGCAGGGCTCAATCTCATGAACCATGAGATCATGATCTGAGCCGAAATCAAGAATCAGATGCTTCCCAGACTAGGCCCCCCAGGTACTCCTGTAATTATATTTACACATAGATAAAATTCAAACTAAAGAGACATGCTTTTTTCATATGAAGTTGATCAATTTATAATAACAAAATATCGAGCACCTCTTAATTTTCAATCTACTCAGGTTTATCCCATGTAACCCAATAATCAATGGCTTCCCTGAAAGACCAAACAGCTTGCAAAACACAGGGTCGCCAAATCATGAACATTTTAAGTTGCAGATGGCGATATATCTCTAATAAGAAAATAAATTAAAAAATTGCAAGAGAGAAAAAAACTGCTGAGATTTAGGTTATATTTATCTGTGTAGATATGTTAAGTTTCCGAGGAAATACTGTAAGTTACATGCTGTAATGTAATGTTACATCCTGGAATAATACTAAACTCAAATCCTGAGTTAAATCCAATTCAGCCAACCTTGAGATGACATCTCAGTCTTGATTTGAAACAGCAGAGCTACAATATTTCTACTGCTATTTTTTATTCAGAAATACAAGAATCAGTCTTGATTTTTCTCCCTCAACACTCCCTGGAATTTTGCTGAAATTACTTGGTATTCAGATAAGTGTGTAATGGAAGGCAGAAAGGATTCAAAGAGTTGATTTCATCTAAAAGGAGAAAACCGAAAAAAAACCCTGCAAAATTTATTCCATCTTACTAAATTCAAATTGTGAATATAAACCTAAACATCTTACTAAATTCAAACTGTGACTATAAATCTAATATAGTCTTATTTATTTCTGAGAAGTACTTCTTTGCTTACTAAAGTTATCACTGGAGCTTAGTTTTGAAAATGGCTTTATAAACAGAACTGATAGAAACATTCAAAATATTTCTTCACTAAGTCAATGTAAGATTTTTAGATAATGACATAGTCATGATCTGTAGATTAGTTTATGGAAAACATGTAATACAAAGTGAGTAATAAATGACAGTGTCTCAGCACACAAAAATGAAAACCTCTCAAAATGTTCTTTCTTCCTCATTTCTGTTTAGGCATGGGCTACAGAGAAATTATTTCTACATTGTCTCTTCCAGACTTGCTAGAACCAATCTGTCAGTCCCTTAATTTTCCCCACACCATTATTATTTTTGTAAAGATATCACTGTTCCTAGACCACAATGTGTGTTTTTCTAGGAACCTTTAGACACCTGCCTCACTGAATTAGCAAGAGACGTGAATAATACGAAATCCGCGTGAAGACACGAAAGTAATTCTTGCGTGATTCAAATAAAAAAGATGGTTTCAATCATGGTTACTTTCCAATCTCAGAGCCATACATACCAGTACAGTAACGCCCATTTGGAGCCAAGACAAATCCTGGTTTGCAGATGCACTTGAAGCTACCATCTTCATTAATGCACATGCCATTCAAACACATGTTGGTAGTCGTACATTCATCATGATCTGCAGGAGACGAGCGGGGTTACTTACGCCACCGGCCTTGTGGGAACTGGCTCCTCTCCTTCCACTAATAACCACCAATCACATTCTACTACATAAATGAGCCATGTACTCACTGATTTTTTTTTTTTCCTAATCTGAATGCCAACCAAGTGAGAGCAAATAGTGTGGAGAATGGGAAGGGTGCCCATAAAAGAAGTAAATGTTGGGGCGCCTGGGTGGCTCAGTCGGTTAAGTGTCCGATTTCAGCTCAAGTCATAATCCTGCAGTTCGGGAGTTTGAGCCCCGCATTGGGCTCTGTGCTGACAGCTCAGAGCCTGGAGCCTGCTTCGGATTCTGTGCCTCCCTCTCTCTCTGCCCCTCCCCTCCTCACGCTCTTTCTCTCTCTCTCAAACATAAATAAAAATTTCAAAAAATTAAAAAACAAGAATTAAGTAAATGTTGTGCTTAGTTGTTATTCAGACCACAGGAGAAGGGTTTTAACTTTGATTAGCAAAAACATTAATATGACTTCAGGGGTACAAGGGAAATGATCTTGACTTCTATCAGTGGGTGAACTATCCTCAGTTGCTGTGTGAACAGAGTACTTCTGTGAGGTACTTAGAACCTACTGCATTGCCAAACATCTCAGGAACCTCAAATTTAGAGATTGGATTATCACATATGCTAAACATTTCTATATTCGGAGGTCAGATAGGAGATCGGAGGTCAGGGGGAGACCTTTTCTTTTCTTCTTTTTTTTTTTTTTTAATGTTTATTCACTTTTGAGAGACATAGAGAGACAGCGTGTGAGCAGGGGAGAGAAAGAGAGGGAGACACAGAATCCGAAGCAGGCCCCAGGCTCTGAGCTGTCAGCACAGAGCCTAACACGGGGCTCGAACGGACGAACTGTGAGATCATGACCTGAGCCGAAGTCGGATGCCCAACAAACTAAGCCACCCAGGCGCCCCAGGGGGAGACCTTTTCTAACCTGTTGGTGTTGTAATGGCAAAATGTAAAATACTGTAGGTACTAATAATTGCCTACAGTAGAAGAAAAACTACTTTTAATCAAGCATATACCGCACAGAAAATTCCCAGAAGCGGTAAATTATTCATGGTTATAACATTTCCAAACAATCTTTACTTTGACTTTGAGGGTCTCATGTTAAATGCATTTATATTTTACCTAAGTCATCTGAAGAATTCTCACACGTGTGTTGTGTGAGCTTTCATGGCAATAGCATATATGGTTCTAAATAAAAATGTTTATCCCTTAAAAAATCTTTTTCAAGGCAGCAGGCAGTTTCCATACCAACACAGTTTTTTCCATCTGTAGTTAATTCAAAGCCGGCATTGCAAATGCACTGGAAACTTCCATCTGTGTTCACACATCGACCGTTTTTACAAAGGACCCCATTCTGGATGCACTCATCAATATCTGGGATAATGAAGAATGGCCAAACATTACTCTTTTACAGTAACCACAGATACAAACAATAAGGTAATAAATGTGATGTTCAATATCCAATCTGTGTCTTACATGTTACACCTAAGACCATGTTGCTTCTGTAGCAAAATTTCCATCTCTCATGACTTTTTTTTTTTTTTACAGCCCTACTTACTGTAGCTGAAGAGGGCAAGAAAGAGGAAAATGGATTGGTGTGTGCAGGGAGGCTAGGCGAGGGGGGGCAGTGCAGTGGAATGGCTGGTGTAGCTCTTGTGGACACAGTGGTCAAAGACCTCCAAATTCAGAGTAGGCTGTTGAGTAAGACACAGGAAGGTCCAACTATCAGGAGTTAAGAGCAACATGATGCCACCTGCTGGGGAAGCTTCTCCGAGCAACTACCCGTGGATGAATAGGAAATGAAAAAGAAGACAAGCAGAATCATCTGCTAAAAAGAATTCTGATATGAATCAGTGTGAAGGACGCCAGTGAGTGTAGCAACAAAACAGTGAATCAAGACTTGGGGTCGGGCTATGTGTGAGGCTCAAAGGAAACAGTAGTTGGGAATGACTATAAATCTTAAGCTCCGTTAATCAGAGAGCAGTAGGGCTACTGATGTGACTTGGAGAGAGGAAGCTGTGATCTAGGGAAGGGAGAGAAACTTTTTGTTTGTTTGTTTTGCAAAGCCAAATATCACGTTGCGAGGGTTATATACGCAAATAGTGTTTATGTTTAAAGGAAGCACTTCTGAGGGGAGTATAAATCTGTAGTAATATAACAGCACTTACTTCATTCCATGTCTTATTTTAATAAATTTACCTCAACAGCCTGGATCACTATATTTCGTGGAACATTTTCATATGTGAAAGCAAACTGCCTTACCAATGCATGCTTGCTTAGTAGGAGTCCTCTGGAATCCAGCATGACATTTACAATAATAGGATCCAGGTGTGTTAACACAATCTCCATTAGTGCAGGGATTTGATGTGCATTCATCAACATCTGTGAGCAGCAAAAGAAACCATTACAGACTTCACTCCATTTCTAAAAATGTTTGTTTAAAGTACACTGAGGCCCCCCAAATTTGAGAGAAGGCCAGTCAGTGGTAATAGTCTAAATAGCGGAGTATTTATAAATGAATGAAAATTCCTTTCTTCAAATACAGAGGCCAGTCTAGAGATTTACAAAAATATTGCCTATTGGAAAGTACAAGGGAATTTGCTTTAATCAAGAAATAATGAGTTTTCAATTTGAAAAATGCACAATGATTAAAAGCTCTGAGAACCTTTTTTTTTTTTTTTTTTAAGCTGACTGCAAACTCACAGCCATGAGCTCAAAAAGGCTGTAACACTTATCTACAGCAATCCAGGCAAGTTAATAACCTCACCGCAGCCTCCTGTACAATAAGAGAAACCCAATGAAAGATGTTTGAAGATATGTATGTATAGACTGT
Source organism: Cryptoprocta ferox (assembly GCA_028646485.1). Classification (NCBI taxonomy): domain Eukaryota; kingdom Metazoa; phylum Chordata; class Mammalia; order Carnivora; family Eupleridae; genus Cryptoprocta; species Cryptoprocta ferox. Next base: position 18,962,988 of record CM053572.1, read on the forward strand.
CGAATGTCTTTGTTATTCTATGTTGTCCTCAATTAGATATGTAACTATGTAGGCATGAAGGCTTGGTTGTTTGAAGTAACATACAGTGGGACAGAAAATGGAAATTAACTAAAACAAAGTCTATTATATTCTGCAGCCTCATATTTCTTTAGGACCTTAAATGGGCACAGGAATTTTCTGCATAAACCAAGTTCAATGGAAATATGAGTTCTGGTCCTAAATGTGAGAAACATTACTGCTTTTCACTTAGTTCTCCTAAGGCTTGATTAAATGCAAACCCATTGGAGAATTCAGGGGCTGCAAGACAAAATGGCAGATTGAACAGTCTACCCAAAGCCCAGAAAAATCACATGTACCAGAGTCAGAAAAAGTTAAATCCATCTTCTCTCAGCAATGCCCACGAAAAATAATTTTGAATGCTAGCAAATTAAAAACCTTGCTGGCTGGTGACAGCATAATGACTTGGCATTTCATGTACATGTAGAGGCCATTAACATATACAATTTCAGCTAAATTGGACAGCACAACAATCAAATGAATTCACAGGTTTACCATTTTAATAAACAGATTACTCCTTTCACAGATGGTCTTTAAAAAGAAACTGTAATCTATCACACTCACCAACCTCATTTATATAAACACTCAGAGTAAATGCAATTAAGCCCTCTCTGGTACAGGAGGGGAACAAAAAAATGTCATAGCAAATTAAATAAAAACAACAGAGAATAACAGAATTAAATGTTTTTTCAATTCATCCAAGGATGCCTTCAGCCCATTAAGATTCACTTACATTTCAACTTTGGTTGATAACATCAATTCTACTGGGCCAAAGGAATGAAGCAAAATGAGAAAAGACAGAGTTTAGAGCATTAGCAAGCATATAAAGTATACTTAATGGACTTTCCAGTATGAACTATCACCCTTAGTTTGCAGTGTGGAAGACAGCTTAAATTCTTTAGTGTACGTCATTTGAAAATGTAACAATTAAAAATGTGTTGTAGATGCACCTTTTCAGAAGTGTCATCGTAAAGCTCTCAGACCATGCACCCAAGCCCCTCTCCTGCGGTAAACTTTTAGGGAAGCCAGGTCACTTCTTCACCTTTTCCTTCCTTGAAAACCTGTTCCCAAGGCCTCCTCATTGCTACGACAGCTCTGGCCAGTTACTTTGCCATTCGAGCCCTTAGCCCCTCAGAGATCACACCAAGAGATCAGTACGTAGAAAGATACAATAGTTCACTTACTCATTTCTTCTTTAGAAGTGAAAACATCTACCAAAAAACTATTAATGCGTTTAAAATCCATGCCTTTAAAAACCCGCTTGTTTTTTGGGATTGCTGTAAGATTTTAAGTTTTAGCCTAGTCAGAAATGACCTCTGCCATGTTCTGAAATGTCCATTTCATGGCTCTTGATTCTGAGGGCTCATGGCCTAGTACTTCCAAGTGATCACCACTGTTTCTCCTTGTGTAGGGGAAAAGGGGCACTGGGCACTTGGGATTCTTCCTATGTTTTCACTGGGGACTGAGTACTTTTAAGCAAAATTCACAGGATTTTAAACTCCTGAAATAAATGAAGTCATTGAGGAAACATGCTGATTATCAAAATGGTTAGATTCTCAGATACTACTGGGGTAAGAAATATTTAGCCTTGAAAAATATTTTATATTCCAAATTAGTAAACAGTTAATAAGGGCTAAGATTACCTGTGACGCAAGAGAAACATAAAGTATTTCTTACTATCCCAAAACGCAATGATTTCAACAGAATTAACGCCTATTGCTAACAGCAGTTTGTCTTATATGGACATAAACGAGTGCCAGAATTACATCTGAGAGTAGAACTCTCAGGAAAAGGAGAAAAAAAAAATGTGGTGAGTGAATAAAACTGTTTTTGGGTCTCAGGAGTAATTCTCAGAATAGCAAAATGGAACCAATTCTATTTTCCTTGTCTGCGATCCTTTAAAAGAGTTACTCCATTTCATGTTAGGACACTTCATCAGTATCTACCAGAAATTCCCAAATAGCAATGTTTGTTATTCCTCAAAACACAGTATAATTAAAGTAGTTGCTAACCCTATCTTGGGCTCCTATAATGTAAAAAAACTGGTTAACCTATATCCTCTGAACTTTTTCTGATATCCTGACTTATTTATAAACTCAAACTCAAAGTGATCATAAGTTGACCCTACAAAGAATACTGGAATAAAAGTATTAAAAAGTCAGTTTCTGAAAATATGCCCCGATACTTATCTTTGTCTCTATGAATTACTATGGTTAGAAAGATAACCTGGCCTGAGGATAGAGACCGGAGGATAGAGATCAGGACCTAGGATAGAGATCAATCTAGAATGGAACTGTTTGTAACAATGCTTGGGTAAAGTACAAAAGTTGGAGATACATTAACACATTAACTGTATAGATGTGCAATCCCAATGCTACCAGAGACAGACTGTTTCCAAAGGGTGGTAGCAGCCCTTCTCATGTGGGTTCCAGAAAAGGAACGACCTATTTAGGAAACCCGATGTATGTGATTAGCTCCCGTCCTCTGCATCTGGAGTTCCACTACCTGTGCATCACCCTTGGGGGAACCACAAAAATAGTTACTGCAATCACTTTCTCTAAGACTTAATTCTCTAGATGAACCTTTGTTGAGGAGAGGCTGGGTTGGACACATGACTGCCAAAACAAACCTCTTGATCCTTAAAGATACTCTTTACACCAATGGTTCACAAAATCCCCGAGAGTACAGGTGTTTTCCTAGCTAGAATAAAGTACAGCTGGGTACTAATATGAACTAAATGGTGGTCTGTGGCTAATTTAAACAAAATATTAAACTTTTGGCCTACTTATTTGTTGGTTAGTGAATCATGCAGTGACACATGAATGACAAACATTAGTGGTAATAAAAAAATCAGATTTCAGTTGATTTTGTATGTATGTACAAGATTTTATATATTATATACTTATAATCATGTTTTTTCCAATAGGAAAGCCATTTACAAGTCATATAATAATAAATATATCAGTATTTCACAGTGATCCAAAAATAATCACCTGGTCTATCACTTAAACAAGTGTCCAGGAATATCAGCTAAGCCAGGGTTCCTGTATAACCCTAGGGTGAGGCATTTATATAGATTATGTGAATGGTCCCTTTAGACTTGTGCAGTGCAAAACTTGTGGAACTGTACATGAGGATCCTGAGCTAAGCCTCACTGAATCATTCTGATCTTACAGCTCTGTATATAGTTTAGAATGACTGGTTTTTCCAAAACATCATATTTGGCTCATATTTTCCTTCATAATCATAATATACTTTAATTTTTTTCAGTTCGCCCTGGCAAAATTATGATACTCTCTGTTCCTGGTCTGTCATCCATACGTTATAACAGACGACATGAACCCAAATAGGGTATTTAGGATTATGCTAATTATGAAACATACACACAGTCATTTGCTAAACTCCTCCTAAACTAAAATTATTTTTAAGAGATCATCGAAGTCCTCTTCATTATAAAATCCAATAGATTTTTTGGCCCTCCTTGTGTTTGATTTTTCTGCCATATTTCTCACTCGCCAATACTTTGCTCTTCAAACGGTACCTTTGTGGAGCTTCAGGGACATAAGCATTTCTGGATTATTTTGCTGTCTCACCCACACTACTACTGAGTTTTCTTTATGGGACTATGCTGCTGTTGCACAGGGTTCTAGCCCCAGTACTACCATTATCTTTCCACTCTTGCTGGGGTTCAGCCTGGGTGACAATCCTCACCCTCATGGTTCTAACAGCCACCTGGATGTCACTGATGCCTCAATCTGTAAATCCAGCTCTGAATACTATTAGCTTTAGACCTTTGTAACTCAACGTCCCACATGCCTAACACTCAATATGTCCAAAAGAGACTCATCAACTACCTCCTCCCAATCTGCACCTTCTTCTGCACGGTGATGACACCACCATATATCCAGTGTTGCTCAGCTAAGAAGGAAGGAAAGAGAGAGGCAGAGACAACAATCTCAATAGTTAGCATGTGAAAAAGGGTGGTGGGGGGGGTAGCTTCTTGAAGGGACCTATCTCAGCACCAGGTTAGAGGAGGCTATGGAGAGACAGGTTGGAAATTAGCTTTGCTTCAAAAGACTTTTGTGTTAATGGTAGCCAGTCCAATTGGCTCCTATAGTCTAAAAGCTATGAAAAATCACAAAAGCATTAAAGAATCATGAGCTTACCTATGCAGTCCCCATTTGAATCCTGCTTGTACCCCATGTTGCATTCACATCGGTAGCTAGACACAGTAGGTATACAGCGTCCATTTAAACAGAGATTAGCGTGGTGCTTACAGATATCTATTGTCTGGTTCAGAATAGCTACACAGAATGAAAGCACAAGTGGTATTTCATCATTACAACATGCACTGCTTTTATTAAAGTTGATTTTTAAAAGGATATTTAATAGTCCACTCATTAGGTGTATATAGCAAAGGTTCACATTACTCTACGTTAAAACTTGAACATATGTTGTTTATTTAAAACCAAATCTGTATACTGTAAGATTATTTTAGATTATCTCTATTATTTGAATGTTGAAAATCTAAAAAGTATTCCTGAGACACATGGTTGTAACTTGCATTTGTTAAGTAATACATCTGGAAACCTTGCCCATAATGATGTCTTTTCAAAATTTCAGGAATGTTCTACTGTACATTTGAATGCTTTCCATTTCCCTTTTTTCCCCCTGTAACTGTGCTGAATATTCAGATATAGTAAATAGGCCACATGCCAAAAAGAATAAACAGAACACTGTAGGACATCATTAAATATTATTAGCAAGAGCAGTTCTTATAAAAAGAATGGGCTTACATGTCAAGTACACCAATGCCAGTTCTGGCTTGAAACCCAAGTTATTCAACAAAAAAGGGTGAGGAAAAGAAAGATATTTCATTAAAATATTTGGATAGGCACAGAGCAAGACTTATTCAGTTTATCTCAGTTGAAAAATGGTTCTGGAAAATAATTCAAGGGGTGTATAAACAGGGCAGCTCCAAATGGCCAAATGAAATACACTGGAACCAAAAACATGCTCTTTAATAGTGTCATCTGGACTGGAGTGTTACCGTCCGCTCGTCTTTATTTTCAAAGAGAACCCGGGCCACTCTTCCTTTCTCCAATTTAGAAAGCTTATGGGACAGAAAAAATGATATTTTCCTAAGAATTTTTTACTACTACACTATTTATATCCTGAAATAGGTTTTTATACACACACACACACACACACACACACACACACACACACGTTAGGTATTATATTATCATTTAAGGCAGAAAATGAAAGAGTCTACACAAAGAGTAAGCACTCACTTAGTCCGGTGATGATGGGCCCCTGTCCCCCGGCGCCTACACCAGCTCCCCCAACTCCAGGAGAAAAGCCATTGCCTCCAGGGATGGGGATGAAGCCTGTCCCTCCTGGGCCATAGCCATTGCCATTGCCACTTGGGGCAAAGCCATTCCCCCCAGTGCCTCCAGGTCTGGAACCAGCACTCCCTGGAATCCCTCCTATTGGAAGTCCATCCATGCAGAGTCTGCGATATTCCTCTAGAAGCAAAAAGATCAGTTAAACATGGATGGATGCTCTTCTGCACGACAAAAGCCATCTGAATATTGTAAGAGTATTTTACATTATCTCTATTATTTGGCCTAAATACGTAGGGTATTATCTTGATAAATGTTTTCAATGCTAGCAGTGGCAGAAAAAGGTAGAGATGTTTCAGAAAAAAAATACGACCTATTTACCATATTTTAACTGAGTTGTGTAACCAAAGGATCGTCTATATGTGCATTTTGATTTTATCTCGCCAAGTGCAACTTGTAAACTTCCAGATATCACCATGAATGTAAGAAATTTCCTTAAATGGATGGAAATGAAAGCTTTAAGTAATTCATTATTTATATTTGGTATTACTGAAAACTTCATCAGCTCGGCACCCACACATTATTCCTATCTCCTTTAAGTGATTAATGTGGCTTCAGAAAATACTTTTTTCTCTAATACGGATTTTAACAGAAGGCAGTGTTTAGTCAGCTTTTCAATCTTCACCTTATTTCCTCAAGCATTAAAACTAAGAGAAAAGAAGCAAGTCTATAAGTAATCTCCTTATTTCCTTATCTGTTCTCAGAATTAGGGCACTGTGTCAGTAGAAATGAAAATTATTAATTTAAGCAACGGTTTCAGTATTAATATTACTAGTGAGACCATGAGTTTCCACAATCATATACTATGCATTAATGGTGCTTTTTAAAAAGCTTTCTAGTACTCAACTTTGATATTGTATAGCTTAGAGATTTTGAAAGAATGTACCTTGGTATTTTTCTCCGTAACAGCACATATCGATACCTATCTTTATAAGCATAGTTCAAAAAGCTTAGTTGTTTTCATAATACTATAACTTAACATAAAGGAAGCATAATAAAACATATTGCTATGCCTGTATGTAATTGATAAACATTAACTGTAATTTACCATTCATATCACATTAACAAGAAGAGCTACTTCCCATTCATCCTAAAGTAATTTTCTGATATAGCCTCAGTTATATGGTTAGTTAATAAAGCAAAATGAATGACAGGTATCCTTGTACCCTTGTATTCTTAATATTCAGGTCATTAGAAATGAGGCAATATCTCCAAGGATTGGGATACTAGAAAATAGAAGCACTCCTAAAATAAAATATACATGGAGGTTACTCAAAGACAGTCAAAGCTCCAAAATCAAAGATCAGGAAATTACAAAATGGAACTGAAATACTGACATTGAGAATAATTTTTAAAACTACTTGCACAAAGACAAGTTGTAATCAGCTTTCAGGAATTTTTCTGATATTAATATAGTGGATATAATCAAAACTGATCCCAAATAAACAATGCTGCCTTATCCCTGCCCAAAGCACCTTAGTCATGTTGAATACAGCAATAGGAATACACATATGACTTGACTTCAAGAAGAGCAAAGTATGTTACTGCTGCTGATTTTCCTAACACTGCCCGTCCCGAGGAGACGAGCAGTCAGTGCTCACCGGAGCCTCTGACAGGACAGGCCTCAGGAATGGTTCCAACACCCCAGCAGCGGCCGGGCTCACAGCAGCATTGCATTTTTGTCATTCTGCCCGGGAGCTCTTGTGCACAGCGACCATTCACCAGGCCTGAGAAACATGTGCCTGTTCTTTGATCTGAACATGTGGAAACAAAACAGAAGGCGTGGCAGAATTATTTCGGGTCCTTACATCCATTATTTTATATATTAGAAGAGGCTAAGTGAAGGAAATTTTACTTAACCTCCATTACACCTATTTATTCTCTTAGTTTCTATGACATTTGTTCATTTCCTTACTTATTTACTGAGCCAATGCTCACTGACCTATTCCATACCATATCCCAGGCATAGAGAAATGAAAGACATGAGGCAGATATAAACTCATATTACGAATCCAGAGCTTGAAAGTAAGAACCCAAATCCAGCCTAGATTATCCAATCCCCAGTTGACTTGCAGATGCACAGTACTGTTAGTCACTGAGAGTTTATAATTGTTTGTTACACAGCAATACCTGACTGATACAGTTCCTATTCTAGAAAGGTTGATCACAAACAGCTCCTCTGAGACAGTGATATCTGAGCAGGGACTTGCATGATATAAGAGCGTGAGGGGGGAGTAAAAGGGGGGGGAGGAGGAAGAAGAAGATCAAGAAGGAAGAAGACGAAGACAATGACAACAATGACGAGGAAGATGACGACGACAAAGAAGATGAAGAAGACGACGAAGATGATGAAGAAGAAGAAGAAGTGGATGTGTTTGATGTGTGTAAAAACAAGGGGCCAATGTGGCCAGAGAAGGGAATACAAAAGGGAGAGTGGAAGACTCCGAACTCAGTGAGATATCACTGAGACGATCAGAGAAGGACTTTTCAAATTTATCTTGAGTACTGTAAGAGTCACTGGATGCTTTCAGTTAGAGGAAAGATAATGGTTTACATTTTTAAAGAAAGCTCTTTGGCTGTTGACAGTAGTGAGTGCAGGAATACTAGTGATGGGAATTGGTGAGGGATGATAGGGGCCTGGATGATGGTGGTAGCAGTGACAATGATAAGAGTGGTCATATGGCAGACGTGATTTGAAGGTACAGCCCAGGGGGAACTTGCTTGGGAGTGGGGTATGAGATAAAGACAGTTTTGGAAATTTCTTAAGTTTTTGACTTAGCAGAGACGGGAAGACAAGGGGAGAAACAGGATTAGGGGACATAGTACAAGGCTTCTCTTTAACATGTGTTACATCTGGGATGTTGAATACAGGAGCCTGGAACTCTGTGAGCGTATATACCTGTGAATGACCTGTGTTACAACACAGTGTTGTAAGCCATGAGGCGGAACAAGACATTTTTGAGAATTAGGGGCAATGAATTATGTCAAATGGTGATGACAAGTAAAGTCAGGGGAGGACCAGGCTGTAACTGTGGGGCCTGGCAGGACTGTGATGGCAAGCACTTTGTGCGTTATCCCGCAGTGTTGGGGGTAGAATACTAACGTGATCAAATCTGACTATAATGCAAGGTCACTCTGGCAGCAGAGTAGAGAATGGAACAAAATGGAAGATAAACTCTGGAAGACATCATCATAAGAGAACATAAAATGCAAAGTTGCATAGGGATATAATATTAATATCATCTACACACCCTGTGGGCTTCAACTAACATTATCTTTATGGTAACCAATGGAGATAAAATTGTGGGTCACGTTCATTAGAGATTACTCAACTTTTATCAAGAAGCTTTTAAGAAGTTTTGTCTATGACGGCAAGAAGAAACATGTACCACAACAATCAGGAGCTGCATGTCAATAATGCAGATGAATCTAGCAATTACAAAAAACATCCATGAATAGGTAAAGCCTAATTTTTTTTGTACTAGATACAGACTTTAAAATAAACATTAGTTTCTCAAATAGTCTGTAGTATACCTCAGGATGCTTCTAAGCTACTGTTAAATAAGCGACTTGGCTTTAAGGTACTGCCTTTAAGAATCAGAATGCCTCCTTTCATTTCCCAAAAGCAGCCCAGTATGCCCAAAAGCAAAGTACTAAATTTGAAGCATGCATGCAAACTGGAAAGCATGGCAGACATTTCATAAACTGTCCAAGTTGGGCTTGGACAGACTGTCACTGGGAGTAAGTTCACAGGTAGTTGTCTATTCCCAAAAATGACCCAGGAAATTAATTTTTGGCATATTTATTTCAGGAACCCCAGGTATCATATTCCTAGATTTACTTGATTGCTACATTCCTCAAGAAAAGGATAAGATAGGAAAGAAAGTCTTAAACTCTTAGCAATAATCTCAGTTATGAAACACACTCAGTACTACAAAGTAAGCTGAATATATTTCTCTCTTCAAGGAGGAGCTTGTACCATGAAGTTTGAGACAAAACGAAAGAAAAAAACTCAGAAAACAAAACAAAACAGCAAAAAAGCAAAACCATGGCCTTGAATCAGAAGACTTAGTTCTTCCATTAAAATCTTACTATATGATTTTGCCACTATACTTAACTCTTCTCCCTCTTGGAACAGGGTTTGCGGCAGAGTTAAATAAAATTGAAAGATCCTGCCTAAAATATGAAAAAAAAATTTTTAAATACATTACCCAGCTGGCATGAAAGAAAGGGAAAAACAGAGTCTCACGATGAAGTGAAAATAGGAATCTTGAGAAGTAATTGCACAGCTAAGTTTCAGCTTTACAGCTTGTGCAAAGCTCTGGAGACGTTGAATTTCAGCCCTGATAGTTTCACAGCGTCCAGAGCATGAAAGATAAAAAGCCCAGATTCTCCCTTCCAGTACAAAATGTAATAGGAAACTCTCTCATGAACGAAGGGCCCCAAAGAACCATATGCTTAGGACAAGGTGATAATGTACAGGAGGGCAGCACTCAGTGCTGAGTGGAGGTAAAAAAAACAAAAAGCAAACAAACAAACAAACAAAACCTCGCCTAAGAATCTTTAACTCTAAGCTCTTCCTCACAGAGACAGTTCTGATGTCTCAATTCATACTAAACTGTGGTCTGAAAAACTTCAAAGGAAGAATATACTACATAGAGATCCTCAGGTAGGGATACCATGCAACTGACAAAAGTAAAATACAGCAAATGAGGACTTAATATTAACCAGGTCTCAAAGATTTCTCATAGGCAAAGTCCCAAGAGATAGGAGTGGCTAACAAATAAATAAATAAATAAATAAGTAAATCAGTAACACAAAAAGAGACAAGGCTCCATAAACAAAAGCAGCTGAATAAACATCAGATATCAGATATTAGAATGGTGAGGACAATTTGCACAATTTGTAATTATTTTTAGTGATAATTCATTAAATATTACGACTAAATTATATTTCATATGCTTAAGGCAATTAAAGTCTAAAAATGTGAACAGATATAAACAGTCCATGAACCATGAAAGAACAGACTTAAAAAATTTAAATGAAACCTCTATAAATGAAAACTATCATAACTGAAATAAAATGCTTAGTGGATATATCAAATGGTATACTTCACATAGCTGAAAAGAGAATTAGTGAGTTCGAAAATGTATTTGAATAATTTCTCTTCAATGTAGTTCAGAGAGACAAAGACGTGGAAAATGTTTAAAACAAACAGTTGAGAAATATGGAGGTGAGGTATGAGACGGTAAAATGCATCCAGTAAGAGTACTAGAAAGTACTGGGGGATAGGCAATATTCAACAGATACTACCTTAGAACTTTCTAACAATGTTGCAAGACAGTCTCAGATCTATGAAGTCCAATAAATGGGAAAAATAAAAAGAAATCCACAGCGTGCCACCTCACTGTGAAACTGCAGACCAACAAAGAAAAAATAAGGAGGTTAAAATGGCTAGAGAGGCTGATTACCCTCCAAGGAATATTTAAACCAATCACTAGCTTCTTAATAGCACCAATGGATGTTAAAACACAATGGAATATTGTATCTTCTGTATAATATGATAAAATAGCTGTCAACCTAAAATTCTGTATCCCAAGAAACCATCTTTCCAGGGAGAAAATTAAGGTGATTTTCAGGAACTCAGAAAAAGAAATAATTTTCTACCAAAATATGCTTGCTAAAGGAAATACGAGAATAGGTGTTTCAGGCAAAAGGAAGAGGATTCCAAATAGAAGGTTTTAAATATATGTGGGAATAGTGAAGAAAAATAGATATGTGGGTAAATATAAACAAGCTCTAAAATGTGACACAGGAATAATGATGATTAATTTGTTGCTTGAAACAGTGGCAACTGACTAGAATTTTTAAAAGTTGAGAGGGGGAGATCAAAGTGCAGTAACCATTCTAATATTCATTTATTGTTTAGTATGAGTATGAATCAGATTAATTTTAGACTTTATGTTATATGTGCACCTTAAAAATACTAGGATAACTACTAAAACCACAGAAATGGAAGTATATAATTTCTAAACAATAAAGTTAAAAGAATGGAGTGTGGAGGGAGGAGAGAAACCAATAAATAAAAAAGAGAGCAAGAAAGGGGAAAAAAGTAACAGAAAAGCAAGATAAACAAGAACAAAAAAGGAAGAAAGGAAAGGAAAGAAAGGAAAAAGAAAGACTGAGAGGAAAAATATACAGCAGGAATATATTTAAACCCTCCAACCCCCCCACTGATGAAATACAATGCTCAATAATGAGATGAAATAGACAAAAATAAAGTATTAAGAAATAGATCAAGAAGAAAACAATTTTAGAGAGTCAATACATATTGCAAAAAAAAAGGTTCAATTTACCAGGAAACCATAATACTTCCGATATTCTTCACTTTGTTACAAACCATCAAAATATATAAACAAAAACTTAACCGCAGGGAGAAACTGAGAATTCTACTATCACAGTGGGATATTTACATACCTCTTTCAGTAATGGACAGATATAGCAGACAAAATTCAGTAAAAAAAAAAAAATGTGAACAGTACAGGTAACAAGTTTGATCTAACGGACAGATCTATTCAACAACTGGAGAAAATTCATCTTTTTTAAGCCCATGTGGCAATTTGCAAACCAGGGAAACCCCATTCACTATAAACAACTCATGGGTCAAATACAGTATCACATGCAAGTAAGGTAATATGTATAAAAATAAGTAGATGCTCATCAGAAATCTATACCAGTTCTAGACTTTGGGAATCTGCAATGATACTGTGAGAGGTCCGCAAATCCGTATTTACAGTGAACACTGAAAAATAAGTATAAAATGCCTCATTATATGAAGCCACTACTGTGATTCTCATATATGGAGACTGCACTGTGACTAATAAAAACTAATAAAACACAAATTCACTTAAATGATTACTAAATACCCAGCTGCTTTTCCATAATGCAATTTCTCAAAGATACTGAATTATCATCCTGATTGGATCTACAAAGCATTTTTTATGTCAAAAAGGGGTCTTCTAATTCAATAAATATAAATAACCTCTGCTCTACACAGTCTGGAAATCTCTACTCAGCTATCAGACTATGTACTGGAGGAAGCCATATCATTTGTGAGAGGGTGGAAGGACAGAAAGACAGGATTAGAAAATAAATCATAGCTTTTTTCATAAATTCTATGATTAGTTTCTTCTAATAACACTAGAGTCAAAGACATACTAGGATAAGATACAGATCAGTTTGGTGTCTCATCACTAAGGTCTCCCTTAAAGTACATTACAAAGCAAACTGGTGGCCCATTCCTTTGCATATCAGGAATTGCATGGTTTTTGGAAAGCATTGTGTTGGAAAATGTGTCACATGGAAGAATATCTGGACTAGAAAAGGGGCACCTGATAGGGATAAGAGTTGTCTAGGTGCATCATCGCTTGAAATAGGGAATTATCAAGGACAAAGGCAGATGAGGCATATTTATTATGGGCAAATAATTCTAACACTTGGTATATGTTTAACTGCAGGACTGATATGCCAGAAGTAATGAAAACAAGTCTATTTTTTTCTAATAATCTCCTATCACCCTGACCACATTTCTGAACAAGGTTTACATGAAGTCTCATTTAAAGCCACACTGCGGAAAAGGAAGCAATTCATCTTCTCTGATTAAAATATGAATCTGTCTTGAAATAAATAATGGTACTCTTATCAGAGTTTTCTCATGGCTTGACATTTACTCTAAGCTTGATTTAAGAGAACTAATGGTTAATTAAACAACGTGATGAAAACTTTGCAAAAGTTGGGGATTGTACCTCGAAATAAATATATCTCCTGTTGAATGAGTTTTGCTCATTAAAAATGAAGGATTCAGCCAGAAAACACCGATAAGGTTAGCTCAGGTCAGAATACTAGTGATCCTAGGTGGTCGATAAATAGAAGCCATTGTCTCAGGCTTCATCTCCTGATACTAGAGGACTGCACCTGCTTCTTTGATGGTCTGGAGCCAGGTTGGGTTCCCCTTGATTAATTCTGCAGATTCTTGCTATTCCTAAAATACTTCCGTGTATGCTTTCATGTTTCCATTACACAAGGCTAACTAGAACAAGGAACAATGAAAGAAACAGAAGCACTGTGGCTTGTAGGTTTATTTTTTCCTTTAAAATAGTGAAGTGTTTCTTCCTTAATTATCTAACCCTTTCTTGCCAGGACATTCCTTCTTAATTAAAACCAGTATCCCTGTTCCACCACTTGTCTTCTATGTGATTCTGAAGTTAAAAGTAAAAACACTACTCAGTATACTGTTGAATTCCTATATCCCCTTCTCCCTTTGGTTAAACATTTTAAGGCATTTTGGGTTATCTGTCAAGTGTTCATGCAAATACGCATGTGCACCTGTGATCAAAACCCATGGCCACATAGAAACAGCATCTCCTGGTCATCACTCTATCTTCCTCATTTCTTTTAAAATGTTTTTTTCCCTCATTGATTTTCATCTCTGGTCTCTGTCCTGCTCAAAAATCTTAATGCACTCTCACTGCTCTCTGGATCAATCTGACACTCCTCAGCATAGAAGTTAAGAACCCTAGCAACAGAATCTTTATCTCAACCATCTTCCTCTTTTTGTTTCCAACTATTTCCCCTCTTCAGCTCTCTTTCTCAGGTAAACTCTTCGCACCCTCTCTGGAGCCCCTCAGACAGTTTTTATGTCTCTAATCTTCCTCACCCCTTTCTTCTTTGCTTGGCAAACTCCTGTTCCCTTTGCGAAGTGTCTACCTTTGTGTCAAAGTCTTTGCCAGTGCCCATTTCCGCAAGAATTTTTTTAAAACATTTTTTAATTACTTTTTTTAATGTTTATTTATTTTTGAGAGACAGAGCGTGAGCAAGGGAACAGCAGAGAAAGAAGGAGACACAGACTCTGAAGCAGGCTCCAGGCTCTGAGCTGTGAGCACAGAGCCCGACGTGGTGCTTGAACTCACGAACTATGAGATCATGACCTGAGCCGAAGTTGGCCGCTTAACAGACTGAGTCACCCAGGTGCCCCAAGAATTTTCGACTTCTACATCCAGGGCCTTTAAAATGATTTAGCGATTAATAACCTATGGCCTCAAACATTCCCTTATTATTTTTTTCACATTATGTTTTCAGATTTTGTTTTCTTGAGAATACTCCAAGGCAATATTGTGCACTGAAATTTTTATTTCAGGATGTTGTGGCTATAAGATTTCTGAATACTAACTCTCATTTTCTGACTTTCACTGGCTTTGCTGCTGACTGGTGCTCTCATATCTCTGCTCAAGGTCCCTGCTGGCTCTGTTCATTACAGCAGCAGACACGTCATCTTATGTTCAAAATTTGCTCACTGCTCTTATCAATTCATTAATTACTCATTGCTTCCTGCCAATCACTCTCTTTGCCTATATTATAATGTGGAAATTAGGTATTAACAATGCCAAAGTATTCCAAAATGACATAAAGGTCATTAAATTGTGCTAATAAAAACGCTTCTAAGAAAAATATTACTAGGCATATTTCTACTCTTCTTAGAACTGACATATGTTAGTACTCTGGGTTGAAAAGAAATCTATGTCCTGGATATTAAAAGAAAATTGATAAAAGATACTAGATAAAATTAAATTAGGCGTTTGACTTTCATATTTAATATAAAGTAAAATGGGAAAACTATCCTAGTTTAAAATTAAAATGCCCAGCTAAATTCTTGTGTCATATGAAACTGTTTTTCTACCCATAAAAAAGGCAGTTTATTGATGCTTTATAATGTGGTATAGACTCAGGATATTTTTGTTGGCTAGATTAAGAAATTAGGGCAGCATTAAGCCTTCATGGAGATAACACACATTTACACACTCAAGAAAAAGTTTTGAGTCCATCCAACTCATTATTGTCAGTATGTATGTGGTTATAAAATCAACAACATGGAAATATCTATGACATACATAATTAAATCATAAACAAATTCAATCTAAGAAAATACAGACTCAAATTTTTAAAAATTAAAATCAAAGATATCTTACACGTTAACATGTTAGATTTGTTTTTTCTCATATATAGAACACACATACTTATTCCAAATGTAACACAGTTATTCAAAAATGTTTTAAGGTGTTTACTTAACAATGGCTTTATTATTTGGGAGTGTCATTCTCCCCTCCTTAGGGGATCTCCTTGTTCCTGGGTCAGGATGTTGACACTGAAATGAATGGGGACTCTCAGGCTTAGCACAAGACTCAAAGTGCCTCAGGTCTTGGAAGCTTCAGCAGACTCTTGTCTTGGGGACATCGTGGACTACAGCACAGTACTTCCAGCAGGACGCCCAATGATGTAAAGCAGTTATTAACCAACACAAAATTAGTACATCCAACATCATCTACTTCATCCTTTTGTTGGCTTGCCTATCCATTCATGAAAGATTTATTGAGCTCACACGTCTATACCAGTCACCATGTGAGGCTCCTGGGGAGGAGTATAATGCAGAACCAGCGGAGCTTATAGTCTGGCCAATGTATAAAGTGCAAGTATCTGTGCAATGTGAGAAAGCCAGAAATGAAGGAAATGAAAAATATTATGGGACGGGCTGATTAATTTTGCCCAAGAAGAAAATGTGACATCTAACTGGGGACTCAGAGGATGAGTCAAGTTTTAATGAGCACAGTGACGGGACATTAAGAGGCTTCAGAAGAGAGGCTATCACAGGCAAAGGCATGGCAGTTTGGTCACGTACAGCAGTGACAGAAATGTGAGTGTGAGGCAGCAAGCTATTAGTGATGGATCTTGAATAAAGACTGGGCCCAGGCTCTGAGGGCTTTGAATGTTCACGTAAAGACTTAAAACTTTACAGAGGCAGGTAAGAGATGAAGAGAGTTTATTATAATTTCATGGTAAATCAAATACCTGACACCAAAGAAAAAAACCTCCATAAATCACTGGGAATCTTGATCTTGATTATCTGAATATAATGAAGAATATGTCTCCTTTTCAATGCAAAAAAAAAGTGAACATAAATTTTGTTTGACTACATATTTAGAAATTTTAAAAAATCAAATATGAAGAAATAACTTGGAAATATGAAATAAAAGACTAACATTTGTTGTGTCCAATTCTTCTTTCTAATTTATTTCTCTTCTCATCCCTTAAAAAACCTCCATTCCAATCCATTCTCAAAGGCTTTCAATTACTTTACAGTGCCTACCAAATAAAATACAAATAAAATACCTTAATTGGATTTCTAGAACTTCACAGTAATAAAGTCATTTACATCTCTGGTCTCCCTTTTCATCTCACTATATTCTAGAACATAAGTTTCCTGAAACCACAGTCAATGGCATCCAGCCAATGACGTTCAATGATGCTCCCAAATGTCTCTTTCTCTTACAGCGTTGGGTCTATGTCTGTTTCAAGCTGGTGAATGTGTGGATGTGTGTGTACACACACTATTTTCCTATATGGTTTGAAAATCAAGCCAAGAGGAGGTAGTTCTTACTAGTTTTCAACTCTCAGATAGCTCACTTCGAAATTATGTTACATGAATTAGACTTACATGCAGTGAGTCAATGGGCATACTGGCCCTAAAACTGATTAAATTTTCTCCATGGTCTAGACTTAATATTCCACATAAAATATTTGACCTAAGATTAAGGTAGGACCTTTGATGCATTCATAAAGAATAAACAACTATCATTCAAATTTCGTCCCTCTAAGAGGGGAGAGGAAGGCTAGAAGCAGACATCCTACCTCTTAAAGAAGAGTGCCATCATGGTGCTGAAGAAACTACTTAAGCTAGAGACCCTGACATCTAGACCTAGGGTATCCACCACCTTAAAGTAGGTAAGGAGAAGATGTAGTGGGGCAGTAACACAGGGGCAGGTGTCAGAGCAATGTGGACGAGAACACTGGTTCCATCTACTGGCTCTGTACCACTGCATAAGTCACTTAATCTCTCAGAACCTCAAATGTCATTGTCTGCAAATGTGAATAATTACACCTATCAGACAGAGCCACTAGAAGGATTACATAACATATGGGTCCAGTGCAGGCATATATATCCTTCTTCTCCTCCTTGTAATAACAATAAAGCTATTTTATGAACATAGGGGAAGGGAAGGAAACATAAAATAAAAACAGAGACGGAAGCAAACCATAAGAGACTCTTAAATACAGAGAACAAACAGGGTTGATGGATGGGATGTGGAGTAGAGGACTAGCTAAATGGGTGATGGGCATTAAGGAGGGCACTTGTTGGGTGGAGCACTGGGTGATACATGTAAGTGATCAATCACTAAATTCTACTCCTGAAACCAATATTATACTATATGTTAACTAACTTGAATCTAAGTTAAAAAAAAAAAAAGAAAAAAAGAATGAAGAATATTTTATTGCACATTTATTAGAAGAAACTGAAATACAGATGGGTCAGTAACTTGCTCAAGGCCCCAGAGCTATGAGATAATGAGATAATATAGCTGTCCAGTGCCTTACAAGTGGCATGTGTTTCATAAATGGTAACTATTATTATTTTTTAATTTTTTAAATCTTCATTTATTTTTGAGAGAGAGAGAAAGACAGCGCGAGCAAGGGAGGAACAGAGAGAATGGGAGACAGAGAATCTAAAGCAGGCTCCAGGTTCCGTGCTGTCAACAAGGAGTCCAATGCGGGGCTCGAACCCACGAACCACGAGTTCATGACCTGAGCCGAAGTCAGACGCCCAAATGACTGAGTCATCCAGGTGCCCCATAAATGTAACTATATTTTTACTACCACTACCTCTGTTTCTTCTATGACAGCCATCGCTATTCTTCTATTATTTGGGATGATACTATAGTATTCTGAATGAGGGAATCTCCATCCCTCATGTTCACTGTTGGATGGTGGCCCTAAGTTTAGGCTTTGTTCAATAAGTGATGACCTAAGCCATGACTGAGAAGTAGTGTTTCATCTTTCTAATCAAAGGAAAACAAGAAATATATTTGACTCTACTTTGAATATGCTTAAAATACAAAATTAAAGGTGTCAATTTCTTTCCAGCAGTAACTGTTTTCACTACAATAAACAAACTCTAAGTAAATAAGACATTGACTACCTTCATAATGCACAACAAAAGAAACTCTAATTACTACATTCTGGTGAACAGGCAGATTAAAAAATAAAACTTTCTTCAGGCCTTTTTGTCTCTAGCACTAGGCAAGGGCAATGTCTTGAGGAAGTCTTTCTTCATTTCCAAAATGACTTTGACAACATAAAACAAACCCAGCTGGCTTCTGAAACTGAAGTCTGCAAAGAGCACCTGGTCTATCAATCCCTCAATAGTGGTACCATTTATTTTAAACAACCTTTTCAGCCATTTTCCCAATGGTTTTATAATCGTTGCCATCCTCATACGTGTTTGGGCTATTCTGTTGTTATAAAGGAGTACTGTATTGTGCCTTCAAAAATCCAAGGCTTACCAATGCACCGAGAGCCATCTGTTGAGGTTACGTATCCACGTGGACAAACGCAAAAATAGCTTCCCACGGTGTTGGAACATTCGCCAGTCACACATATCCCAGGAATGACGCTGCACTCATCGATGTCTAATCAAGGAAAAGCAGGAAAAGATGATTGAGAAAGGCCTCCATTAAATAGCTTTTACAAGAGACTTTTTTTAAAGAGTATCAGAGTACTCATGGTTGATTAGGTCAGATCATATAACCCTGAATATACTCTTGTTTCAGACCCTGAAGAATTTCTCACACACATCTATGGGAACAAAGATGAAAGCAAACTCCCATGGCAGTAAAACAATGCCAACTAAAGCAAAACTCTATATCCTTTTCTCCCCTCGAAATGCAACTTAAATTGAAAATAAGTAAAGATGTCAATGTTTTAGTTTCCATTCTACATCAATTAGAGAATTATCCTACTACAGCTTTTAAAAAAAAACACATACAGGGATTACATTTTAAAATGTGTAATAACTAAATACGTTTAAAAATTTATAGCTAATTTTCACACTAATTATTTGAGCCAACAGAGGGTAGCAAAAAATTTTTTTTTTCTACTTGGCTTCAGGATGTTTTCGTACTTCCATTTGAGTATGTGTATATTTGACATTCTGGGAATTAACTTTAAATCTAAAGTAATACAGAAACATGGCAGAGGACAAACTTGGGAGGCTTTGGGAGGTGTCCAGTTTTCCTGTTGTACCTCCCTGCACTTACCCGTTCAGCTTGCTCAATGCTGAGACGAGGCTACTCCCTTGCACATTAATGAGGGTCTGTTTTCTTTTAAAAGCTTTCGCTAAAGCAGAAAACCTGGCCATTTATATAAGCATTAATGTATTTTTCTTCTAGTTCAGTAAGCAGAGAGAGGTCGAAAGTCAAACAAAACTACAATTAGGTACACTAGGAGCTAATTGCTAATACATTTAAAAGGAAATGAGCAATTGTAAGGGAAACCCAAGGAGTTGGCCATCTTCTTTAAAGCACAAAGACCAATGAACACAGGGAAAAGTCATAAACATTGATGATTACTGAACAGCAAAACTGAGGTTTTAGATTCTTTTGGGGTTTTTTTAGTTACATATATATTTTTCAATGTATCAAAAAACATGAAAATATATTCTTGTAAATACAAGGAAAGAAATTTTAAACCCCACAATTTTAAAAAATGTTTGGCAATGCCTTTCTTGAATTCCTCTATTAATCTAATCATTCTTTTTTCCCCATTTATTCTGACAAGTTACTCTTGCCTACAAGCTGCGTCATGAAATATCTATAGGCCTGTGTGTCTTCTTGGAATGTTCTCATAAAAAAAGTTATCAGATTCAGACATTCCCTGAAATAATATCTTCATTTGAGGCTTAGCAGTTAGCCACTGAAGGCACAGTGGTTCAAATCAAAATTGACCAATTCCCTAAGAGAGAGCAGAATTCTAACACGAATTGACTTCATGAGAAACAAATACATAATGCGGTGCAGTTACCATTAGATTTAATCCAACAAAATGAAACCATGTGTGCAAAATTAGGACCTACTGCATCTTATACTGCTATCTAAGTGCAATGCATCTTAATAAAATTGAACATGGATTCTGAACTGAAAGGAAACTAGAAATTTACAGTTTAATCACCAAATACATTGATCAATCACTCCAGGATAAGGAAGACTGTAAAAGGGAACAGCACATAGTAGAGCAGCAAGCCGCACTGAGGTGAAAAAGCACAAGTTGCCTTCTGATCCTTTAAAGTCATACCAACAGTCAAGGCACTTATGAAACCCAGGACTGATCTAAATTCTTAAAAATTAGAAACTTTAAGTCCTTCATTTAAACATTAACTCTTATTTCCAGGCATTTCCTTTCATAATGAAGAACTTCTTTGTGTTCTATGTCCACATACCCTCCCTGACAACAAAGAGTAGAAAACTGAAAGATGTTTGACATTTTTCTTTTTCCTTAAAAAATCTGGAACAGAGAGGAACACATGGAGTGATATTAAATTTGTGGTTTTGTGTTAAATATTTTATTGTACAAAAACTCCATGTTTCAAAATTCTTAGAATTAGCTAGAAACCTTAAAAAGTTAGCTTCCAAGTAGTTTTACGTAAAAGGCTCCGACTCAAGTATTTAAGAATCCTATATGAAAAATAGGAATTTATTTTTTGGTAGGCTACCTACCCAAATTTTAAAAATTCAGTGCCTTATTTTTAACTGATCAAAACATTCAGCATTTCAATGCAGTCATGCCCAATATTTATTCATCAGCTAATCTTTAGCATTATTGTGTATGGTAAGAAGGATGTGTGCAAATATAAACCATACATTGCCTGGTGAGATATACAGAAGTGTGTCTAAAGGTGGATGAGTGTATTCACAGGAAAAGGCAAAGGCTTAATAAAAAAAGTTGGTTTCAAGCATCTTCTGCATATCTAATGTGCCTCCACCCACATTCCCTTGAATTTTTTTTAAGTTTATTTATCAGTTTGGAGGCTTTTGTATGCAGATATGAGAAAAACCAGTCTAAATGGACACACCTTTGAGATGTGTTCAACTATGCACTCCTCTGTGCTTTGACTTCATTCTTAGGTTGCCTTCCTTGGTGGGAGTAAAATGGCTGGAGCAGTTCTAGGCTAGACCTTTGACCAGGATATCTAGCTGGAAGAAGGGCTGTCTCTTTGGAGAGAGAAAACTTCTTCCCAGGAGCATCCAGCAAATCTTCCCTTTTGTCCTAATATTTTGATCTCTATTTCTTTAGCCGGGAGAATATGCTGACTGGCAAAGGGCGAGAGTCCTGAACCGATTACTGTGGCAAGTAGAATGGTCAGTTTTAGACTTAACGAAGAACAACAAAAACACAAACAAGCATCGGTGAGTATGTCTGAAAATACATCACAGTAGAAACACGGAAAATATACCAGAATGGATGGGAAGTTGATGGAAGTTAAGTTTAGCTATTTAGCCATACAATGAGTCCTGGAGAGTCCTTCTAAGGACTTTGACTTTTATTCTGAGGTGATTTATGGTGTCTCTGAAGGGGTTTAAATTAAACAAGAACAATACATAAACAAATCAATATTTTAGAAAGGTAATTCTTGTGTTTAATGTAGACAATGAATAGTCCAGTGATCAGTGATGAGAGCACGTAGGAAAGGAGATGAGATGAGAGGAAGCAGCATGAGAAAGGAGAAATCAACAGGATTTTTGCAACAGGATTTTAGACTTCTATCTTGATTAGCAATGGAGACAATAATAGTGCTATTAACAAAGAATGGGGCATGCAGGAACATTTTGAGGTTAAGCTGGGTTTTGGCTTTTTTGAACTTGAGATTTTTTTTTCAAATAGGCATCAATTCCAACTACATAGCAACAAAATTGAAACTCAGACATAAAGGGTAAAAATGTACATTTGTGATCTATCACCAACTCAATGGACTGTATTTGAAGTTCTAGCAATAAATGAGATGTCCAAAGAAGATACATGAAAAGAGTTGAATTTAAGGAGGGAACTTCTGAGAATTCCCACCATCTAAAAGGAAGTCAAAGGAAGAAAAGCCAAAAGAGGAGACTGGGAAGGAAAAATTAGGGAGAGAAGAAGGAGAGTATGAGGAAGGGAGATGAGCTACAACATTTCAAAAGGAGAGGGTTGTTGGGTGTGGCATGGAAGGACTGGAAAGCGCTTGGTAATTTGAAGAAGTTGAATACAGAATTTTTTTAAAGAAAATTAGATCTAACCAAAACCATCTGACATATTTGACTGCCAAACCACAGAACCTCATATTTGTCAACCAACATGTACAACATTTACTGTAAATCTTACTCTAAGCAGAATATAATGAATAATTTGGTAAGTAGTGCTAAGTGTGATCTCAGATATCACTGAATTCTAAGAACATTGCCCCAGAGATTCTGTCAATTCCAATATGGCCATCAAATGATAAAGCAGTCCCTGTAATAATTATGTTACAGAGAATTTAGGACAAACAAAACAAGACATTTTGTTTTAAACAAGTGTGTGTATTTTCTTTCCATCAATGCCAAGGAACTATATGTATTTGGTCTAGTATGTATAATTTTTTTTGGTAGGAAAAAAATTTATTTCCATTTTACATTGAAATATTAATTAATATGCCACTTAAATTTAGGATTAAATTTTAAATGCAATAAACTGCTACCTACTTCAAGCCTTTATGAGGACAAAAGTCATTATCGAAATGACAAAAAAAGATGTAATGGAAAATTACGTTTGCTTTCCGCTTTTCAGAATTTGAAACCATGGCGTGTATTACCTATACTTAGAATTCCATTGTCCATTTATAAACAGCTTTACTGAAATATAGTATTATATGGTAGCACAATTCACCCACTTACAGTGCAAACTTCAATTGTTTTTAGTATATTTACAGGCTTGTGCAATCACCACTACAACTTAATTTTAGAACATTTTCATTCCCCCAAACGTACTTCCATCCCGTCACTCTCCTGACCTCCCTCTAAGCTCTAGGGAGTAAGTAACCTATGTATAAGTAAAAAAAATTTACAGCTAATAATAACTCATCCATCTCTATAGGTTTGCCTGTTCTGGACATTTCATATAAATGGAATCATAAAATATATGGTTTTTCATGACTGGCGTCTTTCACTTAGCATCATGTTTTCAAGGTTTATCAATGTTGTGGCATATATTAGTAGCTCATTCCTTCTAATTGCTGAATAATATTCCAGTGTATGGCTATATCACATTCTATTCATTCATTCCTCAGTTGATGGATATTCAAGTTGTTTCCATTTTTTTGGCTGTTGTGGATAAAGCTGCTATGAACATGTGGGTACTAGTTTTACATGGACATATGTTCTTATTTCACTTGGGTATACACCTAGTAGGCAAATTGCTGAGTCATAAGGTAACTCTATGTTTAATTTACTGAGGAACTGCCAAATTGTCTTCCAAAGCACCTAGTGCTTTGAATTCCCATTAACAACGTATGAAGGTTCCAGTTTTTCTGCATCCTCACCAACACTCAATATTATTTTTTACTGTAATAAGGTGAAGTGGTATCACACTGTAGTTTTGGTCTGCATTTCCCTAATGACTAAAGATGTTGAGAACATTTTCCTGTGCTTATTGGCTTTTTATATATCTTCTTTGGAGACAAATTTATTTAATTGTTTTGTCCAGTTTTTAATTGAGTTATTTGCCTATTTATAATTGAGTTGTAAGAGTTCTTTATACATGTCCCATTTCTGAAACATGACTTGCATATGAATTTCCAGTATGAACCTTAGGATAAGATGGCCAATTTCTTAAAAAAAACAAAAAAGAACACTAGGATTGTGTGTTGCCTCTACAGATCAATTTGGGATGTGCTATCATCTTAACAATATTAAGTATTACAATCTATAAACCTGGGATGTCTTTCCATTTGTTTAGACCTTCTTTGATGTCTTTCAAAAGGGTTTTGCAATTTTAAAAGTAAAAGTCTTTCATTCTCTTTGTTAAGCATTTTATTCATTTTGATACTATTTTAAGTGGAATCTTTTTCTTAGTTTCACTTCCAGAATGTTCACTGCTAGTGTATGCAGATGCTCTTCATTTTCATATACTGATACTACATAGCATCTATGTGGCTGAACTCCTTTACGGGATCTAACAGGATCTAACAGTTTTTAGAGGACACCTTGTCTACTTCAGTGGATGCCTTATTCACTTGAGTTGACATCTTCTCCCCTAAAGACTGGTCACCTACCTAGAGATGATTTCACTTCCTCTTTTATAAACTGGATACTCTATTTCTTTTTCTTGCCTACTGTTCTGTTAGCCAGAAGCATTCATTCTTTCCCCAGGAAGTATAATGTTAGCTATAGTTTTTCATACATGCCCTTTATCAGGTTAAGGTGTTTCTTTCTATTCCTAATTTGCGATCATTTTTATCAGGAAAGGGTGTCAGATTTTTTTAATGCATTTTTTGCATCTACTGAAATGACTGTATGGCTTTGGTCTTTTATTCAGTTTTTTAGACAGTGTATTACATTATTTGATTTTTCAGACATTGAACCACTACCTTGCATTCCTGGAATAAATAAATATGTATATACAATGAGAGTATATGATTATGATGTATAATGATGTATAATTTTTAAAAAAATTTTAATGTTTATTTTTTGAGAGAGAGAGAGAGAGAGAGACAGAGTACAAGTGGGGAAGAGGCTGAGAGAGAGAGAGACACACACACACACACACACACAATCTGAGGCGGGCTTCAGGCTTCGAGCTGTCAGCACAAAGCCTGACGCAGAACTCGAACCCATGAACCGTGAAATCATGACCTGAGCTGAAGGTGGATGCTTAACCAACTGAGGCACCCAGAAGCCCCTATAAATCCTCTTTATATGTGGCTGAATTCAATATGCTAATATTTTCTTGAGAAAATTTGCATCCATATTTATAAGGGATATTCATCTCTAGTTTTCTTTTCTTGTGTTTTCTTTGTTTTTAGTATCAGGGTGAAACTATCCTCAGAGAATGAACTGCGAGATACTTCTACCTTCTGTATTTTGGGGAAGAGTTTAGGAATTATTGGTATTAATTCTTCCTTGAATGTTTGGTAGAATTTACCACTAAAGTTATCTGGGATTGGGATTTTCTTTCTTGTGGGAAATTTTTAAAGTACTAATTGGATCTCTTTATAAATGCTATACAATGTTACTATAATGTATTGTTATAATTTATTCAGACTATTTCCTGTGTAGACAGTTTTGATAGTTTGTTTCTTCCTAGGAATCTGTCCTTTTTGTCTAAGTGGTCTAATTTATTGGATACAGTTGGTCATATGACTTTATAAGGATTTTTGTAAGTCAGTAGTGATGTCTTTTCTTTCATTTATGATTATTAATTTGAGTCTTCATCTTCCTTCCTTTTTCTTGTTCTAAGTAGTTTAACTAAAGGATTGTCAATTTTGTTGATCTTTCAAGCAATCAACTGTTTTGTTGACATTTTGTATTGTTTTCTAAGCTTAAGTTTTGCAATTTCCAGTCTAGTCTTTGTTGTTGCCTTCCTTCTCCTTGCTCTGATTTTAGTTTGTTCTTCTTTTATTTCCAAAGTGGAAGAATAGATTATTGGCTTCAGAGCTTTGTTTTTTACTGTAGGTGTTTAGGCTAGAGGTTTCCCTCTGAGAACTGCTTTAAATTAATCTCACAAGTTTTGCATATTTTGTCTTTGTTCTCATTCGTATCAATTTATTTTCTAGTTTCCTGTGTCTCTTCTTTGCACAATTGGTTATTTAGTATTCTCCTGTTTAATTTTTACATATTTGTGATTTTCCAAATTTCTTTCTGTTATATATTTCATATAATTCCATTGTGGTTGGAGAACATCCTTTGCATGACTTCAAGCTTTTTAAATTTATTGTGCCTTGTCTTATGGCCTAGCATATGGTCTATCGTGGAAAACATTCTGTGTGCTTTTGGGAAGAATATATATTCTGCTATTGTATGGAGTGTGCTTCAAATGTGTGTGAGATCTAATTAGTTTATTGTGTTATTTATCATTCTAGTTCCTTGCTGATCTTCTGCCTTGTTGTTGTATTACCATATCTGTAATGGAAAGTAGAGTACAGAATTCTCCACTATCACTGAAAATTTTCTATTTTTACCTTCAATTCTTTAAGTTCTGCTTCGTATATTTGGGGCTCTGTTGCTAGGAGCATATACATTTTTATAACCATTATAACACTGATGCATTAATCCTTGTATCACTAGGAAATGTTCCTCGTAACTGCTAGTAACATTTTTTTATTTAAAATCTATTGTGTCTGATACCAGTTTAGCCATTCTAGCTGCTTGTGGTTGGCATTATGTATCTGTTTTCATCTTCTAATCTTCAACCTATCTGTATTTTTCACTTTGTAAATAAAGTTTATGCCGTCTGTAGACTGTATCCAGTACTAATTGGTCAAATGTTGTACTTAAGGCCCCTTAGCTAGATTTTTTTACCCCTTACTGTTGGATGTGCATGTGACATAGAGGATGCCATCATAGTTCAAATCAAAGAGTTTATGGGTCTTTTTTTTTTTTTTTTTGTCCCAATAGCACGGAGGTGCTCTCTCTGATCTTTCTTGAGAGGGCACAGCTTTGGGCATGTATGTAATTTCACCTTGGCAAGGACGTCTGTGCCACGATTTTTAAGCCTGGCTCCCTAGGAGTCACTCCTTGGTCAGAGTAGCTTAAATTATTCAGTGTTTGTTGAGAGGTTGTGCTGAAGCCTTTGGTGCCAGTGAGGCCTCTGCCCTGTGTTGATGGGTCTGTGTGTTGCTTGAGGAATGTTTTCAAGTGTGTCACATGTCCCACTCTGGTCCTGAGTGGTATAGCCCAGCACATACTGCAACCTTCTGAAACCTCAAAGTTGACTGACATCCTAGGAGGGCTCTTCTGGATTTCCCCCCCCCTAATTCTATTAAATTTCTGGCTGTGCCACTGTTATGCTTGAATCATGGAGCTCTTAATGGTTTCCTATCAAAATTTCTACTGTGTATGACAGTGCCCTTAGGTATGAAGTTCTCCATTCTCTGTTCCAAATAAAGCTGTCCCTTCAGGCGGAGCTAAGGACCTCTTAGTACTCATGGACTGCCTCTTCCCTGGGCACTCCAGGGATACTGGGTAAGGACTCACTTTACCCAAAGGGATGTCCCTGCTGTATCAGCAGGTACTGGGGGAAGGAGACTGGCAGTCCTGTATTCTCCATGTAGCCCTCCCAGGGTGGTGCCTCTGTTCTATGAGCACAGTGGAGTTGGTGTCCTTGGAAAACCACTAGTTGTACAACCTGGAGTATAGCTCACACCTTCCAGTGGAAGCTGGGTGTAGAAGGGAAAGCAGTCCTCTCTGTCGTTCACATTTGGATTAGGGATTCTGAAAATGGAATGGGGTAGGGAAAGGGAATGCAAAATACTGGGAGCCTGGCCTTCTTTGCATTTATAATATTAAGTAGTATAATCAAGTAGTGTGCTATAATCTATTAAGCAAATGTAAAACGGCACAATTTGATGGATCCCACCAAAGGAGACTAACAATACACAATCTCAACTCAATCATGAGGACAAGGAAAAACCTTGGGAGGACACAGTAGTAAT
This sequence comes from Cryptoprocta ferox, assembly GCA_028646485.1. Lineage (NCBI taxonomy): Eukaryota > Metazoa > Chordata > Mammalia > Carnivora > Eupleridae > Cryptoprocta > Cryptoprocta ferox. The sequence continues at coordinate 18,991,053 of CM053572.1, forward strand.
AAAGAACCCTAGAGCATGGAGCAGAGCTCCAACATGGACAGAAGATGGCAGAGCTTCTCTCAGGCACAGGAAACACTATGAGCCAAAATACACAGGTGACTCAAAGGTGTGGATGAGGAATGAACAATTTCCCATGAGCTGAGAATATTTTATAAAGGAGTAGAAGACACAACTGGAAAATCAGAATGCCATTTTCAGGGATCTGTCCTTGTTTTGTAGCAATGAGGAGCATCTAAATCACTAAGCAAGGAAGGAGAGTAAGAATCTTACTTTTTTTTTTTTTAGGGAGAGAAAGACAGCAAACATGGGGGCAGGGAGAGGGAGGGGAGAGAGAGAGAGGGGGAGAGAGAGAGAGAGAGAGAGAGAGAGAGGGAGAGAGAGGGACAGAGAGGGGGAGAGAGAGAGAATCTCAAACAGAATCCACCTTCAGCATGGAGCCCAATGCGGGGCTTAATCCCACGAGGCTGGGATCACAACCTGAAGCAAAATCAAGAGTCGGATGTCCAATGATGGAGCTACCCAGGTGCCCCAGAATTTTACTTATGATGGGGTTTAAAGAGTACACTCATCACGATGAGCACTGAGCAATGTACAGAAGTGTTGAATCAATATACTGTATGCCTAAAACTAACATAAAGCTGTATGTTAACTATACTGGAATTAAAATTTAAAACCTTATGGTAAAAGTATCTGCCAATGTTGATGAAGAAGTACAGGGCTAAGGTAAGAATAGGGCAGGAAAAGAAGAGATAACAACATGGTCCAGGCTCCAGTTAATGAGGGGGGACTAGGAAAGGAAACAACAAATCAAAAAAATGTCCCAAAAATTAAAGCAAAGTATAAGAGAAAGGGACGATAATATTTCACTACTGATCTGATATTAACAAAATTATTAAAATCAAGGAAGGATATTTTGGGGAAAGTTGATGGTTTCATCACAAACATGTTGAGCTAGTAATATCTTAGAAAGTAGCTGAAAATCCAGGGTAGATCTTTATAAAGGTATTGGCAGCTATAGATAAAGACAGTTAAAACCATCAATGTGAATAAAATCAGTAAAAGAGGGGATATACTAATTTGAAAGTACAGAAGTGAAGACAAAATAGTCAAGAAAGGTCACCGGGATTACTGAAAAGTGATTTTAAAAAATGAACAAATAAAATTTAAATGATTTAAATTTTAAAGAGGTCAAATCTGACAGGCAAGATAATGGCTAACCAATGTCAGAGCCCTAATCCTGAGAACCTGTGAACATGTTAGTTCATATGATAAGGGAGAATCAAGATCACTCATCAACTCATCTTGAGATGAGGAGATAGTCCTGGATTATCTGGTCCTGGGTCCAATATAATCAAGAGTCCTTGTAAGTGGAAGATGAAGCAGAAGTGTCAGATTCAGAGAGAAATTTGAAGATACTGTGCTGTTAGCATTGAAGATGGAAGGGGGCCACAAGCCAGTAACAAAGGAAGTTTCCAGAAGCCAGAAAAGTAAAGAAAATGAATTCTCCCCTAGACAATCCAGAAGGAATAGGCAGTTCTGCCGACACCTTTTCTTTTTAAATTTTTTTTTACATTTATTTATTTTTTGAGAGATAGAGTGAGACAGAGCATGAGCGGGGAGGGTCAGAGAGAGAAGGAAACACAAAATCTGAAGCAGGCTCCAGGCTCAAAGTAAGCATTCAGCACAGAGCCCGACGTGGGTCTTGAACCCACCAACCATGAGATCATGACCTGAGCCAAAGTCGGACACTTAACTGCCTGAGCCACTCAGCCGCCCCCTGACACCTTAACTTCAGTCTGGTGAGACCCATTTTGGACATGTGATCTCCAAAACGGTAAAATGATAACTCTGTGTTTTATTTTTTATTTTTTTTTATGTTTTTTATTTTATTTTTTGAGAGACAGAGAGAGACAGCGCGAGCAGGGGAGGGTCAGAGAGAGGGAGACACAGAATCTGAAGACAGGCTCCAGGCTCTGAGCTGTCAGCACAGAGCCCGACGCGGGGCTCGAACCCACGAACCGTGAGATCATGACCTGAGCCAAAGCCGGACGCTTAACCGACTGAGCCACCCAGGCGCCCCTGTGTTTTAAGTCACTAAGTTTTTGGTAATATGTTGTAGCAACATTACGAAACTAAGACATCAAAGAATAATGTTTAAGAAGAAACAGGGTAACCAAGAATAATAAATACTATGAGGAATTCACGAAAACAAAGGCAATTTTACAAAGGGGTAAGAAATAATTGGTGGGGTGGAAGTTGAGATTGCTGCTACTACAGTAGACCATGCTTTCAGGAAATATCACAGTGAAGAAAGTCAGAAAGAATATAGCGACAGGAGACTGAAGAGACAGTGGACAGAGGTTTTGTGTAGTTTTGTGTAGATGGCCTCAATTGTAGGTCAGAGACAGAGTCAGGAAAGAGAAGAGACATAAGCTAGAAACTGAGCCAATGAATGGCAAGAGTTGGGAGGCTTAGAAAGGTGATAGAGTAAAGTACAGAGCTGAAACACTCTGCTCTGGAAGAATGGGAGGATACTTCATCAAAGGCAGGGAAAATGAAATTATAGTAAGAGAATCTGAGGTTGAATGAGTTCAAGTCAAATAGCTTTAGTCTTCTAGGTAAAATGGATCACTGAGGTTACACAACTTTAACGTGCACACACCCACACAAATCACCTGGACGGCTTCCTAAACATGCAGATTGTGACTTCCAGTCAAGATGCTCTGGTACTCCACTCTGCTCCAAACAGAGAACAGTGACAGATGACATACAAAAAGAAAAATAAAAGAAGAGACCCAGCTGATCCCAAAACATGAGATAAACGTGTCCTTGGACCACAAACAAAATTGCAAAGCAGTGAGCAGAGCTGAAACCCGGGGTCTGCTGGACTCCTTCCCCAAAAGCTGGAGCTGGTGGCTGAGATCAGAATTATACCCGATGTTGATGCGGTGTGACTAATAGTATGAGCAGTGCAATGAGCTGTGCAGGGGGAAAGGGAAACACAGAAGAGAAATGCGTCTGGAAAGACTTCCACAGGACATTCACAATCACACTAAAACACGTCAGGAAACAGGCCCCCGCTAGACTATGAAGATGAAGTGGAATATTGTTTTCCAGGCAGAGGGAAGAGCACACACAAAAGGCAAGGCAAGAGGGAGCATGATTTATTTGAGGAAGTACATAAATGTTAATGGGCCTGAATCACAGAGTGCATAGAAAGAAATGAAGCTAGAGAGGAAAGCAGAGAATTTTATCAAGAAGTAGGGGCACTCAAACAGAGGAGGGACATGGCCAACCATGTACTTTGGAAAGATCACTGTGCCTACAATGTGGACAAAGGACCAGGGTGGGACAAGTAGGAGGTAGGGAGATCCCAAAGAAAGGTGGCTCAGTAATCCAAAAGAGACAATGGGGGAGGAAGACACAGAAAAGTGGACAAAGTCGAGATACATTTAGGAAGCACAGTCCATCCAAATGTCTTGGTGATAAAACAGTGCTGTCAGGAAATGGAGGAGTCAAGAGTGGCCCCAGCTTCAGGATTGCAACGAGGTATATGGGAAGTGCTGGTAAGGTCCATATACACAGGCTGGGTGTGGGGGCGCTACAGACGCCATTTGTGCATGCTGTGACTGAGATAACTGTGGGGTGGTGTACAGGCCTACTGAGAGGCTGCACACGAAGGGAGGAAACGCAGGCACTCCAAATGCGGGGCCTGGGGGCGGGCAAATGGATGTAGATGATATTTTTCTGCAGGAATACCAGGCAAGCTAAGGAATGGGAAAAGTCCCCCTGGTGATCTTGATGAAATGAGTTTCATGGGACTGCACAGACTGCAGAGGGTTCTAGAGTAAGTCAAAATATAGGAAGTACAGGCTAACTGTAGATAATTCCCAAGTCGGAGGAGAAGAAGAAAGAAAGAGAGGGCGGTAGTTCAAAACAAAGATAGAAAGGAAAATATATCTTCTTAGGATGATGGAAAACACCAGAATCCAATGTATACCCACTGTACAGTGAGGCTGTCTATCATTTACTTTCAGTATGTTTGTGGTACCTCAGCATTTCGCTATAGTACTATTATATACTCCTTCTTGGTCCCTCTTTCCTCTTGTTATTGATCTAAGGAAGTATACTTAAAATAGTCGCTGTGTGTTAACATTAATGGGCACTGAAAGAACTTTCTAATTAAGTGGGTTTTGTTTGTTTGTTTGTTTGTTTGTTTGTTTCTGTCTGGGGGCATCCGGGTGGCTCAGTTGGTTTAAATGTCCAACTCTTGATTTCAGATCAGGTCATGATCTCACGGTTCATGGGATCGAGTCCCACGTTGGGCTCTACACTGACAGAGCGGAGCTTGCTTGGGGTTCTCTTTCTCTCTCTCTGACTCTCCTCCATGCATGTGCACTCTCTCTCTTTCTCTCTTCTTCTCAAAATAAAGAAATAAACTTTAAAAAAAAAGTTTTTTTTCTCTCTTTAGAGAGAATAATGGCATTCTTTAAAAAGGCCACTTCTGTAGCCATGTAATGAATGGTTCCCTTTTGGCCTGAAATCAATACTGCATCTTTCTAAACACTAATTTGGAGTAGCTCAGGCATGAAGTAACGGCAGCAAGAGGCAGTTCCATCAAAGTGCTTTTTAAGATTAAAACAACAGTTGGAAAGCTACTTCTATTTCAAAAGACATAAAAGTCACTGATAACACAGTGAAACAATAGGAGCTTACATTTTTGGTCTGCATCCCCAAATGATATTTCTTGGGAAGTGTAGGTATTTACCAGAAGTTGTTTTCCTTTCCTTTCAATTCTCTCTTTTTCCAATTTATATAGGGCGGAAACATTATGTTACCCTTTTTAAACAAGTAAGATCAAATCATTACAAGTTCTGAAACAATGAAGACTTAAACTGACGATGCTGAGCTTCTAGAGGGGAACAATTTTAACAACTTAGTGGTGAACTGCTAAAACTATGCCCTCCAGAAGCTCTCTTTCTTCCCATCCTTCCTGCCTTACACAATTACCTTAAATATTTAAATACAGGGAAATTAAATTGAAAGACTCCTTTCATGTTGGGTAAACCTACAATTTCAACAACACAAAAGTCAGGAAATTCCAAAGTTAAATTTGCTATAACCATTTGGATTTGGCCAAAATGCAAGAATTTAATATTTTCTGTTTCCATTTTTTTCTTGTTAAGCATTAGTATGTTGAGATGTAATTTTAAAACCCTCAGGATTTCAAAATGTATTTGAGGCCCTCAGTTTGTCCTGTCCCCGAAACGCAGCTAGATCAGCACCTAACCATTTTTGCACACCTAGGAAACTGATCTGAGGATTAAGACAACAACTTCGTAACTTGAGAGAAAAGCTGAAGAGGCTAAGCAGCTGTTTTGGTGGAGACAGGAGAGAGGAGAGGGGAAAAAAGGACAGAAAAGGGGAGAGAGTGGTTCATCGGAAAAGTACAGGAAAAACACTCCCCCCAAAAGTAGTTGGAGAGAAAAAAAGAGAAAGAGTGAAAACACTCGCAAGGGACTGAACAAGAAATCTGTTCCCCGAAACCACTGACGGGAAGAAAAAAGATGATTTCAATACCACTAGGATTCTATAAACAGTGGAGCCTGGAGTCTGAAGTTCTGGAACTCAGTGCCTGAAGGTGCTCTGGGGAGTCAGGAGGGGGAATCCCTAGGAGAAGGCAGGGGAGTCTGAGGGATCCGTGTGCCACACGGGGAGAAGCAGTTCCCCTGCTTGGACTGGATTTGGTAGAGGCCATATGGCCTTCCCAGAGGCAAAGGTCCCAGGAGACCCCAGAGAGCAGCCATGTTTGCTGCGACTGGGAAAAGGCATCATAGTGTGGTGAAACCTGGTGCCAAGCTGTGTGTTATGGTTTGCCATAATCTCTGAACCTCTGACAATGCATGACCACACAAACATTTTCTGGGGCAAGGTGGCACCTGGCCATTGCTAAGTGAGATCCTCGCCCAAAGGGTCAGCGTGAGTCCAAGCCGCAGGGGTCTCTAAAGTGTGGGGTTTTAAAACACTTCATCTGAGATAAAACTTATCTACATGCAGCTTACAAGAGACCCATTATAGACCCAAAGACACCTGCACATTGAAAGTAAGAGGACGGAGAACCATCTATCATGCTAATGGTCATCAAAAGAAAGCGGGAGTAGCCAAACTGGTATCAGACAAACTAGATTTTAAAATAAAGACTGTAACAAGAGATGAAGAAGGACATTCTATCATAATTAAGGGGTCCATCCACCAAGAAGATCTAACAATTGTAAATATTTATACTCCCAACATGAAAGAACCCAAATATATAAATCAATTAATCACAAACATAAACTCATTGATAATAATACCTTAAGAGTAGGGGACTTCAACATCCCACTTACAGCAATGGACAGACCACCAAGGCAGAAAATAACAATGAAACAGTGGCTTTGAATGACACACTGGATGAGCTTAACAGACATATTCAGAACATTTCATCCTAAAGCAGCAGCATACACATTCTTCTCGAGTGACATGGAACATTCTCCATAACAGATCATATAACGAAACGCAAATCACACTTCAACAAGCACAAAAAGATCAAGATTATACTTTGCATATTTTCAAACCACAATGCTATGAAACCTGAAATCAACCACAAGAAAAAATTTGGAAAGACCATGAATACTTGGGAGATTAAAGAAAATCCTACTAAAGAATGAATAGGTTAACTAAGAAATTAAAGAGGAAAATAAAAAGTACATGGAAGCCAATGAAAATGAGAACACAACAGCCCCTAACCTCTGGGATGCAGTAAAGGCAGTCATAAGAGGGAAGTATACAGCAATCCAGGCCTTCCTAAAGAAGAAAGAAGGGTCTCAAATATACAACCTAGCCTTATAACTAGAAGACCTAGAAAAAGAACAGCTGACAATGCCCAAAACCAGCCGAATAATGGAAATAATAAAGATTAGAGCAGAAATCAATGATATAAAAAAAAAAAAACCCACAGAAGAGATGAATGAAACCACGAGCTGGTTCTTTGAAAGAATCAACAAAACTGATAAACTGCCCATCCCGTTTGATCAGAAAGAAAAAGCAAAGGACCCAAATAAATAAAATCACAAATGTAAGAAGAAATCACAACCAACACTGCAGAAATATAAACAATAGTAAGAGAATAGTATGAGGAATTATATGCCAATAAATTGGCATTCTGGAAGAAATCGGAAAATTCCTAGAAACATATAAACTACCAAAACTGAAACATGAAGAAATAGAAAAGTTGAACAGACCCATAACCAGTAAAGCAATCGAATTAGTAATTAAAAATTTCCCAACAAAACGGAGTCCAGGGCCATATGGCTTTCCAGGGGAACTCTACCAAAGATTTAAAGAAGAGTTAGCACCTATTAAGTGGAAGCTGTTCCAAAAATTAGAAATGGAAGGAAAACTTCCAAACTCATTCTATAAGGCCAGCATTACCTTGATTCCAAAACCAGACAAAGACCCCCACCAAAAGAAGAGAACTACAGACCAATTTCCTTGATGATCACGGATGCAAATATTCTTGACAAGAAACTAGCAAAGTGGATCCAACAACACATTAAAAGAATTATTCACCATGATCAAGTGGGATTTATTCCTGGGATGCACAGCTGGTTCAATATCTGCAAATCAATGTGATACATCACATTAATAAAAGAAGGGGTAAGAACCACATGATCTTCTCAATAGATGCAGAGAAAGCATTTGACAAAATACAGCATTCTTTCTTGATAAAAACCCTCAAGAAAGTAGACATAGAAGGATCATACCTCAAGATCATAAAAGCCATATATGAAAGATCCACCGCTAATATCATCCTCGATGGGGAAAAACTGACAGCTTTCCCCCTAAGGTTAGGAACATGACAAGGATGTCCACTCTCACCACTGTATTCAACATAGTGTTGGAAGTTGTAGCCTCAGCAATCAGACAACACAAAGAAATAAAACGCATCCAAATTGGCAAGGAGAAAGTCAGGTTTTCACTCTTCACAGATGACTTGATAGTCTATATGGAAAACCCAAAAGATTACACCAAAAAAACTAGCTGGAACTGATCCATGAATTCAGCAAAGTCATAGGATATAAAATCAATGCACAGAAATCAGTTGCATTTCTATACACCAATAATGAAGCATCAGAAGGAGAAATCAAGGAATCAATCCCATTTACAATTGCATCAAAAACCGTAAGATACCTAGGAATAAACTTAAACAAAGAGGTGAAAAATCTATACCTTATAACTATAGAAAGCTTATGAAAGAAATTGAAGAAGACACAAAAAAATGGAAAAACATTTCATGCTCATGGAATGAAAGAACAAATACTGTTAAAATGTTGATACTATCCAAAGCAATCTACATATTCAATGAAATTCCTATCAAAATGACACCAGCATTTTTCACAGAGCTAGAACAAACAATCCTACAATTCCTATGGAACCAGAAAAGACCCTGAATAGCCAAAGAAATCCTGAAAAAGAAAAGCAAAGATGGAGGCATCACAATTCCCAACTTCAAGCTGTGTTACAAAGCTGTAATCATTAAAACAGTATAGTACTGGCACAAAGACACATAGATCAATGGAAGAGAATAGAGAACCCAGAAATGGACCTACAAATGTACAGACAACTAATCTTTGTCAAAGCAGGAAAGAATATCCAATGGAAAAAAGATAGTCTCTTCACCAAATGGTGTTGGAAAAACTGGACAAGTAATAGGCAAAAAATGAATCTGGACCACTTTCTTACATCATACACAAAAATAAAGACAAAATAGATGAAAGACCTAAACCTCAGACAGGAAGCCATCAAAATCCTAGAGGAGAAAACAGGCAACAACATCTTTGACCTCGGCTGCAGCAACTTCTTACTTGACATGTCTCCAGAGGTAAGGGAAACAAAAGCAAAAACAAACAGCAAAACTGAAATACAACTCACAGAATGGGAGAAGTATTTGCAAATGACATAATGGATTAATGGTTCGTATCCAAAATCTATGAAGAACTTATCAAAATCAACACCCCAAAACCAAATAATCCAGTAAAGAAATGGGAAAAAGACATGAAAAGACACCATTCCACAGAAGACATACAGATGGCTAAAAGACACATGAAAAAATACTCAACATCACTCAGCATCGGGGAAATACAAATCCAAACCACAATGATACACCACCTCACACCTGTCAGAATGGCTAACATTAACAACTCAGGCAACAACAGATGTTGGCGAGGACGGAGAGAAAGAGGAACACTGAACTGTCCTACGACCCAGCAATTGCACTACTAAGGTATTTATCCAAAGGATACAAAAATGCTGGTTCGAAGGGGCACATGCACCCCAGTGTGTACAGCAGCGCTATCGAAAATAGTCAAAGTATGGAAAGAGCCCAAATGTCCACTGACCAATGAATGGATAAAGAAGATGTCATGTACGTACACACTGGAATACTACTCAGTTATCAGAAAGAATGAAATCTTGCCATTTGCAACAATGTGGATGGAACTAGAGTGTGTTATGCTAAGCGAAATAAGTCATTCAGAGAAATACAAATATCATATGATTTCACTCATGTGGAATTTAAGATACACAACAGATGAACATAAGGAAAGAGAGGCAAAAATAATATAAAAACAGAGAGGGAGACAAACCATAAGAGTCTTAAATACAGAGAACAAAGGTAGTTACTGGTGTGGTGTTGGCTGGGTGGATGGGCTAAATGGACAAGGGGCATTAAAGAAGATATTTGGGATGAGCACTGGGTGTTATATGTAAGTGACAAATCACTAAATTCTATTACTGAAATCATTATTACACTGTACGTTGCCTAACTTGGATTTAAATGAAAAAAAAAAAAAAACCATCGTGGGGCACCTAGGTGGCTCAGTCTGTTGAGGGACAGGCTTCAGATCAGGTCATGATCTTGCAGTTCAGGAGTTCGAGCTCCGCACTGGGCTCTGTGCTGACAGATTCTGGGTCTACTTCTCTCTCTGCCCCTCCCCCACTCATACTAGTCTCTCTCTCTAAAAAATAAAGAAACATTAAAAAATTTTTTTTAAATCTTAACTTTTTTAAATCAATACTCTAATGATGCATCCAGTTGTTTAGTTTGTATCTTCCAAATAAATGGCATGAAGTGAAAAAAGAAATCTGTCCTATATTCCACGACAGAATTACCATATAAATACTTGTTAATCTCTGTGCTTTTTATACTGTTTACTTCAGGGAGGAAAAAATTTCCCTTATTCCCTTCTACATTCGTTGGCTGGCCTAATAATTGACATAAGACAGATCTAACAAGTGAAAAACTAATTTCTTACAAAAGGGAGTCCACAAAAATAGGACACTCAAGGAAGTGACCAAAGCAGGCAGATTTTTATACCTTTTAAACAAAGGGACATTATTTGCGAAGATGTGACAAAGGAATTTGGGCTTGGAGTAGCAAATTAATGAAGAAGTAACAAAGTTTCTTTATACAGATTCTTGGCCCGGAATCCTCTGTCTGGCGTTAAGGATGCTGTCCACCCTCCGGGTGGAAGGGGAATTTATTTCCTGCTTGCAAAGGCAGGAAGGGAGGGTCAGGGTGTCCTTCTTGCACTACTGTTTCTTAAGTAATTTTGATTCAAAAGAGCCAGTCTGCCAAAGTGGTATTTTGGGGAGGTGGTCTGCCCTGAATCTCATTATTACCATATAAAGAAATAAACTCAACCAAAGTGGTATGCCTGGTTACTAAGACACATATTATGTACAATTCTTATAAAGCAAAGCTATTCTTATAACTGATACAGTTGTATTTTCTTGGGTTTCGTGGATTTCCTTATTCACCTGACTGGTTACCATTCATATACACTCGGTTTACTTTCAGTAAGTAACTACAAACACACTCAACTATACAGACCTATCTGTATAGATGCACAAAATGAGCGTGTAGGTGTGGACGGGTGAGTAGTACAGAGGGGTCCCTCCTAAGACTCAGCCTCCAAGCGCCTCATGAAGTGCTCATGAGGGTAGTGGAGTTGCATAAATATAACAAGACATTCATTAGCATTCTCTACATGAAAGAGCAAATTCAGAACATCTGACTGGATACCAAGACTTTGTGCCTCAGTGGGGTTCCAATCTATCTGGACTAACGGAGCACAGACACACATTGGCAGTACATACTAGAATGACTGCTCTATGGTACAGGACAGAACTGTTGCTCATTCGGGAGGAAGTTACCTGGGCATTTATCAAGGACACCAAAACGCCTCAGGGGTCCTTACCTGAGACTGTGAAAGACCCTCATGTTAAAGGCTCCCAGATTTATATATATTGCCAGCCTCTACCTTGGCCCTGAACTTGACTGGTACATGCAACAACAAATGTCTGCCTGAATGTCTAGCAGGTGTCTCAAATGACCCATTTTAAAGCAGAGCTTCTGGTATCTTTCCTCCCCAACTATGTTCTACCCACAGATGTCCTCCATCTCAGTTAATGGCAACTTGGACTTTTACCATTCCCCAGACCTCAGAATTACTTGATCTTTTCTTCTCTTACTCCACAAGTGGTTGGTCAATAAATTCTGCTGGTTCAACCTGCAAAATCTATCTGGAATTCAACCACTTCTCATCACTTTTACCAATAAACCCCTGGTCAGGCTACCATTATATTATGGCAGTAGCCTTTTCACTGGTCTCCCAGCTTCCATATCTGTTCCCTTATTATCTCTTTACCACTCAGCAGCCACAGTAAATCTTTCAAAATTAAGATCAGAATATCTCACTCCTCTGCTTAAAACCTTTCACCTGGCTCCTATTTCAAGAATCCAAACTAAAGTCAAAGTACTTAGCCTAGCCTTCAAAGACCACAGAAGGCTGTGGTAATATGGTCCCAACCCCATCTCTTACTTGTCTCTTCCTGGCCACCCTACTCCAGTCACAATGGCCTCGCCACATCTCAGGGGTGCCCCTGTTTCAGGGCTGCTGCAATGGCTGGTTCTTTTCAGAAAGCCAAGGTTTGTTCTCTCACCTCCTTCAAATCTTCAGTAGCATTTTCTAGGCTCTCATCCTGCTTTGTTTTTCTAGTGGTTTTATCACATCTCACTGTAGATTTTACTTGCTGTTCCTTGCTTCTAAAATAACTTGCTCAAGAGCAAGGATTTTTATCTGTTTGTTCACGACTCTATTCCCAGGGTATAGAGGTGTACCAGGAACTCAATACCAATAAATATTCTTCTGAAAGAACTCTGGCACCCCTGCCCTCTGGGCAGGACACCTATAAAGCCTAAGGATTTACTGATATTTTGGGAAATCTCCCAGTGCTCCAGTGCGGAGGGTCTCTCACCTCTCACCATCGATCCGAAGGTAACTCCTCTTTCTGGCCACTTATAAGTCTCCCATCTGCCCTAGGCTTCTGACAATTTATCCCCCAGGACAGCCACCCTACAGGAGTCCACGTGGGCAGAAACCATCTCAAGACCACACAATTCATTTCTTTTCCGTGAGGTCCTCACCTGGCAAATGGGAAATGTATCCTTTGCCTCTAAAACTCAGGAAATGCAGAAGTGAGACTTTTCAGTTCTGAGTCAGGCTCCACTAATACTCCTCTCTCCAAAACTCTAGTTCGTGGACAACACTTTTCAAAAAAGATCCTCACTACTGTTCTCTTCAAACTCTTTAAAGGATTCTCTCTTCCTACACAGCCTGGAGGGGAGGGATGGGTCACTAAAGGCAAAATAATCTCTTTTTCCCCCCGCCCCCATTTCCTCTCCCTTAGCTTACTCCTGCTGCTCACAGGTTATTCAAATAATGAAGACAGCAGTCACCTACAGTATGCTAATATTCCTAACAGAACAACACAATGAAATTGTAATGAGCTTCTTAAAGAGAAGATTCTAGAATATATTAGAGTCATAAGATCAACACACTTTCTTGATGCCAGATAGAAATATTAATATGCAATTAACTAGCCACTACAAATAGATTATATATACAAGTACAAACGATTTATAAGATACATTATACTTTGTGAAAAAAGAGAAGACCAAAAATCTTCCATCTTGAAGCTGTAAGGAAAATAAACACACAGAAAATATTTTAAAATATAAAGTCAAATTTCAACTAAGTGTCAGAATGGTATACTTCCTAGTTTTTCATTAGTTAATGATGAAAAATATTTCTTCTATCATGGTAAGTTAAGGCAAAATATCCCATGTGGGAGGAAAAATTATGATAATCTAATTTATGAATAGCTGTATTCTATGAGTGTGTTAACTTGAATTAATTTTCTAAGCCTACAACTAAATATTCACAATATGGTTTTACTAAAGTACTGAATAGTGAGAATTTTTTAGCAACCTTCAAATGTTTTCTATTATAAAACATCTTCGAGGGCTTCAAATCTGTTGCACTTACAACCCAACAAAGCAAGAAAGTAACCTCAGATATTTTTTTTCTAGGTATCACTGAAAGTGCTTTCTTACATGCCTTCACGTTAAAACAGAACCTACTTTAAAGCATGTAGTACTACTCTTAGAAAGACTTTGCTCATATTTTTGTTTCTTTGAAAAATTATATTTTAAAAATAAGATACCAACTACAACAGCATGCATAGCCCTTCTGTTTCAGTGTTGGACTGACTCACATCCCATATGGTACACAGGCAGAAGAGGCAGAAGAGTGGAATAAATAACCTAGAATGAGGTTAATGATGTTCACAGAGTTTTCTTTCTTCTAATTTCAGGAATGATCAGGTTTCTAACTGCGGTCCAGATGATGGCAGGCAAGATGATAAAAAGAGCAATACTAAAAAGAAGGGCAGGAAGAATAGAAGGTAACTGTAAAAATGTAGACCTACAAACAAAAATACTGAAGCTACATTTACTTCAGTCAGAGTGGGCCGTTCGTTTTCCTTTGGAACTCTCTGACAAACACAATGGCAGCCCCGAGTTCTTGTCTGAAGTACATTTATTTTTGGAAGTCAAATTGCTTTTTGATAGTAATAATAATAATAAATCTTACAATGTCCTTTCCCCAACTCTAGTAATTAAAGAACTATATTTCTAGATCCATTGCTATGTCCTTGAATCACTTATACGACTTTTCACTTAATATATTTAAATGTGTGTGTGTGTGTGTATATATATACAGATATATATACTCATTTCAAAGAGTTAATATGAAAGGATTTTTAAGCTAGTGAAAATACTGTATGATACTATAATGATGTATACCTGTCATACATTTGTGCAAACGCAAAAAATGGACACTAGCAGAAAGGTAAATTATGGAATTTGGGTGATAATGGTGTGTCAGTGTACATTCATCAACTGTAACAAGTGTACCACTCTGGTGGGGGATGTTGATGATGGGGGAAGTTATGCATGTATTGGATCAGGGAGTATATGGGAAATCTCTGTACCTTCCTCTCAATTTTGTTATGAACCTGTAACTACTCTAAAAGGATAAAGTCTTTATAAAAAATTTAATATGAACTATGTTCTAATCAATAATATTTTCAGGAATAACATCAATAAACACACAGTTTTGACATACCAGTTATGTTTTTTCTTAAAACATTTTAACATATCATAACCATTAAAATTTATTTGTCCATAATCCATCATCTAGCCAGTCACTAGGAAAGTAGCTGTGAAGTTCGTATTTGAAAGAGGGCAAGAATAGTGAAAATGAACAAGAGGGGTTGGCAAACTACACCCATTCCCTGTTTTTGTAAGTAGAGTTTCACTAGAACACAGCCACATTCATTTTTTTATGTATTTTTTATCCATGGCTGCTTTTGCACCATGGTGGCAGAGCTGCTTGTGTAATAGAATGACTTACATGTCCTAAAGTATTGATTATCTGGCCCTTAACAGAAAAAGTTTCCCCTGATCTGGCAAGTTTCTGTACTTACAGTACCTCACAGATGTTCTTGAAAAATGGGCTTCGATTTAAAAAAAAAAATGAAACTGGAAATATGAAAATACAAAATCTTTGGGATGAAGCAAAAGCAGTTCTAAGAGAGAAGTTTATAACAATACAGGCCTACTTCAAAAAACCAGAAAAATCTCAAATATACAACCTAACCTAATAGAGAGGCTAAAAAAGATCAACAAATAAAGTCCAAAGCTGGTAGAAAGAAGGAATTATAAAGATTAGAGCAAAAATAAATAGACACTAAAAAAAAAAAAACAATAAAAAAGAACAATGAAATCAAGATCTGGTTCTTTGAAAATATAAACATAATTGATAAACCTTCAGCCACATTCATCAAGAAAAAAAAAGAGGACTCAAAAAAAATAAAATCAGAAATGAAAGGGGATAAATAACTGACACCACAGAAAAACAAAGGATTATAAGAGAGTATTATATATATGTATATATATATATATAACATAGTTAAGAGAATTAGATGTCAACCAATTGAACATCCCAGAACAAAAACTGATAAATTCCTAGAAACATACAATCTTCCAAAACTGAATCATGAAGAAACAGAAAACTTAAACAGACCAATTAATAGTAATAAAATTGAATCAGTATTCAAAAAGCTCAAACAAACCAAAATTCAGGGCCAGATACAGGTGAATTCTACTCAACACTGAAGAAGAATGTTTTTCCTCAAATTATTCCAAAGACAATGAAGAAGAAGGAAAACTTCCAAATTCATTCTATCAGGCTAGCTTCACCTTGATACCAAAGTCAGACAAAGACACTACAAAGAAAACGACAAGACAATATCTGAGACGAATATAGACGCAAAATTCCACAGCAAAAAAAGAGCAAACCAAATTCAACAATACATTAAAAAAAATCATTTACCATGATTGAGATTTATTCCAAGGATGCAAGGATGGTTCAGTATTTGAATATTAATCAATTTGATACATCACATTAACATGAGAAAGGATAAAAACCATATGATCATCTCAATAGAGATAAAAAAGCATTTGACAAAATACAACAGTTATTCACGATAAAAACTCTCCAGAAAGCAGGTTTAGAGGGAACAAATTTCAACATAATAAAGGCCATAATAAAAAACAACTCTATGGCTAACATCATACTCAATGGTGAAAAACTGAAAACTTTTCCTCTAAGATTAAGAACAAGATGAAGATTTCCACTCTCGCCACTTTTATTCAACATAGTACTGTAAATCCTATCTGTAGCTATCAGATAAGAAAAAGAAATAAAAGGCATTCAACTTGCTTAGGAAGAAGTAAAACTGTCACTATTTGCAGATGACATAATACTATATATAGAACACACAAAAGTTTTAAACCAATATGCTACAAGTGCTAAATGAATTCAGTAAAATTGCAGGATACCAAATTAATACACAGCAATCTGTTTCATTTCTATACACTAAAAACAAAGTAGCAGAAAGAGAAATTAAGAAAACAACTTCATTTATAATTGCACAAAAAGAATAAAATACCTAGGAGTAAATTTAACCAAGGAGGTGAAAGACCTATACTCTGAAAACTGTATGTCACTGATAAAGAAACTGAAGATGACAAAGATTAATGGAAAGATATACCACATTCATAGACTGGAAGAATTAGTATCATTAAAAAGTCCAAACTACCCAAAGCATTCTACAGACTTAATGCAATCCCTATCTAAATATCAATGGCATTTTTCACAGACATTCAACAAATAATCCTGAAATTTGTATGCAACCACTTAAGACTGCAAACAGCCAAAGCAGACTTGAAGAAAAAAGCTGGAGGTATCATGTTCCCAGATTTCATGATATACTACAAAGCTATAGTAATCAAAAGAATATGATACTGGAACAAAAACAGAAATAGAGATCAATGGAAGAGAACAAAAGCCCAGAAATAAACCCACACTTATCTGGTCAATTTATTTATGACAAAGGAGGCAAGAATACACAATGGAGAAAAAGTCTTTTCAATTAACAGTGTTGGGAAACTGGACAACTACATACAAAAGAATGAAACCAGTCCACTTTCTTATGCCATACACAAAAATAAAGTCAGAATGGATTAAAGACCTAAATGGGAGACCAGAAACCATAATACTCCTAAAAAGAAACACAGGCAGTAATTTCTTGGACATCACCCTTAGCAAGATATTTACAGATGTATTTCCTCAGGCAAGGGAAACCAAAACCAAAATAAACTATTGGGACTACACCAAAATAAAAAGCTTTTACACAGCAAATAAAACCTTCAACAAAGCAATTGCCAACCCAGTGAATGAGAGAAGATAACTGCAAATGATATATTTGATAGGGGTTAATATCAAAATATATAAGAACTTATAACAATTCAACACCAAAAACAATCTGATTAAAAAGTGGGCAGAGGGGCGCCTAGGTGGCTCAGTTGGTTAAGCAGCCTACTTCAGCTCAGATCATGATCTCACAGTTCATGGGTTCAAGCCCCGCGTCAGGCTCTGTGCTGACAGCTCAGAGCCTGGATCCTGCTTCTGATTCTGTATCTCCCTCTCTCTCTCTGACCGTCCCCCGCGCACACTCTGTATCTCTCTCTCTCAAAAATAAATAAATGTTGAAGAAATTAAAAAAAAAAGTGGGCAGAGGTCCTGAATAGACATTTTTCCAAAGAAAACCTATGGATGGCCAAAAGATGCATGAAAAGGTGCTTAGTGTCACTAATTATCAGGGAAATGCAAATCCAAATCATGATGAGGTGTCACCTCACTCCTATCGGAATGACTAGCATCAAAAATACAAGAAAGAACAAGTGTTCGTGAGGATATGAAGGAACACTTGTGCACTGTTACTGGGAATGAAAATTGGTACGTCCTCTGTGAAACACTGTATGGTGAAACACTGTATGGAGGTTCCTCAAATATTAAAAATAGAAATACCATATGATCTAGTCATTCCTTTACTGGGTATTTACCTGAAGACAACAAAACACTCATTTGAATAATAATGTTTACTGCAGCATTATTTACAATAGTCAAAATATGGAAGCAACTCAAGTGTCCATCAACAGATGAATGGATAAAGAAGAAATGGCATATACACACAATGGAGTATTACTGAACTATAAAAAAGAAGAAGATCTTGCCATCTGCAATAACATGGATGGATCTAGGGATATTATGCCAAGTAAAATGAGTCAGATAAATACAAATACCATATGATTTCACTTATACATGGAATCTAAAAATCAAACAAACTAAAAACAGACACTTAAATACAGAAAACAAATTGGTGGTTCCCAGAAGGGAGTTGTGTCAGGGGTTGGGCAAAATGGCTAAAGGGGATTAAGAGGTAAAAATGTTTGGTTATAAAATAAATTAAGTCACAGAGAAGAAAAGTACAGCATAGGGAATATAGTCAATTATACCGTAATAATGTTGTATGGTGATTACACTTACCATGGTAAGCACTGAGTAATGTATAGAATTGTAGAATCGCTATGTTGTGCACTTGAACTTAAGTGACTTTAATAAACAAAAAAGTCAAACAGGAACTCATAGCATTTTGGTGAGGTTAAAGAAACAATGAAAGCTCAGTATGACATCCAGGAAACTACCCTCAAAAACGCTTGCATACTCCCTGTAGCAGAGGATTAGAAAATGATCTACAAATATGGTTTAATTTAAACTGGAACACTAAAGGATATATTACTTTTATGATCATCTTCTCTAACAGGTTTTATTATTATTATTATTAACTGCCAAAAAATACTGATTGGGATGAATCAGAGGTCTTCACTATAGTCCTTGATACAGATAAGAACTAAATGAAAAGCTGTTTACTTCTATGGTAGAACTATTACGGTATTCTATCACAAATGGGAGAAGGGAAATTTTTATTTACAGTTACATAGTCCTGGTGGCATTTCTAAGAATTTGGAAGATGAAATCTTACAACTAAAGAACATATTTATTATGCTTCAGATAATTAGCATAATTATTAGCTAGATAATAATTAGCATAATTATTAGCTAGATAATACAAACCAACAACTCAGCCCGGATTTGGTCCTATTTATATGTTGCTGTTCTCTGGGAGAAAATATTCCTCAGATAGCCTTTAAAACAGATAAACTAAAGAAGATTTGTTAACATGGGAAATATGACACCATGGCTCCCTAGTAAAACCAAAGCTTATAGAAAACACAGTAATTCACCCACTACCCACATGACGACACTGAAAGAGACTTGCTAATACTGTAACTGAATTCATTTATTTGTTTCCTGATTTTTACTTTTGTGTCCTTGGAATGAGGATTATTTAAAGAAGTTGTCTTTTGCAAAACAGTAGGTACTTGGAGAAACGACTGACCTGACCATGTGGCCGATAGAGTAGTGGAGTACAGCTAAAATTTTCAAGACCACTGACATTATCCTTAAAATTAATTGTACTCACATTTAGCAAAGGCAAAGTATAGATGAGAAATACTTCATACTGAAATAGAGGATTACATTAAGAAAAGTAGAGATTCCTAGCTTGGGACTAAGAAAAAAAAGACAATTCAAGCATTATCGGAGCTTTTTTATTTACATGCTTAGTAGATGAAAGCATATAAGAAATTAGCAGCCTGTGAAATTTTTCTTCAGTTCTTCACACATATTTCAATGCCTGGGTAGTGAATGACTATATAGAAGGTCACTAAGTAACAACACTTGTAAGAAATGCAGTCATGGACCTAGGTATTATATTTCAAGTTTTGTTACATTTTTACTTGACTACAGCAGGATATCTCCTTAGAGTAGACCAATTTCCTTCAGGCACTGAGCCATGGCAATTTGTGAAATAGCTTTTCTTTTTCTCTCTCATTTTTTTCCCATAGATGCTAAAGACACACATCCAGAAGATGATAAAACTAGCATTTTGTTTTGTTTATATTTGTCTGCATTATTGCTTTTCCATTTCCATTATGAAACAACATTTATTTGGGAAATAAAATGAAGAAAGAAGGAGGCATATTTCAGTTTGTACCTTTTCTTTTTCCCAAAGGCAAAGTTCATCTGATCCTTTAAATCCAGGGTAGAATAGATTTTCCTATCAGTAACACACAGCTAATTTTATGTCTCTGAGAAAGGGGTTTTGGAGGCTCTCAATTTTTCCAGTGATCTTCAGCAGACACTGAACTGCAGGAATAGCGTATATTACTTTACCATGCTTTCTTATTCACATTTTTTAAACGGATTTGACTATACAGTGGTACTGAGGAAACAATATTGGTTCCCACCATTTGAGAAATTTTTCCTGAGTCCACTAAAATGCAATTTCCTGACCATTGTGTTATGCTAAAAAAATCAAGTCCTCCAAGTCTCAAATGTCCATTTCTGTAATTTGGGTGGGACTGAGGCGAGGGAAATAAAACAGGCTGGCACGATGTCAGGAATTAATGGATAGTCTTGAATCCCCACTTCCATGTTCCCTCTTCATAATGACGATGGATTTGGGACCATTTAATTGTTTGTTAATACTTCCATCAGACAAGGCAAATACACGTATTTGTAGATCTTTTTTTTTAAGAATGAAAAGAGCTCATTTATAGGAAATTTTTACAAGTCATAATTGAAATGTTATATTAGAACTCTTTTACAGTTACTTTTTTAAGATCTCAAATCACATGATTTACTGGATTTTTACAACTCATCTGTGTTATCCTTGCCTTCTTTAACAAAGACCTTAAGCGCCAGATGCTTTGTTTATCTTATATGATACTCGTAAAAAGCTTCCCACAAAAGATCATTATCTCTATCGTAGAGCCGAAGGCATTCATTTGTTCAAGATTACATAGTTTGCACGTTGAGCAGCTGCAGGATAGCCCCTAACATTTCGGTACCAAATCTTGAGCTATTTGGCCACTATACTCTGCTCTCTCTGCACCTTTATGTTTCCAAATTGGACTTAAAACTTAGATTGCCATTTCTCTCTACCATGTTCTCTTGCTTTTGGAATAAAAACTTGAAAACATAAACTTGTTATAAAACAAAGTTAAAATGTGATCTAAATATTCCTAATTTTGATTCACCACCCCAGTCACACGCTAAAGACTATTTTCTTGTTGAATGATTTTCTTTCGGAATATGTACTTTTTCAGACTTCATGTTCTTAACAATGATGTTACCCACCGTGCCTCAAATAAAGAACTCTTTCTCCTTCAGGCTTTCCCAGTTAACTATGTGTGCCACTTTCCATGTAAACTCCCTAGGAAATACCACTGTTAGCTAAGACTGTCAAGGTAGTGTCCAAGATACGTAATGCGTGTGTTTTAATAGTGGAAATTATTTGTGGGAAGAAACTGAAAGAGTTTAGGCTGGCAACTCCTGACAAATTTACTAGGAAGTGATATGTGCTAATCTTGCCTCAAATGTCAGCTCTGGACTGCTGTTTGGCTGCTCACCTGGACGCTATATCGCTCTTGCCCACTGGTCACGCTTTCTTGGATGTGTGTTTTCCACACATGAGACACACGGGGGCGTTCTAAACGTCAAGCCTGGAAATGCCAATGCAGGTCTGGCACCTGGTCATACGCCCTCCCCAAACGGTTTACAGAAGCATAAATGCTTCAGATTTCCATTTTAGATTTTAACTCTTCAAATATCTGCTCCAAATTTCTAAGCTACTCAATGCTACGCCTCACAACGTGGAAATGTCCAGGAAAGCAGATTCTTTAATGAGAAGAACTTTTATGAACAATTCATCTGATTACAAATAACTGTCTATTTTAACTGGGAGACAGAGAGAGACACCAACGGTGATGGATGTCACTTTGGCTTAGCACACACAGGAAAGCATGACGAATGGAGACAGGCTTTGAGTCTCAAAAAAAAAAAAAAATGATGAAAGGCACAGTGCAAAGTGTCTGAAAATCAGATTATGAGGACCCGGCTGGGAAGCAAGAGTTACAATGAGGAGCTGAAGACAATTTAGTTGTAGGCACCAAGATATCACAAGGACATAACCAAAGAGAAGTTTTCATTACTGTCCTGTGTTAAAAAAACAAAAACAAAAAAAACTCCTAATTTTCCTCCTAGGGGTGAAAGTGTGGGGAGCTGGGAGGGGGAAGGCCGGGGACTAAGGTCAGGAAGATGAGCTTTAGCAATCTCTGCCAGTTTGCTGGCACTGCTCAGAAGCAATCTTGTTCTCAAGGAGGAGTTAGGCAGTTACAGACTCCATCCTGTTTTTTGATGTGTCTTAAAAATAAGACTGAATATAGAAAGCTGCAGTCAGCAGAATGCTGTGTTCAAGAGTTGGTCATGTTTAGTACATGCTCTGGGGAAATGTAGATAAATTGTAATATTTATGAAACAAAAACAAATACTAAATGTATGGAAATGTTTCCAGTAGTTTTGTTACTTCTGTATGATTTCTTAATCTGTATAATGAGCCCAAAGCCACATGGAAGAGACCTAAAGAATAATCTAGAAGACTGAGTTAGTCCTGTGAGCTAGGGGAGGACCACTGCATTACTCAGCAGATACTTCTCAGCCAATCTGGGGGGAGAGCTGGGTAGCCCACAGGCTTGGGAACATGTGTAGGTCACCCTAATTTGCAGAATATTCGGCTCTTTGTTTCTCAGTCTGTCACCGAGCAACCTCAAGTGAGAACAAGGCTCCAGTATGCCACCACTGCTGTGACCTAAGCTGCTTACACATACATCAATCATAGTAGAAATGTAAATAAGTCACCTTTCAAAAATAAGTGGATGAAAAAAGAGGACAAATATCCATCTGAAAAATCAAAATGATCCTAGTCCAGGCTAGGCAAACCAGGGGAAACACTAGGCTGTACTTTGAAGAAGATACCCGGGACAGCAGTGTACAGAATCTAAGAGTATATGTGTCTGCAAGTATGCTGGCCAATATTCACAATAGAGAGAACCAGGAACGATGCCCACCAGTGGGTAAGTGGATAAACACACTGAGGCATATCCACATAACAGGATATAATGGGTTATTCACCTTAAAAATGACTTAGAACAGCGTGCAATACAGACGAATTACATCATTACAGTATTAAGAGCCTGGGTGGCTCAGTTGGTTAAGCATCCAGATCTTGACTTTCGCTCAGGTCATGATCTCACAATTCGTGGGTTCAAGCCCCCCATTGGGCTCCCTGTTGTCAGTGTGGAGTCTGCTTGGGATTTTGTCTCCATCTCCCTCTCTCTCAAAATAAATAAACATTAAAAAAATCTTAATATTAAGTGAAAAGAATAAGTTTTACACAGTACTACAATGTTTTTTGATACTGTTTAAAAACCTGAAATAGGTGTGCCTGGGTGGCTTAGTTAAGCATCAGACTTCGGCTCAGGTCATGATCTTGTAGTTCGTGAGTTCGAGTCCCACATAGGGCTCTGTACTGACAGCTCGGAGCCGAGAGCCTGCTTCAGAATCTGTGTCTCCCTCTCTCTCTGCCCCTCCCTTGTTTGTGCTGTCTCTCAAAAATAGTTAAAACATAAAAAAATGGAAATAATAGTAATAATAATAAATGGAGTATCTATAGGTGTAATAAAAGTATCTAAAAAGAAAAGAAAATGTGGAATCCTGGATTCAAGGTGATGGTTATGTTGTGGGAGTGGGGGCAGATGGGACAGTACCATGGATACATGCAGTTAATTGTCTTGGTCCCGGAACCTTTTGTTTTTGGTGGTTTTATGGGTACATGTTAAATTACTGAAGATATTTAACTAAATAAAAGCAGGGTATGGGTAGAATAATGAGATTATGTCATGAAACAAATACTATGATTAGTATAATTGTGTGCACCCGAGAAAGGGACAACACACACACACACACACACACACACACACACACTAATATGTGTGTCTGCGTACGTGTGTATATTTGAGAGACAGAAACAGAGGCAGAGACAGAGACTGAGACAGAGAAGAATCTCTGAAATAAACAAATACAAACACCATAGAGTACAGAAAAATTGGTCTCTTTTCTACTTTGAAAGTCCTAACCCACGTAATTGCAAAGGAGCAGCCTGTGTTTTGATACCTAATTTCACTGGGCCATGAAGTGAATTCTAATTTCACTGAGCCATGTAGCTCATCTGCAATTTGATGACCAGAATTTTACCAGTTTTATTTAAGATGATTTAAGAACAACATTTCCTTTCTTCATAATATGACTACCCTATATACTCTTTTAAGTAATACTTGTATTTTGGCCAAAAGCAAATTATAATCAGCCTCACTATGATTAGCATCTCTGACATACCTCTCTCTTATGACTATTTTTCCAGGCACTAAACATATTTCAATGAGATTTTTTTCCTGAATAGCAATTAATGAGAGAACCGTTAAAGTCAAATGTATTTTATTCAGGGCTCCTAAATATGTATTGATTTTCAAAAGTAATAGTTTACCGATGAAGTGTAATTCTGCTCAAATCCCAGATTTTTATTTCTCATCGGATAAGTATTAGATATGCATACATCGTCTGCTTGGCAGCGTGTGATGCACGGTGGACATACTTAGTGCTTCAGGGGACAGAGGTTGCAATACAGACCATTAGAAGGGAGACAAGAGTTATGCTACAGGAATTTGAGGAAAGCTTAAGAAGGAAAGTAACAAATAAATGAGGCCTCTTTTCACCTTCCTCTCTGTTTTTAATTTTTTTGAATAAAGAATACATTTATTATGGTTAAAGTAAAAACCTTATGCCAGAGCACCCAATGAGAAGTCTCTTTTCCATCCCTTTTCCCCCAAAATATTTTCACCCTCAAAATATTGAATGATGCAAATTTTCTAATATCCTTCCATGGACATTCTGTGCATAAATAGGCAAACGCATCCACGCACAAATATACTTTTTGAATGAAAATGTTTTACAACCGGCTTTTGCCATGTAACAGTATGTCTTAATTACACTTTTATATCAATATATAAGTGTCCATAATGTTTTTTTAAGGAAGAGTATCTTCCACTGTGTATATGCTTCGTAATTTGATTGGTTTACTATCACATGTATGTTACTATATTTTGCTATTACAAAAAAGACAGGAGGGGCAATCTTGTAAGTCCATCATTTCTTGATTGAGTATAGATACAATAATATAAATTCTTATAATTAAAATATATGGGTTAGGGGCACCTGGGTGGCTCAGTCAGTTAAGCGTTCGACTTTGGCTCAGGTCATGATCTTATGGTTCATGAGTTTGAGCCCCATGTCAGGCTCGGAGCCTGCTTCACAGATTCTGTGTCTCTTTCTTTCTCTGCCCCTCTCTCGCTTGTGCTCTGTCTCTCAAAAATAAGTTAAAACATTTTTTTAAATTAAAAAAATAAAAATTATTGGTTAAATGTTAAATACATTTGTAATTTTGACAGGTAATTCTTTACTGCTCTCTACAGAAGTCATATCAATTTTATATTCTTGTCAGGAATTTGTAAGAGTATCTGCTTCCCAAAACCTTCATTAATAGTTTTACATTAGAACTTTCATTTTATCAAAGTTTATATGTAAAAATGGTATCTAGTAATTTTATTTTGCCCTTTCTTATTCTAAGGATAAGCACGTTTCAGGTTATTTAACAGTCACTGGTATTTCCCTTGTCAAGTCAGTTCATATCCTTGAACAATTTTATTAGATATTTTTCTTAATGATTTGTAGAATTTATGTATTAGAAAAATTTGTCTTTGTGTTACAAGTTGCAAATGTTTTTTCTCTGTTTATCATTTGTCTTTTATTCTTGCTTATAGCACTTTTCTTCTTTACTGCCACGCAATTTATATTTTATGTAGCTGAAATTACTGATCTATATCTCCATAGTTTTTAGGTGAAGCAACCTACTAAATAATGCTTTCCCAGACCTAAGACAATATAAATATTCTAATGATTGTTTTTAAGCCTCCCCCCATTTCTCCTGTTGACAGTTGTATCTTTGGTTCATTTAAGGTAAGTCTTCAATTCTGAAGTCATGGGGAATAATATGGTATTCTAGCACACTGGTACAGAGTAAATTTTCATTTTAATAAACAGAAAACACAGCAAAAACCCATTGACTAAATATCTAATACAGCACCCATGAGAGGCAGTAAAACATACATCAGAGAGGAAAGTTAAGTTTTTTCAAGAATTAGCCCTTGTGGGCTAACCTTCCCAAAGCCTCCATGGAAACCAGCTACAGGTGAGTGCTTAACACTGGTCAATCCTGGTAGAGGACTGAGATGGTGGATCTGGCCTGCAGCCAGTGAACGGTGAGCTCATGCATTTGCAGTCTCAAGTCTTAGACCCCTGAACCCTGATGCACAAAGGGAAGTTCACCATTCAGGAAGGCTGAGGTTAAAACATAAATTCTCTTTCCCTTAAATAAAAAAGTCTACGCTGCTAGAGGTCAAGGTTCCATATTTTTTCAGCCTTGATTGTATCAAAGGAGAGAGATGATGCTACTTCTGACCACTCAAACTCCACAGCCAGGGCCAAGATCACTAAAGTGGGGCTAATTCTGGCCTTGCTGGACTGCAGGGCACTACCATATCATGCAACGAACAAAGAGCAAAGAAACCACAATGCTGTTGCTGCTGCTGACTCCATGGGGTCCCCCCTGTAAATGCAATCTGTGGGCTGAAGTGTGTGCTGCCTGGTCATTCTCCCTTGTTCGCTCAACCCTTCTAGCTGAGTGAAAGCCTGAGGATATCTAGGAAGATGGAGTCCTGGTTCTGCAGTTTCTAAACCACATATCTTCTGCCCATTTCTTCACTGGATTGTTTGTTTTTCGGGTGTGGAGTTTGGTGAGTACTTTGTAGATTTTGGATACTAGCCCTTTATCCGATATGTCATTTGCAACTATCTTTTCCCACTCTGTCGGTT
>CM053572.1:19018349-19099565 GCA_028646485.1 Cryptoprocta ferox
CTGAGTTTCCTTGTTTCACCTGAGGGTGGGCTGGGGTGAGTCACGGGGGGAAGCAGAGCTCAAATGAAGGTGGAAAGATGGCAAGAGAACCCTATACTCCAGCCCTTACTCTCTCTGCACCCCTGAGAAAGAGGCTGTTTTAGGGGAGCAGGCCCAAGACCACTGACACTCTGAGAACAGGAGCTCAGGGACAGGAGGGGGTGTGCTCTGCGCTTCCTAATCACTCTACTTTAAACCTTTATGAGTTGCCTTTCATCAGACTTGTAGCCTTGGAGTCCCCCCTGTATCCTCTACCTTCTCTCAAGCAGCTGTGGGTGGGGCCCTGGAGTGGGGCTGCAGATCAAAAGGGTTGGAGGCTTATACGCAGAACCTCATTATCTCACGGACATGTAGCGAGCTAAAGACTGAGAGAGTCCTGTGTGTCTTTTTGCCTTTTCCTCAGCTGTGGCCAGGGCTGTCTGGGCCTTGCTTGCCTCAGAGTCAGGCTGAAGTGGAGGTGGGTAAATAGAGGAGAAAGGAGTCAGGACAGTGGTGGTTAGGTCTCATCATGGTTCTGCTCGAGCTGGATTAACTGGAAGATGATGAAGTTGCTGTTGATGTTCAATTTTATCATTATTTTCTTGCTTCTGTCTACTTTAGGTTTAATTTCCTCTTCTTTTTAAAAATGTCTTAATGTAAAAACTCAGGTAACCAATTTTAGACTTTGCTCTTTGGTAAAATAGGCATTTTAATGCTTCATATTTATCTCTTAGCACCACTTTTAGCTGTCTCCCACAAATTTTGATATGCCGTATTCTCAATTTTCATGTGATTTCTTCTTTGAACCACAGATTATTTCAGAATATTTTACTTAAATTTCAAATGTTTGAAGGCATTCCAGATGTTTTCTGTTACTAACTTCTAGTTTAACCCTGTTGTGTTTAGGGAAATACTATGTATGATTTTAATTTGTTTATATTTAATGAGTCTTTTTACATGGGCTCAGAATATAGTCTGTCTTGGTAAAGATTCCATGTGTACTTAAAAATAACATATATTCTGCTGAAGCTGGGTGGGATGCTTGATAAACGTGAACTAGGACAAGTTGGCTGAAAGTCAGAGACAGTCTGTCATTTTACATTCATGCACATTTCCCTTAATTTCTCTGTGAAAGGTAATAATTAGGTAATAATTCAGTACAGTGTTATTAGAAATGAAATATACTGACTATATTAAAAATACATGAAATTGTATATAAAAATATAAACTTATGCAAATTTATATACCTATTAAAATCTATAAGCTATCATATTTTTTCATCTATCTTTAATTTAAAAATATGGTAAGTGCATTGTAATAACCTTAAAGTTACAGAAAAATAGAAAGTTAAAGAGATACCACTGATATAAGTTAGCAGTCTGTTCTTTGAGACTTTTATTCACAAACACATTCAGAGCATCAGTCTGTTCATATAACATGAATAATATCATACTTGTTCTGTATCTTGCTCTATTTTCATTAAAAATATTTTGTGGATACAACTGTAAGTCAGTATACATTGATTTGCCCTATTAGTTTTTGGTAAGTCCACAAGTTTGGTGTATCTTAGGGTATGTAAATTAGAGAATTTAAGCCTGCAAAAGAGCTTAGCGTCTTTATTATTTCTTCCTCACTTATCTATATATAGAAAGTTACAAGTCCAAAGTTTTTTCTATTGAAATTAAAGTAGATTTCGTTGTCTTATTAAAGGATACCTGATCCAAACAGAAAACAACTAGAAAGAAATAAGTAACAAGAAATTTATATACTGAACTATTTAATTCAGAACATTTCAAACCGCATTATTTTTAAAATGTACTACAATTTCCACCCTCATTACAGTGTGGTATAAAACATCCCTAGAAACCTCTTTTCCTGGCAGATAAATCAGAGAAAGAATATCATGATATAAGCTGAAAAATGAGGCCAAACCTATAAATCCCTTAATACTATTCATAAAATCTTTGACTACATATTTAGTAGATTCAGTAATATTTCAAAGGAAAAAGCAAACCAACCTTATGGGGTTTATTTTGTAATTGCCTAAAAAGTATTTTCCTAGAAGGAAAAATGAAACCTTTGTTTTTGAAGTATCCTAGACTACGCAGCCATACAGAATTAATTTCTCGTAGATAGAAAGTTAATTATTAAAATGAAAAAGGAAATTGTGAAGAAATCTTGTAGAAATAATCAACTTGAACCTAGAAACATACACAAGTACTCTCTATAGAATAAACAAAGAAGCAGGCCTCAGACCTTCAAACTATGCAAACCTTTCTTTCTACATCTTCAAAGTGCTAGCATATGCAACTACTAATGTCTGATTAATTTTCCACTGTTGCTGTTATTAAAAGGTGTTCCGTCCTTCACTTCAAGCACAAACTATTTCTTTAAAGGTTGAACAACTTCAAATAACATGTAAGGATTTCAGAGAATAAAATTAAATCTTTTTTTCTCAAGTTTTTATTTAAATTCCAATTAGTTAACATACAGTATAATATTAGTTTCAGGTTTAGAATTTAGATAAATCTTTTGAAACTTAAAAAACCTTACATAATCCCTTCAGTGCTATCCTATGAAGGTTATAAATAATCTAACAAGGTAATAGTAATTCTAGTTTATGAACTCATTTATTCTCTAACTTGTCCTAAAAGATTAAACTGATTTTATTATATAAATATTAAGTGGTATATTATTTTTACTCACATTAAAGTATGGAAAAACACATGCACTGGTATAGGTATATAAAAATGGTTCATTTAATTTATACCTGTGGGAACTAAGGACCAACTCCTATTAATATACATTTAATAGCACATGTTTTTCTAACTTTGCCTGTCACCAAATGAGATCTATTTTTTAAATTTAAGTTCTCACTCCTATACTCCATAGATATTCCCACGTTACTTGTACTTCTACAAAAATGAATGCTGGCCATTAAGAATAGCAATTGAAGACTAAGTTTGTCTGTACCTGGAATATGAGAAATATGGAGTATTTTGGCAATCATTCAACACAGTTTGAATCAGCCAGAATACCTATTCATGTATTCACAAAAATTCAAAAGTTCAATAAGTGATCATCCGAACAAGCAAATATTAGTAAGTTACTCCCTTAGGACTCTGAACTTGGAATAAAAAGAACAGAGCATGTTTCTCTGTCTGAATCTTCCTCATCTCAACAAACGTTATCATCCTTTATTTTGATTATCAAAGTCACAGATGCAGGAGACAGACTCATCCTCTCCGTCCCACTTGTCTTGATTCCATCAAGTAAGTGCTTCCTTCCCAAATAAGCCCCCAATCTTCCCTCTGCCTCTATGCTGGTCTCACCCTCCATCATGTATCACCTGTACCACTGCAGCAACTTTCTAACTGGTTTTTTCTTTTGCTTCAACTCTGGTCCCCCTATTACACTCCATAGAAACACTCAAGTAATTTCATTTAAATATAAATCAAATCAACAGAGGTCATCACCTCACAAGTCTGCAGACACTGCCACACTGTTTTCTGGTCTGAGTAGCTCTAGAGAAATCGGAGACCAGTTGGGGTACTTTTAAAAAAATACTTGCTTATTCTATCTTATTAGGCCAAGGGGTTTCATTTATCTTCTATTTTTATTGAGGGTTTTTGCCTTCCAGTCTACAGACTGATAGCCTTTTCCATTCTAGAAAATTCTTCTAACTCTAAGAGGTTTTTTTTTTTTTCAGTTCCTTTTCTCAGCTTTTAGTCTGAGTTCACCAAGTATCAGATTCTTTATAATCATTACTTATTTACTGTTCTCTGACATTATGATTTGTGAGTTCCTTAATCTTAACCTTTGTCACCGATTTTTCTTCAGTTTTATGTATGTAATTTACCTATGTATTTCTTTCCATTAGGCAAACAAACTTTCTTTTTGTTAATGTTTTATTTTTTTTTTTGAGAGACAGACAGAGACAGAGCATGAGCAGGGGAGGAGCAGAGAGAGAAGGAGATACAAAATCCGAAGCAGGCTCCAGGATCTGAGCTGCCAGCACAGAGTCCGATGCTGGCTCGAACCCACGAACTGCAAGATCATGACCTGAGCCGAAGTCAGATGCTTAACCGACTAAGCCACCCAGGTACCCCTCCATTAGGCAAACTTTCAAATCCCTCTTCAGTTTCTTTTTTGGGTATACCAACCCACTTTTTATCTCTGTTGGCCTTTACTGAACTCTTATAACTCTACTCTGAGCACCTTTTAAAAGAAGGCCCATAATGCTTCTTTCCTTAGGCTAAGAAAGAATATAAATCTTGTGTTTATTTGGATAATTCTTCCTTGAATCATGTTCACCTCCCTTTCTCTTATGTTTTTTTTTTTTTCCTTCTTTCAGTTTTACATGCAGGTACTCATCTTTCAATGGGGCTATTTCCTACTGAAATAAGAATGTGGATAGGGCACCTAGGTGGCTCAGTTAGTTAAGCATCTGACTTCAGCTCAGGGCTCAGGTCATGATCTTAGGGTTCGTGGGTTTAAGCCCCATGTCGGGCTCTGTGCTGATAGCTCAGAGCCTGAAGCCTGCTTCGGATTCTGTGTCTCCCTCTCTCTGCCCCCTCCCCTCTCATGCTATGTCTCTCTCTGTCTCTCAAAAATAAACAAACATTAAAAAAATTAAAAAAAATTGGTGAGAACCCAAGAAAAAATTAGTTGGTTTGAAAGATAGTTCTGTAGGAAATATCTCTTGATATCTGCTCACCAAACCCTCTCCCACTTTATTTTTGTGTCCTGGTATTAATTTTTCAACTTTCAGGTGGGGGTATAACACTCCCCCCCCCAACTCTGCTCTTTCAGACACAGACTCTCCAAGATGCTCACGGGTGGTTTCCACTTCCTCTCTTTCCTTCCTTCTGTTCTTCTTCCTCCTCAGGGACCACTCCTCGGCTAGAAGGCTGGCAGAGGGTACTAGAGATGGCTTGCCTTCAAAGACTCTTCTTCCCCTATCCCTTCTGTTTCTCTGAGGGTCAGCAGTAGATCTCTCACACCATGTCCGCCTCTCCAACAGGACAGCCACAACCTCTGAAGAGCCTTTCAGAATGCTGATGCAGTAAATGTTCACAAGACTCTCCCTGTCTGAATGACTTCCCGACAGCTACATGTGGTGTTCATCGCTGCTTTCAACTGGGGGTAGCACAATTTTATTTTAGAAGATCTTATTTTCTATTATAGATTTTCTTGTTAGTTTTTGAGTTAGGAGGAGAATATTATCTTTTTTAAATAAGAGTTGCAATGAGCACCAGGTGCTGTATGGAAGTGCTGAATCACACCTGAAACTAATATGATGCTGTATGTTAACTAACTGGAATTTAAATACAAGCTTAAAAAGAAGAAAAAGTGTATGGGAACGGACCCGTTCTTAATGAAACTACACTGTGTGTAATTTGTCTTTCAAGTAACATCATCTGTCTTTAAGATATGAGTGCTTGCAAATGTATGTGTAAAACATGGGAATAGCTGAATGCTTATCTTATTGAAACTAAACTGTCTAGGGGCACCTGGGTGGCTCAGTCGGTTAAGCGTCCAACTTCAGTCAGGGCATGATCTCACAGTCCGTGGGTTCGAGCCACGCATCAGGCTCTGTGCTGAAAGCTCAGAGCCTGGAGCCTGCCTCAGATTCTGTGTCTCCCTCTCTCTCTGCCCCTTCCCTGCTCGCACTCTTTCTCAAAATAAACAAACATTAAAAAAAGGAAGAAAGTACACCGTCTGTAAACTGTCGTTCAAATAACATCTTCTTTCGTTAAGACAGATGTTTGTAAAGGGATGTGTAGAAGTCTACAGGGTGCTTAACTCATTGACGCTTCACTGTGTATAATGTGTCTCTCAGGTAACATTCTCTTTCAGTAAGACATAATACACAACACACACATATACCACCTATACACTATTTTAAAAAGTTTCTACAATTACTTATGTTTTAAGTAAATTTTATGGATTGTATAGGAATGGCTTGTCTTCACACAGTTTGAACAAAAGTTAAACTTTATAATGGTCTGGTTAAGTAGCTCCATGTAGATACCCCAGATAAATTTGTCTGTATTAATAGTTTATACTGATCAACTGAACCAAATCTATTTCTAGGTTGTGCTCTCCAGAAGGCCTCGAAATAACTTTTTACTGTGGGCACCTTCTTCTCAAACTACGATTGAAGACTACCCAGGCCTGCTTGGGTTCAGGTGAAGTTCAATTTTTCAACATGTTTTCATGTGCATGCTGAGTAAAGGAATTAGGTATTTCTGAACACTGACACCACTTGAAAAGAGCACACACCAGCATTTGTTCTGCATGGACTGATCTAGGGTCTGTACTGCTGCTTCCTTATTCAAGTCCTTGCCCTGTGGGCTAGCTAGGTCCCAACTCCGTCATGTATGTTTGATGTCTCACGCCTCTCATGTCGCATGGAACAGAACAGAGGCTCAATGTCAGTCTGTTACTATTGCCAGGACAGAGCAAAAGACAATTTAAGGAGAAGATTTCTTCTGTTCTATTTTCAGTTTGGGAAATGGATGGATAGTTTAAAAGGCTAATTCCTAAAAATCAAATAACAAATTAGTAACTATGCAAATTTTAGTATATTTTTTAAAATTATAAATGCACCTTGTTCATTTGAAAATCTAAAAGACTCAAAGTAAGAATATTCAACAAAATACCCTTAATTAGAGTAGATTCATAAAGACTGTAAAGATTAAAAGAGAATAAGAAACTATAATAAAATAATACAACAGATGCAGGTAGAAGTTTATGATATATTTAAAATTTGTATATATTCTTGGAAAAGGGTTTAATGCCACTTTTTAAACGAATTCACTTGTTTTATGCTAGCTTATACCGTAAGGCTGTATTAGTTAACTTTGATTTGGCATTAATAAAATGAAGAAAGTACAAGACTTGGGCATAAAGGGAGAACACAAATGGCTCTCAACCTGCAAGGACTCACAAATCGTTATGACTGAGCACCCGGCACACTAGGAATATGCATCCCTCTGACTACTTAAGTCCACAAAGTCATCATGCCAACAGTTAAAGATTTAAAAAAAAAAGTGTACTGGTCTCTTCACAGCTTAATTTTCTTTGTATCATCTTAATTTTCATTTAAGTACCTACTTAATTTAAGTATATGATAAAAACAGATTGATAACCTAACGGATCTTACACTCTTGCTGGGGGAGAATTAAAGCAATAACAACAATAAATAAGCAAGTATATCAAGTATATTGGAAAGTGATAGGTGCTACAGAATAAACAAAAAGTACTACCCTAGTAAATCTAGTCAGTATTAATCTAGTAGATCAATACAGTATTTTCTCTTTAATAGGAATCCATATACATTTTATGGAAATCTACATCTAAACTTTAGTTATTCTGTTTATTATATAATCATATTTCATGTACTCTGAAGTCACAGATAAGGCAATTCACTAACTTCATCAACTACAGAATTACATTATGTTTAGAACTTTAGAAATGTCCCTTCCCGGTTAATGTGACCGGTTCTAGATTTTAGAAACAATATTAACTATTTGCAGCAACATCTAGGCTCTAAAATTTATTTTTAACTCTACAAAAATTTTCAGTTATCCTATCAAAAAGATAGCTACTATTTTAAAAAGTATGACACGTACATATCATGTTTTATCACACTATTTTTTTCATGCCATGTATCTTCCAAATCAACTTGGCAATGTATTTGGGAAACAGTCTAGGAATTTAAAGGGAAAATGAAATCACACGCAAGATAGAGTCTTAAAATAGCCCAAACTGAGGATTAGTATTTAACTGAGAACCTTCTGACTATGCCATGATTTTGAAATAAAGCAGAACTTTTTAACCTTGCTTTTCCAGATATTTTAACCATGTGGCAAGTTTCATTTTGCTCCAGTTGCTGCATTTATCCATTATATTTTTAGGCAAATGGAACTGAAAATTTATCTTCACTGCATAAACAAAATCAAATAAATAAGCCTCAGACATTACTAAATCCCAAAGGATATTTTGGAAATCAGAGATCATATCACACATTTTACTAACTGTGTTCAGAAAAACTAAGCCTCTCTGAAAAAATACATAGGTTAAAAAAAAAAGCCTAAGTACAGATAAAGATGAGAGTGAGTAATTGGGATGTTTTGGTTGAAGTTAAGAGCTTTTCCCAATCTGGACTATTTTCATGAAATGTGGTTTTTGGAAGTATGTTAATCTTAATCCTATTTATTAATTCAAAAGATAGTTACTGAGTATCTACCACATGTTAGGCACTCTTCCAGATGCCTCAGAGACATTAATGAATAAAACAGATTTATGACCTAATGGATCTTACACTCTAGCTGGGAGAGAGTAAAAGCAGTAAAGACAATAAACAAGCAAGTATATTGGAGAGTGCTAGGTGCTATAGAATAAATAAAAACTACTACCTTGGTAAATCTAGTCAGTATTAATATAGTAGAGCTATATAGTATTTTCTATTTAATAGGAATCCATATAAATTATAAAAATTTAATGGCAATTTGTATCTAATCTAGGAAAGCTATGTAGTATGGTAAATATTATATAGTATATTATCTATAGAAAATATTGTTGCTTTATCAGAAACTCTATAAAATCAGACTGGTAGTCATATCAAAGATACAGAATTGTATTATCCATAGTAAACAAGGGATTAAAAATGATGTTTCCACATTTTCCATATTAGGTCTGACCTGTGATAAGTATAAAGAGACAAAACACGGGGCTCCTGGGTGGCTCAGTCACTTAAGTGTCCAACTTTGGCTCAGGTCATGATCCCACGCTTGTGAGTTCAAGCCCCGTGTCAGGCTCTGTGCTGTGAGCACAGAGCCGGCAGCCTGCTTAGGATTCTGTGTCTCCCTCTCTCTCTGCCCCTCCCCTGCTCATCCTCTCTCTCTCTCTCTCTCAAGAATAAACATTTTTAAAAAATTAAAAAAATAAAAGAGACAAAACGCTAACAGCTGCCACTGCTTTTATATGCAATTCAAGAAAAAGTTGCTAATCCATTGAGTTGCCGGTTCACCCCTTGGGGACCCCTATAGCTGTGATTAGAAGAGTTTTGAGAGAGATCAGTTTTTAACATTAACTTTTATAAAACTACAAAACTATCCAAAATCTTTAGAGGTCACTGTCAGCGATATGTTTATAGCAAATTATGCAGAGCACCTAAATGATTATTATTCAGTGAACTGAAGGTATATGCAGGCTTCCCAAACTACAATTCTCACTTGGGTTTGGGGATAGTGGACTGGGCTTTCCCCAATATGTCATTTACAGGCGTTGGGTACATAACATCTGTGCCTGTGATGCTGGTCACTAACATCAGTTTTTGAAAGACTTCAGTAATCTAACTTTATATATGATTTCATTATAACAAATAAACCCAACTCCTCATGTCTCATGTATGAGTAAGATCATTTCTCTGAATAAAAGTCATTTTCCATTTTACTGTGATCCTTCTACCATTTGAGAACTCATTACAGAGCTATTTCCAAACTCTAAAAATGGGTTTATAATATACATATGATATCAGAGATGTGGCAGAAAAAGGGGGGGATAAGAAGTGCATACAATACTTGGCAGTGTATTTGGGAAACAGTCTAGGAATTTAAAGGGAAAATGAAATCACATATAAGATAGAGTCTTAAAATAGCCCAATTATAGAGTCTACTGTTGTAGCGTCCTCAGAGCCCCAATCTAGGCCTAACATGTACAATACTCACCAAGCTGTGACTGGGAAGATTGCCTGGATACCAGACTGTAACCACTTGAATTACAAACTCTTAACTGCATTCAGTTAACTCTTGATAGAGTTCCCACTTTGCCTCTAAAG
Organism: Cryptoprocta ferox; assembly: GCA_028646485.1. Taxonomy (NCBI): domain Eukaryota; kingdom Metazoa; phylum Chordata; class Mammalia; order Carnivora; family Eupleridae; genus Cryptoprocta; species Cryptoprocta ferox. The sequence continues at coordinate 19,028,215 of CM053572.1, forward strand.
ATACTATTCATAACAATGTCAGGCCGTTCACTTCTTCCTATTACTCAAACCCGGATTTCAGTATCTTAAATGAGAGTACAAGAAAGACTGTTTTTCCAGGGTATTTACATGTGTATACTTTGAGGGGTTGTGGTAAGGAGCATTTAGTGCCACCTGGATGAAGATACGGGAGTAGTTCCTCTGATTATATGAGATATTTTAATCTATTTTTTTAATTTTCCCCAATGTTTCATATTATGTCCTCTCTTCTCCATTTATGTCAAGAGTTGAAAAATAATTACCCATTAGGTGGCTAACAAAAAGTTATCTCTAGTCAGGCTTGCTGATAAGGCCCCTCTTGGGAATGGTGGGAGGTTGAACGGTATTAGGTATTAGTGGCAGATGGAGTGTAGGGAGTGCAGTGAGAGGAGACCCACATGGGGGTCTGGGCACACAAGTAGATGGCGAACTCACCTTGGCAAGCTCCTGTGCGGATGTTGGGGATAAAGCCCCGTCGGCAGGGCTGAGGCTGGGCAGGACACATCTCACAGGGGTGGCCCCAGGCCCGTCCAATGGTGGCACAGCATAGAGTCTTTGTGCAGACAATGCCTGTCAGCTGCCCTTGGCACATCTGGTTGTTGACCTGAGTGAAACAAGGGCCTGTCCTGTAATCTGGAATGTGAAAGAAGATGGAAAGACAGGTTTTATGACCATACACGAATCTTATACCAGTAGCTCCAAATACATAAAACAGAGGCTATTACTTCTGACTCAAGTGTCTAAAGACAAAAGGCTGGAAAGTTTCATTTTGAAAATTCCTAATTTTTTGATCATGAGGAGTGCATTAGGAGACTTCAATGTATTTTACACTAGACACTGTAAATGGGTAACTCAAGGGCTGTGTCTGGGCCACAGATGTGCTTTCTTGGCCTGCATAATGCTCTGAAAGAATTCAAATTACTAGCCAACATTTTTAAATTGGGAAATTTCACATGAAATTTCTATTTCTGGCTTTTCTTGAAAAGTTGGAAGATCTGGCCATGCTCTGCTCGGCCTGCCATGCGACATGGCAGCGGGGGAGTGAAGTGTGTCCTTCTCCAGGACACCAAGCTCCAGCCACCCCTTATCCTGACACTCTCCACTCACTGACATTCCTCACCTGCACACTGATGACCCTGCTTTAATGATTCCTTTTTACCTTGCAAAGATTTTCTTTCCTGACTGGTTGCACGCGAGGTCAGGATATCAGAAGAGAACCAATAATGACATATTCTTCCATATCACAGATATATTTGAACAGACTGTTCTTGTCTATAAATTATATAGACAAGATTGGCTTGTCTATAAACATTAAGTTCTAACAATCTGATGTTTGTTTCCACGTCAGTCTGTTTAGTTCTGTGTGTAGTTCAGCTAAGAAGACTGTACAGAAGACTATACCCATAGTCGTGGATTCTTTCCAGGTAAGTTAATATTATATACAACCTCTGTTCTCTAAAAGATGACTGTACTCTTATTTAGCTCTGTTATGATCATGATAAAAACATAGCAAATGCATGCCACAGATCATCTACCGGCAGACTTCTATGCATATTAAGGATGATCTATTGGGACTGTTGCATCTCAAGGTGTAAGCAACAAATACACCACCCAGGAGGTGGTTAGACATGTGGACTCAGGCCCTAGCCTCGATTCACTGAACTTGAACCTACATTTCCACAAAACACTTAAGAGATTCAGAGACATCTTCAAGTTTAAGAAAGACCAATCTAGACTATTGGCAACTTGAAAGCTAGGCATTCTAACTCTATCCCTCTTTCTCCTATAATTCACTTCAAGGAACCTTTTAGATGATCAGTATTTACTCTTTTAAGTGGAACTGAATCATTAACCAAACAGTTTTTAACTTGAGGGCTGCTGTTGCTCTTTTGAGAGACACAAGAAATCAGAGAAAAGTGAGTTTCCTGAAGATTGACCAATGAAATTCACATTTGTTATAGAATTACAATAGTAATGTGTGAAAAAAGGTTTTTCCCCCCTTTCACAGAGACTGTATGAATATAGTTGATTAACTCTTAGGACTATAAGATGATAGTCAGGATTTCCTAATAAATCCTCATGCAAATGACATAATTCCATGTGAAGGGGAAAGCCAGAACGAGTTTATTTCAGAATTCCACGAACAAAACAATCTCACATTCAAAGCAAGAAGAGTCAATAATATTGGTAAGATTTTTATGAAAAATGTACTGGAAAGAAAGCAAACTTGGATATGACTTAAGATTCAAAACGCTAAGCTAGAAAAACTGTGATATCATCTGAACGCTATCATATGACAAACAAATACGACTTAAAACCACATAAAAGTTTTTTTTAACAAAGACTAAGGCTTTCTCATAGAGAGGGAAAGCATATTTTAAAAGTTTAATATAAAGAAAAAATCTAAAATAGGTAACTTTCTTAGCAAGCTGGATTAACACTCTGTTACTCTGCAGCTGAAGTTCAACAAAAATAGCTCATTTTAATCCCTTACATAAGAACAACAGATGTGCTGGCTGCAAATCACATTTTTGAAAAAGACAATCCTTGCAGTATATGTGTGGATATGTCAACCTTATAAACAACTGTGCTTCCCACACCACAAATAGCCAGGTTGTAAATTTTTTAAACTTATCTACTGTCTTTCACACAACACATTATTGTGCCATTTTAAATTAAATACTAGACTCAATAAATTAAATCAAGTTCTGAACCAGTGGGGGAAAAGTCTATTTTTCACAAAGGATATAGAACACTTTTTCTTCTGTAGATTCTTGCTCACATACCTATGTTGTCATTCTGTACACTTAAAGGATTCCCAGAGAGCAGCCTGCATACCCTCTCTCTCTCATAATCCCATCCTTAAGCAAACCATGTTGTCAGGAAATTCATTCCTTCTTCTAACTAAAACACCTTCTTTAAAAAGGTTATTCATTTTGAGAGAGAGAGAGAGAGAGAGAGAGAGAGAAAGCATGAGTAGGGAAGAGGCAGAGAGAGAGGGAGGCACAGAATCTGAAGCAGGCTCCAGGCTCTGAGCTGTCAGCACAGAGCCTGACGCAGGGCTCAAACTCACAGACTATGAGATCATGGCCTGAGCCGAAGTCAGACGCCCAACTGACTGAGTCACCCAGGCACCCCTAACTACAACACCTTCTTAAAATTATGTCCTCTCAGCCTGGTCTTTTTGGAAAAGAAGAGTATCTGGACAAGGAGAGCTGTTTATCCTCTAAAATGACCTTTCATGTTGAAGGCTCTAATGAAGCCAACCCCAGACCTCCCCTCCTGGGAAAATAGCCTACCATTACTTATTTCTTTTGCCTACCCAGTATTTACCACCTTAAAAACTGTGCAGAACTATTTTCGTATAGGACTACATTTTGCTTTCTGGCTGGCAACTGATTAGTTTAAAACTTAAAATTACCAGGGCACCTGGGTGGCTCAGTCAGTGGAGTGTCTGACTCTGGATTTTCGGCTCAGGGCATGATCTCACAGTTCGTGAGATCTAGGCTCGTGTTGGCCTTTGTGCTAACAATGCAGAGCCTGCTTGAGGTTCTCTCTCTCCATCTCTCTCTGTCACTCCCCTTCTCTCTCTCTCTCAAAATAAATAAACTTTAAAATAAAACAAAATTTAAAATTACCATGCTACCTATTCAAGAATCACTATGAATGATAGTGATATGATTCATTCATTCATATGAATGAATCAATATGAACAAATATTAGCTTTTGAAAGGGTATTTAGATTTCTTGCTCAGATTAAGTAAAACATTCTGTCCCAAACTTGGCTACCATTTTAATTGCAGTCAAAGAGCCCTAAAAGAATGTAATGTTACTGACCATGCATTTTTGTCATCAAGTTTTCAGGACAGGTTAACTATTGTTGTGTACCACACTACCCATTCATAGTCAAGGACATCCTCACAGTGCATTAGCAAAGATTAAAAGGAAAGAACTGCTTAGCACTTAAGGTGTGCTGGAGCCAGTGGGTTAGAAGCAGGTATTTTCCTCATTACTGTATGACCAAGAGAATGTTTTTAAAAATTCGCCTGTGAAACTCAAATCCTGTTATTTTGATTTTCTTATATCTAAGTGAGAAACAGCATCTTAACTTGTTTTTTACAGTTTCACTTTTATTCACATTAAGCAACTGGTACATTGAGAAACCTCATCAAAAACTGGCTGCTCGCTGTTTTTTTTTTTCCAAACAACTTCATTAAGGTTTCATGCATATAACATAAATTCACCTATCTTAAATGTACAATTCAATAACTTTTAGTAAATTTGTTGAATTGTGCAGCCATTAGTACAATCTAATTTTAGAATATTTGCATCGCTCCAAATGGGCTTTTATGCCCGTTTCCAGCCTCAGTCAACCACAGTCCTTTCTGTCACAATGAATTTGGCTTTTCTGGACAACTCATCTAAGTGGAATCATATAATATGTGGTCTTTTCTGCCTGGCTTCTTTCACTTAGCATTATGTTCTAAAGGGACATCTATGAGATAGTATGGGTCCTACTGTTTCGATCCTTTTTTATTGCTGAATAGCATTCTACTAGATGGATACACCACATCTGCTAACCAATCCGTTATCTGCTGGGTTGTACGGTGAATTTATGTTTAACCTCTTAAGAAACTGCCAAAATGTTTTTCAAAAATAGTTTCACCCTTTTATATTCCTAATATAAAATTTTCTGTCTTCTTTATTACAGCCTATGTTACCATTCTACTAGAAATAAATACAATTGAATATATTTGGGAATTCTGATATAATTTCACAAGTCTTCTTAAGATGCTAATCAGTGTTAAATAACCAAATTGAGCATTATTGTTGTACAAACAACTGGACAACCTTTGAAGAGGTCTCCAGAAGGTAAAAACAGAAAGAAACAGGTCTGATGAAGGATGTGGGATTGAGGAAGAAGGATTTTTGGTTGTTGTCATTTAGTTTTGCTTATTTTTTAATTTTATATTTTTGTTTTGTTTTTTGGAAGAGAAACATTTCTGAAAGCCATTGGAAAAGACCCAGTCGAAAGGGAGGGCTTGGGGCACTGGGTGGCTCAGTCGGTTAAGCAGCCGACTTTGGCTCAGGTCGCGATCTCACGGTTCGTGGGTTCAAGCCCCGCATCAGGCTCTGTGCTGACAGCTCAGAGCCTGAAGCCTGCTTCAGATTCTGTGTCTCCCTCTCTCTCTGACCCTCCCACGCTCATGCTCTGTTTCTCTCTGTCTCAATAATAAACATTAAAAAATTAAAAAAGAAATAAGAAAAAAAAAGAAAGGGGGGGCTTATGATTACCAAAGAGAATAATAATTTCTAGTATATATCCCTGAGGAGTCAGTCTAACTGTGAAACCAGGAGAAGGAAAGCACTTCTCTTGTAGCCTGAGAAAGAAGGGCAGGATGCACAGAGATGTAGGTATATTTATAGAGTCAAGGGAAAAGAAACAATGTCCTTTCCTACACCTTCTATTTTCTTTGTGAAACAGGACGTGGGGGTCAGCTGGGGACTCAGATATGTGGGGCTGAGATGGCCGTGCAGCCACCAGGACAGGGAGCTGCTGTGAGAACCCAGTGGGCTCCCGGGTGACAGCCAGGGTCCCAGGGTTTCCTTATTGGCAGATGAACAGGAAGTCCTGATACAGGGACCAGTATGCCTGTGTGGGGACCTTCCCTAGTATCCTCAGGTGGCTGAGGGGCTCACCCAGAAGCTGGGTTCATAAGGGTTAGGGTTTTGTCTCTCAGATATGAAAAAAAAAAAATCAGAATGACAAAGGAGTTGAGGGTATTGTTACACATATTTTACAATAATAAACCATGAGATCCGTGCTGGATGACACAGGAAATGGGAAATTAAGTGGGAGAAAGCAGGAAGATCAATGGACTAGGTGTCTCCATGAGGCTTCACTTGAAGGGAAAATAGTCACAGTGACAGAAAGACATCAGCTGCCTGTGTGGCTATAGTATAATTCACTTAACTGCCGGAAGAATGCAGCAGCACTGCACACTGCACACCTCAGGGAAGATCCCGCACATACCATAATGTAAATGTCATCCCCTGGAGTTGTGTGAGCAATGGCCCTCTTAGAGATCTTCCTACTGTAACCGTTAGTCCAACAACACCATAAGATGTCCAGAATTCCATCCGTTGCCACTTTAGTATACAAAAAATTGCACGATCCTAGAAAGTACATGAAAGTATGTGGGAGTTCCCAGCAAGTTGCACATTATCTGGAGTTAGGCAAGAAGGCATTTCCATTCTCAGGAACCAAAGTAATGCAATGTGTAGTCAAGTGGTCACACTGTGGGAGCTATAGACATAAATGAGTATAACTAAGAAGTGTAGGGGCACCTGGGTGGCTCAGTCAGTTAAGTGTCCGACTTTGGTTCAGGTCATGATCTCATGGTTTGTGGATTCGGGCCCCGCCGTCGGGATCTGTGCTGACAGCTAGCTCGGAGCCTGGAGCCTGTCTTCGGATTCTGTATCTCCCTCTCTCTGACCCTTCCCTGCTCACGCTGTCTCTCTCTGTCTCTCAAAAACAAATAAAAAAATAAAAATAAAAATAAAAATAAAAATAAAAATAAAAATTAATAAAACATTAAAAAAAAAGAAGTGTGGATGGTGCGTAACTGGTCGAACAATCCTGGCTGTGGGACTGTCTCCTTTCAGTAATGGAGTTTCTGACAAAGCAATTATAAATAGTGTTTTTAGTGCACCCTCTCATGGTTTTAATTGAGAACCTACACTGCATCAGCTAAAATCTTTGATCACAGATACAACCGGAGCATGCAGGGAAGGCAACCTTGCAACTTTATAGGGGATGATACCACAGTTTCCTTAGTTTTAATAAAATCTTCCCTGAATGCAGATCCAGACTTCATGCTCGTCAAATATCCAGAGTTTAATAAACTCAAGCAACTGAGATGATAATGGACTTCCTGGATGGAAAAGCATCCATCAGCCTCAGAAAATTTTAGAATTAAGTATAGAAATGTTGAAGAAAATCAAAGTCACTGAATTAATATTTTTGCTTTATGGAATCTGTGCAAAAATTATGTACCTATAATGTCTAACAGCTTTTGTCCCAGTCCATCAGACTGCTTTATAACCACAACATAAAGTAATGGGGTGACTTATTTAGAATGATGTTTTTAAAAAAATTTTTTTAATGTTTACTTGTGAGACAGAGAGAGAGAGAGAGAGAATGGGAGAGAGAGAGAGAGTGGGGGGGAGAGAGACAGAGAGAGAGAGAGAGAGTGGGGGAGGGGCAGAAAGAGAGTGAGATACAAAATCAAAAGCAGGCTCCAGGCTCTGAACTGTCAGCACAGAGCCTGATGTGGGGCTCAAACTCATGAACCATGAGATCATGACCTGAGCCAAAGTCAGTCGTTTACCCAACTGAGCCACCCAGTGTCCCTAGAATGATGGTTTTTTTAAACTTAAACTGTGCCTATATTTATATACAGGATTGGACCATTTAAGTGAACTTAAGTGAACTTAAAAATTTATATTTATATATTTATATAGTAACATATTGATAAGTTTATGCCTTATATTATAAATTTCTAAGTTTGAGTATTATACATTTACTTTTTAATTAGCTTTATAAGAGTTACTTGAGTGCTTGTAAAGGTTTTTAAGTTGCACAACTGAAGTACTTAAAAATTACATGCACTTAATATAAAAAAGCAGTTTAACAGATATGGAGGTGTTTCATTAACTATGTTATTAAATTGGAACCAAATAGTATTTAAAGGCCTTTTGAAGCAACTACTAAAATCACCTCGATTTATTAATAGAGTAGAGATATTTATAGGTTGGACTTAAAAGTTCAAGGGATATACCCCAAGAGCTGAAAGCCGGGACTTGGAAGTATCTGTGCATGCAGGTCCAGAGCATCATTAATCACAATAGCCAAGAGGTGGATGGAACCCAAGTGTCCATCACTCATGACTGAACAAATAAAACACACCCAATAGAATACTATTCAGACGTAAAAAGGTAGGGAATTCTGATACATTCTACAGGACAGATGAACACTGAGAACTTTTTACTCTGAGTGAAATAAGCCAGTGACAAAAGGAACACTATTTTGTGATTACACACACATGAGGTACCCAGAGTAATCACATTCATAGGGGCAGAAAATAGAATGGTGGTTGTCAAGGGCTAGGGGGAGAGGGGAGTACGGACTTTCTGTTTAATAGGAATGGAGTTTCAGTTTTGCAAGATGACAAGAATTCAATGGATGGACCATGATCACCACTGTTGTATAACAATGTGAAGATACGAAGAACACTGAACTGTAGTCTTAAAAATGGTTATGATGGTGGGGCACCTGGGTGGCTCAGTCGGTTTAGCGTCCAACTTCGGCTCAGGTCATGATCTCACAGTTAGTCGGTTCGAGCCCTGCGTCGGGCTCTGTGCTGACAGCTCAGAGCCTGGAGCCTGCTTTGGATTCTGTGTCTCCCTTTCTCTCTCTCTGCTTCTCCTCCACTCATGTTCTCTCTCTTTCTCTCTAAATAAACACTAAAAATTTTTTTAACAATGGCTACCATAGTAAATTTCATGTTATCTATATTTCACTGCAATTAAAAATATTTTATTTTTTATTTTTATTTTTTAAACGTTTATTTATTTTTGAGAGAGGGAGAGACAGAGCATGAGTGATGGAGGGGCAGAGAGAGGGAGACACAGAATCTGAAGCAGGCTCCAGGTTCTGAGCTGTCAGCACAGAGCCTGACACAGGGCTCGTACTCACAAACCATGAGATCATGACCTGAGGTGAAGTCAGATGCTTAACTGACTGAGCCATCCAGGCACCCCAAAAAATAGATTTTTAAAAAGCTCAAGGAAAAATCAGGGTTTTAAAACCTAAGGTTTTAAGACCAAAATAAACTGTCTTTTTCATATACTGAGTCACCAATGAGGGCACTGAAACATCCCTCCCTTGCAACCCTGACCACTTGCCTTGAGATGGAAACGTATGTTGTCACAACTGATCAGAACACACACAGTGCTGTATGGGTATTCTTCAGCATGTTTCCTGACTACATGCCTGGGCTCTCTGTAGGGTAAAGTCCTACCACTAGAAATGCTGGGTCAAGTGTCCAGTTTGAAAAATATCCCAACATACTCAGAGCTGCTCCCTAAGACAGACTGATTCTCACAACCCTCTCCAACACAGAGTAGAGGCAACTGGTGTAATTTTTACTTATTTAAAGGAAGAAATATGGTATCTTGTTGTTCTTGAATTATGAACTGATTGTCCCAATGTTTTGCCAAGAAACAGAAGAAAATTAACTCTGTGGCAGGCACTTTATATTATAATACCCATTCTGTAAGTTATCTCTTTCAATTCTAAAGTGCTAAGAAAGTATTTTTGCCATTATTACAGAGGAGAAAATTCAAGTTCAGAGGTTAAGATCCACATGGAGAATGAAAGAGTTAGAAAAAACTGAAACAGAGATTAAACGTAAAGACCCACTTCCCTCCAAAGCCCTGCGCCGTCCACGCCGTGTTCATCAAACCCGAGACACGGATCATCACACATACCGCTTCTGATAGCTTTGCCTACCTACTCTTAACAGACCAAAGCCCTTCACCATGTTAATGACTACTGTCACAATCCCCCAAACGCCTTCTGCCTCCCCTAGGTATGATCTCCCAGCCCCCAAATATTCCACAAGCTTAATCTTGCTTTGCTTCCCGTTTCTCCCAAAGATGAATCTCCTAGCCACATTTAGATAGGGAGAAATTCTTTCTCTGTACACTGAGAGAAACATTCAAGACTTTTGCTTCTGCAAATGAGTAATTACCTTACCACAGCTGTACTACGTTTTGTTTCTAACCCAACAGCATTATTGAAAATCTCAGTGGAACATGGACTCAGTAAAGAAGGGCCCCTTTCACCATTCTCCACAGTCTTTCCAAACACAAGACTGCCACCAACATCAAAGAGCTCTGCAAGAATGAAGAGGCAGGAAAGATAATTAGGTGCTGGCCAATGGTGCAAATAAAATTGCTATCTTTGATGTCACGTTTCATAAGTATGAAGGCCATCAAAGATGTGGTCCTAAAATTCATGGCCTATGAACTGAAAGTGCACTCTCCCAAAAGCACAACCAATTAATTTACTTCATGCATAACAAAACAAAAATGCTGAAGATTAAAAACTAAAAAGATCACTTAAGCAGAAGGACATTGTCAGTTTCAAAAAAGAAACTTAAACAATTTGTCATGAGTAATAAGGAGGCCAGAGACATAAATGATTAACACAAAAAATGGATCACATGCCAGTCAAATCAACAACATACCAAATTTTTGATGTCTAAGAAAAACACATAGTACAGTTCATTAGGCAGGAATGATTTAAGGGAAAAAGGATGCCCTACCTGCTCTGTGATTCTGTCCTGACAAACAACTTCTAGTATAACATCGTTAGATGTTACTGGGGGCTGGGGAGGAGGGTTTGTCCTGAGAAGAAAATGAATGCCATGTGATTCACTACTGGGGTTTTGATGATTTGGGAGTTTTAGGGAAATGCTGCTGAAGAGTAAGGAAGACCATTGATCATATGGCCTTCTAAGAGGACATAGGTAGCATCTGTCGATAGATCCATTTGACTTGCAAAGGGAGAGGCACTGCCTCCATGACTTGCTGCCTAAATAACAGCAGGGAGTCAATAGATCCCTTCAGGTAGTGGTGGTCCAGCATGGGTGGTGGTCTACACTGGCAAAGGCAGGCATTCTTGGCTCTCTGGTTGGAACCTTATACCTGTTCCTCATACATAAGCACCAGGAAAGGCTCAAGAGCAAAAGGATATCCCCAGTGACAGCTCAGCAGGAAGGTTACAGTACTACTATACCAGCTCAGTAAAATATAAATGTACACATCTTACACCATCACAAGTCTGTAACTGCCAACAAGCCCATGAAGCCTAACAGGAAAGGGTACTGTGGGAACTGCCTTCACAGATACACAAATACAAATGGAAAGACAAGTGTTTCTTCAGTTCATGAAAGTAAACCCTTTCAATATTCAGACTCAACAGGAGAACAGAAAACCCAGTAGTCACTGCTTTGAGCTAAATTACTTGTCTAGAAGACCAGATGGAAGAAAAAGCTTACAACACTGCAAAATCTCTTAAAAAAATTAATATCATAAGTAAAAGAATAGACTTCATGGAAAGAGACTAGAAATGAGAATATGAGTAATATGAATTCAAAAATAAAATTAAAAAATAAAGAGATTAAAGAAATAGTAGGAAAAAAATTTCCTAAGCTTAAATAAACAGTAGTTTTCACCTTCTGCTTAAAATGGTGCATGGTGTCCTAGACGGGAATAATGAAAACAAAAAGACATATTCCAAGGAAGACCTTCCTGCATCTCTCTATCTCTGAACCTCAGATTAAAAGGAAAAACTATCCTTCCATTTCCATAGAGAAAAAAAAACACACAAAACAAAACAAAAAAACCAAGTTGCCTACAAAGAAGATGAAACAGCCTGGCATTAGTTTTATCCTATGTGGTCTGGGGCATTAAAAATATAGCAAAACAACATTTATAGATTATTAATTTATAATTTTTGAGAAAGGATTTTTCACATAAAAGTCATAAGATACAACTTAAGAACAGCCTGAAATAATGACAAAAATTGGGGGGATGGGGGAGGTATTTTCCATAATGAGGACTTGGAAATGAATTATTCCTAAGATCTTCACTCGGGATTGAGAGATATAAACATGTAAAAGTCTCAGGGTAAGAGGAATATATAATATTTAATTTTGATACTGTACAAAAGTTATAAGAGAGGAGAAGAAGTTTCAATATAATAGTGAAAGATAGGAAGGTAAGCACTAGTTTGATGAAGACCAGTGGAGACAGAAAAGTAAAATATAATTAAAACTAAAAATTATAACAAAGATTAAAAGAGAAAAAACACAAAAAATAATGACTTATACATATAAAATAAAATGGTGTGAATAAAGCATATATATTGAAATTATAATAAATATGAATATGCTTAGTTTCGGACCAAATAACTGCTAGATCTGATTAAAATAACAAAATTAAGTTCTACTCTGTTTAAAAGAAAACCATCAAAATGAAATGACAAAAAAAGTGGAAGATAGACAAAAATCAGGAAAATCATAAATGAAATAAAGTGGAAGCAGCAATAATATCAGACAGAATGGAATTCAAGAACAAAAGGCATTAACCCAGTCCAAAAAAATAAGGTTAAAAATTACAATGAAGAAGATAGATCCGTATACTAAAAACTGTAGTGAAACACCAAGAGTTAAAAGTTCTAGAAATATAAAGATAGCTTAAAGGCATTAAGGAGATATTTTCAAATTTGACAGAACAGATAGACATAAAATAAATAAGAGAAGCACAATCAAAAAGCTTGTCTCAACAGGCAGATTTGCAATTTTGCAGCACATGAAAAGAGAATGTAATAATTCTTTTTTTGTTGTTGTTTTCAAAGAACATCCATTAAAGTGATCAAATATTTAACGCACATTATTTCAGTGAGATTCAATAGGCTTCTGTCAAGTATCTTCTCTCACAGTGTGAAACTGAGACTTGCTATAGCTCCTTGTGTAGATGGATTTTAGGTAACATGGTTAGGAACATTCACCAGAAAGGAACACTGTGTGTGCTTTTATTAAAGGGATCATGACCAACTTTTTAAACTGCAGAATCTGCCTGTGACATCAAATTCAGTATTTTGGAGAAAAAAATTTTAGCAGTTATAAAATTTCACACCATTGTGGTTTGTTGTAATCTATAACTGTGCTCTCCAAAACAGTAGCCACTTAGCCACATGTGGCTTTCTAAATTTAAACTTTAAATTTAAATTAAATTAAATAAACATTCAGTTCCTAATCATACTAGCCACATGGCAAGTGCTTGAGAGCCACATGTGGTTAGTGGCTACCGTACTGGCAGCACAAAGGGCATTTCCACCATCCCAGAAAGTTCTATCAACGCACGTTGGAGTGGCAGTCTCCCAACACCACAGGGAGATGGAGAATGAGAAAGCATTTGGTACGGAGGCAAGAGTTCTAAGAGGTCTGTGCAGTGCATGATACCTATCGTAAGGTTATCTGTACAAAAATTGCCAAAAATCACACAGATGGTGCATAACAGAGCTAGAATTTGAGTGACAAATGTATCTGATACCAAAACCCATGATCTTAACCACCATATGCTGCTACTTCCTAGTAGCGCTGATAATCGTGTGTATATGGGAGGCAGTTTCTGCGCTCTATCACTGGTTCCTGCTCTGCATTAATGCCCTTTTCTGCATGCATTTATTCTTTTGCTTTATGATCATAACCCTTTCATTCAGCTAGTAAATGAACCTCAGCTTATTAAATGCTTCACTGACCACCATGATATGCCTCTAAAGCAAGCCACCATGGTTCCCATGGCTGCATGTCTGCCTGGATTTACACTTTCTACTACTTTAGTGTGCAAGTACTTCTCACCTATGGACATTCTGTTTCTGCAGACACTCCGTGGCATCATGGCACAATCTACTTCAAATCCTATCAGCCGCTTCGCTTCTGTTCTCTAAGTAGGTGGACTCCAAATGAGTATCACTTAACACTGGGAGAGGCTGTAGGCTGGGCTGGACTAGAGACAATGCTCAGTGTCCATGAAGCCTGACACAGTACCTACAGAATGTGAAAACTAATGTTCAGTAAACCTTCAAATAATCTGCAGTGTTAGGGTAGGTGCTGGGCTTTACTGTACACTTCCCAAAAGGTACCCAGGTCATTCTAGATGATACATATAAATGCATTCTGAGAACTGTAAAGTGTTAAATTTATTTGTTTCTAATAACTTTTAGGGATGATTTGATCTGATCATGTGATTAACAAAGGAGGAAATACAGTCCAGAATGTTTCTGCAATTGGCCCCAAGTCAAAATGATCTGATGTTAACAGCTTCAGTCTCCTGACTCATTCTCTTGTAATATTCAACATAAAATGGTAATTAGAAGCTTACAACTGATGGCATCTGGGATGTCGAGGGCTTTTTATGACAAAATTGCTGAGCTGAGAACCAGAAGTATGGTATAAGTCAGTATTTTCCAAAATGAGGTCAATGAAATGCCAGTTCCAGGGAATAGTAAAAGTATTACATCAGAGAGGGATTCTGTGGTCAAATACATTTAGAGTTGAACAAAGACAGAATGTGTGTGTCAGTGTGAGTATGAGTGTGTGTGTGTGTGTGTGTGTGTGTGTGTGGAGGGGAACTAGGACTTTCAGGAGCCCTTACTGTACTTATGTGCATTATAAATTGCCAAGAGGAGACTATAGTAGGCAATGTTCAAAATTTATTTGCTTGTAAAATAGTTTTATTCAATAGGATTCCTCAAAACTAGAGTGGGATGAAACACACTTTGGCAAACACTTATCAGCAGATGAGTCCCTTGTCACATCCTCAAACACGGCTGCCTGAAATAGAATAAAATGGTATCTTTTGTGTAACTGGCTTTCTTCCAGATGACATCATTACCACTATAAATATCACAGAGAACTTTAAAAATCTGTGACATGATTGTAGCACTCCAAGTTTCTTACCAGTTGCCAAACTATTGCCTAGATGCCTAATAGTATTCAAAATATTTAAATGATCAGAGTTCAGAAGTTTTCCTGTGTTTCCTGCTTTATTCTTCTGTACATCAAAAATCACATCTATTCTTCTAGGACCTAAAATCCGATGATCCATAACTGGTGATGGAAACCAAAGCACATGATCCCATAGTTTTGTGTAGGATTCTGCCAACAATGCAATGCAGAGGAAATTTCCTTTTAAAGCTACTGACAATAATGAAGTGAGGCATCTATATTCGCTCCACAGAGTGTGCAGATTTTTAAGTATTAGTTTATCTTCTAGCTGAAAACCTTCACAGGTAAACTGCAGTATTCTGTGGCTCTAGCATTGTATACATAGAAAAGCACTTAGCCTCGTGACTAGAGCACAGGACTGCAGGCAAACAGTTCTGGATTCACAACCAGAACCCAGCTTCACAAACTACCTGCCTATAGTCTTGAATAAGTCCAGTAACTCCAGCTTCCTTCCTTAATTGTGAAATGGGTATAGTAAGAGAACTTTACTTACGGTTTATGATGTGAGTGTGTGCCTGTCATGAGATAAAAACTTCAAGGGTTTAGCACAGTGCTTGGCTTTTACCAAATGCTCAGCACCTGGTAGCTGTTCTTATTGTGGCTGTTGTGATTGTTAATAAACATTATAGAGCCCTTTCTAGTTTACAACACACATTTTCCTATGCTTTCTTTGATCATGGCCACTACAGTGCCATTGCAAGGTGAAGGAAGAGGGAAGCAGAAGAAGCTACGTAAACCTCACTGTGGCTTTGTTCCTCATAATTATATATGGATACAATTTTCTTGGATGTGAAAGCTGGAAGAAACTGCTTAAATGGATACCAGGATCCTTCCAAGAAATAATATACTTCCTTACAGAGTTATTTTCTCTATTATTCAAGCTCCCTTTTTCCCAAAGATCGGTTTGGAATCAAAGCCAGGTTTCACCGCCTGAAAATTAATACTGTGCAGCCAGAAATAAATTATTTTGCAAAGAGAAATACCAGACCCACATCAGTTTTACCCAGTGAAAAAAAAAACTCCCTTTCTACCTCGCCAGAAAGTACAACGGACAAATATAAAAGCTCAACGTTTATCCATTTATGTGATCTGGGAAAGAGAGCACCCCTTTTGATTCATGACTCAGCTCCGATTCCAACACCACTACTCTGGCAAACAAAAGCACCACCATCAATTTGTGATTACCATGACATTATCTGGTTTTCAGATTATCTGTTTGTACCCGCTGCCTCTATCCCCTCGCCAGGAGACTGTGCCTCATGCCACTGAGAGCAGGCCCTTGGTGGGAAGGGATGATGGCACAGATAATGAGACTGTCAGTGGCTGAGCTTATGGGAGAGGCTCTCACTGCCTGATGAGGAACATCAAAAGAAACCCCAGTTTAACGTCCATGTTTCCAAACTTCACGAACATTCCAGATTTAGAAAAACATCCTGATGGTTAAGTAAATTTAAAAATTTCCAGCCAGGTGGTTGTAAGGTTGAATATGTGTCTCCCATTGCCTTCAAAAATTAAGAGTATTATGATTCTTATTTTATATTATCTATTTCTATCTTCTGTCCCTTATTAGCAAAGGAAGTCAAACTTGAAATTTTTCCTAGAAAAAAAAAACTGTTCCTTGAGTTTCTACAGAAATCTACTCAAACATTTCACATTGTCTTTTTTGGTGTATACGGCTTGTGCCTATCTTGTTTTTACTCACTAAATAAGACTGATCAAGTTCCTGGGTAACTACAGAATGCTTATCTTAATTTATAGACAGGAAATAAGAAATCCGACAGGGTTTCCATAATTACGCTACAGTTTGAGGGTCAACTAAACTGTTTACCAAAAGGTTCTATTTTAATTATGCACAAGTCTGAACAGCTGAGATCCACAGGACAGCTGTCATTGTGTTCAGTACTGCTTCGTTCCAAAGCTGGACTCCCAAAAGAATGGATTTATAGAGTCCATGATAATTATTGTCAAAATATATTTTGAGACATGCAGACAAAATGTTAATATATTTGGCCTCCTGCATCCAAACCCTTTTCCCCTTTTAGGAGAAGTCTGCACTGTGTGAGTCTTGGTGGGAGGAACTGAGGCAGACACATATTCAGAGATTTTTCTCAGCAGCAGGAAGACAGTAGAGGCAGCAAAGGACTAACGAGGAACTAACAACCCACAGCCTCAGTGAGTTTTGTGCTGGCAGCTCCTGTTGGTTTTTATCTAGTCTCCAAATTTGCTTCTCTACACAACCTATCTATTCTACATTTATCCAATGCCTTTCTATTGCATCCCTTTTGTGACTATTTTTAATTCAATGAGTCAGATTTTGTTTTGTTTTGTTTTGCTTGCCATCAAGACCCCAATTTATGCATGTAGCACCCTACTGGCTATAGAAATTTTGAATGAAGATTTAAAAAGTTAGATAAAATTTAAGGGCTCTACATAACTTTTCCATTTATGCTCCTGGAGGCAGAGGGTGAAATTCATAAGCAGCCATGATTCTTTGCACCTGTGTCTGAGTTTTGATTAGAATTTTAGAGTATTAGAATATTTTTAAAATATTATGCAGTGGGGTCCCAATTTTTTAACCTTTCCCCTGACACCTAAAATATCAAATAAGATTTTTTAACCCTTAAAAAGGTACACGTGCTTGTTTTAGTAAAGATTCTTGGCAATCATTATAATGTGAAAGCCTGCCCATTAGTATGCCTAATTCATACTAACTTGCCAAGTTGTGAGACCAGCCATGAGATTTCTAAAAGTCATCTACGAGATTTGGGGTGCACTGATTTTGGCTTGACATTTAAAAAGCATTTTTTAAAAGGTGACATCCAGCAAGTTATGGGGAAAAGGCATACGAACTAAAAACAAGGTTCAGCCTTTTAGAAAACTACCTGGATAGGCTGACTCTTCAACTTAGCTGAAATGAAGCTGCAAGTCCCAAAGCAACCTCATCCATTTAAGGCAGCAGCCTCAGGAGAGTGTAAAGTCTGCTCTTTTTCAAGTTCTGAACTTTCACTAATTCTGTATTAAACCTTTAATGAGCAACTCAAGACAGGTAAGTCCCATGGGATACATAAAATAGAAGGACTCTGACACCATGAAAGTATTCCAAACATGGAAAAATGAGTTCCCTGGAGGAAAAACAACAAGGAATTTAAATTTTGTATGAATCTATGATTCCTTAAAACATTTTACTGTAAGTGATAATAGCTGGGAAAAATGGAAACGTTTAAAGTGATTCTCATCAATAACATGATCCTCTTAACAGAGTAGACGAATCTGGTTGCCAGGAGAGGCTACTTAATAGTATTTCAACACTGCTATCGTGTCTGACTTGACTGCAGTGAGGTAGCATTTTCCACCATATATATATATATGTGAGAGATATATATATGAGAGAGAGAGAGAGAGAGAGAGAGAGAGAGAGGGAAGTCTGTGAGCAAATGAGCTATCTAACATACCCCCAGAAACTGAACCTCATATAAAATGGGCAAGCCATAAGGTGGGAGAAAAACTAAGTGTTTAATGTAGAAGTTCATTCTATGTTTATTAGATTTTCATGGAATTTCAGTTTTTTTCCTACTATGATAGCATTCATACTTGAACATACTCATTCTCTTTCATGTTCTCTATGTTCTTCTGGGTCCTTTTAAGTCATTATTACTTAAGCATTAAGCAGACAAAGAACATTAAATATTTTAACATACCTAGAAATTACTCACTTTTAAGCAGAAATCATAAGGGAAAGAGTTGTATAAAGGACTGAATTAAATCTAAAATTTTCTATATAAGCCAAATCACCATAATCCAAACTTCAAAGGCAAACAACAGTCTAAGAAAAGAAAAACAAACAAGAGAAATCTATCCATGCATATGTATGTGTATAATGTGTACATTAATTTTTGGTTTATGGCATTTTTATATATGTACATGGGCATATACACACTGATGTAAATAGAGTATCCAGAATATATAAATGCATAAAAATGAGTAAGACAAATACCTCTAGAAAAATAAAAATGTACTCATAAACAGTTCATAGAAGTGAATAAAAATGGTTCATAAATATATAAAAATATGGGCAAACTTATCCTCGGAGAAACAAAGTTAAAACAATGAAGTACCTGTCACTGGGTACATATTAGGCCAAAAATGTGGCAAGCACGGTTCTAAGTACTTTGCATATTTTATGTCCTCTAGTCGTTGTGAAAACTTTATAGGTATGATTATTATTATTCTTATTTTACACATTAGGAAAGTGAGCACAGAGAAGTTAGGTAATATCCACAGTCAATGAGAGTGAGTCACAGTTCACGCAGGCCAACTTCTCATCCTGACAACAATGAGTGTTGGAAAATACTGAGTAAGACAATACCGGTTAAAAGAGGACTATGTTCATGGTCAAGTGATTGTTTTGGAAAGCAATCTAACAATAGGTAATAAGTTGACAAGGCATATGTACAGTCTTGTTCATTCAGGAGCAACTTGCATATACACAGAAGGAGACCTTATAGAAGAAGTTCATTACAGCACTTTCTTATTAGGAAAAATGAGAAAGAATCTCAATGTCTCTCAGTAAAAGAATGGGCAAGTAAATTGCTTCACATTTATGCAATGTAATATGGCACAGTAGTTAAAATAAATATACTAGTTCTATATGTAGCAACATAAGAAGATCTCAAAACTGTGTTGAATGAAAATAAGTTGGAGTATATGGAGTCAGAAAATATTTATGTTCATTAAAAATATAAAACAATGAGGGGTGCCTGAATGGTTCAGCTGGTTAAGTGTCCAACTTCAGCCGAGGTCATGATCTCGCTGTTATGAGTTAGATCCTCACATCAGGCTCTGCGCTAACAGCTCAGGGCCTGGAGCCTGTCTCCCTCTCTCTCTCTGCCCCTTCCCCACTTGCACTTTGTCTCCCTCTCAAAAATAAACATTAAAAAATATATAGATATAAAACAATGATACATATTATTTACGGAAATAATGGAAGTTAAGTAAGTATATAAAGAGCACCAACTAAATACACCACAAGTTCATGACAGTAGGACCTCTGGAAAAGGAAGGGAAAGGACGGATGGAAAGAAGATGGGGAATTTAGATTTTATCTGTAAAGTTTTAGTTCTTTAAAAAAGAAATGACAGGGAGAAAGAACAATAAGTTATCTGAAGCAAATTACTATAACTTAACTTTTCATTTGGTGGTATGCACATGAAAGATTTCTTGATATGTCTTTTGTTATATTCCAGACTTTTAAAATTATCCCCAGTATTATACTTAAAAAGATCACTTAATTAAGAACAGAGCATTCCTAAACAACTGAGCGATCAGGGGGAATTCCATCCTATTTTCTTGGGCAAAATCAGACCTAACATTTAAGTATGGAATTTATTTAGAGGCATTTTGCAGAGTTTCTGGAACTGCAAGAGATCAGACCTATCTCGCTAATGCCCACATATAAAAATTACTTGAAGGTTAGAATGTTGTGTTATCTGCCCTTTATTATTTTACCCTACAATTTTAATCCTTACATTTTGTTCTCATCAAAGGGCTGTCAGAGATAAGTCAAATCACAGCAGAAATAAAATAAGAGTTGTTCTTGTGAATGCAGAAGACTTAACATTAAAACCAAGTCCTCTGAAGAAAAATGCATCTGTCATGCCTTCTGATCCCAAACAACTGCACACCTAACCTCATGGAGTACAACATGAAAAACTTTCACCATCTAAAGATAACCCCACCGACAATGAAAAAAACTGATTTACAATTAGGAAATCCTCCCAAAATATTGGCCATTGCTAACACATTAACAGTTTTAATAGAAGACAGATCATTATTCATAACAATGATTCTCCTGACCAATACTTGATTGTATAAAAAATTATTATCCATAACATCCAGTCAAATTGTTTTTTCATGTCTTCAAAGCCGATTCACCTCTCTCGTATCTCAGGGCATTTTCCTATTCATTCTCCTTTACTAAGAGCTTTATTGCTCCACTTCTGAAAATGGCTGGTTCCATCTCATCCTTTAGGCCTGCGCAAGTCATTAGGGCTGCTCATCAATATCCACTTTTTTCCTTCCTTTCCAGGCACATGGAAAACTGTACATGCCTGCCTTCTTTAAAATTACACATAGCCCTGTCCTAAAACTTCTTTGTGGCCAATCATATGAGGACAGATGTCATTTTAAGGCAAAAACCTTTAAACGCTGGTGTGTAAGTAACTATATCCTCCTTCTTGGGTACCAGGGAGGTAGGTATGCATTAAAATGGAGTCTCCTTTACTCTGAATCTCTGAGTAACCAAGACGAATAAAATTCCCCTGACAACTCACCCTGGATACTTGCTTGTGTAAAATGAAAAGTAACCTCTGTTTAATTAAGTAGACAAACCATAGCGATTTTATGGTTGGTAGCTACAACAGCATACCCAACCCCATCTTGACTAATACAAGGTCTGAGATTAAATGGCATCTCTTCGGAGAGGAATTTCTTAAACCGTCATTTGAAATCCCTCTAATCCATTATCTCAGAATCCTCTTTGTTTCCTTCAGAGCATGTATCATAACACATATATTTCTAAAATGCATTGTTTCCTTGTCTTAAATTCTTCTGAACATATTATGAACACCATACAAAGCAGATTCCAAATGCCTCAGCTATAGTGGTTTCCCTAGTACTAGCACAGTGACCAGCAGATGATATCTTCTTAGTAAGTATTTGTCAAATGAATGAATGTTTCACTTCCATACTTTACAAATTTTGACACACAGTTAACATGCTTGTGCAAGAAATTCTGGTGATGACAAAAAGTTAAAATGCACAGTAATTTCTCAAAACACATATAAAAGTTCTAAATCTGAACGTCCATATGACATACAAACTTAGTATTTTACATCTGGGACACAAATGCTTCAATTTAGGCCACATTAGTTACAGGGGATTTCATATTTACCGTTTGAAAAAAAGGGTTTCAGATAAACTCACACACAATTCATGTAAACAGGGTGTAGACTTAAATTTATTCCACATATAAAAGGTCTCATAAAAGTTATAAAGATGACATTTTATTGAAATAGTAAAGAGCACATATATTAAGCTAAAGTCCTTACTTTCCTACTAGCAATTTAATAAATGTTTCAGTCAAATTTATGACTATTTCATTTTCCACATATCTTTTGTTGCCAGGATAAAACCTGAGGAGTTCATGCTTCAGTAAACCCAGACTGAAGAATCTGTTACAAAAATGAATTTAGAGCTGGCATTCACTGAAGTTCTAAATCTTCTCGTTCAATGGCCAAGGTATAAGGTAAAAATGGCTGCTGCACCAACAGTCTTAGTCAGTTGCCATCCTTCTGCCAATGACTGTGTATCAACCACGGATTGCTGGTGAGCGGCAATCTATCATATGTTTTGTGGTGGCGGTTCTCATGTCTGAAGGGCTCGGCTCAATAGCATTTCAAAATCTACCTTCAAACAAGGCAAAACGCCAGTGCAATGAAGCAAACTTTAGGCTAAGAATATTAAAAATGAGTATTTCCATACAATCAAGCTAGATCAGAGTCAACAACAGCAATTATAACTACGGCAATGTAGCTTAGATTCCTACTCATCAAGAAAAATTGACCCCGAGAGCCTACAAAACAACTGATCCCATTTTCGTTGGAATATTTGTCCTTCCAGAATCATTTAGCTATATTTTCCTCTGATTTGATTTTTTCTCTTTTCCATGCCTTTCACCTCTTCTTTTCATACCTCTCATTTATAATATTTTTTTTCTTTCTCTTCTATTTAAGAAATGTTTAATGCACTCAAGCAACGCATGCCTCTATACCACAATGAAGTTAAAAACCTTGGCTTTCTAATAAAACTGTGTTTTCTATGCCATGTAATCATGATGAAAAAGAAAAGATTTATTTTAAAAGTGAAAGGAAAAGACTTTAAAAGGAAAATATTTATTCTTTATAATAATAGAAGAATCAGAAATAATTATAAAGTATTCAACATACATCAGGCACTTTTCTAACTGCTTCAGGAATACTTATTTATTTACTCCTTACAGTGAGGTGGATGTAACTGTTATATGCACTGGACACGTGGGGAAACAGGTTCTTAGAGGTCAGGTACTATGTTCAAAGCAATACAGCAGTGTAAAAAATAAAAAAGATGTGTGTGTGTGTGTGTGTGTGTGTGTGTGTGTTAAGATATAATGCATGAGACGGAGAATAATACAGTATAAAACAGTGGTCAAGTAAATAAGAACAGGCTTTGGAGTCACAAAGATCTGCTTTCTAATCTCAGGGCCATTATGTAATGGCTTCCGGATACCAATTTAGTAAAATAATTCATGGAAAGAACCTAATCACATAGCAGGTGCTAAGCGAAAGATAGCTAATTATCATAACATTATTTAAACATGATTCCAATAATTTTCCATTAATGATCAGCATTTTCCAAGCATTGTACAAAGAACATGCATTATTTTTATCATCAAAAAATAAATCATTATAAAAAAGGAATTTTATTACAGGGACAATGTGGTATTAGAGCCATACCCAGATAACCCTGGGGAAGGAAAACTGACCAATTTCATACCAACTGTTTTTCAATGTATGTTAGCCATATGGATGGTGAGAAAAGTTGATGAAAAAATAAGTGTCGGTCATGGAATTCACTGGCATTTCTTAAGGCAAAGTCAACACTCGTAGGGTGAATCATGGAAACCACAGCAAATGCAAGAAGAACCAAAGAAAAGAATAATAAAAATCTCTGTTTAACATTCCATAACCTATTCAAATAGAAACTGAAAAACAAGAGTTT
This sequence comes from Cryptoprocta ferox, assembly GCA_028646485.1. NCBI lineage: Eukaryota > Metazoa > Chordata > Mammalia > Carnivora > Eupleridae > Cryptoprocta > Cryptoprocta ferox. The sequence continues at coordinate 19,051,689 of CM053572.1, forward strand.
ACTCCTTCATACTTGAAAATACTTGATGTACTACCGAGTAGAAATTTCAATGCCCAGACTGAGACAGTAACTATAGACAGTAATACATATATGATCGCATGGGTTGATGTGCCCAGGGACACCCTTCATCTATAACTTCATCCATTTAGATCCATTAGATACTACTAATACAATTTAGTATTAGCAGTAACAAATATATAAATTATAGCAATTTTTCTACTTTATGGAGTCATGGCTTCTTTGAAAAGCAAACAGGTTACTCGTTAATTCCTTAACTACACGTGATGCAAAAAATCTTGCAGTGTATTTTTCCTTGTAAGTATGAAGTGCTCCTGAGTTTTTGCTAATCTATTTCCATTATTGTTATCTGATCCAATACTCAGAAAGACCTTCACCATACGCAGTGGCTTTGAATAGTTAACTGATGAGGATTACACCTCACATTCAGAGTAGATGATAACATGAGGAGAACAGAGATAAAATCATGGGATAAATTTTGAGTTAAGGAGAAAAAAAATTTTCATTTTTAATTTGCAATTGAGGTAGTGTACAAAAACACAGTCTGTACTAGTTTTAAAACTGTCTTTTACAAGTTTAAATATTTTGAAAAGGACACCAAGCTATTTATTTTCTAAAGCATAATTGGAATTTTCTTGAGAAAACATTTATTTTTCTGCAGTGCAAACAAATGTTCTGAAGACACTGTTAACTATGCATGAGATGTTAACACGAATGGAGATACCATGATATACTGAGAACGAAAGCAGGTTATTGGCAAGAGCACTGCTGGCATGCTTCCTTGCAGATCAGGTGCTAACAGAACTTAGGGAATAATCGCATTCTGTCCACACAGGAACTGGAGTAAGTGAAGACTGCCAGGGCCACTATGTCATTAATGCTACCAGAGCCCAATACAAACTACAAGCCTAATGGCAGCGCCACAATGCTGCTAAGTATTTCGTAGATAATACTCTTACTGTGGTCTTAGACAATATTCACAGACAATATTCTTAGTATACTAATACTTACTAACATTTTTACATTTAAAAGTGTTGTTTATTTTGAGAGTACATGCACACGGGGGAGGGAGAGAGAGGGAGAAAGAGAATACCAAACAGGCTCCACAAGGCCAGCACAGAGCCCAAGGCAGGGCTCAAACCCATGAACTGTGAGATCATGACCTCAGCCGAAGGTGGACTCTTAACTGACTGAGCCACCCCTGCCACCAATTTTAAGGTGAAAAAGCCACTTCTGAATGATGATTTTTTTTTTCTCAACCTGAACTAAGATTATTCTAATATTTAAATTCTACTGAGGGAACTAATGTGAGGTTTTTTTTGTTTCTTTGCTTTTTGAGAGAGAGAGAAAGAGAGTGCATGCACACACAAGGGAGGGGGAGGAGGAGGAGGGGGAGGAGGGGAGAGACTGACGGGACGGGGGGGGGGGGGGGGTGGATCCCAACCACACCTGGTTTGGAGCAGAAAGTGTGGCTTGATCTCACCACTTTGAGATAATGACCTGAGCAGAAATCAAGTGTCTGACACTCAACCAACTGAGCCACCCCAAGAGTCCCTAATTCAAGTTTTTAAAACAACACCCTTTTTATGAGCCACTCTATCATACCCCTTATCATAAATGGCATGATCATCTTTTGAGTTTGATCTCTGACTCACAAATTTTCTGCAGTTACTATTTTATAATATGAATAAAGTTTCTCTCCACTAATATCAGTCAAAGGGTTTGAGATGCATGCCTAAATGACATGGCATTTGACTTCCCTCTCATTTTTCCAAAATTAGAAATGCTCTCCAAAACTGCATTATTTAGTGAAAATAATGTTAACATGAGTTCATTCAATTTTCTTTCTGCCAGGAGTCTTCTTGCTGTTCCTTAAATATATTTCTATCATCCACCATGACCTATCCTCATTTAAAAACAGGAAACACTTTTACTCAGCCAAGAACCATTTTCTTTTTCAATGACCGAGAGTTGCTTGTTTCTAAAGGTCAAAAGGAAATTAGCCACGTAGGTAATAAATATGTTTGAGGAAATGCCTGAATTACAATGCACCTGCTCTATGTGAACAGCTAGTCACATAGCTATAAGCGAGAGGTTCCATGACGTTCAGTCCATATCTAATAAAGAAGGCAATGGATGCATTAAAATAGATAAATACTTACCTACTGGTATTTAAGAAAAAAACAGATAGATTAGACAAAACTTTATTTTGAAATAAAATTAAGGTGTAAAAATTTACAATGTCCAGTGTAAGGTACTATAATGAGAAAGAATACAAAAAACGAGCAATAAAAGTAAGTTTACATTAAACAAACATTCCCCAAGTGAGTACTATGTGGCTTTCACTATTTTTTTTTTAATTTTTAATTTTTTGAGAAATAGAGAGAGAACATGCAAGCAGGGGAGGGTCAGAGGGAGAGAGAGGGAGAGAATCTTAAAAAGGCTCCACGATTAACGTGGAGCCTGATGCAGGGCTTGATCTCACGACCCTGGGATCATGACCTCAGGAGAAAAAAGAGCCAGACCCTTAACTGACTCCGCCACCCAGACGCCCCTCACCATCTTAATTACTAGAGATCTGAGGATACAAAGACAAATAAAACATGAGCACTGGCCTTAACATGCTCACAGTCTATGAAGACAAACATTCTGATAAATATAGAAATGGTGAACATCAGATGTATACAGTAAGTGCAATGGGAAAATGAAGTGGGAAGGCTGGCTATCAACCCTGAATTCTAGACATGAAGCACTGCAGTGGGAAATCCAGGCAGAAGACCAGTAATACAAAGGCACAGCGTGACAATGAAAGACATGTTTGGGAAGAGAAACTCCCCAAACTTCATGCTGCAGGATTAGGGTATGTGCTGGGGAGGGCAAGGTGGCGGAAATAATCAACATGAAAGCAAAAGGTCAATGATAGTAGTAACCGCTAACAACTTTCGAGCACTCGATAGGTTTCAGGCACTGGATGTGCACCTGCCATGCACCATGTCATGGGAATTTCACAACTCCCCAGTGAGTATTATCCTCTTATGTCTAAGGTTCAGAACATTAATGGTGTGCAATCACAGAGAAAGGGCCTGCCATGTCAAGTTAAGAAATGGGGACTTTACCATATGCTAAAAGGAAGCCAATGAAAATATTTGATTAGGTTATTACCTTAGAAAATTCCTTAACTGGGAAGGATGAAGAAGAAAATAAACTCTGAAGGCTGTATGATACGAAAATAAAGGTGGCTGTTGAAAAGGACCAGGAAAGAGAAAGGGGCCTGAACTAAGGCAGTGGCATTATACTGAAGAGGAGGGTCTTTACTGGAGTAACCAACCTTCCTTCCTTCCCTCCTTCCTTCCTTCCTTCCTTCCTCTCTCCCTCCCTCCCTTTCTTCTAATATAATTTATTGTAAAACTGGCTAACATACAGTGTGTGAAGTGTGCTCTTGTTTTTGGGGTATATTCCCATGGTTCATCGGTTCCATGAAACATCCAGGGCTCATCCCAACAAGTGCCCTCCTCCATGCCCATCACCCATTTTCCCCTCTCCCCCACCCCCCATCAACCTTCAGTTTGTTCTCAGTATTTAAAGAGTCTCTTATGGTTTGCCTCTCTTCCTCTCTGTTTGTAACCAATTTTTCCCCTTCCCTTCCCCCATGGTCTTCTGTTAAGTTTTTCAAGATCCACATAGGAGTGAAAACATGATATCTGTCCTTCTCTGACTTATTTCACTCAGCATAATACCTTCCAGTTCCATCCAGGTTGTTGCAAATGGCATGATTTCATTCTTTCTCCTTGCCAAACAGTATTCCATTGTATATATAAACCACATCTTCTTTATCCATTCATCAGTTGATGGGCATTTAGGCTCTTTACATAATTTGGGTACTGTTGAAAGCACTGCTATGAACACTGGGGTACATATGCCCCTATGCATCAGCACTCCTGTATCCCTTGGATAAATTCCTAGTAGAGCTATTGCTGGGTCATAGGGGAGTCCTATTTTTAATTTTTTGAGGAAACTCCACACAGTTTTCCAGAGCAGCATGGAGTGGCATTTCAAAGGTGGAGTGGACAGACTTAGTGACAGATCTGGGTGGGGGTGGAGTGATAAGTGTCAGGAATTACCATTGAGGTTTTTAGCTTAGATGACAGGGTGAATGCTGACGACTTTATCTGACTTAAGGAAGAGGGAGACAAAAGCAGAGTTCTGAAAAAGAGCCACAGCTTCAGTGACAGACATGTCACACCCATGAGGTAAACAACTCTGCTGACTAAACAAAAGCAAATATGGTCTGAGCCTCACAGTAGATGTTGGAGACAGAGGTCTCAGAGGAACAGGTGGAAAGTAAAACCGAGGGATGTAGTATCAGAGCTAAGAGAGAAATGGCCCAAGAAAAGAATCAGAGAGGGAATAACAATATTTGATGGACCGAGAGATGCTTCCTTTAATACCAAGTCAGAAAGGAAGAACACGCTGATGAATCAGAAAATAAAATATTAACAGGACAAATTTTTGTACACAGAAAGAACACATGGAAGAAAATGGCAGTGCGAAGAGCTCTACGAACCTGGTTCCCAGGCAAACAACCACAACTGTTAGGAGGTATTTTCACAACCGAGTATTTTAAGTCTCTGAATATTGCCCTATGGGGATAGAGCAAACAAAGACAAGTTATTCGAGAAAACCCATTCATCTTGGGGAGAATAGCAAAGGTCTGTGTCATTTGAGCCATACTTTGCTTCCTCTCTCCAAAGCCTCAGTTCAGTAGAATGCGAGCTCCAGTACAGGCAGATATGGTCAATAAAATGGGGCTCCCCCTCCCATTCAGTTCTCAGTCAAGAGCTAGAGGATCTCTCCAGCAGGAGTGGGCTGCCAGTATCACACCCCTCAGCTTCGTGTTGCAGAGGCTAAATTCCAAGACAGTGTGGCAGACAGTTTGGGGAGCTCCTTTCTTTACCCAACCCCACTCATGAGGTGGAAACTCTAACCCAGGTGCAGGAGGCAACGAAAACTGGGCCCTTTATTACCATCACCCCAGCAAACTGGTAGGTCAGAAGTTCCTTGCCAGCAGAGGCAAGGTGAATAGATCGGCTACCGAGCCCACACAGCAACCTACTCATAAAATAGCATGTCACTCCTAGACAGATTGCTGTGCTCACCTCCAATCCACAGCAGCGGCTCAGAGATTTTGTCCAGAGGGAAACAGAGGCCATAAGAACAGACAGTTCTGAAACTCTCCTCAAAGGAACTGAATTTTTTTAGAATAGATAAAGTGGGCAAGTTCAAACCTAAAGGTTTGTTGAAAATGACAGAGATTTCAATAGTATGTAAGTTAAGAGCAGCAACAGTAGCTCAAGGAGGGGAACACACTAAACAGGTCAACTAGTCTATCAGAAAGAACCTGACTGAGAAACAATTTAAGAGTCCTCCTGGAGTCAGAAGAAAACTTAAAAAATGGACCTTGGGGTACCTGTGTGGCTCAGGTGGTTAAGCGTCTGATTTGAGCTCAGGTTATGATCTCATGGTTCGTGAGTTCGAGCCCCGCATCCGGCTCTGTACTGACAGCTCAGAGCCTGGAACCTGCTTCAGATTCTGTGTCTCCCTCTCTCTCTCTCTGCCCCTCCCCACTTGTATATTTTCTCTCTCTCTCTCTCTCTCTCTCTCAAAAAGAAAATAAAAAAAAAGAAACACATTAAAAATTTTTTAAAAACGAACCACAAAAACTACTCCTGGAAATGGGCCTAAATTTAATTGGACTGGATTGTAGAGCAATATATGCCTCAGGGCATTGTTAAAAAAACAACACAACATTCAGTGGACAATTACTGGAGCCTAACCGTTGGAGTGAGGCCAACAAAAGCTGGCAGCTTGAGAGAGCAAAGACAGTCAAAAGGAGCCCAGCTCACACCACTGTCATTTTGGGGTGAGTCTGCATGTGCCTATAATTGTGCCCTCTGCGAAGCAGCATCAGAGGCTTCACACCACAGAGGCAATAGTTCTCACTATGGGCATTCAGCCAAGTCACTGATAGGCAAGGAAACAGTAACATCAAGCCCCGGGGGTCACATATCAAGAGCTGTGACAGTATATTCTCTTAAATGTCCAGTTTTCAACAAAATATTTAAGACCTGAAAAGACACAGGAAAGCATAATCAACAATACCCAGGGGCGAAAAAAAGCAAGCAAAAGAAATGGACTGAGAGGACTCAGATGTCAGGCTTCGCAAAGACGTTAAGACAGCATTATAAATATGTTCCAAAACCCAAAAGGAAACCACAAAGTAAAGCAAAGTATGGTGATGATGTCTCACTGATGAGAGAATATCAATAACAAAACAGAAATTATTAAAGAGAACCAAAGAGAAAATCTAGAGTTAGAGAGTATAATAACTGAAATGAAACATTCCCTAGATAGGACGAAGAATAGATTTGAACTGGTAAAATGAAGAATCTGTGAACTTGGTGAGGGATCAGTAGAAACCATACAATTTGAAGAGCAGAGGGGGAAAAAGAAGAATGAAGAAAAGTAAAGAGAGCCTCAGAGAAATGTGTGACACCATTAAACACACCAATATAGGCATAAAGGAAGTACCAACAGGAGAGAAAAGACCATAAAAAAAATAGCAGAAACTTTTCAAATCTGATGAGAACTATTAATACACACCTATGAGAAGTTTAACAAACTCCTAGTAGTATAACTGCAAAGATATCCACAGTAAAAACCTTAAAGATAAAGAGAAAAACCTTAAAATGAGCAAGAGAAAAACAATTCCTCATATTTAAGGGAACCCACAATACATTTAATAGCAAACAACTTATAAGAAAACAACTGAGGGCAAAAGGCCTTAAAACATTGGAAAAAGAAGCATAAATTAAACCTAACACAAGCAAAAAAAAAAAAAAGGAAAGAATAAAGATCAGAGCACATGTTAATGTATTATATAAGAGAAAACTAAGAGAGAAAATCAGTGAAGCCAACAGTTGGTTCTTTGAAAAGATAAGATTGGCAAGCTTTTAGCTAGGCTGACCAAGGAAAGAAAAGATTCAAGTTACTAACATCAAGAATTAAAAAGGGGAAATTACAACTGATATTACAAAGAAAAGAACAACAACAACAAAACCCCACCACTTATAAAATAATACTATGAGTATGAACAACAATATGTCATCAAATGAAATATATGAAATAGAAAAATTTCTTGAGATACACAAACTACCAAAAGTGACTCTAGAATAATTAGAAAGTCTGATTGGACCTGTAACAGGTAAAGGGGTAGACTTAGTAATCAAAAAACTACCCACAAAACCGCACAGTGAAGATGGCTTCACTGGTAAATTCTACCAAACATGTAAGTAAGTATTAATGACAATTTTCCACAAACTCTTCCAAAAATACTAAGAGGAGGGAACATTTCTTAACTTATTCTGTGAGATCACTATTACTCTGATACTAAAACCAAACAAAGACATCACAAGAAAAAGACAACCACAGACCAATATTCCTTGTGAATATAAACACAAAACCCTCAATAAAATACCAGCTAGGTTTAGCAACACATAAAAAGGACTGCATGCTATGACCAAGTGAAATTTATATAAGGAAGGCAAGGTTGGTTCAACATATGGAAATCAATCACTGTAATATACCATCAGTGAATAAGCAACAAAAAATAACCTGATTATCTAAGACAGAAAAAGCATTTGACAAAATCCAACATTCTTCCATGGTAAAAACACTTTAACCACTAGGAATGTAAGGGAATTTTTCCTCATCCTTTTATAACAAAAAGTAACCTTTTAAAGATAAAGGCCACCAGCAAAAACAAAACAAAACAAAACAAAACAACAAAACCAGTTACACCATACTTAATGGTGAAAGGCTGGGTGCCGTTAAGATCAGGAATAAGACTGAGGCACCTGGGTGGCTCGGTTAAGCATGAGACTCTTGACTTGGGCTCAGGTCATGATCTCACAGTTAGTCAGTTCAAGCCCTGCATCAAGCTCTGCACTGACAGTGGGGAGTCTGCTGGGACTCTTTGTCTCCTCTTTCTTTCCATCTCGCCCACTTGTGCTCTCTCTTGCTCTCTCAAAAATAAATAATCTTTAAAAAAACAAAAGATCAAGAATAAAACAAGAATGTCTATTCTTAATAGCTTTAACACTGTTGTGGAGGCTCTGACCAGGAAAATTAGGTAAGAAGAAAAGGAAATAAAGGGCATAATATTGAAAGAGTTGAATATTAAAATATTAAAAAGAAAGAAAAGTATTTGCACAGGACATGATCTTACAAAAATATAAAATCCTACACTATCCACTAAAAAAACACTAGAATTAGTAAGCCCTTCAAGGTTGCAGGAATAAGATCAATACACAAAAGAAGTCAACTTTATTTCTATACACTAGCAATACACCATTTAAAAATGAAACAAAACAATTCCATTTGCAATAGATCAAAAAATACTTAGGAACAAATTTAACATAAGAAATGTGAAGTTTATACTCTGAAAACTATAAAACATTGTTGAAAGAAATTAAAGGGCATGTAAATAAATAAAGAAATATCCTATGAAAGAAAGAAGAAAAAGAGCAAATGAAACAATCATTTTAAGGCACTTTGGGATACTCTTTCCTAAATGTCTCAACAAATACAAGTAAGGTGGGGAAGGAGGTTCCTCGCTTTGAGCGATGCTGATTGTGAGCCTGATAGCCAAGATTCCTAGGGCAGTGGGATGTCAACACCTAGAACAGCAAATACTAGACTTAAGAGAATTTACCTTGTGACACATATGAATGTGTTGTGGATGATCACACCCAAGAAATCCCAAATCCTGAAAGACTTGTGGGCTGAGTTTCCTTAGGCCACTATGAACTGTGAGCTGTATTTCATAGACACAGTTTGGTTAACTACCATGAATCTAGCCTCAAATGAATGAGAAAGTATAGGGTCCTAGAGTCCACTCCAAAGTTCTCAGAAATGCCCTGAATCAGTAACTACTATGCTTAATTAGTTAAGTAATTCCTTTAAGGTTTTGCTTTAATGTCATCCTAATAGGCATTAAGATAGACTGAACCATTGAGAGGCATTCTGTACTTACACAAGGCCATGGTAGTCCCTGGATGGGGTAATCCACAATACGGTCATCTAGTATTCTACATTTATTATTGCAAATTTCTTGAAGTTAAGTGTCTCAAGAAAAAAAAGGCATGTTTTCTAGACCAGAGTTGTATCAGTGAGCTAAGGGTAGGGTTAGAATACTGCCAGATCCTCTGTACTGTAATATTTGAAATAAACACAAAAATCTCCAAATAGGTTTTAATTCACTGACTAGATGGGTTGGTTCATAATTCTAGTAATTATATCCTACAAAATATTTCTTAGGCATTTGTACCAAGCAATGTACCAAGTTCTTTACATAAGTTAGAGTATATATACTCTGTGAAATAACTCAGAACTCAGAACTCCTTATCCTTAGGCCAATCTCTCCCTTTCTAGCACTTATCAGACACTAAGTTGGCTACAGGGATGGCATCCAAAGGAAGACAGTAAGACTTAAGAGAGTTCTGTTAGAAAGGAAAAGCAAAAGGAAAGTCTGATCCCTTCATGCTTAAGAATACTGTGAAAATCAGACGGAGGCAGGAGGGGCCCGCATGAGAAGCCCAGAGTGGGGACAACATGTTAGATATGTTAATGGAAATTCAGAGGGCACAGCACATGTGCCTCCCATTGGGATTCCAGGAAGAGGCCCACACCAATCTGAGGATGACCACATCAAAGTGGTTCCTGCCTGGCCCCATGGGAACCGGGAAGGTACTGGAAGGTCTGGCCAGACCTTCTGCAAACTCGCATATATACTCCTGATCATACTTAACTAATAAGCAGAAAAGCCTTTAAACATCTCACCACAGAGTTCTGGGTTTAATTAATGTACATAATACTTTCCACCGGGACTCCCCAGTGTACCTTCCTCAGTTCCTCATCTCCTTTGGCACTCTCGGCTCAGCTGCTCTTTCATCTGTTTTCGTTCTGGCTCTAGGTTTTTTCCTCAAGTGCCATGTGCCTGAAAAATGCTGTTCAGTATTCCCTGGCTCCAGCAAAACCCTCCAAACTGTCTATTTATCAAACAGCTTTTCAGATACCACCTACTTCACAAATCACTCCTGAAATAATTACAAGAAAGACATGGAATTCCTCTGGCTCTCACACAGATACAGAGAAACTACACTTATTTAGTTCTGTGGAATCATAAGCGACAAAAGATACCTAATTGTGTACTGAGAAATGAATACTTCTGGATGCCAGTAATTATTCTAAAAAGAAGAAGTTTATAAAGTATTATATGAAAAGTATTATATGAAAACATGTAATGTTATACCTCTGTGTACATTTCACTGTAACCCACACTAGAATAATCTCATGATAATCTACAAAACATAATGGTATCATTGACTAAGTTATAAGGTTTAACTTTAGTTAGATATGATGTCATATGGGTACTTCAAACAAGTGGGATTTGGCTTTTAAAAAATACTAAATAAAAGTTCAGTTTTCTACATACGATTTTAAGAGAATATTTGGATTATTACTTAGTTTACCATATAGTAGCCAAGCCAAGATTTAAAGCCATGCTTAACACTGTTGGCTTAGGTTTGCCCGCTGTAGGGAATGTACTAAAGGCCACTAAAACTTAAAAAAAGTTAAGATAAAGTTGACTATTTTCAAACCCAATTTTGCCACATTAGAGGGAAGCAAAGCCCACTCTATTAATGGAATTTTAATACATTATAAATCTGTTCTAAAGAATCCGGTAGTAAATTTTATCCATCATAGCTTCATTTGGAGCTCTAAGGGTAACAACTGAATTATTGGATAAAATTTTGGAGATACTTTAAGAAACGATTCCTCAGATTTGTCTAACTATAAAAAGTCCAGGATATTTTGTAAGGACTTCATGCTAAAGTAGTGTTTCACAAAATTCATATTATTGTGGAATTATTTTGGGAACTTTAAAAAAAGTTGATGCTGGGGCACGGGTCCTAATGCTCCAAAGATTCTTACAAACTGATCTCAGGTGAAGACTCAGTGTTAGGATTTTTAAAAGTCCCCTGTTGATAATATGCAACTATGGTGAAAGTCTTCAAATTCAGAGTAATAAATCTGAGTCTCCACAGGAGAGGCACAGGAGTATTTTTGATTAAAGAAAAAGTGATTTCTATGACTAAGAAAAATAGTAAACACTGATATAGCCCAATGTCATTTTTTCATACAAGAAATGAACTTACTTGCTTAAGAACACAGTTACACAGTTAATCTGTTAAATTCTAATTAAAGTCTGTCACATTCAGAACATAATTCCTTTTTTTTAAAGATGAAAACAATCTTGCTCAAGATTTGGAATGTGCCTTGTATGCTATTTCCAAATCAGATGAAGAATTCACAAACATTCAGCACTGCCCATATGGAAGAATTTTGCATGCATTAAACCATGACATTAAGTATGGTCATGGGAACCATAGTCTTTAACCCATAGAAATGAGACATCCATAGAACCAGTGCTGCTTGGTTTAGTAATATGCACTAAATAAACTACCACAATATTACTTATAAAGTATAACTTCAATGTCCCAAACTATATCATCTTCTATCAGAAGACCCTTCACCTGGCTTTCTATGTGGCCTGAGACAGGTTTCAGGTCAAAAACATTTAAAATGTGACCAACGTCCTAGAAAACACTGGGGATTGAAATCATACCACAGAATTTCCCCTTCCCACAGCCAATATAAACAGGCACAGCAAATATAATATAAACAGTAACAAAAAAGGTAATAGCTAACAAGAAAAATTACTCTCAGCACCCCCAAATAGGATACAGGCACAAAATCCTACATAGCATTTGAAAATGGCGTCAAAGAATGGAACAGAAGGTCATACCCTTGTTCCCCCACATGATGCATGGAATGAGAATGATTCATGAAAATTCTGAGAAGTCTCATTGATTTCCTGTGGAAAGCTGAGTGTGAATTCAGCTTATGGAGAAACCAGCGAAAACTTGAAGGAGTAAATGTCCCTACTTAGCAACAGAGCAACTCATCATAAAGCAGAAAAACAGAGAGGACCAGTGGTGGTGATCTCTACCAGATGGGAAAAAAACAGACAGTGAAGATAGGATGATCCTCACCACACAGGGTCAATTATCCCCAGCATTCAAAAGGAGAAGAGAAGACATAAGGAACATAAGGAAAAAAGATTCTTAGACAGCAAGAGGCTGAGCCAACGCCCGTTATAGTCATCATGGGGTGGAGGAGACCGTTGCTGGACAATGATGGGGCAAATGAGGAAATCCAATGCCAAGTATGAGCCTCTGAAAGCAAAGGTGCAGGCAATGTGGACTTCAGCTGAAATGGGAGAAATCCTCTAAATTTCAGGGTTCTCTTCTTTGAAAAAAGAATACTGCCATGACCAGATGGAGCGATCCTGAACAAGCCATGCAAAGAAGAACCTGAGAACACGCAGAGCTCAGACTCTTTAATCAAAAGATGTCCAAACCCCAGCTAAACTCTTCCTTCCCTTTATTGGGCTCAGAACATGAAGCACCTGAAATCCGTGGCTCTCAAACAGAAGCTAAGACAGGAAGACAACCCAGGTAATTTTGGAAGAGAAAAAAGGAAAATTCACCTACACCAAGTCAGTGCAAATAGAAGTTTTGGACAGAGCTGCCCATTCAAAGCAAGCAGAAGACAAAAAGAAATGGGACAGGAAATATGTAACATACTATAATTAAGTATTTTCATAAAGCACAAAACATATTAGAAAAACAAGAATACTCCTTTACAAGAAAAGAAGTATAGTCAAGGAAACAAGATAATCGCATGAGTTCTTTGCAGCAAAGAACAATCTGTCAAAGAGCTATATAAGTAATAAAAAGGCTAGTAGATGAGACAGAAGTATTCAATAAAAGGAAAACTTAGCTGAAGACAAAATAAAAACATCTCACTCAATTATAAAGCCACTAAGTTAAAAAAAAAGAAAAACAGAAGACACACAGATAGAAAAGAATTATGAAGACAGAACCAATTAAAGAGCAAATAAAAGCTCAAAAGTCTAATAAAAAAATTAATACACTTGAAGTAGTGAACCTATTGTAGTAGCAGAACTTTCCAAAAACATAATACAAGAAAATTTCCTTAAAATTAATGAAAAGGACTTTGAGTCCAGATCAAATGATCACACCACTTTCACTAAAGTTCACAAAGAATAAATGATATACATAATCATATAGTACAAACTGTTCAGGTACCTGGGAAAAAAAAATATCAAGTAACTTAGCAAGGAGAAAGAAATCAGGCGAGGGGCACCTGGGTGGCTCAGTCAGTTAAGCATCTGACTTAGGTTCAGGTCATGATCTCATGTTTGTGGGTCTGAGCCCCACACTGGCTCTGTGCTAACAGCTCAGAGCCTAGAGCCTGCTTCAGATTCTGTGTCTTCCCCTCTCTCTGCCCTTGCCCTGCTCGTGCACGCTCACTTGTGCACTCTCTCTCTCTCTCTCAAAAATAAATAAATATAAAAAAAATCAGGCTAGATTCAGACTTCTTCATAGCACACTCAATGACAGAAAATGACTAGATATCTATAAAAATAAGAGGAGAAAAGTAGAAGTCCCCAATATATATCTCTTTAGGTCAGAGTGTCCCTCAGTGTTTCCCTAACTGCCAGTGAGCAGGAGTTTAACGCTAGCAGGAGATGTAGAAAGCTAAAGGACTATTACATTTCCCAAGGGAAAAGGTGACTAGACTATATTTATTATAGCATCAACATACTTTTTCAGAACATATAGTTTCTGTTCCCCAAGACTGTTCCACCTCACCTACCACATACCAATTATTACTTTCAAGAAGTTATGCACTGGGGTTTATTCATATTGCATATTAGTGTACAGCATCAACTAGTACTGTAAAAGGTGTTAAATTTAGCTTTTAATACACACACCATTTTTCTACAAGTAGATAGGCGTACATGGCCAGAGGCATTAATCTCAAAACCTGAAGTTAAATTGGTTTGAACAGTAACTTTCATTGTTCAATTCTTTAAAATGGCTTTACTGGGGCACCTGGGTGGCTCAGTTGGTTAAGCATCCAACTTCGGCTCAGGTCATGATCTCACGGTTCATGGGTTCGAGCCCCGGGTCGGGCTCTGTGCTGACAGCTCAGAGCTTGAAGCCTGTCTTCAGATTCTGTGTCTCCCTCTCTCTCTGACCCTCCCCTGCTCATGCTGCCTCTCTCTCTCTCTCTCAAAAATAAATAAAAAAACATTTAAAAAATTGTTACAAAAAATAAAATGACTTTACTGATGTATAACTGATATACACTAACATGCACATATTTAAAGTATACTACACTGTTGGTGGGAATGTAAACGGGTACAGCCGCTCTGGAAAACAGTGTGGAGGTTCCTCAAAAAACTATCCATAGAAATCCCCTATAACCCAGCAATGGCACTGCTGGGAATTTACCCAAGGGATACAGAAGTGTTGATGCATAGGGGCACTTGTACCCCAGTGTTCATAGCAGCACTTTCAAGGATAGCCAAATCATGGAAGGAGCCTAAATGTCCATCAACTGACGAATGGATCAAGAAGATGTGGTTCATATATACAGTGGAATACTACATGGCAATGAGAAAGAATGAAATCTGGCCATTTGTAGCAAAGTGAATGGACCTCGAGGGTGTCATGCTAAGCGAAATAAGTCAGGCGGAGAAGGACAGATACCATATGTTCTCACTCATAGGTCTAACAGGAGAAACCTAACAGGGGACCATGGGAAGGGGAAGGGAGCAAAATAGTTAGGGAGAGGGAGGGAGGCAAATCATGAGAGACTCCTGAATACTGAAAACAAACTTAGGGCTGAAGAGAGAGGGGGAAGGGGGGTGATGGTCATGGACGGGGGCACTTGTGGGGAAAAGCACTGGGTGTTACATGGAAATCAACTTGGCAATGAACTATTAAAAAAAAGAAAAGAAACAAAAAAATAAAGTATACGACATGTTTTTGTATATGGTATGAATCCATGAAATCGTCACTACAACCTACATAATGATCATACAACTCTCTCCCCCCAAAATTGTCCAATGCTTCCTTGAAATTAAACCATCTTGTCCATCCACACACCTCTCCATTCCCTGGCAATCACTGGTCTGCTACTTGTCACAAAAGTTTGAATTATCTAGAATTATATATAAATAAAATCAGACAGAACGTACCTTTTTGTGCACCTTCGTTCACTCAGCATAAATATTTTGAAGTTCATCAATACTGCATGCATCAGTAGTTCATTACTTTTTATAAATGAGAAGTATCCCATTGTATAAATATACAACTACTTGCTTATCTGTTCACCTGTTGATAGACATTCGGGTTGTTTCCAGTTTGGGAGCTATTACATATAAAATTGCTATGAGCCTTGACTGCAAATCTTTGTATGGATATATGCTTTTCATTTATTTGGGGCAAATAACTATAACAGTTACATCATGTAATAGGTATATGTTTACATTTTTAAGAAACTGACAAACTGTTTCCAAAGTAGTTGTACCATTTATATTCTTACCAGCAATATGTGAAAGTTCCACCATAGTGACAGTAATATCTCCAAAAAATTACCTTTGCAACTTTGTTGATCTATTACTTATAGGGGTATGTTTTGGGGTTCTCTATTTGTCTATCTTTTTGCCAAACTCTCTTGATTACTATAGTTTGATAGTAAATTTGAAATCCCGAGTTTAAGTCTTCCAATTAAGTTCTTTCTCCAATGTGCATTGACTTTTCTAGGTTCTTCGCATTTTCATATGAATTTTATAATCAGTTTCTCAATTTCTCCAAAATTCTGCTGTTATTTTTATCAGAACTGTGTTGAATCTAATAAATTAATTTGAGGGAGAAGAGGCATTCCACAATAGAATCTTCCAATCCATGTACAAAAGATATCTTTCCATTTATTTATGTCTTCATTAATTTTGTTTAGCAATGTTCTATAGTTTTCAGTATACAAATCTTACACATTTTTTATCATAATTAGCCCTGAGCATTTCATTATTTACGTAGGGAACTGCACATGGTATCGTTTTTAAATTAGACTTTCAGTTGATGGCTGGTAAAGAAATACAGCTGACTTATGTAAATTTACCTTGTTTTGCAATCCTGTTATACTTATTTTCTACATAGACTGTGATGTCATCTGCAAGTAAAAGTTTTTACTTTTTTATTTCCAATCCCTATGACTTTTATCTTTATTGTCTTACTGCCCTTGCTAGAACCAAATACTACAATGTTCAAATGAGATGGTAAGAATGACTTTGCCTGCTTTGTTCCTGATATTAGCGTAAAATAATTTGACTTTTTATCATTTACTGTAAGGTCAGCAACAGGCATTTTAGAAAAGCCCTTTTATCACATTGAGGAAATTCTTTCTTATTTTCCAGTTTGTTGACAGTTTGGGGCAATAGATTTTGTCAAACGTTTTTTTTTCTGCAGCTATTTAGATGATCATAGGATTTTTAAAAAATTATTAATATGGTGAGTTACACTGATTTTTTAAAGTATCTTGGGATAAATCCCTATTTGTTATATTAGCCTTTCAAAGTATCGTTGATACACATCGTTAAAATCCTGAGAAATTTTATATCATGAGAAATATTTGTATATTATATTTTTTTCCTGAAATATCTTTTTCTGGTTTGGGTATCTAGGTAATTCAACCTCACAGAATGAGTTGGGAAGTTTTAACTCCTGTTTAGTGTTCTAAAACAGTCTGCATACAACTGGCATTATTCCCTTCTTAAATGTTTGGTAGAATTCACCAATGAAGCCATCTAGGTCAGGATTCTTCTTTATGAGAAGGCTTTTACAGATTCAACGTCTTTAATCAATATAGGGATATTCGTGTTATTTTTTTTTTGAGTGAGATTTACTGATTTGTGTCTTTTAAGAAATTGCTCACTTTATTTTTATTGGCTTAAAGGTTTTCATGATATTGTCTCATTTACCCCACTTAATATCAGCGAAATCTGTAATGATATCACCTCTCACATTCGTGATATTGATCATTTCTGTCTTTGCATTTCCCTAATTATTGTGGATACAGGCTTATCAGTATGTTGTTGATCTTTTTGATGAACTAGCTTTCAATTTCAATGATTTTCTCACTCTTCCTGTTTGGTATTCTATTTATTTTCACTTTGATTTTATTTTTCTTCTGATTACTTTTGGTTTAATTTGCTCTTCTGTTTCTAACTTTTTACTGGAGAAGCTGAGTTCACTTAGTTAAAAACCTTTCTTCTTTTAAATGTACACCTTAGCACTACAAACTTCCCACTAAATACTGTTAGAGGCATTCCACAAATTTTGATATATTGTGTGGTTTTTTTTTTTAACGTCCATTTATTTTTGAGAGAGAGAGAGACTGGGTGCGAGTGGCAGAGGGGCAGAAAGAGAGGGAGACACAGAATACGAAGCTGGCTCCAGGCTCTGAGCTGTCAGCACAGAACCCAACACGGGGCCCAAATTCTTGACCCAGGAGATCATGACCTGAGCCGAAGCTGGATGCTTAACCAATTCAGCCACCCAGGTGCCCCTGATATATTGTTTCTAATTTCATTCAAGCCACATGCTTCCTATTTTCCCTTTTGATTTTTTCTTTGATTCATACGTGTTAGAAATGAATTTACACAATTACTGAATGTACCTTGCAGAAATCTGTTATTGGATTCTGACTTAATTCCATTTTGGAATGAGAACACACATCGTGTAATTTATTGAAACTTGGTTCATGACTCAGTTTATGGCCCATCTTGCTTCATGTTCCACATGCACTTGAAAAGAATGTACATTCTCTGCTATTTTGTAACAGAGTATTCCATAAACCTCAAACTCATTGCATATATGTTGATAGTGATGTTCAAGTCTTCTGTATCTTTATTAACTTTATCTACTTCTCTCAATTACTGAAAGGTGCTGAAATTTCCAGCCATAACTGTGGTTTTGTCTATTCCTCTTTGCAGTTCCATCAGTTTTTACTTCATGTATTTTGAAGCCATGGTATGAAGTGTGTGAATATTTAGAATTGTTATACCCCCTTAAGTGATTTCTTATTATGAAATGACCCTCATGCCAGATGTTCTTTGCTCTGGAATCTACTTTGTCTGATACGAAGCCACTCCAGCTTTCTTTTGATTAGTATTAGCTAGATATTTCTTTTTCAATCCTTTTGCTTTTAATCTATTAGCATCCTCTAGTTAAAACAGATTTCTTACAGGCAACACATAATTGGATATTGGTTTTTTATCATAATGATCTCTGCCTTTTAATTGGATATTGCAACCATTCACATTTAAACAATTACTGATATGGTTAGTTTTAACTCTATCACTTTCCAATTGTGTTCTAATTGTCCATTTATTCGTCTTATCTTATTTTGCTGCTTTGAATATTTTTTGTTCCATTCTATCCCCTTTTGTTGACTTATTAGTTACAACTCTATATTTTTTGGTGGTTGCTTTAGGGCTTAAGAGTACACATCTTTAATATACCAAAGTCTGTCTTCAAGTAACATTATGCTTCTTGACAGAATGACAACCTCCCAGCCTCTCTGTTGTTTTAATATATTTCACTACCATATCGGCTATAAACTCTACAGAAAATTGCAATTATTTTTGTTTAAACACCCAATTGCTTCTTAAAGAGTCCTAAATGCTAAGAAAAAAAATCTTATGAATTTACCCAGATACCTTTTTGATACTCTTCATTCTTTTGCATAGATTCGTATTTGTATCTGGTATTACTTTTCTTCTGCCTAAAGGACTGCCTTTAACATTTCTTGAAGCGCAGGCCTGCTGGTGATGAATTCTTTCATCTTCTACATGTTTAAGAAAGGCTTGGGGCACCTGGGGGTCTCAGTCAGTTGGGCATCCCACTTCTGCTCAGGTCATGACCTCATGGTTTGTGGGTTCGAGCCCTGCATTGGGCTCTGTGGTGGCAGCTCAGAGCCTGGAGCTTCCTTCAGATTCTGTGTCTCCCTCTCTCTCTGCACCACCCCTCCCCTTCGATCATGCTCACTCTCCGTCTCTCCAAAAAATAAGTAAACATTACAAAAAAGCTTTATTTAGGCTTTTTGTGAAAGATATTTTCCTGGATACAGAATTCAAGATGGCCTTTTTTTTTTTAATTGTGGTACTTTAAGTATGCTGTTCAAGTGTCTTTTCATTTGCACTGTTTCAACAAGATATGTTTTTATGACCCTTATTTTTTTTGTAACTTTGTACAAAAAAAGAGGCATTTTTCTTCAGCTGCTTATATGGTTTTCTCCATTTAGGTAGTTAGCAGCAATTTCATTATGATCTCCATAGAGATAGTTTCCTCATTGTTTCTTTGGGTTCATTGATCTTCTGTCACTTTACAGAATTCATCAAACTTGGACAATTTCTGCACATTATTTTTTCAAATATGTTTTTTCTACCATCACTCCTGTGATAACTCCAATTATACGTATATAGTTCACTGGAAGTTGTGAACAAAGCTGAGTTGCTCCTGTATTTTTATAACTTTTTTCCCCATGTTTCATTTTAAGTAATTTCTATTGCTACCTCTTTAACTTGCCATTAATTCCATCCAGAATATGTTTCACTTCAGGTATTTTAGTTTTCATCTCTAGAGATTCAATTTGGCTTTCACGTCTCTCACATTTTGAATCTGTCCTCTAGCTTTATGGACATCTGGAAAACCCTGATAATAACTGTTTTAATCTCCTAGTCTGCAAATTCTAACATCCATGTAGTAGGTTTTGGATGGATTTTGGCAAATTGATATTTCTTTTCATTATGATCATACTCCTGCTTATCTATATAAAATGCTTGAATAAGAGTATTTGATTAGATGCCATATATTGTGAATTTTACCTGAGTGCTTAGTATTTCTATAGTCTTATAAATATTGTTGACCTTTGCTCTCGGATGTTTGAACGTCCTGGATGTTGTTTTTATGATTTATCCAGCAGGACCAGAGCATTTATTCTGTAGCTAATCATTCCCCAGTACAGAAGAAGGAACTGTTCTAAGTACTGTAACCATTGTCCCATCGAGTCTGTAGTTCTCCATTCTGGTTTGAAAGTAAGGCAGTATTTATGGGCTTGTGTGTGCTCAGTATCATTCCTCCAAACTGTTTTGGGTAACTCCCTTCTCTAGTCTCCTGTACATTCCTCTTATGTGTATGCTGACCAGTATTCTAATGAAAATCTGAAAGAAGCCCTCTGAAGATATCCACAGTATTTTCTGAGTTCTGTATACAGCATTTTCCTCTCCAGGGGAACTTTTGCCCTGAGAACCTTAGCCATCTTGGTCTTCCCAGAAGCTCAATCCTATCTCAATTTAAGAAGTCTGTCCGGATGTATAAAAAAACAAACAACAAAAAAAACCAAAAACAAAAAAAAAAAAAAAACTCCCTAAAACAGCAACCTGTGGAAATCTAACAAAGTTCTTCTTTTGGGGACCATTATATTTTGTTATCCAATGTCCAGTAGTATCTTGAAAACCACTGTTTCATATATTTTGTTCTGTTTTTCAGTTCTTTTCAGGCAGGAGGCTTAATCAGGTTCCTGCCAGTCCCTCTTGGCTGGAAAAGTATTCTCAATTTAGGTTTAGCATGATGAATTTTGAATAACTATTTTAGAAAATCATACATATAAACAATCTCTGGGCATATGAATTCAGAGGTAGAATATGAAATTTTAATACCAAAAACATTTCCCTAGGCCAGATGACGAAAGACTGGCATCATGAACCTTGTTATCATTCTCATACTGAACAAGTGACACAATACAGTTCCACAGAGTGGGAATATATGACTTTGGCACTGTTGTGTTTCACTTAAATAAAGTTAAGTTAAATAAAGTTAAGTTAAAGTTAAATAAAGTTAAGTGCATGGTTTTGAGGTTATACCACTTGGGTTCAAACCCTTTTTTCTCCCTTTATTATCTGGGTGAATTTGGGCAAAATGCTTTTGCCTCTTTGTGCCTCAGTTTTCTTATCTGTTAATGGGATGCTTAAAAAAATGGTCTCTCTGAGCTGTTCTAAGTATTAATTCCTCCCAAGTACTTATTACAGTAAAAATATTTCCCCATTTTACATAATTTTCCCCAATATTACATAAGTGTCCTTTCCAAATTAATACTATCTAATTTTACACATCCATAAATCATAATCTTAGCGAAAACACATAAACATAATACATCCGTTGCTATTAACTAGTTGACACTCAAGGAGTTCTGAATGGTGTCTCTGTCTCACTTTCTCTACCTTCCATTCGTTTGCTACTCTAGAGTAACCTCTCTTAGAGAATTACTCTCAAGTACAGAAGCCCTTCGTGAGCTCTCTCCACAGTGCCACTGAACAGTGGGCAGCCTCTCGGCTCCGGTATTACATGCTTTGTATATTAAAGTCCAAGCCTATCTGTCCAGCCTCATCTTCTACTCTTCCATTTCACTCACTGTGCCTTACAGCCTCTATGATAAATAAGCCTGCATAAACATCCAAGGGCCTCTACCATGGCTGTACTTTTTTTCATCCTATTTCTTCCACTTGGAAGCCCAATGCCTATGAAGTCCCATAACTGGTGGGTGTTGCACATACTGCACTGTGTGGAGAAGAAGGAACACAAAGGCAGTTTCAGATCAAAAGCTCTTCTCTTCACAGGTTCACCACAAGTAAGCAAGCAGGCACCACAACAATGAAGAGAGCTATTCTAGAGGGATGGAATACGTGACAGGGAGATAAAAGGACAGCAGGCTCAATTTTGCCTCAAAAGTAAACTGAGGCAGGGGGTGGACAGTGGTCAAGGAAAGCTTCACAGAGGAATGATTCTCTAGATGTTTGAAGGACCCCCCAAACCAACCTCTTTCTACAAGAATGAGCAACATGCAAGACTACTGATTACAAGTATGCTGAGCAAAACAAACCTTACGTACGGATCAGTTCCACTGTGAAATGCTCACAAATGGACCGTGAGCAGCAGGAAGCAGGGGACTAAAACCAAAGAGACCAGTGAAATACTGACTAACTACTGAAAGCAACACTGGTATTTAGAGCACAAGTATGTCCAAGCAAGATAAGTAGGCTGTAAACGTTCAACTATGTAACACGCAAGGTAATGAGGAGGATATATAGTATCTTCCAGCGTATTTTTGCCTATGGTCACAAAGAACCCACAAAAGTTAAACAATGAGGCTTAGAGTGTTCACAACTGATGTACCCTGATCCGACACAGTCCCAGCAACCCGGGAACTCTCTCTCTCATCCAAGACAATTTTGTTTAAGAAAACATGATCATATCTTGTTTTTATTTTCCACAATGATAGCTGATCGTTCCATGCGTCCTTAACTCTGTCCCAGCCCTGGCTAGGCAGGTTGTCTCTCGTTTAATTCTCATACCAGGAAGGTGAGCCTCTCTTAGAATACATTCTCGATAACAGCAGCATGAAACTTTATTTGACTTAAGTAATTAATAAAAGCCTCTATTCTTCATTCAAAATTTCATTTTTGACTATTCCATTCTGAATAGCCAGCCACCATATCGACTTTTCTTTTTTTTTTTTGATAACTGGGGAGTCCAATTGAAAGAGATTAGCATCAATGAATATCATTTATTAGATGCCTGATGTTATATTGTGTCATTTAAGTCATAAAAATATAGATGACATCATGGACCCATATTTTATATGCAGAAACAAGGATCGGGGAGGGTAATCGCATTTCCAAGGTCATACGGGTCTTAATATTCAGTTCTGATTCTGACTACACCCTGTGGTCTTAAAACAACCAATATCACTTAGTGGACGCTTACCACATGCCAGGCACTCTGCCTCTTACATAGCTGGAGCCTGACACATTATTGTTTTTAATCTTTCCAACAACTCCATGAAGTAATTGCAGGTCCACAGTCCTTTATCTGAAACCCCTGGATACAGGTGCTATGTAGAAATTTATAATGTCTGGGATTATTTTGACGTACACTTGATCCTTGAACAACACAGAAGTTAGAGGCACTAACCCCAGAGCAGTTGAAAATCCACATATAACTTTTGATTCCCCAAACTTAACCATTAGCAGCCTATTATTTGTCCAGAAGCTTTATCAGTAACATAAGCAGCTGATGAACACGTATTTTGGGTTATGTGTATTACAGACTATATTTTACAATTAAATAAGCTAAGAGAAAAGAAAATGTTATTAAGAAAATCATAAAGAAGAGAAAATACATTTACAGCACTAGGCTGTATTGAAAAAAATCCACATATAATTAATTGTACCTACAGAGTGCATACCTATGTTGTTCAAGGGTCAAATACACAGAGTGCACATGCACATTTTATTATTACTTTTGACTGAATCCTATATAACACTTCATTATATTGAATTTGTGTGTGTGTGTGTGTGTGTGTGTGTGTGTGTGTGGTAGCTCTGCTCAGGTTCCACACCAGTTAGCCTCTAATGTCTTCCAACCTCATGTTAAAACAGGGAAAGAGGAAAATATGAAGTGACACAAATATAAAATATGTTAATAAATTTAAATTTTCTATTGCAGGTTTCTCTGCCTCTAGGTAGATAAACCAAAAAAAAAAAAAAAAAGAAATGTATAAATAAGGGTACTTAGAGCTGGGATGAATGAAAACACTTCCTGCTTTAATTCAAAGGAGTTTCATAAATAAAGCCTCCAAGTCTAACAGGCTGCCAACACATTTGATCATTTTGCACAGATCTGAACAGCAGAGATTTAAAGCAAAGACTGAGAAGTGGGGGCCTCGACTTCTCCCATATCAGATCCATCAATGATTGTCTCTCAGATGCAGACCCTTCCTTCCTAGAACCAAGCGTCTCTACTCCTAGTCATAACATTACACCTTTCCTTTCTCTCATCCTTCCTTTCTTTCTTCCCTTCCTTCTCTCTTACTTCCCACTGTCTGCTTTTTTGCTCTCATTTTCCTTCCCTTCTGTTCTTAAAGGCATTCAAGATAAGGATGTCATCTGAGCTAGTGCCAAAAAGTAAAGTTCCCACAGATCTTTTGGTATTTCTCTGATGCCCATTTAAGGTCAAGTTTAGCTTAGAGAGTGCAAGGTTATATGCACTCAACAGCCTCACGAGTGCAGAAATATGTGTATGTGTGTGTGCGCGCACGCGTGTGGGTGCCCGTGAGTTTGACATCAGTGGTTGGTAACATTCTCTGCTCCTTCTAATTTCATTCTCACTAAATCTTCAGAGAGCAAGAGAAAGGCAGACATCTTATTTCTATAAAACAAGTTCAGCTCAGTGATTGTGGTAATTGGTAATTAAGTAAGTATGAAGTTTAAATAATGTTATTTAGTAAAAAGTCAATCATGCTGTATTGTGTAACATCAATACAAGAATTAGTCCAAAACTACTTTTCTCGCTATAATGAGTTGTATTTTTTTCACTCAGATAAACTGAAGGAAGACTTTTCCAATTCTACCTTAATCAGGAAGAATTTCTGAGCTATCACATAAAGTTGTTTCTACTCCTATTATAGTATTTACATAGTACGTTACTTTTTAATGTTTAAGTAGATGATCACTACTGTTGTTTAAATAGTTTGCATCTCATTAACAGAAGAGTTTATATCACTTTTCTTTGTAACTTGAGCTCCAACTACTTAGCCTAACACTTAACAAGCACTCCAAAGATACGTAAATAAAGGCTTATAAATAAATGTACTTTATTTAAAAATAAAAATTACCCTCCTATATATTCTCACTTGTAGTAAAAAAAAAAAGTACAAAGAAATAAAATCTCAATAGAACTAGCAAAAATTTACAAGATTTGGGAGTGCAGAAAGACTTTCTAAACACAATACCAAAGGAGTAAATCATGAAAAAGCCTGTTTAGAGAGAAATAAACAGAATAGATCAAAAGTTTTAAATTTTCACATACTCAACAACTCAGCAGTTGCATTTGTATGCTAAATCCTAAGAATAGAATCCATGGTATAGATTTATCTGCATAGATTCTTATCACAGCATTGCTAAAATACAAACAAGCCAACAAAAAAAAAGGAAAACCTGGAAATGACCCTAAATGTCAGCTAACAGAAAAATAGGTGGCAGCCAGCTCTATCACAAGAATTGAGTTTAGGTCTTGAATTAGATTGTGTGATATCCTCTGTCCTTATACTTCCCACTGCTACTGTAATTTTGACCTGGGCAAAGTTCCCTCATCTGTGAGATCAAGAAAGTAACGTTACAAACATGGCATGGCATGATTGTACAGAATGTGATGCCCCACCCTCACTGTTACAATCAATGTGCAAGAGAAACTATATCAATCTACAAAGTAATGCATTTAACCACAGCAAGGAGAAACAGGATACAAGTCGATTTCATGTCACAGAACAGCGGATTGCAGTAAGAATGGAAAGATTATATGTGAAGTAGAAAAAAGGATTCAAAGTGTATCCCCCAAAATGTTATAAAATAATTCATTCTGACTGGAGGAATTATAAATACTTGCATATTTTTGTTTATTTTCTAAATTACTTCAAAATAAATGTATATTTCTTTTAGATAAGAAAATTACAATGGAAGGAATGTTTTCTGAAAAATACTGTTTACACATTTCTTGGAAGTATCAAATCCACTGTGTATAGAATTTTGCATAACATACCAGATCCTTCTCTCACCATGTTTTCCTATATTCCTGATCACACTAATTTGCTGTTACTTCATGGGCTGAACCAACCCAATGTAAATAATTTATTGTAAATTCCAATTTATAATGTTGATTTATACCTGCATCAATTATTTCTGAAGAAACCTAGGTCTAGTCTATCTAATTCTCAGAATTCAGAAAAACCCTAGCTTTGCCTGCCTCCACTCTTGTTCTTGGGCGAATCTGGACATGGTCTGAGTAGGCTGAAGAGCAGCCACAGTTACTTTACTACCCAAAATGTGGGTGGATGAACAAAAATATATAGAATAATTCAAGAGCTGATAATTAGATTTCAAGTTTCATTATGCAGCCTGATGACGGTGGTGGTGGCCTCTTTTTAGAGAAGTCACCATCACCATATTCCCACTGAATTAGACAAAAGGGATGGGCTATCCATCTGCTAAAGGTCCAGTTTAGGCAGGTCCATAATCATACAGACGTTGAATAACCAGGGTTCTGACAATAAAATCCTGCCTTACAATGGGGTGAATGAGTGAGAGCCTTGTGACCAGAGAGAGGTATTCAAGCAGAGGGTGAGTGATTCCTCTACATGCTTTCAGACATTGAGATCATGCATTAAGTTCTACAACTGGATGGTTTTATGAAAGTTATCCTAAAGTGAAACCCATCCATATTCCATTTTGCACAAACGCTTGAAAGTTTACATTTTATAACCTTTAACATTGGCAACTTGATCTCACCTTTTTAAAAGGAGTTTCAGATTCACAGTGGAATTTTTCTTAAAAACATCAACAGATTAAAAAATAAATCCCCAATCCTCCTTTCAAAGGTACCATTTACTGAAAAGTATACATTTTAGAGTAAATGTCACTAAATATGAGGATATTTGAAATTTCACCAAATGTATGTACTTTTTAAAGAAAGTCATGTCTACATGATAAAAAGTGTGTTGTAGTGATTTATGGATAATTTAGAAGAGTCTAGCATATTTTTCTAACAGATGTTCCTTATATAAGCCTTAAGGAAAATCTAAGATTTCAACAATCATTTAAGTCAAAGAAGGTGAAATAGGGACTTTGGGCTGCCTGCATTTGTGATCAAGTAATTACCATATGTTGTCCCCAAATCCCTTAGGTAAATTCATTTCTTGCCTACTTACCCCCTTTCAAGTTTCTACTGATAAATAATAAGGTACATTATAAGTGTTAGGGGGAAAAAAGCACCAGGTCTTAATGTAAGATGCTAATTCCATTTCTGTGTATTCTCAGGTATATATTAAGTGCAATATTTATCTTTTCTCAAATGCCATCTGAAGAGAGAGGCCACAAAGAATGGAGTCCCTTCACGTGCCTTTTGGACACACAGCTGGGTTGTCTGCCTTCTACAATCAGCAGCGGCCATAAGAACTCTTGAATGCTAAATATAAAAGGTCCTTGTCCATATCAGCAAGAGTGAGAAGAGAACTCCAAACAGGTTCTGCCAGCCACTCAGTTACCACTCAGTCTCTGTCTCCAGTCCAGAAACCAGTCTGCCAGAAGCCCAGAGATTTGGAAAAGCAGCCGTGTTTTATCATACAACTGATCCCCGGAGGCCAATTTAAAGGAAAATTGTATGTATCCTACATTAAGGAGGAAAAAGATCCCTCATTTTATAAAAGTCTTTTTTCCCTTTTAAGAGAAAAAGAACATGTATTTTGAAACTCCGTAACTGAAAAAGATTGATACAAACTATAAATGTTAACAGGACATGTGCCCTTATTCACTAAGCTCAACACAAATAAATTATTCCTTTTGTATTTATGTAGACAATACTTAAGAAAAATTATGAACTCTACTTTTAGTGACATTAGCTATTACACATTAAAATATTCCACTGAAAATATCTTCCAAAAGCATGTGGAGTTCATATTTGTAACACAAGAATGGGAATTACTAACTTATTTTTGGAAGAAATGAAGTTTTAGAACTTTCACCCAAAGGGTAGAAATTAAAAAGATTTTTAAGAAACAAGCCCATGTTTTTAAACTTAAAAAAAAAAAAGGTGGGGGACGCCTGGGCAGCTAGTCCATTGACAGTCTGACTTCAGCTCAGGTCATGATCTTGCTGTTCCTGCGTTTGGGCCCCACATCAGCTCTCAGCTCAGAACCTGGAGCCTGCTTCTGATTCTGTATCTCCCTCTCTCTGCCCCTCCCCTGTTCATACTCTGTCTCTGTTTCTCTCTCTTGCTCTCTCCTCTCAAAAAGAAATAAACATTAAAAAATGTTTTAAGAAACAAACCCACGTTTTAAAAAAAATATCCTTTAGGCCCATTCATTAATTAACTTTGTAATTTCTTCTGAAAACATGCTACTGTACATATAAAATATATGTAAGTCTTTATCGGATTCCCATAAATTTAGTAAAGACTAACAAATCTAATGAATGAATAACTGTTGACGAATAATGATGTAATGCCTGGAAGCCTCTGACTTGAAACTGCCCAATTCCTTCGCCAATTAGGAACTGAAGTTGAAATCTGCTTCAGATTGAGAGAACTGCTTCCAGAAGTTACATGACTTCCAGA
Source organism: Cryptoprocta ferox (assembly GCA_028646485.1). Lineage (NCBI taxonomy): Eukaryota > Metazoa > Chordata > Mammalia > Carnivora > Eupleridae > Cryptoprocta > Cryptoprocta ferox. Next base: position 19,079,987 of record CM053572.1, read on the forward strand.
AAAATGAACATCATCTCCACCAATTATAATTATGTTTGAGATTTTAAAGTGAACTATTATCCATACTATAGTATTTGAATAAACTTAACATTATGTAGGAAATTTGTGTCATTGCATTCTCAACAACTTACCTTTTTATGCTAACATTTCACAAGTAATCCTTCTTCCCAAAATAAAAGCCTGTGGTAAAGACAGTCAAATGTATCCTAAGTATATCTATAAACTCTGTCATTTGTGGAATGTACTTCGGTCCCAAGAAATCTCAATTACTTAAGGAATAATGTAAATATGGTGATACATATACACATACCAGTGTATGTTAAATGGCTGCATATATCTTACTTTTCAAACTTTGCTACAGGATTTCAATTTCTCAGTTTCTTCTCAAGATTTAATCCAAATACTATGATACAGTTTTTGTCAGGGTAATGAGGATACATTTTTAAATATAAGATTTCTTTGCAATTTAAAGCCTCTCTCTATATATAAACAGTCGACCACCTTTTATCTGTAATATTTCAATGGCATAGCTTCAGATACTCTAGCATTCTGCAACAAAGAAAGTGCTGGACAAGTTGAGATGCTATGACTATGCCTGGGGAAAGAGAAGATGTGTGTCATTATGAGTGATTACGTAATATTGCTTTTAGTTGAAGCTTATTTTTAGTCATATAATTTAGTGTTAGTATTTATCACATTTTATAAGGTTAAACATCTTTGATATGCCACTCGTACCCATTTGCTACCAGGACACCTTTAAAGTTCATTTAGCGCATCGACCCTGGAGATTTTCAGCAGTCTACAGATAATGAGTTTAAGTGCCATTTGTATTATGGTAAACTGGTTTCATGTTGGCTTGTCTGACCATTCACATGAGAAAGTAGACAATGCTGGATGGCTACGAGCAGCCATTCCTCCTCCCCTTCTCTCCTGCTCAACAGAACTTCCACCGGCCTCCCCAACGGAGATCACTCTGGTGGAGAAAACTGACGTTCTTCAGCTGCTGTTAGTTACCTCTCATAATCTTACATTTCAAGTTCTAGATGTAGTCAAAGACGAATACAAGTATTATTTCATTAGAAGAATTCTCACTGGATAGCTAAAAATTACATGTTGTTATAACAAAAGAGATTCCTCCAGAGGGAGGTTCTCACTTCTCTTTTCTTACCTCTTTCACACTGCGGACCAGTGAATCCATAAACACAAGCGCAGCGGTTGGGTCCAATACAGCGTCCACCATTCTGACATCCATTTTCACAGACAGCTGCACACAAAACACAGTGAGAAGCAAATTATACAGTTAATCTCCGAATACAGTTGACCTCTGAACATCACAGGTTTGAATGGCACTGGTCCACTCTGATGCAGATTTTTCAGTAAATACGGTACAGGACTGTAAATGTATTCTCTCTTCCTCGGGATTTCCTTAATAACATTTTCTTTTCTCTAGTGTACTTTAAGAATATGGCATATAATACATGTAACATACAAAATATGTGCTAATCGAACGTTTACGTGATGAGTAAGGCTTCCAATCAACTGTTAGCAGTTAGGTTTCTGGGGATTCAAAAGTTATAAACTTAGATTTTCAACTGCGGGGTGGGGGTGGGGCTGGAACTCCCCCAAGCTCCATGTTATTCAAGGGTCATCTGTACAATATTGTGTGGAGATGCAGCCTATAATGGATCTTACCTCTCAAACAAGCTACCGAGAGCTCATATCACCCATTTAAGTAAATATATAGGATGTATATTGAGACAAAAGCCTACACAATTCAGTTAAGTCACATTGTTAGGCACACATTTGGTGAAAGTTTTTTTTTTTTTATTAATCAGAATCACAAAAATTAGCTGGCTCAAAAGTTCATACTATCAGAATATGACTATATAATCCTCTATTTTAGCTCTATTAGCCCCATAATCTATCTTCACAGGTAAGGACATGATTAAAATATGGGAAAATGCAGGGAAAAGGGGGCAGACAAGAGGTAGCAGAAAGAGAGAGAGAGAGAAAGGGGAGTGGAGTATGGGATATGGAAAAATAAAGAGGATATGGCAACAGAGAGAAGGAAAAATCAGAAAAGAAAAAAAGTCCCTCCTAAAAAGATAGGGTGGGGGTATTCAATAAGAAAAGGGCAAATCTAACATGAAAAGTGAGAGGGAAATACCATCAATTCGGCAATGAAACACCAAGAGAAATAATGAATCTGGAATCTGTAGAGAGCACGTACATGATATAAAATCTAAGAAGGGAAAACCTCTCTGTGTCAATATAATAAATATTTTTTTTAAAAAATTAACCCACAGTCCAAAATTTTTATGACAAACACCGGCAGCATGCACTCCTTCACTCCTTTCCACTTGGGACCAGGGAAACCAGGATTCAATCCAGGCTCTGTGGGCCCCAGGGAGCCAGGGAGCCAGAACTGACCCTGAGCCATTCCCCTCCCCCCCTCCACCGCACCACCCTCAGCAGCCAGGACCACAAAAAGAAAACCATTCTGCAGAGTCCCTGGAAAACAAGTATTCCTACAAATTCTCCCAACAGCAGCTGAATCTAAGAATCATGCCTTCTCCAAGAGAAAATACTAAGAGCTTGTCTTTCAATACACCCATCTTGTTGAATAGCAACAATGTCCTCACAGATGAAAAGGATGATCTTCTATGACCTGTGCTCAAAAAACAGAGTTTAAGACATTAAAGCAAAGTGAGGGGCTAAAGCACACCTATGTGCACTTCAAGTAAACTACATAACAAAAAGGCTAAGCTCAATATATAAACTGATATCTAAATATGCAACAGCGTTGCTATTTCCTTACCAGGAACATTGAACTGATTTAAGGAACATTGAACTGATTTACCTTTTTCAACCAGACTACTCCAAGTGGCTTCTGTTCTGCTGACAGTACAAAACCAAAACATACTCTGAAACAAAAGACTTCTTCATCTTTAAAGCACCACTGTCAATGGCTGTAAGATTCTTCGTCTGCACCAGGCTTCGCTCAAAGGCAGGAAGTATTCTACATACGTCTGCATGATTACATCTGTGTAAGAACTGCACCTTTCGGCTTCGCCCTTGCCCCAAGCTGACTTCCACCTAACACGTCCAACTCATCACTGTCTGGAAATATGGGCAAGGCAATCAATTAGGTGAAGAAATACAGAGGATAAAGGCAACAAAGGTCATGAGAAGTATGAGAAAGATGGGGGTGGGTAGGAATGTGGCAGAAAACAAAAACCTGTCCAAGAACTCTCAGTAGCGTGTAATTCCACAGAAACAACTGCCAGCATTTAAAGATTTCAACTGCTAAGAAGATACACTGCAAAGAGGTGGCCCTCATCTAATGTAATGAATTATAACGTGAGAAAACTGCGTCAAATATCATCAAGCTGTAAGAAATGAAAACGGAAACCTCTTTTCCTGACGTGTTCTCTCATGAGACACGTGCTGGGCTTTAATGTAACTGGGGAAAAAGCATTCATGATTGACACTCAGGATTCATTCCTGGGTTAAATGGAGGAAGAGCTTCTCTCTGCGTTTTCCAAAAACACACCTCCAAATGCCAGGTAGATGAGGGCTAGATAATCCTGGACTTTCTCCTGGAAAGAACTCACACTTCAGAAAAAAACCTAGTCTAACCTGTTTAGGTTACACTGACAATGTCTCTCTTCCATTACTTTTGTTTTGTTTGTTTTTGTTTTGGTGTGGACAACATTTCTATTGTTCCTAGAAAATTCAGGTAAACATACAACATGGTTTGTTAAATAATTTAAATAAACTTTTACAAATTTCTGCATATTAGTTTTTAACAGGGTAAAAATATCAGCAGACATAACCTTTTTAAACAAAAGATCTTCGGGATCCTCAGTATTTTTTTTGTTAAAAGTCAAGGGCTCCCATGAACAAAGAGGATGAGATCCACTCATACAACTGTTCACTTACATTTCTAGTTCTCGTGTGAGAGTGAGCTTTTCCAGGACACAGACCAGAGTTTGCTTGCCTTTGTATCCCGTTATCTAATGTAGAATTTGATGTACCACAGATACAAAAAAAAAAAAAAAATCCTGCGATATGTGAAAGTTTTGCAGTCTTTTTTCCACAATTTTGGAAGGCAGAATGACACAGTGAACAGATAAGGAGTTCTGCTGTTCCCAGCACACTCTAATCAAATCATCTTTCTGACGCTCAGCTTGCCTGCTGAAAAAGTGAGTTAACTGTCCCTACCTTAGAGGGGCCCGCAGATTAAATAAAACAGTGTATAAAACAAAGTGCACAGTGGCTGCACATTGAAAGTGCTCTACAAACTTTAATTCTCCTTCTCTTTTATTCTACAGAGTGTTTCTATAAAAAATAAGACTTTACACAATGCAAAGTTTACACTGAGGAACAAAAGCAACAGAAGAAAAGCAGGCAATGCATGTAAAAGTGAAACAAAAAATATAAACAAGTTATTTTCCTTCGTAAGAATGACTTAGGATAAAAATTACTTTATTTTTTAAACTTTTATTTATTTAACTCATCTCCACACCCAACACAGGGCTTGAACTCATGACCCCGAGATCAGGAATTGCATGATCTTCTGAGTCAGCCAGGTGCCCCGAAAGTTATTTTTTAAAGTAGTTTTTCTTGTGACAAAATATAAGGGAAATGGAAATTTACATTTCAACTGGAATTAAAAAGAAACGTGAATATGCCTCAATTTGCACCACGGAAAGAATGCTGACCACCCAGGAAGAAAAAAAAATGCTCACACTTGCTGTGGGATAAAGCAAAAGGCAGTGGAGAAAAGCACATACTATATACTGTCCACACCTACTTCCTAGGGATCTTCATCATGGCCTATAATTAACCTATTAGCTATATAAAAATTCGGTCTCGTGTTCCCAAGTTCGTATCTCCCTAACCTCTCTCCTAAGACCTGAGCTCAAGCATCTTTCCAACTGGAGGTGGAAGGGACTCCTTAAACTATCAATTCAAAAACAAAACCCTTGCTACTCTGTGTTTGCAGCCCCACCGAACCCACTCCCTGGCTATTTCCCATTTCAGGAAATGACACCACCATTCATATTCTGGAGCTCCCCCCAAACCTCCAGTTGTCATCAAGAGTCTGCTTTTTCTGTTTTTCTCCCCGCAGATGCCCAGCCCATCAGCACACACTTCCTTCCACAGATTCTACCTCCAAATACAAGCTCAAGGCAAGCACTTTTCAGATCCTCAATTACACCAGCACCGTGCACAGGCCCCACTGCCCCCAGCTAATTGGACTTTCATTTTCTCTCTCACCCTTTCTACAATCCAGTTCCAGTACAACAGCCAGAGTGATGCTTCTAAGTTAATCAGATCACATCACTCCACTGGTCAAACTGCCTCAATGGCTCCCCATAATATTTAGAGTCCAAATTTCTTTCGTCTTTAGCCACACGGGTCCTCTTTTATGGTCTCCAAAACACGTGAAGTCTGTTTGTACCAAAGGTCCTGTGAATCTGCTTCTCCCTCTGCCTGGAACACTCTTCCCTCTGACCTAAAATGGGACCTTTTGCTCACAAATAGACTCCCAACACCTTGCACAGCGTGGGGCTCCCAGCAGTGACTCAATAAACACTGCTGAATGAACGCTTTCTAAGGAAGGCTTTCCACATTTCTGGGAAGGCAGCTAAGCAGTTTACATGTTTTTATAATCCTTATTTTAGCAAACATCTTTCCAGGACTTCTCTGGAATCACAGGCTGAGAGTTGTTACACCTGCTTCCTTACAGTACTGTAATTCTCTCACTCCATCTCTCTCCCTCCCTCTCCCTCTCTCTCTCTGTCAGACAACTTAGGAAGTGGCTTCCTTACACCATGCCTTGAGCTATTGTGTACTAGGTGTCACATCTTACCACCTTCTTACTTGCTGTGTATGAATTTTGCTGGTTCCATGATTTGCCTGCATCATATGTTCTACAAACCTAAGTGCTGGGCATGGATAGTTTTGGTTCATGAGATATTCAGAGAACACATTTTCATATATGCTACTCTTTTTTTTTAAATTTTTAAATGTTTTTATTTATTTTTTGAGAGAGACACAGAGCGGAAACAGGGGAAGGACAGAGACTCTGAGGGAGACACAGAACCTGAAGAAGGGTCCAGGCTCTGAGCTGTTGGCACAGAACTCGATGCAGGGCTTGAACGCACGAACCATGAGATCATGACATGAGCCAAAGTCAGACCCTTAACCGACTGACCACCCAGGCACCCCTCATATATGCTTCTCTTCTGACCCGGGGCTTTGCCCTTTCCCCGGAGTATAAAATGTGGGGACATAGGTAGGATTTGGCACAGAGACAGAAGAACATAGAGTGCCTCTTCTAGGAAGAGAAACTACTTTCCATCCCTTTACTTTCCATTTCTGTGAAGAGCAGGGAAGGGACACACTGACACATTCTTTCCGCAGAACCTTCAGGAAAATACACACACACACACACACACACACACAAATATGTATATATACATACATACCCCAGACAAATATATCAGCTGAATTCAGGCTGCAAGTGGGTAGTTTTATAATAGATTTGGGTAAATACTCCGAAAGAACAGTAGGGGCAGGCTCTTCCCCTGTAATTATTAAGTAACCATCATTCCCCCCACAGACCAAAAGGGTAAGTTTCAAGAAGGATAACTGTGTCTCTTCCCTTGCTACTGAACTCTATAAAACAAGAATACAATCAGATCTCCTGACATTTCTGTGTAGATGTAAAGAAAGGTATAAATCTGCCTCCTTATAAAAATTATGTTCATAATAGTATTTTTTAGTGGCTATAGAATCCGTTGTATAAAATTTGTAAAATACCTAAATTCATGAAGAAAATATAGAAAAAAAAACATCCATGAAAAAAGAAACTTCGCTACGATTTCTGTTGCACTGTTGTCCAGCTCTTTCCTGCTCTTGCCTGGCCAAACCTGGCCCAAAAAAGTTGTTAAACTGGCATCTCTTATTCCTGCAAGAAAACTGGCCTCAGTGCAGTGTATTCTCTCAAATTCCTTAATGCTCCAATTCTCAAACTTCTCAATCTCAGATTACCTTAAACATCTGTAGCCATACCTGAAAGCCACCTACACAAGCGGTGTGTAAACCACAACCCACAGGTCAGATCTGACCACCACCTGTTTTTGTACTGCCCATGAGTCAAGAAGGGTTTTAACATTTTTCTATGGTTGAAGAATCAAAAGAACAGTAATGTTTTTGTGACACATGGAAATGGTATAAAATTCAAATTTATGTGTCCAAAAATAAAGTTTTGCTGAAACAAGGCCAAGTTCTTTCATTTACATATGGTTTATGGGCACTCTCGCACTGTAACAGAAGAGCTGAGTAGTTGTGAGAGAGACCACAAAGTCTAAAATATTATCTGGCCTTTACAGAAAATGGTGGCCAACTCCTGACCTGAGCAAAGTATTTTTGAGTTGATTCACCTACTTATTTTAAATTATTTGAAAAGAAAACTTCATAGCATTTTTTAATGGAAAGCCATACTACCCTAAATGGGAAGACAGACCTAAAAATAACAACCACAAGAAAATACCACTTCACATCCAGTAGGATGGCTATCTCACTCACACACATACAAACAAAAAAACCAAAGAGCAGTAAGTGCTGGTGAGAAGGCGGAGAAATTAGAATCCTTGTACGTTGCTGGTGGGAATGTAAAATGGTGCAGCCACTAACAAAAACAGTAAGGCAGCTCTTCAAATTAAAAAGAGAATTAGCATACAATCCAGCAAGTCTACTTCTAGGTATACATTCAAAAGAACTGAGAGCAGGGACTCAACGGGATGTCTGTGCATCTATATACGCACCAGCCAAAAAAAAAATATATATATATATATATATGGCAGAACCTCAAGTGTCCATTCATGGAGAAACAGACAAAAATAAAATATGGTCAATACACAACACAGTGGAATATTACTCAGCCTTCAAGATGAACGAAATTCACACATGCTCTAACATGGATGAATCTTGAACACATTATGTTAAGTAAAATAAGCTTGTCACAAAAGGACAAATACCATATGATTCCACTTACATGAGGAATCAAGAGTCAGTCAAATGTATATATTGAGAAGGCAAAATGGTGGTTTCCAGTAAATAGGGTGAGGGAGAAGCGAGGAGTCAGTGTTCAATGGGTACAGAGTTTCACTTTTACAACCCAAGAACAAAGTTCTGGAGATGGATGGTGGTGATGATTAAAAAACAGTTGTGAATGTACTCAATGCTACTCAACTTCACACTTAAAAATCTTTAAAACAGGGGCACCTGGGTGGCTCAGTTGGTGAAGTGTCCGACTCTTGATTTTGGCTCAGGTTGTAATCTCGAGGTTCATGAGATCAAGCCCCATGTCGGGCCCTAGGCTTGGGACGGCAGGGACCCTGCTTGGGATTCTTTCTCTCTGTAACCCCCATCCCTCAAAAATAAATAAATAAACTTTTGAAAAAATGGATAAAATAGTAAATTTTATGCTTTATTTCTATTGAAAACAGCTTTTTAAAACAGTTAAAACTCCAACTAAAGTAAAGTAAGATTAGCTTAAGCAAGGTAGATACTCTTGCACATCTACCATTTGGTCTTTCTATGTGAAAAGGTTGATGACAGAGGAACATGAGTGGCTCAGACAGTTAAGTGCCCAACTCCTGATGTGGGCTCAGGTCATGATCCCAGGGTTGTGAGTGAGCCCTGTATTTAAGATTTTCTCTCTCCCTTAGCCCCTCTCCCTCCTTGGGTGCACACACTCTCTCTCTAAAATAAACAAATAAAATGTAATAATAAAATTTTATTATTTTATAAAGTAAATATAAATAAAGTAAAATGCTAATGAGAAATTCTTAGGCTTCAGAGATCAGCAGCAAACCTAGACTTTGCATCTGACGAAATCCACATGAAAAGGGACTTTGTTACTATTTATGATTCAACATTCTTTGATGTCATGTCCTTCTACTCATCCATACTTAAAAATATGGGGATTCTTGTAAGAGTCCCACCATTTGGGAAACACAAACTTCAAGGGTTCCCCAGTGACACGTCATAATCGAAGAGTTAAAATACCTACATCCTTGTTAAAAGGTTATTTCTTAATTAGTACAGAATATTCTCGAGTAAGTGAAGAGAAAATCTTTACTGGATTAAAGCTCCCTCTTTCACAATGACATATCATTTAAAAAAATCATTTCATACCCCTGCACTATTGCATTATATTGTTAAATATATATGAGCAAAAGACAATTTATAAGATTGGCTCTCCTAGGGTTCATTTTGGGGTATCCTAAAGAGAAAGAGAGAAATCACAACAGTCTTTACCATTTCTTTAGGTTGGTGTTCATGTTTTATGGAGCTAGATTTTTAAAAAAGAAAATAAATACTCACTTGTGATATGTGTCAAATCTGATAAAGTAGGAGTGATATTCAACATCAGTACTCTACCACACAAACACTTTAAAGAGAAACAAATCTCATATGATAAAATAAGGTATGGCTTACTACATAAAATTATTTTTTTTTAATGATCACAGGGTTTACAGGCCCTTAAATTATGAGTTAGTAGGAAATACCCACTGACTCAAACGATTTCTAATAAATGAAGTCTATTCCAATGTTCCTTACGTTGTCCACAGTAAGTTCCAATATATCCCTTCTGGCACTGGCAATGGTCATCTGCACAGGTCCCTCCATTCAGGCACCTAACGTTGCACTGCTGAACTGCAAGGAACAGCAAAAAAGGATAAGACTATCAATCACTAACATTACAGTATCTGTGACTTATAAAAGTATACTAAATCTCCAATCCAATGACAAGTTATCCTCCAGAAGCATTATAACCCAAATATATCTTTATTCATTTGTGTAAGTGAACACATGAGCATATGTTACATTATTCAGCACGCATTTAAAACATATTACACTTTCAGTGTTAACCGGTATATGGTGACTAGCAGTGTAACTTCTAGGATGTGGGAGGCAGTTGTGTATCCATTCGGAATGCAGGGGCTGAGTGCCTGCCTGACGTGCCCAGCGCCCCCCTATAATGAAAGACTTACTATCCACTCTCACGGAGCTAACATTCCCATAGACAGACAAAACACAAGTCGGCAAAGGCCACAATGTCATTATAGGTTGTGACAGCTTCTCCAAAGGAAACTCTGTCAGGAGGGAGAATAGCCTGGAGCCAAAAAGGAACCTAGATAGGAGCGAGACAAGAACCATCCTGATGTAACACTTAAACTGGGTTCTGAGGGATGAGAATGAGCCAGGCACGAGAAGTACCAGAGAGGAACCTCACAGGGAGAGGAACCAGCCAATCGAAAGACCCTCAGATGGTAAAGGGTTTCCTCTGTTTGAAGAACTGAAGGGGTTACAGGATTATAAAGAGTAAGGCTGGGAAGAGAAGATCTTGGAGAGGCATCCAGAGGCCAGCCAGATAATGCAAGACCTCCTTGGTCATCATCGATGGTTTAGCATTATATCCCAAATGCAACCGAAGTCACTGAAAGGATTTAAATAAGAGAGTCAAGTGATGCAATCTGTATTTTTAAAGAATTCCTCTAGCTGCTCTGCAGAGAACAGACTAGAAGAGAGCAAAAGCAGGAGTCAGAGAAGCCATCAGGAGGTTGGTGACTGCAGTACCCCTTCTGAGAGATGAGGGAAGCTGAACCACAGGCTATCAGTGGCGATGGAAAGGAGAAGATGCATTTGAGATGTTTTCCAACTGAACCCACAGGTCTTGTTAAAAGAGCTGATAGGATATGAGAGAAAGAGGGAGAAAGTGAAGAGAATGAGAAATAGTTGCTTAAGCACTGGGTAAATGGCAGCGCTGTTTGCTCAGACAAGAGAAACCGGAAGAAGGAGACTGTGGGCAGCAATGAATCAAATATCATGCTACTAAGTTTCAGACGTTTACTAAGCATCATGGAGATGTGGGACAGGAAATGGAAGAGGCGAATATGAGGCCCAATGGAAGGATATTCTGGAGATAATTACTATGAGGTAGCAATATACTAGTAGTAGCTGAAGGCATATATGCAAATGACATTACCCAGGGAGGCCAGACTGTTGAGAATGTCAAATCCTGAAAGGAAGTCTAATGAAGAGGATGCAGACAGACTAAAAAAATAATAATCAAAAAAAAAAAAAAAGGAACACTGTGGCCATTGATATTGCATTAGTGAAGGGAAAAGAGCATTTCATAAAGAGAGCCAGTAATGGTGCTAAATGCTTTAGGGAAGTGGAGCAGGATGAGGACTGGAAAAGACAGAAATATTTCCTGACGAAAAGGGACTATTACTCAAGGGCACAGAAATCCATGGGTGCCCTCTGAAATTATATACCATAAACTGAGGGTGGGCCAGTGAGTGTTTAACTGCCCAGGCAGAGGATTAAGAAGTTGAGTTGTAAAATTTCTCCAGGATTGGTTTGTTTGTTCGCTTGTTTGCTTGGTTTTTGCTGAGGGCACATATGGGAAAACTAAGACACCAAGATAATGAAGATATGGGCAAGAATATCTTCCAGGCAGTCAGATAAGCGAGGTTCCTGAAAGCACTGGAGGAAATCTGTTAATCAGGGTGGTCAAGAAAGTCTGGATGAACTGTGAATGAGAACTTTAAAAGGCTGAGAAAATGATGGATTGTTTTCAAAAAAAAAATGAGACTAGAGTTCTCCTCAGAAGTTTCATCAGAAGACAATGACATTTGTCGTAGAAATCTTGAATTTTCAATATCTGAGTCAGACAGATTCTCTCCAATCTCTTCTGAGGAACATTTGGAGAGAGGAAATGTTAAAAATACAAGAATGTCACTCTGGCTTGAGGCAGATTTAAAATTTTATTTAATTACTGAGCAATTAAATAAAATAAAGGGTATCTGCTTCCACTCTGTTAGAATATGCTCTTAAACAATGGCCTAAAAGATTACTCTTGAAGACCCAACAATTCTTAGCTGAGTCATGAATAACACAATCTTACTCTACTGTTGTGATCTTCCAGGGTTGCTAGGAGTTCATACGTGTAAAGCAGAGTGACTTAATAAATGTAAAGCACCTGGTCAGTACACAATATTTGTTATCTTTCCCGATTAGTTAACCCACAAAACAGGGTATGAACCACAGGATTACACAAAGTCAATAAATAGAGCTCAGAGTTTGCAAAAGTCTACCAGTTAAGGCATCAAAACATGTGGATTCAAACCTATGTTACCTTGGGCAAGTTCCTTAAATCAAATGAGCCCATTTCCTTTCTCTGTAAAATGGGGTCATAATAGTGCCTCATAGTTTTTTATGTGAGGATTAAATAAAATGAGATAGTCAAAAACATAAAACAGTATCAGGGACATAGTAAAAACCCAGTAAGTTACAGTTCTTATTCATTTTTTAAAAAATTTTTAAATGTTAATTTACTTTTGAGAAAGAGAAAGAGAGAGAATGGGGAAGGGGCAAAGAGAGAGGGAGACACAGAATGGGAAGTAGGCTCCAGGCTCTGTCTGAGTTGCCAGCACAGAGCCCGACGTGAGACTCGAACCCACGATCAGTGAGATCATGACCTAAGCTGAAGTCGGACGCTTAACCGACTGAGCCACCCAGGCACCCCAACACTTCTTAATTATAAAGAACTTCTCCACTGAATCCAGGAACTTTTACAAAATAGATGCTTATCTTCTGAACCAGAATTAAAGTGTTTTGCTTAATAAACATGATGACCCTACTCCTTCTTAGATTTTGGTGACAAGAATTAAGCCACTGAAGATTTTCAATCCAAAGACAAATACAGATCTAGTTAGTGAGGAAAATAATCAAAGACTTATACCCTTGTTGAAAAAGACACATTTTGTGTTTACTCAGAAGCCTCAGAATAATGCATTCAGTAAGGTCACATCTAAGAAACATACTTGATTTCGATCCACAGGTTGGTGATATTTGGCCGCTGGAACAGGTACACATGTTAGGACGGGAACAAAATCCATCTCCACAACTATTTCTACAAATTGCTGTAGAAAGCACAGTAGGGAAGCAGAGACACAATTAGGTAATAAGCCACAGTTTACAAAACAAAAAAGCTACAGTTAACAACAATAAACCTGGAAAGCTGAGATAAAAAAGAAAAACACACAGGATACATAATGGCTAATTTCAGATATGCAACGAAACTGCCCATTGCAGACATGAGACTGAGTCTCCTAAGTATCCTTACAATAATGTGCAAACAAATGGCACTATTTTAAGTTCCATAGCCCTTTAATTCTTCTATCAATACGGGTCATGTTTCTTATTCAAGGCAGAGTGTTTCTACACAGAATTTACCACAAGACAACAGTCTTGGTCCGAGAAGCTGGGAGGAGTGAGGAAACCCAGAGATCCTGCATACCTCAGAAAACACAGCCCACTCTGGAAAAGACCTTCACAAGGCACAGAATATACAAAATGGGCGGAGCCAGAAACTCTAGGCCCTAACCACTTGGCCAAGCCCCAGGGGTTCCCTGCAAATTCCTTCCCAGCTGGTATCCGACCTGCCCCATCATCAATCTTTGTTCTCCTTAATAATTCCCTCTCTCTTCCTCCAGCCTTTCTTCTCTCATGCTACCACCACAACTTGGCCTATCCCTGCTGCTCAGAAAAGCTGCTGCGACATTTTGATGGAGGGAGAGTCAAAGCCTCCTGCGGCTGTGACCTCCAAGGTATGAGGGTCATCACAGCAAAGAATGTTAGGCTCACTGACACAGCACACACCCTGGATCCTCAAAACTGTCAGCAGAGTGCCTTCAAATGGGAAGGCTCCCCCATGTTTAGTCAGTTCATTAATCTCCATACCCACAACTGAATTCTTTCTTTGTGTACAAAGTCTATGTACTTTAATGCTCCAAGACTGGATGCATGAAGACAAGAAGAGGAGACTCTGGGAATGCCTTTGCACTAGCTATAAACATTTATGTGGATGTGCATATGTGTCTTTTGCTAGACATGGGTCTCACAATTTTCAAAGAGATCTAAGACCTCCAATAATATAAAGGGCATGCTCTACAGAAGCAAGCTAACTCAGTAATTGTTTTTCTTCTTCAAGTTGCCTTTTGACATCCATGTAATATGACCAGCATCGCCATTAGTACTCCTTTTAAGTGAAAATGTCATAGATCACAGTGTGAAGACAGAAAACTAATTTTAGGCAAGAACATGATTCCTGCCATGGAGTGGACTGTTAATTTTTAAAATGTGCTACAGTTTCTGATCACCAATAATTTTCCAGTGACACAAACTCACTAAAATATTATCTTATTTCAAAGCCCTCTTATCCCCAGCAAGCTAACATTGAGTTTAGGCTTAGGCGACCTACAAAGTGCCCAAACCCAAGGAAGGTCTCATGGCGAAAGATTGGTCATCATCAGACAGCAGATCCCTGTCATGACCCCAGGTACATGCTCTGTGGCTGTGAGCCAGTGAGAAGGGGAAGCGTGTAGGCCCTTTCTCCTTATGCTCATCTCAAATTACGACTTGCCTTACCCAACTAGCTGTCCCTCCCACAATCATGAAAACCATGAGACCCAGAAATACCAAAAGGAGAGGGAAAAAGGAGATGGTTGTTAGGATTTTATGGATGCTGGGAGAGGGTACACAGCACAGTGAAGAATACACAGTAGGCCCGAGGTCTGGTGTTGAGTTCTTGGGCTACCATGGACCCACTGCAAACTTAGAAAAACACACACGGCTTCTCTGGGTTTTGTTTTGTTCTTGGTAAAATAAAACAGGGCTTATACTGGAGTGATTCGATTTTTTTTTTTTTTTTTTAGGTTCAGATGCTATGATTTCAGGCCAACTCTTTCCCATTCTACTGATCAAAATGCCCTTCGTAGGAAAATTTCATAACAAGTAAACCAACAAACTTCCCCACTGCTTCAAGTTCTAACAAGATTAAAAACCAAACCAAACCAATGAAAAGGGAGAGAGTCAGTTCCATTCTTTTGGAAACAATATTGGGAAGGGCAGAAGTACTTCAGTGATCTTTGCAGGTTACAATGAAGAATGCTAACAACAGACACAGATACTCAAATCAAAATGCATCAGGTTTCCAGCAGTGTGAGAAATATATTTTTCTTTTAGTATCTTTGCCTCTTCATGAAGCCTGGTGAAGGCCAAACGGATTGAAATTCTAGAAGATAATCATTTAAAATTATCTATAAAGAAAGAATTTTGCTGTATAAATGTATGAAAAAATTAATCTTTGATGCGTGCATTCTATTTGTATTTTACTTATCTCTTTTTGTAAGGTGCCTCAGAGCCTGCATTTTGCCAAATGGCAGAAATTCAGTAAATATATGAGTAACTTATTAGCAGCAAAAAATCCTAGAACGAAAATTCCCGATTTTGACTTTATGATGGTTTCAGTTTGGTTATTACCTCTACATATTACCATTTTAAAAGCCAAAAATAATTGAACATCTAAATTTAATCTAAAATATTAAAATTCAAAATGTAGGTGAGATCTATACAAGAGAATATAGAGGTATTATATTTTTCCTCTATTTTGTGCACTATTTTATAGTCTTAGGTGTTTGAATTACTTTTTTAATGTGCTAATATTTTTATAGAGAACTTCTGATATACGTGCTATACATGTTTCTGGAGATATAAAGATAACTTTAAAGTTTATGCTTTTTAGAGATTTATGATGCATGTAACTTCCAGTGTATTTCATAAGCAACCAAATATTTCAAGTAGTAGAAATGCAGGCTTCGAAGTCACTGCTGCTCTGACACTTTCAAAGTGGTTCTCTAAACAAGTAAAGAGCACAATGTTACTCAAAAACTAAAAGCATTTAAAGCCAAACACTCAGAGAGCTATATATGTACATGTACGTATATATTTCTACTTCAAATATTCTGGAAGGCTCTGTTCTCTGGAATTCCTATTCCACACCGATCCAATAAAATCTGACTTTACAGATTTTCAACACATACCATAAACCAAGCCCTTCTTCTCGGCTCCTTTCCAACTCAATAATGGCAGTCACATTCATTACATGTAGTGAGTCAGACTTTCCGCAATGCCTAAGTCATCCCAGCTAGTATGGCAGGTGTGTGGTGAGTGACATTAGCTGCTTTAGGATTCTAGGAAGCATGTTAAGTTTAAAGCAGGCACAGTTATGCCCTACTGGCCTGAAAGAGTAAATACATCCTCCATAAATGCCTCACATAGATGATTTCTGCATTGGAGAAAAAAGAATGCAATACCCTTTCTTCCTTTTGAATAAAGTAAAGGCTTATAATCAGGGGGTTTATGTAAGATATTTATGAATCACTTTAAAGAACACAGTCATCATTTCCCATTGATTGTGGGATTTTTAGAGTAGAAGAAGTTTTAAGAAACAAGTCTTTACAACACTTGAGATTTCATTCCTTTTTAAAAACTGAAATAACATTACATTAAGGGTCTATCTCAAACCCACAAAACCAATAAATATAGAGTCAGAGATGCCACTACATCCTTATTATCCCTTGGCTAGTGAGGCTTGCCCGTTTTCTCTGTTCACAGTTGCATAATTATCTTTTTCCCTGGAGAATATGAAGGTCAATCTAAAGTCAAGATTGGCTCTAAATGAATATGCTGTCTAGAATACCTGGCTCCCCTCCGGATAAGACAAATGTGACTCTGCTAGATAAATACACAGAGGAAGGCCAGTCGCATTTCAACTCACAAATTCACAGGAATGTGAAATAAGACATCCTATGGCCCATCATTGTGAGGCTGATAACTAATGACTTTTCCAATTAGAACTTAGGAAAGCTAGGCATACACTTTGAAAACTAAATAATAAAAATTTTAAGGCCAGAGATGCAGACCTTTTGAAGTTCTAAGCCTCACGCTTTGAAAAATCTACTGTACTCTATGAGACGCAGGGCCCGTGAATCTTAAATTTAAATATCTTCAGGGGGGAAAAAAAAACCTCAAACCATTTGGGAAGAGTTCTTTTAAAAATTTTGTTGACCTGGGTCAACTCTAAATCCCTGAGAGAGTTCCTTTCATATCTATGTTATGTGGCTGTTGAGATGAAACCAGAGATAATAAAGTGGTTTTGTACAAAGGCCTAAGAAAGCTTGATCTTCAAAAGGCCTAAACCTCATGCAGTCAAAAGCCAGATAATTTACATAATCACATTGTGGTCTTATCTGGACTCTTTTAGGAAAAAGTGGTTTTAAGTTATCTAGGGAATTGCTGTACTCCCCCTTCAGCCTGTATTAATAGACACAGAAAGATAAAACTTCAAGTACCTTTGAAACCTTTATCATTATTGCCCTTCAACAGAGCCTAGAAGTGGAGCCTAAACTGATGTAAACCGGCTGCTTCTTGCCCAACGCTGGGATGGGGCCGCGTCCTAATTACCACTGCTTTGTGGCCACTGGATTCTAAAGGCAACTGTGTGCCCCACGGACTCAATGCAAAAGCTGGGCCCTGACAGGGGGCTGACCGCGCTGCCCAGGCTGTGATCCCAATCAGGCACTCACGGACAATGCACTGGTTTCCTCCAGGAAGCGTCTTCCATCCAGGGCAGCAGTAGGAGTGGAACCTGGATCCGCACACGTTGGGCCTGCGATGGACAAGCGAGGTCACACACATGGAGGGAAGGGTACGGTAACACATTAGCGGTTTTCCTAAGCAAAACCCTGAGTGAGAGGATTTCGGGACAACAAACAAACCAAAACTACACTTCAAATTCTTGGGGCTTGGGGCGCAAACAGGGAAGTAAATGGGCTGGAATGGAGAAAGGTCGGAAACGTCTAAACCTTGCTTTTCATCTGCCCTCCCTTACTGCCTTTCTAAATGGCGAAAAGAAAACTTGGAACCATATAATTTGCTGCTACTCTAGCCTCCGGATGCAGAGAACAAAGGGAACAAACACTCTGTTTTCAAAAATCCTTGCCGTCGTCCCCAAATCCGTCCCTCCTTCATCCACTGTTCCTCGGGCCCCGACGTGTCCAGGAAGGCGCGTCGGAAACCGAAGCGCTGGAGCTGGATGATCAGAGTGAACCGTAAGCCCCGCACTCGTCCTCAAACAAAAGGCTCGGGAGCGGCGCCCCCGACGGTGGAGGGCTGCCAGGCTCCACCAGCCCCGACGCCGAGGGGAGTCAAGCCCGCCTTCGGCCCGACACTGGGAACCTGCTCCCGCACCGCGGTCACTGCGCGCGCCCTACCATCCGCACCCGGGGGCCTCCGACCCAACCCCCGAGGGAGGGCTTCTCGCCCACTGAGCTGCGGAGGAAAAGGGGGAGGCGCTCCTGGGAGTCCTCGGGATTCTGGTGGAGGGGGCCGCGGCTTTAGCCGCCAGAACTAGTCTCGGGGAGGGGTGGGATGGAAAGCCGCCAAGGCAAGGGTCCCCCCGTGCCTCCTGCCCACCTACCCTCGGAGCACGTCCTGCTGTCCTCGCCTGCGGACGCGGCTGGCCGCCGCGGCGCCCTCCTCGCGGTACTCAGGCACCGCGAACCCGCCTTCAGAGCCCGCCGCCGCGGGCCGGACCTGTTGCGGCGGCTGCTGGGGCCGGGGCGGCTTGGGCGGCGGAGGCTGAGGCTGGCCAGCCGTGCCCTGCGCCCAGAGCGCCACGCAGCCCAGCCACACGAAATAGGGCTGGAGACACAGCCGCCGCCGTCTCCCCATCGCGGGCGCCGAGAGCGCGCGGACCAGGGTCCGCGGAGAGGGAGTGCTGGGAGACAAAATCTGTGCGGCCTGAAAAAAGTCAGGGTCTACAAAGCCCTCCGTCGGCTCCCGAGACTCCCCGGGGCTCGGGCTCCCTGCTCTAGCGGGAGCCCCGGTCCGAGCGCCGGCCCCCTGGCTGACGCCGGGGCGCGGGCTCTAGCACAGCGGGCGGCGAGGCGCGGCGGCGGTGCAGCCCGCAGCCCCGCGCGGTCCACGTTGCATCCCCCGGGCCACGGCCCCGAGCGACTCCAGGACCGCCAGCGGGCGGGGGCGGGAAATTACAAAAGTAACCCGAGCAGCCTCGGCGTAAAGTTACAAAGAAAGCGGACCTCAAAAGAAAAAAAAAGGGCCTGCACGCAGCGCCGCGGCGGATTCCCGTGCGCTCCGAGAACAGATCTTGCAAAGCTGCAAAAGTCACCAGAAAGAAGCCGGCAAGCAAACAAAAGTCGCCCCCCACAGAAGAGGGTCTCCTCCCGGCTCGCCTGGAGTCCCGCGGGGCAGCGACGCGCCGGCGGCGGCTGCGGAGCCAAGCTGAGGTGTGCGGGGCCGGGGCGAGCCGCCGGTGAGAGGGAGGGCAGGAGGCTGGACGCCGGGGAAGGTGCGGCGGGCGAGGGTGCGGCGCGGGGGTTTTGAGGCCCGGCGGGGCGTGGGGCGGGCCGGCGGGCGGCGGCTGTCAGTGGGGGCTGGAGCGCAACCGTCCACACGTGGAGCGCAGCCCGGACCCAGGGGCCGACGCAGAGGGGGCGGAGACAGAGTTAAGGGGCGAGCGGGTGGGGAGGAACAAGGGGAGCTGGGGGCTGGGGGAGGGGAAGAGGAAGGAAGGGGGTAGGATGAAGGGAGGGGAGAGGACTGAGATTGGGGAGAAAGCGGAGGGGGG
>CM053572.1:19099665-19173617 GCA_028646485.1 Cryptoprocta ferox
CGGGGAGAGAAGTGGGAAAGGGGAGGGGGGCCGGGGGCTTGGGGGCCGGCTGGAGGGGGCGAGGCGCTAGTCGGCTTTGCTTCCCGTCCCCCTCAATTGGCCGCTAGCTCTGTTTTGACTGTACAAAGCGAGCAGACGACGGGGGAGGGGGCGGTTAGGGACCGGATTTGGGAAAGGAGGCAGCAGCCCCTTCCCCTCCCCCTCCGCCCTGGCCGGGCAGCGGACCTGGGACGAGGGTCTCTAAAGGCGCCTGGCTTGGCTAGACCCGCAGCTGAACTTCCCCGTGTCGGGCAGAGGCCACAGGGTTGAGGAGGAGAACGGGTACTCCCGCAGGGACCCAGACCCATACCCGGGCTGGGGGGATTCGAAGCCAAG
Source organism: Cryptoprocta ferox (assembly GCA_028646485.1). Taxonomy (NCBI): domain Eukaryota; kingdom Metazoa; phylum Chordata; class Mammalia; order Carnivora; family Eupleridae; genus Cryptoprocta; species Cryptoprocta ferox. The sequence continues at coordinate 19,100,041 of CM053572.1, forward strand.
CAGGAATAGAGACTTGCGCGGAACTTGGCTGCAACCTCAATCGGTGGAGGCCGGGGCCTCCTCATCGCCCTCCTACCCCCACGTCCCCACCGGGAGCGGCGTCAGTCTGTGGGACCCGCGAAGGGGCTGGACGTTTCCAGATTGAAATGAGCCCTCCACCTCCAAGAGGGAGCTCACATGGCCGCGGGGGGCCTCGGCTGCGTGCCGGCGCCGCGGTCCTGGGGAGTCCTCGCAGGGGGTGTGCTCCGGAGTGACCCCTGGCAGGGCTCTGCCCGGGTTTGCAGCCAGAGAGGAGTTAGAGCCCCTGGACCAGCGGGAGGTGTGGCGGGGAGGGAGGTGGAGGAGCGGGTGTTGGAAGGAGAGCAGGGAAATGGGTCTTGGGGCATATCCTTGGTTCCCGGCTTGGACTCATTAATGATTAAGCCCTAGCGATTGGTGCTTACAGGCTGGCGACCTGCCCTCTGAACCCTTAGAACTGCCTCTGCGTTCACCCGCCTCTGGGGTCTTCCTTTGTGGCCCTGCTTTCCTGAGGTCTCTGTAAAGCCCTAGTCATCTCTCAATTCATGGCACTGCATAATTAAAAATCAAACATCCCTAAAAACTAAGGCTGACCATCCAAGCACAGTCTAGGAAACAGTGCAAGAGACCAATGTCTGGATTACTCAGGCCTCCGGAATATATATATATATATATATGTGTGTGTGTGTGTGTGTGTGTATAGTATATGTGTATATATATACATGTATATGTACAAGTGTATTTACATATACATATATATGTATGTGTATATATATGTATATATTTCCCTCCTCATTCTGGCCTGAATTACCCAGATGTGCTATTTGGCAGCCAAAATTCTCTAAGAATTGGCATAACTCCCTTCTCCATTTTCCAAATATAGTCAGACAAAGCGTCTGACTTACAATATTCTCATAAGACCTAAAAAAAGGTAGGAGTCACATAATTTCATGTGAGACATCAATTTGTATAAACTCAAAGAAATTAAAGACACTAGTAGAGGTATTTGTCAGGCATTGTGCTTCAAACAAACAAAACCATTTTAACGAAAGGGACTAAATAAAGTATCTCCTGGCTGAAGGCATGTTTTAATCATACGCTTTAAAACATTCAACCTTGTTAAATGGGTTTTTGTTAATACTTATATGGCTTGAGGGTTCATTCCTGTCTGTCACATGAAATCCAAATGCTCTAAAATTGCATATACATGTATGCTTTAACTCAACAATACCACTTTCAGAAACCTATTTAGAAGGTCCACAGGCAAAAAAAAAAAATATGAAGTGATGAATACATTCATCTTATTGCAGCACTATTTGTAACAGCAAAATATTAAAAACACAAATTTCCCATTAATAAGAAACTGAGTGTAGTTTGTTCCATTCAATGAATTACTCTATGGTTGCAAAAAATGAATGAGAATCTCTGTACAGTCCTATGGAGTTATATCTAGAATATACAATTAAATGTAAAAAAGAAAAAAACCCCAAAGTACAGATAGAAATAGGTAAATACATTGAGATAGAAAGAATAAAGGTTATCAATGGCTGCGGTGCAGTGAGAAGGAAATGAAGAATTATTGTTTAATGGGTACAGAATTTCTACTTAGGATAATGAAAAGTTCTGAAAATTAATTGTGATAATGGTTGCACAACATTGTGAATGTACTTAATGCCACTAAATTGTATACTTAAATATGATTAAAATGGTAATGTTTATATTATGCATATTTTACCAAAGTAAAAAATAATAAAGCAAGGTACAGGCTACTGTGTATTTTGTATGCTACTTTATGGTATGTGAGTGTGGGTGTGGGTGCATTTTTAAAAAAAGTGTAAACCAAATCCAATAAAAATGGTTATCTTAGGGAGAAAGAAGATATGGAAGAAGAGACAATGATAGAAGGTAGACCTTGGTAAATGTACCTTGTTTTACAGTTCTACCTTTGAAACAATGTATATATTTTATATACCTAAAGACAAAACTAAATTTAGAAAAAGCAATGTCTAAAAATTTAAAACAAACTAAAACAAAGGAACCTATCTATCACATTGGTGACGTAACACCAATGTGACAGAGGGAGTAATTATTTAAGGTGATATTTTAACATAATATCTGAAATGTACATCTTTAGTAGGATATAATCTACTGATTAAATGAACTAAAAATAAGCCTGAAACTACATTCAATGGTAGTAATGTATGAGAGGGAAGGAAAGAGAGAAAGAGGGAGAAAAATATTAGAAATCAGTACAAGAAAAAGAGATATAAAATAAAACATAAAGACATTGTAAGCTTAAATTGAATTATAAAATGCCAATATGAAATTGGAACTTATCTTTATGCATTTCCTGGTCCTACACATTGAAAAGACCTGGAAATAGTGACAACTTGATAACAATAGGCACCCTTTGTGCCCAGATTATGGTTCCTAAACACCAGTAAAAAGAATGAGGGCTCCTTGGTTAAGCGTCTGATTTCAGGTTTGGGGCAGAAAATACCTAAGATACGTTAAATCTGGACTATCTATCTTGTCATACTTGAAAGCAAGGACTTTATCATTTTACAAATCATGTCAAAAGGAAACTGAAGCCAAGGTGTAAAAGATCCCACTAATCAAAGATGGGAAAATTTGAGAATCAAAAAGAAAAATAACCACAAAAGATTGAAATATATGAAATGCATAAGTATTTAAGAGTACCAAATGATATCCCAAACAAAAATTAATTGGTCCCTTTTAGAGGTTTTTAGGCACAGCTTATTATTCTAGAAATATTGATAAAATAATCACATATCTTGATTTTGCTGGATAGACTTAAAGACAGTATTTCTTTTAAAATAATTACAATTGCAGGGGTACCTGGGTGGCTCTGTCCTTAAGTGTCTGGCTCCGGATTTCAGCTCAGGTCATGATCTCATGATTCATGGGTTCGAGCCCCACATAGGGCCCCATGCTGACAGTGCCAAGCCTGCTTGGGAGTCTGTCTGTCTGTCTGTCTGTCTCTCTCTCTCTCTCTCCCCCCCCTCCAATCCCCGTCCCCTACTCACACCCTCTTTCTCTCTCAAATAAACTTAACAAAATAAAATAAAATAAATTACAATTGTAAACACAGGAATGATGTAATGATAGAATTAGAAAAATCACAACCTGTGAACTCTAATGAAATAATGGACCTGAGCCACAGTTATCAATGACTGCTAAAACCATTACATAAGGGATTCCAAACAGTGAGGGGAGGGGGTCCATTTTCTCCCCATTGGATATTTGGCAATATCTGAAGACATTTTTTATTGTCACACAAAATGGTGGGCAAGGGGGTGGCCAGATGGTCAAGGGTACCAGGAATGCTGCTAAATATCATATAATGCACAAGATACTCCCCTATAACAAAGTATTATCTGGTCCCAAATATCAATTTATTTGAGAAACTCTGTATTAGGTTTAACAGTCAAAGTGGGACTTTTTAACGATTTAAACTGTTACCACCAAAATCTACTGGTTAATTGTTAAGTTGCAAAAAAGCAGGACAAACAGACATTGTGTGTCTGTTTAAGTGCTGCAATAGGAGGCAACAAAGAACCACCTACAAAATATCTTTGTCAAGAAATGTAACCTGAATTATGCAGTCATAATTTTACATCGAACTACCAGTGTTTAGGAACTGTGGAGGGCAGTGAAACATATTAAATGAGGCTGCAAGAATAGAGTCAACCAGATCTAGAATGTGGGATATACCATAGGACCAATTTTGTTCACACCAATGACACGGGTCGAGAAAAGAGAGGAGAACTATTCTGGCCCAACAATCAAATGCAAAACTTGCAGCTTTTCTGGGATTTTTATTTGAACATGGGTATAAAATGACATTTTTGAGATGATGTGGGAGATTGAAAGCTAATTATTAGATGTTGAAGATTAATTTTCAATTTGAGAGGGATGTGACAATGATATCATGAATGTACTTTCTACCAATATTTTCCTGTATTTACTAAAGTCTTTATAGATGAAATGATACAATGCTGGGGTTTGATTTAAAATACTGTAGGACAAATAAAGGCAGGGAAAAGTTGGAGTAGATGTATTTTTCTGTATTCCTCTTGCTAAGTATATTTAGTTAAATATCCTGAACATCGTATATAGAAAAAGAAAAAGGAGACTCTAAACAGTGGAAGGAAGACAGCAGACTGGTTGGACCCCAGGACCTGAGGAGTGACATGGAAGTGAGTTCCTTGAGTTTTCGTTTTGCCTCTTATATCCTGGACTAGGTGCTGGAAAAGGTGGTGACCTGAAAATGCCAACTGGCAAAGACCAAAAAAAAAAAAAAAAAAAAAAAAAAAAAAAGCCTCCAAGAAGAGCCTGAACTTTCTAGCCAAAGGTTAGGAAGAGGATACACTAGCAAGACAAAAAACATTTAGACAATATGTGCTCTACAACAAGCCAAGCATCACAGGAAATACTGTGGTCACCCCTGCACCAGCAAAGGCCAAGTGGAGAGTTTAAACTTTCATCCTCACCAGGCTATAAAGAGGTATTCCTCCCCTTCTCCCACATTAGTGTCAGAGAAGTTTAGATAATGAGCCACTTTCTGTGACACCCTCCAATGGTGCAATGGAAAAGCTGGACTTCCACTTCTACCTAACAGTAATGAATGGTCCTGTCCACTGGTATTAGAGGAGCCAGCAAGTAGAGAGTAAGGACTTTTTATCATGGCCCATCTCCGAGGGATCATGAGAAGCCATAAAGAGCTACAGACAGAGTAATAATAAAGCACAAGTCTCCCTCCCAGCTAGAGCAGTATAGTAGAGGTTCGTGGGAAGCTAGCACTCACTCCCATCCCTCACCAGCAATCAAAAAGTACTGGACACAAAGATAAAATAGAATGAAAAACAAACCAATAACCAGAGTTGCAGGGACCTGTGAAACTATAACAAAAAAATCTAACATTTGGTCATCAGAATCTCAGAAAAGAAGAAAGAGGATACAGTTGCTGAACAACTATTTGAAGAAATAATGGCTGAAATTCTGCCCAATTTGGCAAAAAACATAAACATACAGATTCAAGAAGCTAAGTAAATTCCAAACAGTATAATCTCAGAGGAATCCACATCATCATTCAGCACAAGAGAAATGACACCTTACTGGTAGGTGAAAACAACTCAAATGACAGCAGATTTCTTATCAGAAACCATGGAAGACAGAAGGAGTTGGCACACATTTCTCAAGTACTGAAAATAAAAGTATTGTTAATATAAAATTCTATCCCCAGAGTGAATATCCTTCAGGAATGAAGGGGAAGGAAATCAAGATATTCTCAGATGAAGGAAATAAAGGATTTGTCTCCAGCAGATGTACCCTAAAATAATGGCTAAAGAAAAATCTCTTAAAAAATACATAAAAATCTCTAAACAGAAAATAAATGATAACAGAAGGCATCTTGGAATATCAGAAAGGAAGAAAGAAGAATGAAAATAGTGGAAATATGGACAAAATATGGTAAAAACAATAAATTTTATCTCCCTTGATTTTCTGAATTATACTTGATGGTTAAAGTAAGAAAATTTAATATTGTCTCATGTGCTCCTCAAGGTATGTAAAGAAAATATTTATGACAATGACTCATAAAGGGTGGTAAAGTTTCTAAATTGGTAAAATGCTGATACGTGTAGACTGTGATAAGTTAAAGCGGTCGCACAGAGAGATCTTTCCGATGAGGGACTAGTTCTTTAATTCTTACTAGTGTTTACCCAAATGCACACATGTGATAAAATGGCATACAGCTATACACATATATTGTACCAATGCCAATATCCTGGGTTTTATAATGTACTGTAGCTGTATAAGAAGTAATCACTGGAGAAAACTGGGTGAGAGGTTAACAGGACCTGTCTATACTTTTTTTTTTGCAACTTTTGGTTAATCTATCTATGTATCTCTTTTTAAAATTATAATATCAATGGGAAAACATGGGTTTTTGTGTTTTACTATTTGACTCATTCTTATCTATCTCCTTTCAGTGTAATATTGACATATTTTATTACATGGACCTGAAAAAAAAGAGGTTAATGAATGAAACAAAATAGCAAAATGTTGGTAATTGTTAAAGCTGTGTGTGCAACCTCTATCAGTGATTGACAAATCCAGCAGGCAGAAAACCAGTAAGGACATAGTTGAACCGAACAGCAGCAACCAATTAACTGAATGTAATTGACATTTATAGAATACTTGATCTAAGAACAGCAGAACACACATTCTTCTCAAGCTCCCGAGAATATTCACCATGATAGAACACATTCTGGGCCATAAAGCACACTTGAACAAAATTCAGTTAGAATAGAAATCATATGAAGTATGCTTTCAGATCACAAGGGAATTAAACCATAAGCCAATAACAAAAAGATACCTGGAAAATCCCAAAATATTTGGCTGTTAAATAACACATTTCTAAGTAACACACATGTCAAAAGAGAAATTAAAGAATATTTTGAACTAAATGAAAGTGAAAATATAACCCATCAAAATTGTAGGAGACAATGAAGACAGTGTATAGAGGGAAATTGATAGCATTGATACATATCAGAAAAAAACAAAGACCTAACATTGATGATCTAAACTTCCACCTTAGGGAACTACAAAAAGAACAAATTAAATCCAAAGTAAACAGAAGAAAATAATAATAATTATAGCAGAAACCAATGAAATTGAAACCAAGAACAGAGAAAATCAACAAGGTAAAAAGTTGGTTCATTGAAAAGATCAATAAAGTCAATAAACCGTGGTTTCAGGCGAACTCCTCCCTGAGAGAGAGAGACAGACAGACAGACAGACAGACAAAGAGAGACAGAAAGAGAGAAAGACACTTGTTACTAACATCAGAAATAAAAGACAGCCATCATTACTTATCCCAAGAACATCAAAAGAATAATAAGGAATAGTATGAACAGACCTGCTACAAATTTGATTACTTAAATGAAATAGATTAATACCTCGAAAGATGCCAGTTATCAGAACTCACGAAAGGAGAAATAGATAATATGAATCAATCTATATTTATTAAAGAAATTGAATTAATAATGAATAAATTTCCAAAAGGGAAATTCCTGACTGAGATGGTTTCTACAAATCTACTGGGATTTTAACAAACATTTAAGGAACAAATAATACCAATTCTGTATACTCTCATTCAGGAATAAAAATAGTGGAACACTTCCTAAACTTATTCTGCTAACATCAAAACAAGATAAGGAAATTACAAGAAAATAAAATTACATACCAATATCACATGAACATATATGCAAAAAACCCTCAACATAATGGTAGCAAATTGAATCCAATGATGTATAAAAAGAATTATACACTATAATCCATGGAGATGTATTCTAGATATGCAAGACTGGTTCAAACTTTAAAAGCCAATATACATAGGGGCACCTGGATGGTTCAGTCAGGTAAGCCTGTGACTTCAGCTCAGGTCATGATCCCAGTTTGTGAGTTTGAGCCCCACATCAGGGTCTGTGCTGACAGTGCAGAGCCTGCTTGGGATTTTCTCTTTCACCTTCTCTCTCTGCCTCCCCCCCAAAAAAGATAAATAAACTGAAAAAAATCAATTTATATATTCCATCACATCAATAGGGTAAAGATGAAAAATCTTCTGATCATATCAATAGATGCAGAAAAAGCATCTGCTAAACCCTAATACCCAACGTCCTCAACTTGATAAGTAAGACATAAAGAACCTAGAGCTAACATGATATTTAAGGGTGAAAAATTGAATACTTGCTCTTAAGATTAGGACCAAGGAAAGGATGTCCCTTCTCACTAATTCCTATTCACCATTGTACTGGAATAAATTAAGGACAGGAAATAAGAGTTATACAAATTGGGAAGGAAGAAATAAAACTGTCTTTGTTCACAGATGACATAATGTCTGTCTAGAAAATTCCAAAGAATCAACAAAAAACTTGTGGAACTAATAAGTGATTATAGTAAATTTACTTACAGGCTACGAGGTTGATATAGACAAGTTAACTGCTTTCCTATATATCAATGAACAGCTGACCAAAAAATATATATATATATCCTAAGAAAATATGTACAATATCTATGTGAGGAAAATTTCAGAACTCTGAAGGAAGACTTAAAAGAAAATCTAAATAAGTGGAGAGATGGTCCTTGTTCATGGATAATAAGACTCAATATTGTTAAGATGTCAGTTCTTGACTTCTTGACTTGGTCTATAGACTCAACCTAATGCCAATGAAAATTCCAGCAATCCCAGTTTATTACGGATATCAGTAAACTGATTTTAAATATTATATGAAGAGGCTAAAGACCCAGGATAGCCTACACAATACTGAAGGACAGTGAGAGGATTGATGCTACCCAACTTCAAGATTTACTACTATAAAAGCTACAGTCAGCAAGATAGTGTGGCAGTGGACATGTGGGTGTTCTTATATCCCTCTAATTTTGTGGATATTTGAAGGCTTTCATAATGAAAAGTGGTGTTTTTTGTTTTTTTTTTTTTTAATGGTACGGACTGGTTCCTGAGAGCCTTCCTCATCTTTTGTTTCCTCCATGTTTTCTCCCTTCTCCTACTAACCACAAACTTAATATACCTTCTAGGTTTTGTCAATCTGATATTCTGTTTCCCAAATCAGTAATTACTGCTTTCATCATTTTCTTATTCTTTATGTTTTCCTTTAAAAATACATGGTTTACACATTGGGGTACATGTGCCTGTATGAATCAGCACGAACTACGGGAATCTACCCCAAAAACCAAGAGCACACTTTACACACTGTATGTTAGCCAATTTGACAATAAATTATATTTAAAAAACAAAATAAAGATACATGGTTTAATTTTCTAGTTCTTGTTCAGAATTTTTAGTCCAATGCTTAATTCATTTACCTAGGTTTCTTTTTAATTGCTTAAATGTGTAAAACTGTGAGTGCTGTCTGAGCTCAACTTTAGATAATACCTAAATTTTTTTATATATGTTGTATTCATTATCATTATTTTATAAACTTTCTTCATTGTGAAGTATTTAATAGAGACATACACTTTTTCTGTGGCTAGATTTTTTCTATTTGTGATTATTAATTTCTTATTCTGTTGTGGTATATTCATAGATTATGGTCTGCTTATGTATTTGTGTATATATTTAGAAATTATCTGTGTTCTTTATATGTCATTGGGTTTTGTAAAATTTTTAAGGAGCTTGGGAAGAAGGCATGTACTCTCTCATGTTAAAGAATTTGAGGTATCTCTGTCAGCTGAAGTATAATTATATTATTAAAATTCTCTCTGCATTTTTTTGTTTAGTTAATTTGTCTTAAGCCTACAAAGGCAAGTTAAAATCTGCTAATGATGTATTTCTCTTCATTTCTTCTTGTTTTCCTCTCATTATAAATATACACATTTATGGTAGCTCTATCCCATTATAAACTATACCCCTCATACTTATAAAATATACCTTTATCTTTTTAAACATTTGCTTTGGACTTGGTCTTTGTCATATTGGTATTTTGACTTCTGATTTCTTTTTGTTACTATTTGTCTATTATGTTTTGCTTTTTCATACAATCTTGAGTATGGGTGCTTCTTGTGTATTCATAATATTGCTTTGTTTTTTTCTGTTTAGTTTTTTTTTTTATCAAATCTGATAATGAATATCCGAATATACCCCATTTATATTTGATGTCAAAAATATATTTGGTTTTAATTTTTAATCCAGTTTTATGTTTCATTTTGGTTTTAAGTGCCTTTGTCTATTGCTTTCTTGTACATAGATTTTATTGCTGCTGCTTTGGTTTAAAGTGTATGTAGTGTATGCTTACCTTCTCATAATTTGGAAGGTTTATATCCTCTTTTTAGAAATTGTTAATGACACAATTTTAGATTTGTATGTTTTTTTTAATTTTTTAAATGTTTTTATTTAGTTTTGAGAGAGAAACAGCGTGAGAAACAGCGTGAGCAGGGGAGGGTCAGAGACAGACGTAGACACAGAATCCAAAGACAGGCTCCGGGCTCTGAGCTAGCTGTCAGCACAGAGCCTGATGCAGGGCTCGAACCCACAAACTGTGAGATCATGACCTGAGCCGAAATCGGACGCTTAACTGACTGAGCCACCCAGGTGCCCCAAGTTTGTATGTTTTTGATACAGCAGCTTTAGACAGTATTTACTCATGTCTGCTATGAAAGATGAGATAATTTGCACATTATACTTTTTCCAACCTCTTTTCTCTTTCTCATTAAAATTTTTTTAATGTTTATTTATTTTTGAGAGAGAGAAAGACAGAGAGTGAGTGGAGGAGGGGTAGAGAGAGGAGACAGAATCCAAAGCAGGATCCAGGCTCTGAGCTGTCAGCACAGAGCCCGACAACAGGGTTCAAATCCATGAACCGCGAGATCATGACCTGAGCTGAAACTGGACACTTAACCAACTGAGCCATCCAGGTGCCCTCTCTTTCTCATTTTATGACTTAGTCATTTGTCTTGTAGTATAATTTTTAGCTCTGGTGGTTCCCTTTATTAAATGTAAATAATAGACTTAGAGTACCATTTGCTTATTTATTAACCTTAATATGATTAGTGACTTATCACTAAGAAAGCTAAGAAAAGGAAGACATTAAGTTTCTTTCCCCAATTTTGGCTTGTTTTATTGCTATTTTGAGAACGTATAATTTGCCAAAATAACATTTCCCTTCCCTAATTATGTATCCCGTAACAGTTTGGTCATTGTTATATATTTCTACTATGATTTCTTATCACTTCTTACTCAGGCAGAATATTTTGATGTCATTTCTTTTTCAAGACAGATGCATTATTGTATATTTCATGATTTGTTTGTTTTTAAAACTGTCTGCCTATTATTTGAGAATGTCTACCTCTTAACTTTATAGTTGGACACTTACTCAACTCAGCAAAAGGCATGACATTTTGGAGTCCCATAATCCTTTTATTAGTTCTTTGTTGATTATTGCTACATTTTCCAATGGCAATGAATGTGGCTATTGATCAGTATGTGAGCAGCTTGATCTGTCCCTCCCTGCTCAAACCTCACATTCAGCCTGATCTTTCTCCTTAGACAATACTTCCATTACTTTCAATGTTTTAAGAACTTACCTAAGATAAATTTCAGTATATATCATCATTTATGTCTTTTTCCTAGAATGATAAAATATTTTTTTATAGACTCAATTCTTATTATTTTCCAGAAATTTTTCTTTTGTTCTATCTTTGGATATTTCTTCTGTTCTACATCTAGAGTTCCTTACTTCAATGACAAAGATTATCTTTGCTTTGGTCTGTTATCTGCTATCCACTTACTTTAATCTTCTTTTCCTCTACATTCATCATGGTTACCTCAAACTTTCTTTCTTTTATAATAATTTGGTTATCAGTCAATTCTGTGGTTGCTTAATTTAGTCATTTGTTTTCCTGTTTGTTTTGCTTCTCAATTTATTGTTTAGGTCTGCAATTTTTCTTTTCATTCATTTACCATCTCTTCTTTAAGGTTTTCTGCTTTGTTTAGGTTCATGTTTTCACTGTGTTCTTCCATACAACAAAACCTTCCTAGGGAAGTTTCTTCTGTTTCTTCAATTTTGATTTTTTTCTAGATAATATTTGTCATTGGTGGCATATGTTACCATTAGCCTACTCAATATCCATTTTTCCCTATTTTCTTATTTCCAGATCACCCGTTTTATTCAGGGAAGTAATGTACTCAGCTAAGTGGCAATGTTTCCAAGACTTTTGGTGGCTGATGAATTTCTTAGTTTCTTAGAACTAAGAAATGTTCCCACACAGGAACATTTACGTTAAATCTTCCCATATTTTCCTTGTGCAAGTGCAATTTTTGTGTGTTATTTCACCTTTCTCTATGTTTAAGGGTCTTACTATAATTTTCAAAAAAATTATTCGCATTTCTTGTATACCCTGCACACACACACGTACGTACACACACACACACACGTGTGTGTGTACGTACGTGTGTGTGTTGGAGGGTTTGGACTAGGAATTTTGTTTTACTGCAAGGACTCAATTAGATTTAAGGAAACCTCTTTCTTTTCTCTCTCTCTCTCTCTCTCTCTCTCTCTCTCTGTTTCTCTCTCTCTCTGCCTCTCCCTCATTCCCTTTTTGCCTCCTTACCTCCCTCCCTCTTTCTCTCTCAGTTTGGGTTGCACATTTTGAATTGTATGGCATGAAGCTCTGTCCTTTCCTTTGATTGATTCTGAGGTATTTTCACTGTTTTGGTCCTATTTATTATTCTATCATGAGGGGTGGGGAAAGAGAGTTTCAGATGTTTTTATTCTACCATCTTAATGTGGAAGCCTGTAAAGTACTTAAAATAAATTTTAATCAAAGTAATATAAACAAATGGTCACAAATCAAATCATGCAAAAATATTGTGATAAGAAACAACTGAGCTCAGCTTCACTGTGGTTTAATCCAAACCTGACTCCCCAGAGGCATTTTTTTCTTTTTCTTTGTAAATGGAAGAAAAAATTTACATACTGTGAAATGCACACATCTTCAGTGTAAAATTTGATGAGTTTTGACAACTGCACGTTCCCTTGTAAGCCACCCCCCCACCATTAAAATATAGAACACTTATCACCCTAGCAAGATCCCCATTATGCAACTTCCTGGTTAATGCCACACTATTCCCCCATACCAAACTCAATCACTACGTGGTTTTCTTTCATTATAGATTAGTTTACCTTTACAGACCTTCACATAAATTGAATCGTACAGCAGCTGCTCTTTTATACCTGGCTTCTTTCATTCAGCATAAAATGTTTGAAGTATTTTCATGTTGTGGCATGTTTCAATGTTTTGTTCATTTTCATTACTGAAAAAATATTCCATTGTCTGTTTATATTACAGTTTGTTTACCCATTTTGGGAACAATGGACATTTAAGTTGTTTCCAGTTTGGGGCTATTATGAAGAAAACTAATATGGACATTATTGTACACATCTTTTTTTGTGTACATATGTTTTCATTTCTCTTGAGTAAAGAAATAAAAGGTGGATTTCTGGGTCTTAAAGTGGTTATACTTTTAACTTTATGAGAAACTACTAGAACAATTTCCAAACTGGTTATACCATTTTACACTAGCTCCAGCAAAATATGAAAGTTTCCATGGCTCCATATCCTCAACAACATTTGGTGTTGTCTGTATTCATCTTTGCGATTTTAGTTTTTTGTGATATATACAATTGTGATTTTAATTTGCATTTTCCAGATGACTAATCATTGATGTTAAGCCTTTTTCATGTGCTTTTTGGCCATTTTTATATCTTCCTTCATGAAATGCCTGTTCAAGTGTTTTGCTGATTTTTATTGGTTATTTTTCTTTTTATTACTGAGTTGTAGGAATTGTTTCTCTATTCTGGATACAAGTGCTTTATCAGATATAGATATTGCAAATATTTTCTCCCAGCCTGAAGTGAGCATATGTTCTCTTTTGATGAAGTATAAGCTTATGATTTTTTATTTTATGAAGAGTGATTACTAGCTAAGAAATCATTACCTAATCCAAGCTAATGAAGGTATTTTCATATGCTTTCTTCGTCAATTTTGTGCAAAATGTAAGATATGAGTCTAGGTTTCTTTTTGTTTTTATATAGTCAGTTCTAGCCCTGTTTATTGAAAACACTTCCCTTTCCCCACTGAATGGTTTTGACACCTTTGTCAAAAATCACTACCACACTGTTGTAGTTACTGGGGCTTCACAATAAGTCCTGAAAACAATTAGAGTTCTCTGACTTTGTCCACTTTCAAAATTGTTTTGAGTACTCTAGATCTGTTGCATTTCATTTAAATTTTAAAATCAGTAGGTCAAATTCTACATAAAAGTCTGCTTGGATTTTGATTGGAATTGCACTGAATTTGAATTTGTTTAAGAGAAAGGAATCTCAACAATATTGAGTCTTTGTTGAGTCTAACAATTCATGGGCATGGAATATCTATTTATTTAGGTATCCATTAATTTCTCTTAGTGATAATTTTCCATGTAGAGGTCTTGAACATATTTTGTTAAATTTACCCTATGCATTTAATGATTTTTGGTGTTACTGAAAATAGTATTGTTAATTTTGTTTTCCAATTATTTGTTGCTTAATTTGATGTCCAGTTTTATGTGTCAATTTGGCTAGGCTATAGTAGCCACTTATTCAACCAAACACTAATTCAGGTGTTGCTGTGAACATATTTTATAGGCTTTATAAACATCTATGATCAATTTCCTTTAAATAAAGATTATAATAATCTTGATAATCTGTGTGGGCCTGACCTAATCAATAAAATTTAGAACAATTTTATTGTTCAATTGAAAAGCCTGAAGAGGAGAAGTGAGGTTCCCTGAGGAAGAAGAAATTCCAGCTGCTGAATGCATCTTCATCTTCTGTTTAAGAGTTTCCAGCCTACCCTTTTTGAGAGCTTGCCCTTATGGATTTTGGACTCAACTAACCAGCCCCTACAATTGCATAAGCCAATTCCTTGTAGTAAGTCTCATATATATCCCACTGGTTCTTTTTCTCTGATGGAACCTTGGCTCTGACTTAGTATATAGCAAGAGAGTTGATTTTTAAATATTGACTCACATATTTGCCATTTCCTCATTCCTTAGGTGGTAGTGGGCTCGCCCTAATAGGACATAAGCATTTGGTAAAGGAAATGCTTTCTGGGATTTGTCAGAGGATATGGTGGGGAGGGTGGTCAGGACATACTTAAATACATTTTAGCATGCCTACATCTTGAAGTCTGAATTCTTTCCTCTATATTATACCAAGGAATTTCTGGCATCTCAACTTTGTTTAGTGAGGACCACCGTTGGGAGTCTATAGCTTTGTTTATAAGCACAGCAAGCAATTAGAACCATATCCATCTTCCAAATAGAAGACTGAATTCAATTTTTGTGGAACACATATCCTTATCAAGACATGACTAGGTAGTAAATTTAATTGACATTGTATATCAGCAATCTTCATGGTCAGATTGGAAATTTGGTCATTGACTTTGAAAATTCTTTGGCTCTGAGAGGTAAGAGGTTATTTTGGCAAAATTACAGACATTTCTGGGGTTTCACTTTTACTTCTGACAGAAACTTAGAGGTTTGATCTAGGTATTCTCTTCTTTAATACATCTGAGGCCTTCAGAAGTAGCCATATCATTTAGTAATCTCTGAACTCCTCAGGCCTTTCATACTATTAATTTGCAGCAGCAATGAATTTCACCACAGGCTTGCCCTCAAATGGTAGTCAATAACAAATAAACAATATGATGATTAGCATTTGTCTTCAGCTCCAGCAGGGCAAATTTCTCTACCAATTCCAGAAACCTGATATAATTATAGAATAAGTAGGATTCTTAACTGCAAGCTGAAGAAACTGTCTTAAGCAGGAAGTGAATCTATTACAAGGAATTTGAATAGCTCACAAATGTGATAAGAATTATAGAAAGAGGATAAAGATACATGCAACTCAAGGAGGAAGTATAATCACTGTATTTTAGCAGGAATAGGCCTTCTGTCACTACTAGATATTATTTCAGCTATCCTTATTGATTTCTATCTGCCCCTTCATCTTTACATCATTCACTTCTGATTTAGAGTTCTGGATATGAGTGTCCAGTGGCTGAGTTTAAGCACCAGCCTACATAGCCTCTAGGGGAGGACTGACCCATCTGTCTTCCATAGTTGAAGGCATAGAACTGTGTCCAGAAATACTGCACACAATAGGAAATTCTCTAAAAAAGAACTAGGTTGGATAAGGTACAGTCAAAAAAAAAAATAATCACACACATATTTAAACAACAACTTTTCACAATATCCTGATATTCCAAAAATGTATTTAATCCTGACTTTAATCTGTGGGATTTTTTTTGCTCCACATCTACTTTATTTGTTACCCCCTATCCCATTTAATTTTTTTATTACCCCACTGTTTTCTATCAGTATGATGATGAGAATTAATGCCAGTCTGATTCTCATACCTTTGCAAATGAATTAGATTTCTGTTTTACTCTTTCTATAAAATTTGATCATTTTTATCCTTCCTTGAGATTGAGCAATGACATAGGAGGGGTCTTTTTTCATTCATCATGTTGGGTATTTCAGGGAATTTTTGATATCAAGAATAATGGCTTTCTTCAGTTCTTTAGTTATTTACTTCCCTCCATCTATTCCATTCTCCTTTCCTGAAACGCTTAGTAGGTAAATAGCGTACCTTTTGGATCTTCTTTATCTAAATTTATTGAAACCTTTCCTCCATGGGTAAACCTCTCTCCCTGTTCTTTTCACTGTTGTGAGTTTATTCCTTTTTGTATTTTTTTTTCAGTCAAATCAAGGGAGAGATGAGAGCAAATTCTTATTCTCAGTCTTCCTGTAAAGAAGTTGTATCTGCATTAATGATAATCTCTTTCCTTGTTCAGCGTTTGTTGGAAGCATTTTCCCTGCTTGACTATTATCTTTTACTTTTATAATTATGTTTTCTTTTCTCATTTACAGAAGTTTTAAAATCTGTCAATGTAAAATTTATTTTCTGCCATAGCATTTCTTCATAACTTAGAAACCACTTCCTTAAAAACAAATTTGATATTCATTTGATTGTTTTTGTAATATCTGAAACTTGGTGAGAGAAGTGCCCAGCACTGATTATTAAATACACCATCCCTTTTTAATGATGGGTAGTGTATTATAATATATTCTTCTACATATTAGGGTCTAATTCATTTCTATGTATCATATTCTATTACTCTGTCTACTTTTTTTAATGTTTTATTTATTTTTCAGCGAGAGAAAGAAAGAGAGAAAAATGTGAACAGGGGAGGGGCGGGGGGGGCGGGGAGGGCAGAAGATCTGATGCAGGCTCTGCATGACAGCAGAGAGCCTGATGCGGGCTCCAACTCATGAACTGTTAGATCATGACCTGAGCTGAAGTCAGACACTTAACCGACTGAGCCACCCAGATGTCCCCTCTGTCTACTTTCATAAAAATATTATACTGTTTTAACTCCTTTAGCTTTATCAGAAACCTGAGGAGGCTCTCATTGACACCACTGCCTTTGCAACCCTCATTAGTAGAAGTATTTGGTTTTTTTTCCCACACCTAATGAACGTTAGGGGCAGTATGTAAGTAAACGCCCTCCTTGCTCCTCATTGCTGCTACCAAATAGTCTCTCCTTCAGTCTGCAATTCCTCATCATTCCCTGTCATTTACTCAAGCCTTGAACTCCTAGATCAACCCCTTTCTCTCCCATTCCATAGTCAAAATTATCATAGAACACATCCATGTCAATAACATGTTCAACACTCTGGCTTCCCAGGTTCTGAACTTCCTTATTTCCAATCATCATTCCATCCTACCTCAGTTACTTACTTGCACAGTCACATAGTAAACCTTAATATCAGTAACTGTATCATCTTTAAAATAATTCATTCTTCCTAATTATTCTCTGATCATGACTTGCTAGCCCAGGTCATTTACCACAATATACTACTGCAAAAAATTTTTTCAACATCACTTGAAATTACCACTAGCCTTTATACTTTTCTCTCTCCATCATGCTCTTCTGGTTCACTTCTCTCCTCAGCCAACTTACATTCCATGGAACTCCTATGAAAATACTCCTTTGTTTATCCCCCTCACCAAGCAAACAATTAATCTCGATTAAACCCTGCATCTTGTATCTGCTTCCAAAGAATGGAACATTGCTTTGAAATAATGCAGTCCAGCAGAACTATCTGCAATGATAAATATGTTCTGTATCTGGGTAAATTCATGTCCCTACTTTCAACACAAATATTTACCACCTTTTCCATTCTTTTAAGCCTTCTGTATATCATACATTTCTCCCTCTATTATAGGATACTCTCTCTTATGCTTCATTGAGATGATAAAAGAAATAAGAAGGAACCCCTTTATTTGTACTGCCAAATCACCTGACTGCATCTGAACTTCTTTGCCTCACTTCCTGCTATATGGAAGTGTCCATTTCTTTTTTTTTAATGTTTATTTATTTTTGAGAGAGAGAGTGAGCATTGAGGCAGGGGCAGAGAGAGAGGGAGAGACAGAATCTGAAGCAGGATTCAGGCTCTGAGCTGTGGGCCTTGAACCCATGAACCATGAGATCATGACCTGAGCCGAAGTCGGATGCTTAATCGACTGAGCCACCCAGGCCCCCCAAGAAGTGTCCATTTCTAATTAGAGGCCAACTCCCCCACTTACTGGTCTGGAACTTGTCTCTTCCAGTCTTATGAAAAATTGCATTCTTCTGGCTCTGCCTTCTGTTCAGCCTCAGTACACCAGCATCAAGCTATCCCTCATCCTTAAAAAAAAAAAAATCTCCTTTGTCTCTTGTCTCATTCCAAATACTGTACTGTTCCTTTTGCATTCTTCACTGCTGTCCTTGCTTCCTCATCCCTATTCACTTATCTATTTACTTAACTTATTTACATAGCACCTGATAGCCAATTCATTAAAATACAGTAATACCTTGGTTTGTGAGCATAATTCATTCCCAAAATATGTTTGTAATCTAAAGCACTTGTATATCAAAGTGAGTTTCCCCATAAGAAATAATGGAAACTCAGATTATTTATTCCACAACCCCAAAATATTCATATAAAAATGATTAAAATTCTTTGATACAAAATACTAAAGGAAATACAAAATGTAAAGAAAAATGAATTAACCTGCACTTACCTTTGAAAACTTCTGTGGTTGGCGTGAGGGAGACAGGAGAGAGGAGGGTTATTGTGTAGGATGACTTTCACTATCACTAATGGAATCACTGCTATCTATTGGCTCAATGGAAGCTTTTTCTTTTGGTGCAGCTTTAACAAGGAACCTATCCTGTGACCTAGAATGAAGCAAAGCATTCCTAAGCTCACTCTTGTATGGTGCTTTGTCCACAGGTGCTTTGAAGAGACAAAAAATACACTAGTTGTGGCAGTTATGGGCACCTTCCAACATTCTGAAAAATCACCTATTTCTGCCAAACACTGTGGCCTGAGACCAAGCATCTGAGCATGGGACATGATCACCCGCTATCCCGCAGGGAGAAAGAGAGAGACAGACAGACAGAGAGAGAGAAGAACACAATATCACATGGCTCAGTTGTGTTCATGTGATATTTGGCATTAGGTACTACTTCTATTGTAAGACATCTCTCATTTATCAAGTTAAAATTTATTAGAAATGATTGCTCATCTTGCAGAACATTCACAGAACACGTTACTCAAAATTCTGGGGCACCTGGGTGGCTCCAGCCGGTTAAGCATCTGACTTCGACCCAGGTCATGATCTTACACAGGTTTGTGAATTCAAGCCCAGCGTGGTGCTCTGTGCTGAGAGCTCGGAGCCTGGGGCCTGCTTTGGATTCTGCGTCTCCCTCTCTCTATGCCCCTCCCCTGCTTGCTCTCTGCCTCTGTCTCTCTGTCTCTCTCTCAAAAATAAATAAACATTTTAAAAAGTTTTTTAAAAAGTTACTTGCAATCCAAAGTTTTACAGTAGTTGATTTAACCACTTGCAATTATGACCTCAACCTCTACTCCTGACTCAATACCGGTGGAGGTAATCCACTTCCTCTCTGAAGGACTATTCAAGTCAACGAGTCACATGAGGATTCTGATCTGGTAAAAAAAATTCAACTCTTAGAACCTTCATCACAAAGAATTTTTCTTGTACAGATTCTCAGAGTCTTAGGAGGTGTCCCAACTGGTCTCTTAACTTTGAGGATCTTTTACTTTGCACCTCTAAACACGGCCAGCACACACCTTCTCCAGAGATTTCACATGCCCGCTGACCAGGGTAATTTTATTTTGGTTCCATGCAGGTCTTTCCATTATCCTTAGAAGTCACAGCTACAGTATTGCTTCGCGACCCACTTATTTCTCAGTGAGAGGGGACAGTGGGGAGTTGGAAGGAGCAAGTGGTTCTGGAGCTCTACTGAAGCTGTAACCACATTGGTTGCACCCTACTTATTCTTAAACCCAGGCCAGCTAAGGTTTCTTCCACTACCATATAGAAGCTAGTTATTTTCTTTACTGCCAGATGAATTGCCAAATCCAGTGGATGCGATTCTGTGTTCACTTACTCATACTCCTTTAATCATTTCATTTTACTAACACCTATCTTTAAAAATAATTGATATGGGGCAGCTGGCTGGCTCAGTGGGTTAAACGTCTGATGATTTCCGCTCAGGTCATGTTCTCATGTTTTATGAGCGCGAGCCCCACGTTGGGTTCTGTGCTGTGGAGCCTGCTTGCCATTCTCCATCTCCCTCTCTCTCTCTGCCCCTCCCCTGCTCTCTCTCTCTCTTTCAAAAATAAATAAACTTTAAAACAATAAATAAAAATAAAAAATAATTGATCATCCTCTCTTTTTTGAAAAATGCTCCTTACTTTGCTCCTATAACACTGCATTTTCCCTTTCTTCCCACCTCACCGGTTATTAATTTCAGTCTCTTGCTGGCTAGTCCTCTCTTAAGAGGTCTCAGCAGACCTGCCAGCTGACTTTCTCTGACTACATTCCCACTCCAGGTGATATTTTCATATACTAAGGATATGTTTAATATCCCAGGACTAATTCTAGTTTTCCTTCATCTTCTTTTTTTTCCCCCATGTGCTTTTGCTACCTTGGAATGAATTACGTTGTGACTGATAGAAATTCCATCCCAAAGCATCTTGCAAAATAAGAGAACACAGAAGTAGGGCTGCGTGCTGGTCATAGTTCTTCACGATAGACAAGTATTCACTGTGCCTGTTTTATCAATAGAATGCTTATTAAAGGATGTGAGAAAGCATACACACTCCTTGGAAGTTCTGGAGGAACAGAAAGGCTCATCTTCCTGTGTTTTTTTCCCCTGCTGTTGACATTGTTATCATAACCACCAGAACCACGCTTCTTCTGCCATGTTCTGCTGTTCTGACTTCCTTAGGCCCAGACCACGCTACCTCTGCTGCCACCCAATGAAGAGATGTCCTCACTCTGCCCATTTCCTCATGTAAGTTCTATTGCAGTGGAGTCCTGCTTTGGGTAAGCTTGGCTGCTGCATTAGTGAAGTCATGTTTCTTGATTCTGAGGCAAAGGAAACTCAGAAAGGCGGTTTGTTGCTTTATTGATAAGGCAAGATTCACAATATTGGAAACAACTGAAATCTAGAGGAATTCAGAATATATTGGGCACTCACACATGACAAATGCCCATTATAGATGGACTTAATGGCATTGTTTACAAAAAGTTTTCATTTCTCTACTCTTCTTAGTTTTGGTCACTTTTTCCCCCCTCCTGTATGGCTTCACTAGAAGGACTGCAGTGTTCTAATTAGTGAGTCAACAACTTTTTGAAAGTCAACTTGGTGTTATGCACTGTTCTAAGGGATGGACTCTACCCAACAGGGAGTTAAGAGAGAGTATCTCAAGTAACTTCCAAGCAAGAGCAAGGACTATTTTCCCAGGAAGCTTCTAGTAAAATATGTGTCCTTCTGAACTTGATCCAGGACCTTTCCTGAAACAATCTCTTGCTAGCAAACAAGCGTGAGTGGCTGATTGCTCTGAGCCAATCATGGGCCACTGTTGACCAGGATGAGGTGACTTCCCTTGCAGCAGATAGGCCATTTATGGAAGGAGTAAAATCAAGAAAACAATAAGGAGGAAACAAATTCCGGGTGACGCCAAAGAGTAAATATCCACAGCACTCACTCTATCTACTGTTCGTTCTAGATTAACTGGAGAACTGCGTGGACTTCTACAAAAATTGCTTTAATCTAGTAAATAATTATGAATAGGCAGCATCATTATAAAAGTTATTCTTCCCACGTAGAAACAAGGGATATGTCTCCACTTAAGATGTTATTCTTTATTACTTGTACAAGATTTATAATATCTTTCACATGTGTTTCCTAGCAAGATTTTGTCAGGTAGTTTTGATTTTGTTGTTATTGTGAAAACATTTGAAAAATATTTACTTTTTGGTGTGTATGAATATTATCAATTTGTGTTCATTAAATTAAGTGATTCTTAATTATGTACACATAATTTTATAAACTATTTATTTATTAAAAACTACTTAGATTGTGAAACAAATTTTACTTTTAGTTTTAGTTGACATTGCCAAAAAATTTATTCTGTGGTTTCATTTCTAAAAATAAACTTAAATTTTTCTTTCATATATTATTAAGATGGTACTAATTGCTAGAACAAGATATAGTAGGTGGTTGTGCTATTAAAAGTTTAATAAGGTTACTTCTATTATTTTATCATTAAATACAAATCTTTGATACTCTTTATTATGTTAAAATTATATTTCTATTTTCAGTAAATACTTAAAAAATAAACTGTGATTATTGAACTAAAAGATATAATCTTTACATTTTATCTATTTGACAAATACTATATGAAGGACTTCCTTAAATAATAGAACAATCCTTCCAACCAGAATTTAAGTTGTTGCATTCAATCTAAATATACTCATCGGTATCTATCTGTAGGGGGTACCTGGGGTACCTGGGTGGCCCAGTTGGTTAAGATTTTGGCTCAGGTCATGATCTCATGGTTCGTGAGTGTGAGATCCACACTATGACAGTGTGGAGCCTGCCTGGGATTCTCTCTTTCTCTCTCTCTCTCTCTCCTTCTCTTTCTCTCTTTCTCTCTCTGCCCCTCTCGTGTGCTCTCTCTCTCTCTCAAAATAAATAAATAAACAAAAAACATATCTATCTATTGGATGTTTATTTTTAAAACTTTTTAAAGGGAACACACGAAACCTCTATTTGGGACTCTTCCTGTATCTAATAGAAACAAGGATAAGATTTTAGGGATCCATCAACCTTCTAAAATATTGGCATGTTTTACAGACTTAACCTTTGTATTACTAAAATATTCATCCTGAAAATGCATATATTCTGGGTGCCTGGGTGTCTCTTTCAGTTGAGCATCCGATTCTTGACTTCAGCTCAGGTCACGATCTTGTGGTTTGTGAGTTCAAGCCCTGTGTCAGGCTCTAAGCTGATAGCACGAAGCCTGCTTGGGCTTCTCTGTCTCTCAAAATAAATAAATAAACTTAAAAAAAAAAAAAGAAAACACATCTTTTCTACTTTCTAAGTCATTTGATTAAAGAAACCAAACCATTTATTGTACAAAAAAATTTTTAAATACTACACTAACTTTTATATTACTTTTATTTTTGTATACCTTTTCCAACCCAGTCTTTGGAACAGTATGTTGGAAAGAGACTTAATTTTTTCCTAAAACCTTGTAAATACAGTCAGTAAAAACTCTATTATCTTCTTAAAAAGTATAAATGAAAAAGCCAGTTTTTGCTCTTTCTTTTGTCCATCAACCAAAGGAATTTCTTAGTTCAATAAAGAGTATTTTCTTAGGAAAAACTAAAATAGATGTAAGTGATATAAAGTTGCTAAGAGACATACATCTTTAATCTTTTTCTTAAATTTTGAATTTATTATAGATTTGTTTGAATTTATTTTTACACATTCCCATTTTCTTTTATTTCTATCTCCCATCCCTTCATCCCTCTGGAATAGTGAAATTTTCTTAAGAAAGTAGAATCCTGAAGTTTCAAATTCCTCATCTTTAAAGTATACTAGGTAATTTATGGACTCAATTTTTGAAGCCAAATGCAATAGTACATATAGGATTCTTGGATGAGGAAGCCCTCTATAAATAAAATTTTCCTGTTCAAATATACAATGGTTCCCCACTCAAACGAACAGAAATTTAAGCTACTATGTTAAAGGATGTTCATTCTCAAGGAACTTATTTCTCAAAAGTCAGCTTGAAATTCCTTTTTGAATATACAAAGCAAGTAAAATTCTCTTCCTATAATTTTTCTTTTATTTGTATCAATGCCTTTGAAGTAACTTTATCACTAAGTTGATATTTGTTAAGTTTTACTGAAGAAATTTTAAAGTTTAATTCTTTCAATGTTTCAAAAGTACAACATAGGCATGCTTACCTTTAGTGTTCCATTAGATTCCTTTCTTTCTTCTTTTTTTTTTTTTCATTTAAAATACTGGTCCTTCAAACATTTTGACTTCTTTCATATAATGATTTTTTTGATGACCTTGTAATTGATATAAAAACAGACCATTACTGATTTTCTTAGAGTCACAACCAAATGTTTCTCTACATTTTTTCTCTCTCCAGCCTAAATTTTGCTTTGCAGAGTTTCCAATTTCTTAAATGTCCAATTTTATGAACTTGTTTCAAACTCACTCCCCATCCCCGTCCGGGCCCAAACAAGGTGTTCTACTTAGTCCTCTCAGCAACCTTCATGCCATAGTAATCCCTTGCTATAGAGTTACATTTTTTTCTATAGAACCAGATCAAATAAGTCATCTTGCTTGCTCCCACCTCACATACAATATTCTTCTACCCTATATATCTTCTAAAATAAAATCCAAACTTTTTAGGATTCCGGGATACCAACTCATATTAGGAAATTCCCTTGGCCTGGATTTTCTATGCCTGTGGGGGAAAAAAATGAGATTTCCCTCTAGTCCTACATACTGTTTTCCAGTTCCAGTCATTTTCATCATCACTGATCACTAACACAGATCTCTACTATCTTCCAATTTCTGCATGTCACTTTATGTAGAATATAACTTTTTTTCCTATAACAAAATGCATTGAAAAATGTATACATTCTGCATTATCTTTCCTGGCTAATTCCTCTAGTGTATATTCTCTTACTACCCTAAACATGAAGGTATAACTCTGTCATAGAACTGCAGTTAGTTTTCACTTATATTTTGCTTCTTATATGTCTATTTCATATTTTTTTAATAGATGAAAGGGAGCTCAACTGTCATTTTGGACCAATGGCTTGGTATTCAAAATAAAAAAAAAATACACAATCCAGTATTCTTTTTCAGGAACACTTTTGATATCATGCGCTGCATTCTCCGGCTGTTTCCCAAGTTGAATTAGTCTTTTCAGTGGTTTATATAGACAAATATAAAAGCTGCCATAATACACTGGAACTCTAATTTTTTAAAAAAATTGAAAAATAGAAGTAAACAAGCCCATAGGAGTAAAAAATATAAACACTATGCGTGATTTCCCAATGGAGCCTCATAAAAAAAGACCTACAGTTTAGGACTGAATGTCTGATAGCATGATTAATGAAGCAAGTGTAATCTGT
Source organism: Cryptoprocta ferox (assembly GCA_028646485.1). Taxonomy (NCBI): domain Eukaryota; kingdom Metazoa; phylum Chordata; class Mammalia; order Carnivora; family Eupleridae; genus Cryptoprocta; species Cryptoprocta ferox. The sequence goes on from CM053572.1 coordinate 19,125,228, forward strand.
CCTAAATATATTTACACTTTTGTGAAATGTAAGCTTGGATCATGTAGAGTACATAAATTAAACAGCAAAAGAAGATTCCAAGGTGAAATCATTTTATTGCATAGGAATTCTTAATTTGTCAACTTTGAAATCCCAGAATGCTTTTTGTTTTTCAGAATCCATTTGCTTGTTTTGGTGTTTAGCCCAATAAAAGATATGTTCGGAGATCATATTTTATAAGTGAATGCAAACATATGAAGCAATTTGATGGTTTGGAGTTTGTATTTAAACAAGTTTGTATTATCCTGGTTTAATTATGTTACCCATAATGTAGACAAGTCATATTTTTATTAAAGGGAAAAAAAACCTGATCTCAGAAGCACGGAAACTGGAACTGGAGGGTCATATGGATCTATAGAATCAGATCTGCTAATTCCATACAGATGTGCTCGTGCATTCCTGTAAATTTTCAGACTGAAAAGGAAATCTTAGTTACACCCTTCCCCTTTACAGCCTAGGGTAAAATATTTCACGTATTGTACATATGTGTTACTGACGGAAAAAACATAAAAGGACAAAAATTAAGAAGTGGTCACCGTGGGGTTAGTGTTTTACTGTAAATACAAAATAACAAGTATGTTTAAAACCCACACACAATTCTTTATCAATCCCTGTATCTCCATGGATAAAAGTATAATCTGTATTTTGAACAGCAATTGAGGAAATTAGTTTGTTGAAAAAATTCATATTTCTAAGATGCCAAAAAATATTAGTGTCACATGATATGTTTACCTTTGGAGAATTGATATGATTATACTATACTGATATTGACAAGGGAATAGATCTCACCAGAAGGAATTATACAGTGACTAAGATAGCACTCACTGTATTACCTGCAATCCTTGCCTCACATCTCTGCATTCTCCAGGCAACCACATACAAGATGGCTTCTTAGCTAACAGGTCCATTGCAGATGGACCAGTGGTTCCTGGTTAGGTACTAAAGAAATCTTTAATATTGTCATGTTTTTGTTTTAAAGATGAATCTTGAAATAATGTGGTCCAGGAGAGGGAGGCTTAGATACTGACCCTGCCCTTCTCTTGATCTTCTTTCCTAGAGAGCCTGAACTTGACGGTAAGTCTTTCTCAATATAACACTATGAATAGCCATGGCTATTCAAACATAAATGGCACATGTGAGGAAGACTGCTTCCCTTTCCTGAGGTAGTCCAGTGCTCTCTTTTTCTGAAGAGTAAACCAAAGAAAGTTCAGAAAGGCTCAGCTAGCAAACAGCAGGAATAGAATCTGAGTCTCTGAATTTAGTTCTAAGGACTTAGATTCCAACACTTCTCCAAAGTAGAGATAGGGAGTTTTCCTAATAATCACTTCATCAGCTAGTAACTACAGGAAACCCAGACCAAGCATCCTCTGTTAAAATATCCTACTGTGGGGAAAACCATCAGGCTAGCTTTGCAACCATGAATAGAAGTCTCTTACAATTCGAAATGAGAACAGTTTTCAAGGAGTCTAGTGCCAGGGAGGGCAGATGACTGAGTGAGGGTTAAAATATTTCAAGGATATGTACATGGCCAGTCTTGGAAGTGGAGAAATGAAGTGGAGTTTACAGGAACCTGTTCTAGGACCTATGTAAAAGTCCGTGCTTGCATCATAATGCTTAAAGAAAATGCAGCAAAAGCTGGGAGTGACTTGATTCTGTTGTTTAGTTTGTGGGAGCTTGTCAACAGGAAGTAGAGATTTACTCTGCACATATGTTTAAGTTTGAGAGACACTGGCAGCACGGCTTGTAACAATGTGCTGGGCAATGGTTCCAAAAACTGGAATCAACTAGAGCAGGTTAGTGTAGGGGGTACTGGTGGTTAAAACATTGCTCACAGATCCCAGGCAGTCTTTGCCAGACGACAGAATTCTCAGTCAGTGGCTGCCTGGCTGAGTCAGAGAAGCTGGAGGCCCTCGGGGGTATGATTCAGTGTGGTGCATCTAAACCTCTTGAGGAGGAAGATTCTGGCCAAGACTTGGGACTGGTTGGTTCCTCACAGCCAGTCCAGGGCCCCTGCCAGAGACAATACCCCTGATTTGATATTATTGAGCCCTTGATACTCATAAAAAAGATACGTCTAGGAGAGAAGGACATATGGATAGGAAGTATTCACAATTAAACTGAAGGCTCTTCTGGACTTTGGGCGTTTGGAACATTGTGTTGTTTATTTTGGTTACTGCAAGAAGTTAGCAGGAGGCCGCATTACATTTTAGGACAGAGTGCACTGGTCTACTTTTTCAAGATTCAGAAGTCTGAAGGAAGATGTTCCTTGGATGCTGCTTAAAGATGTGGGTTGGGAACATCAGAGAGATGCTAAAGCTTCAGACACAACAAGAGGGACAGGAAACCTGACCCAAAACTCTGCTCTCCTCCTCTTCCTTGAATCTGGATGCTATTGAATGTGTCTGTGTTGGAGGCATACTTTCAGCAGTGTTGTATTTCTTAATGCTTTGGTGAACCGAGCCAGGCAGGGCCAGACAGTGGAATTAAGAGAGATTCAGAAACAGTCCTATACTCTGCCCTGTAATAGGACAGGGAGTGGAAGCTGGTGGCTGAGTGGACCATGAGTAGGGTGACCCTACATGCTATGAGAAAATATTAGTCTTCTTAACCAACAGGAAACAGTAGACAAATGCATTGACTCTTCCCAGAACAGGCTTTGAGGGAGTGACAATAGTTAGATTTTAAGCTAATAACCAGACTTTATTTTACTGACACTTGTAGATGAGCACTGTGTGTGTGTGTGTGTGTGTGTGTGTGTGCACGCACAGAGTAGGATCATCATATGGAGCACTGTCTGCAAGAAGACGTATGCAGGAGGAATGAGAGAGGCTGAGACAGGTACAGAGATGTGACAAGTACCTCAGACAGTAGAACTTTGGGGGAAATAGGGATATTGTATTGGTCATGAGTCCTGGCAGGAATGGCATATTCAAATATGCTAATATTCAAATTAGCATAATTTAAAGAGATTTTAATAAAGCAGTTATTAATTAAAATGTATGTGGTCTGTAGGGAAAGTACTAAGGGGTGGTGCAAAATTAGTAACACACAACAAAGGGCATCACTATAACTCCTTGATCTGAAGGCAAGGACCGATCATAGGAATCTGGAGGCAGTAACCACTGTGATAAAAGGCTGCCTAAGAAACAGTAAAAGCCTTCTGTCTTGGGAAGTGGGAAAGGTCCAACTAGAGCAGCTCTGGGGGCTTAGGGAGTTCTAGGGGCTGGGGGAGTTTGGTCCCTTACTCTGCAGGTATTTCTTGTTGGAACTTGCCATTGGTCACAGGGCCAGGAGCCCAATGATAAGAGTCAACACAACTCAGCCTTCTGAGGCACAGAACAGGGTAGAGAAAGATGGAGGTAGGATCCAAAGGGGAAATGGAAGACATTCAGCATTGATCTTTGAAGAGGATATTTAGAAAGTTTTGCTCTATGATGTGGGATTTAAACCACTATTCCATGAAAATGTCAGTGAAAGTTAACCTCATCAGTTCTTGTTTTCCAACAAGAAAACAAGGGGTGTGTGTGTGTTAGGGGTGTGTGTGTGTGTGTGTGTGCATGTGTGTATGTGTGTGCACGTGCATGTGTGCTTGTGTGCGTGCAGGCGTGTGTGTTATATTTGGGGAAGGGTTTTGTTAATTTTACTTTAAGGCAGGTGCCACATTAGGTTTAGCCAACACAATTCAGTTGAATTTGGTTACTTGCATCTGAGATCTACTTGGCCAGCAGTGTTTTTTTGTTTTTTGGGGGTTATTTTGTTTTAAGTTTATTTCTTTGAGATTGAGAGAAAGAGCATAGCGGGGGAGAGACAGAGAAAGAGGAAGGGAGAGAATCCCAAACTGTCTCCAGCCTCTCAGTGTAGAGCCCAGTTGGATCTCGATCCCACAAACCTTGAAATCATGATCTGAGCTGAAATCAAGAATCAGATGCTTAACCAACTGAGTGCCCCAGGCGCCCATCTTTTCTTTTGATTGCTCCTTCTTGTGTTTCCTATTCCACCATATAGAGAGAAGGGAGTTGAGCAGGCCTAGAGGCCTATGGTGCTTCCCCACCTAACTCCAGCCAGAAACAGAGAGGAGAATGGAAGCCTTTCTGGAACTGCATTAAAGTTTAGAGAAATGGGTCTCATTAGTAGGAAGACTGTACGGCTTTCCATTCCTGGCTCCACAAAGAACTTATCCACCTACCATCCTCCTGCAGATTAATAGCACTCTTGTCTACTCAGCATCTATATTTAAAAGTGGGAGCCATTTCACCTTACACAGAGATGGAGAGCAAAGGAAGGGGCTTTGAAAAGCCTTGACTGTGGAGTCTGATCTTCCTGCCCACGTCATTATGCTACACTCTGAAAATTCTACAACATAGAGACTGTATCTGAATATATGGACACTTTATCTTTATTTAGACCTACTTCCAATGATGCTACATTTTAACCTCCCAGCACTTGTCTATGAAACACAGTGACTCTTTGAACATCCTTGAGCAATAGTCTTTCCACTACTCCTGTGTTTCCTTCTGCCATTGACTTTTCATCATCAGTACAGATGTCTCTGTGTTTTTGCCAAATTATTTGATGGTATGTTAAAAACTGATCTAAACAAGAATTTATTCTCCTGTTATATATGTGTCAAATGCTTTATGAAGCAATAAATCAATGTAGGCACACATGTTTAATCTACAAACATCTTTCCTTACTCTTTTTTTTTCATGAACCATAAAGATTTCATATATCTTTGTCTAAAGACTAATTTTTCAAGTGTGTGCCTGGGACTGACTTACCAGATAATGCTACTAATTTTATTTTTGTAGTAGCCTTTATACTTACTGCTTTAGTAGCAATTAGTGTTCAATAAGCTCACAATGAGCTCATTTCTAGAAGTATCTTTCATGTGGAAGGTTGTAACTTATATTCAGAGAACTTTTAAATGCACTCTTAATGTTAGGGCAATGGCTAAGTCAAAGTTTCATTTGTATAAATATTTATCAGTTTCATTAAGTTGTTCCGCTTACATCAAAAAAGTTAAGACCCTCATTATTATGTTTTATTTTATTTTAGAATGATGTAACTTAATAGAGACCATAAAATACTATGTTTCTACAAACATAAGGCACTCATATGTAAACATTTTAACATTTCTAATGCCGGGGAGGCATTCTATAACAATAGATACATGTGTTTAATGTGGTAGGGGTTCTTTATTTTTTTCAGTAGAAGCTGGGTTTTTAAAAAAAAATTTTATTTGTTTGAGAAAGACAGACACAGCATGAGCAGAGAGAGTGGGTGAGAGAGAATCCCAGCAGGCTCCATGCTGCCAGCACAAAGCCTCTCACAGGGCTAGAACCCAGAAACTGCAAGATCATGACCCCAGCTGAATCCAAGAGTCCGACGCTCAACTGACTGAGCCACCCAGGTCATCAAGTTCATAGAGAAATATTAGCAAGCCTGGGATTCTCTCTCTACCTCTTTCCTCACTATGAGGATCAAGGAGAAGCTGGACGGGACAGGAGGCTGACATTAAGTATAGCTACTGGGAGACAAAGAGGTCCATTTAACCTGTTCCCCAAAGTGTTGGTTTCCCCTGGGAAAGTCCTTACAATAGGAGGAGGCAGGGGAGACTAGGTAGTTTTGATCACTTTTCATGTCCTCAAGGGAAATAAAGTATATTTCTTGAGAGAGCATAGTCTTTGGAGGATAACAATCCATCGTCATGCCTTCATAAATACACTAATTTTATTTCAGATCTCATGAGATCTTCTTTGAAATACCTGCTTGGACCCACCTATGGAGCCCCCAAACACTCTCTCATATTTTCATCTTCACTAATTTCTCTTACCTTTACAGCCTAAAAAAGCAATAGCTTTACCAGGATCTCCTGACTGAGGGACTCAAGGCCTCAGGTTTACCTTATTATTGAAACAATCCCATTGTACCCACAGAAAATATAAAATAACCCTCCTAATCTGAGTCACAGGTGAGTTTACTTCAATGTACTTGACTTGGATTTTAAAAGTAAAAGAGGCAGGGCATTTCAGCTCTGACATTTCAAGATCTTGGGAGTACATAATCCCATCTTTTTTTTTTTTTTTTTTTTTTTGAGAGATTGAGCACGTGAGCAGGGGAGAGGGGCCGAGGGAGAGAGAAAAGAATCTTAAATAGGCTCCATGTTCAGTGTGGAGCCTGACTCGGGACTCTACCCCAGGACCCCAGGATTATGCCCTCAGCTGAAATCAAGAGTCAGATGCTCCACCCAATGAGACACCCATGTGCCCCACCCTATCTTAAAAGAAAACAAATGCTGTGCAAATTGAAAAGCAATGGCTTTCCTTAGACCTATCAGAAAACCGGGATCACAGGGAAAGCTGTCACTGTGAAATCTTGAGAGACAAGGTAAATACAGAAAATCATAGTCATGTTCAGACCACCTAGAGCAGAAGTCTGTGGAGCCATAAACTGGCAAGAACACTTCTGTGGCAATTCATCTTGATCTAATTGACATTTATAGAATATATCATCCAACAACAGCATAATACACATTTTCCTCAAAATTACATGGAACATTTTGATAAACTGGTGGACAATGAGTGTGAACTAGCTTGAGACAAACTTATGAGGACCCAGTCATGGGTGGGGGTGGGGGGGTAATTTTGTTGTTTTTACTTCCAGGAATCCCACCATGTTCTCAAGGTGCAGATTCCCCACTGCTTCCCCCCCCCCAAAAATCCTGTCATGTTCCCAACAAAAGGAGAGAAAAGCAGCCATCCTGAAATATGCGCATAGTGTTCTCTGTAGCAAAGGTCCACTGTCCATGGGAAAGAACTTTATCAGACCCTTATCTGACCTGGGGAAGGGCAATTAGCCAACCCAACTTCCCTTAGCCTTCCTGTCTTATCTCACGGGAGGAAACAATCAGACAAAAAACTATGAAACATTTCTGAGCATCTAGCCCAAGGCCTTAAGCCCATTCAAAGGATAAGATTTAATCAAAAGACTATAGGACACTTCCATTTCCCACATCTTACCATCACATTAACAGGGCAAAAACAGATAGGACTGCAAGGAAATAGAGACAAGTCCACATTACAGTTGGAGGTTTCTGCACTCCCTTCCTTTCCAAAAACTAGGAAATCAGTAAGGATATAGTTGAACTGAAGAGCACCATCAAGTCCCTGGATCTAACTGACAGTTATAGAACACATCACTCAACGATACCACAGTATACACTTTTCTCAAACTTACATGGAACATTCACCCAAACAGACCATATTATGGACCATAAAACATACCTTAACAAATTTAAAGAATAGAAATCATTCAAAGTTTGTTCTCAGACTACAATAGAATTAGAAATTAATAACAAAAAGTTAGTTGATAAATCTCAAAATGTTTGGATATTAGACATGTTTCTAAATAACATGAGTTGAACTTTCAAGAGACATTGTAAGACTTTTAAATAAATAAAAAAGTATATAATTTATCAAGATTTGTGGAATATAGTAAAAGCAGTCCATAGAGAAAAATTCACAGTAGTGAATACATACACTAGAAAAGAAGGAATCAATAATTATGGTTTCACCTTAGGAAACTAGAGAAAAAATGAGCAACTCAAACATAAAACAACAAGAAGAAAAAAGTGACAAAAATTAGAGAATAGAAATCAATGAAATGGAGAAGAGAAAATCAATAGAGAAAAACCAATGAAACCAAAAGCTGGTTATTTGAAAAGACCAATAAAACTAATGAACATCTACCTAGTCTAACCAAGAAAAAAAAAGAGATAAGACAAGCTTAACAATATCATAAATGCTAGGGGTTAACTCTTCTGATTCTATGGACAATAAAAAGATAATTAAAGTATATCATGAAAAATTTTATGCCACAAATTTGAAAACTTAGATAAAATGGACCAATTCCTTAAAAGGCACTAACTACAAGAACTCACACAAGGAGAAATGGATAATGTGAACAGGCTTATACTTATTAAAGAAATTGAATTAATAATTAATAACCTTCCAAAATGGAAAGAACAAGTCCAGATGGGTTCACTGGTGATTCTAACAAATGTGTAATAAAGAAATTATGCCAGTTGTATACAATCTCTTCCAGAAAGTTGGAGCACAGATAAAACTTCCAAATTCATTTTATGAGGTCAGTATTACCCAAATATCAAAACCGAAAGCATTATAAGAAAGGAAAATTACAGACCAATATCCCCCATGAACATAGATGCAAAAATGCTCAAAAACATATTGCCAAATTGGATCAAGCTATGTATAAAAAAAATTATACACATGACTAAGTGAGATTCATTCCAGGTGTGTTAAGGCTGGTTCAACATTTAAAAGTCAATTAACTCAATCCATCACATCAACAGACTAAAGAAGAAACATCATATGATCCTATCAATTGATCAAGAAAGCCCATTTGACAAAATTCAACACCCATTCATCATAACAACTTCAGCAAACTAGGAGCGCAGGAAAAATTTCTCAACGTGATAAAGAACATCTAGGAAAAAAAGCCATACCAATATCATGATTAAATGGTGAGAAACTTGAAGCTTTCCCCTTCGGAGTGAGGAAAAACCAGGATGTCCCCTCTCACCACTCCAGTTCAACAATATCCTGAAATAAGAAGATAAAACAAAAGCCATGTATATTATAAAGGAAGATTTAAAACTGTCTTTGTTCATAGATGATAGCATTATCTATCTGGAAAATTCCAAAGAATCAACAAAAAGTCCTAAAACTAATAAGCAATTATAGTAGAGTTGCAGAATGCAAGGTTGCTATAAAAAAGTAAATTGCTTTCCTACACACTAGCAATGAATAACTGGAATTTGATACGAAATCCACAATACCATTTCTTTACTACTAAGAAAGCAAGCAAGCAAGAAAGAAATGTCCAAGTATAAATCCATCTAAGAAATATGTATAGAAGTCTCTGTATTAACCTATAAAATTCTGATGGGAAATACTAAAGAAAATGGAGAGATATGTGTTCATGGGTTGGAAGACTAAATATTGTCAAGATATCTATTTTTTCCCCAACTTCATCTATAGATTCAATAATATAACTGTCAACACACCAGCAAGTTATTTCATGAATACTGAGAAAATGATTCTAAGGTTTATCTAGAAATACAAATGATCCAGAATAGTGTACAGAATTCTAAAAGTGAATAAAGTTTGAGGACTCCCATTAAACTTCCAGGCTTACCACAAAACTCAGTAATCAAAACAGTGTATGTAGTATCGGAAAGAAATGACAAATATGTAAATAGAACAGAATAGAGAGCCGCCCATTGATAAATTCACAGAAATGTATTCAACTGATCTTGGACAAAGGAGTGAAGATAGTCTTTCAACAGTGGTGTAGAACACTTGACTATACATATAAAAAAATCTACACATAGATCTTACACATTTCACATATGGAACTCAAAATGTAAAGCTGAAAAGTAGAAGACAGTATAGAATAAAATCTACGTGACTTTGTGTTTGGTGATAAGTTTTTTTTAAAAGCACAACCCAAGAAATAATGTGGGTGTCATTAAAGTGAAACATTCTGATCTGATTGAAAGAAACACTGTTAAGAGAAAAAAAGGAAAAATATAGACTGAAAACACTTGCAAAATGCATATTCAATAAGCAACTTTTAACCAAAATATACAAGGAATTCTCAAAACTTGATAATAAAACATGTATTCACCTTTTATCCAAAGGGAGATGACCTTAAGTTAAATGACATGTGTTCTTGTCAATCAATTCTTACTATAATTTTCATATTCTTGCAGCTGAGGATTAAAAAGGACAAACACGGCTATTCTATAACACATGGAGGAAAATACAAAATAACTCCTATTTCCATAAGGGGCGCATGAGAAACAGTATGCAGTGTTCCCTGGCTCATAGTTCATGTCATATTAGAGGGCAAGATTGGTTCAAACAATCACCTTTGCCTAAAGGTAGTACTCTGGTCCTGAACTCCTATCAACACGAAGTTGTTTAACAAATTTGTGTGACTTCCAGAAGGGAAATCTTAACACAAGGACTTACCACTTTATGTGGGAAATGAGTTCTCCCATTGAAGATAGTCTGCTGAGACTATTTACCAATATGTCTCACTTTTGAAATATTACATATTAAGATATTTTATTGGGATGCCTGAGTGGTTGAGTCGTTTGAGCATCCGACTCTTGATATCAGCTCAGTTCATGATCCCAGGGTCAGGGGATCGAGCCCCATATCAGGCACCGCACTGAGTGTGGAGGCTATTTGGGACTCTCTTTCTCCCTCTGCCCCTCTCCCCCACTCATGCTCTGTCTCTCTAAAAAAACAAAAAAAAGTAATAATAAAATAGTATTTTGTTTATTAGAATACATAGAGTAGGGGTGCCTGTGTGGCTCAATTGGTTAAGTGTACAACTTCGGCTCAGGTCATGATCTTATGGTTTGTGAATTCGAGCCCTGTACCAGAGCTGTCAGTACAGAGCCTCGACCCTGCTTTGGACTCTGTGTCTCCCTCTCTCTCTCCCCCTCCCTGGCTTGTGCTCTGTCCCTCTCTCTCTCAAAAATAAATATTAAAAAATTTAGAATAAATAATAGAAGCCATATTCTTAGACAGTGCCACTTTAATATAGAGATGTACTTTCTATAGATACAAGGGAAGAAGGAAATAGATTGGCCCTGTGCACAATTCCTTCCTTTTGATTTTGTTCAATATTTTTTTAAAGAAATAAAAATACTAAAACACTGAAAGCCTTCACTTCATAATCTTATTCTCTTGCTTGTTTTTTCATAGGTAATTTTTATCATGATTTGGTCTGTGGCCATTCCATTCAAATTTTTAAACTTTTACCAGATATACACAAGTGCATATGTATGATACTGCTACTTTATAGTTTTAAACTTTATATAAATTACATTATTCATATATTTGCTTTATTTTTAAACATTATGTTTCTAATATGGATAGTGTAAATGTACCACATACACTTGAACTGCAGTGGTTAACTGCGTGTTTTATTACAGAACACTTTATCGATTGTCTTGGTGGTAGAATTTACAATGGACTGGGTTTTTCTTTTGTTGGAACTGTTCAAAGATAAACTGAGATGTACTAGCATTTTTAAGAGTTTATTTGAGGAAAAATCAATTCAAATTGGGCAGCATCCCAAATCAGACTTTTACAGGCAGAAGGGAACACGAACAAGGAAGTTATATGAACTCAAAAGCAGGATGGTTATTCCGTGCTTACTTTCCTTTGGAGGACCACAGAAGCCTAGCAGGCAGATTACCTAACTAGTGCCGATCGGGTGATTCCTGATTGACTGGTTTAAGATTCCATTTCTGGAAGAGCCAAAATGATAATTAAGTTAAATGTCAGTTTGGTGACACAGGACTTAGCATGAGTGACTTCACTTTGGGACTGTTGTCTTGTTTTTAAGAATTCCATCTTTGAATCACACTCTCAACGTAACTGAGAGATGTGATTTTTAAAAAATTTAAGAGAGAAGTCCTACTCTCAGCTACTGCTATAGAGTTCTTGTGGGTTTTTTTTTTTTCCTGAATCTCTGTGCAGCATTCACAGGTCACAGCATCCAGTTCACATTCTTTAAGTTCTTTGCTGCTTTTCTGAAATTCTATTCTTAGGGAGATCATTTGCTTCATAGTGCAGCTGCGAACATACATTTAAAGCTTTTGAGAGGACAGTGTGCCAGGGAGACTGCTATGATTATGATAAGCAGGATACTTCCCTATGTCCAGGGTGCACTTTGGAGCCATGGTCCCTCAAACCCAAACTAATCAGAATCAAATATGTCAAAGAAAGGGCCCATTGAAGAAGTCACTTTTCAAGGCAAGTGGCTTGTTCAGAGATCCTATGTTGCTGAGTCTCAACTTCCCTAGAAGTGTCCATCCAAGCGCCGCACATGGTGTTGACCAAAACGCAAACATCTCCTTGCTCAGCTAAAAAACAACCAAGGACTATCCTATTATCAAGAACAACTGAGGCCAGAGGAGTAAGGGACTTTCATCAGGCAGCTGTTGCTTTGGCAGCAGAGTCTACAATATCTTCCAGAGTTAAGGAGATGTTCCTGATCATAGCCTCATTTGTGCTTACTTTTATCCAGGGAACTAGGGGTTTGCCAAAGGAAGAAAATTTTGAATTATGAATGTCTAGTGGTAACTCGGGTTTGAGTAAGTGGATTGGGACTAAAAATATGACAGCTATGAAAGCCAGTAAAATATAAAGAAGGGTCTGCAGACCATACAGGAAGTTTTATTCTGGTTACCGTTGCCTTGTGTCCTTTTTTTTTTTTTTAATGCTTATTTATTTTTGAGAGAGAGAGAGAACAAGAGCATGAGTGGGGAAGGGGCAGAGAGAGAAGGAGACACAGAATCTGAAGCAGGCTCCAGGCTCTGAGCTGTCAGCACAGACACGGAGTTTGAACTCACGAGCTATAAGATCATGACCTGAGCTGAAGTCGGAAGCTCAACCAACTGAGCCACCCACGCGCCCCACCTTGTGTCCTTTCTTTGTATAGAGCCTAGGTGCAAGGTTCCCAAGGTTGAGGCTGTTCCCAGAGACATGGAAACAGACTCCCAGGGTTAGGGAGCCTGACACAAGAGAAAGCAAGCTGAGTTTGGTCCAGAAAAACTAAGGCATTGGAAATCCCAGAAAAGCGTGTGATGGGCAGAACTACAGGATCACCAGCATTGGGGCACATACAGTAGTCCTTTGGAGGGTTGACTGCCCCCATTGCCTGAGAGATATGTGAACAAAAGCATGCTTTCCAGGCCAGAGCAAGGAAAAAGGTCAACAAAAGAATCCTAAAGATCCTCCTAGAAGAACAATGAGGAAAAGGATGGTCGGAGAGCAAAGAAGGAATAGAAAAAAGTGTTCTTGATCTTATCTGCCTTCTCGGGAGGAAGTGGTCTATCTGGATGTTGGTTACCTCTCTTTCTTGTCAATTTTATTTTGAGTTCTCAGTGTTTGCGCAGGACCAGATGTCAGGTGCAGCCTTGCTCGGTCGTGTGATGCGTATTCCAGTACTGACACCTTGTGACTTGGCAGCAGTGTCAGTGGTCAAGGGTACTTGGGAGGGTACTTCCCATGATTCTCCCTTTTACCAAAAGCATCAGAAGAGATCAGTAACTATAAATGACAAAAGACTTAAAATGCTGATGGTAAAAGATCTGATGAGAGTTAACTTGATAAGGAAATGCAATTATTTCTGCAGCATATAATTGGACAATTAAAGTATTGACAAATTTCTGGAAACATCAAACAATTTCTGGAATACCTATATTAGTAACATATATCCATACCCAACCCAAGAACGTTTATCATCACTTGACATTGCTTCTCACCTAACTTAGCAAACCAAATAAGCCTAATTAGTTTAACAGTTCTCTTTTTCCAGGTGAGAGACAAATTCATTGAGATTTTCCAGGGACACTGGGAAATCTGTTAGTTTGTGGGAAAAAGAATACATTTAGAATTTTATTTTGAGCAAACGTCAAAGGGTTTGAATACTTGATTAAATAGGATCACAGATCATTAACGAATAATATTTAATTACCTAGTTAACCAATGTGACAATAGAAGATATTAAAGACAAATAGAGAAGGTTATACAGGTGTAAACAAAACTTAGCTCTTTTTATATTGGAAGTCTAGATTTTCTTCAGTAATAAAAGACTTGATAACAACAACATGAAGCACAGCAAATTATTTTGGTGAGACACAAAATGTTTGTTGTCCTAGGCTAATAACTTAAAAGGTAAAAAACCAACAAAACAAAAACTGCTTGTAATTTCTTAAGAGCAGACCAATAACTAAGAAAACTTGGTGCTTTTAACAGTGAAAATCAAATTATAACCTTGCACCATATACTGTTGATGTTTAAACTCCTCTTTTAGGAGCTCCTGGGTGGCTCAGTTGGTTAAGCGTCCAACTCTTGATTTTTCCTCAGGTCCCGATCTCATGGTTCCTGGGGTTGAGCCCCATGTCAGGCTCTGCACTGACAGTACACAGAGCCTGCTTGGGATTCTCTGTCTCTCTCTCTCTGTCCCTCCCCCAGTCGTGGGGTTTGTGGAAAACCTCTCTCTCAAAATAAACACTTAATAAAATCCTCATTTTTAAAAATGTTTATAAATCCATTCCAATCTTAGCCGCACATAAAATTATTTTCCCAAGCTTACTTTTCCACAAACATGCAGCATTTTTATGTCCATTATACACACACACATATACATATATTATTCTTTACATCAATATACAGAAAAGATAAAAAAGATGCCTATGTTCTGCATTTAGAGTTTGCGTCTTGGGAATGTTTGAGAAAGTCCTTCCACAAGGGCTTCAGAATATTTTTCTTTCCCTTTAGGTGCATAGTTTCATTTTAGCTTAGAAGAGAAGGCCTTTTAAAAAGTCTCCATCAGGGGCACCTTGGTGGCTCAGTCCGTTATGCATCCGACTTCCGCTCATGTCATGATCTCACGGTTCATGGGTTCAAGCCCCACGTCGGGCTCTGTGCTGACAGCTCCAAGCCTGGAGCCTGCTTAGGATTCTGTGTCTCCCTCTCTCTCTGCCCCTCCTCTACTCATGCTCTGTTTCTGTCTCAATAATAAACATAGAAAAATTTAAAAAAATTAAAAAATAAATAAATAAAAAGTCCCTATCAGACACTTGGGGCGTCTGGGTGGCTGTGGGTTAGCCATCCCACTTCAGCTCAAGCTCTGTGAGGAGAGAAGGACCCTGCTTTGCATCATGTCTCTTTCTCCGTCTACCCCTCCCCCACTGTCACTTTCTCTCTCACAAAAATAAACATTTAAAAATAAAAAATAAAAAGTCCCTATTAGACTCTGAATATCAGCTTCCAATTTGGCCATCTACTAATCTCAGAGATATTTATTTATTTATTTTTAAAGGGTTGTCTTTTTTTTTTTTTTTCCTTATGTTTACTTCTGAGACAGAGTGCAAGCCAGGGTGGGGCAGAGAGAGAGACACACACAGAATCTGAAGCAGGCTCCAGGCTCTGAGCTGCCAGAACAGAGCCCAACACAGGGCTCAAACCCGTGAACCATGAGATCATGACTTGAGCCAAAGTCCTATGCTTAACCTGAGCCACCCAGGAGTCCCTGACCTTAGAGCTATTTAAAAAAAAAAAAAAAAAAGAAAAAAAAAAGGAATTCTTTTGAGTATTTTGTTAGGTTTCACCTAATTCAAAGTAAAAATTCATGGTCCTATTGAAAAATCCCATGGACACAAAGAGGCATCCCCAAAGAGGTGCAAAAGATACTACCTTCCGCAGAACCAGAGTCACTCCCAAAGAGAACCAAAATAAAAACAGACCACTGCCCTGAGATCTGGAAATGGCTGGTAGGGCCCTATTCACGAATGGAGCAAGACGCCCATTTCTGTCAGGCCACATCTAGCTGCAAATAGGGAGCAAGGTCCATTTCTGTCCCTCCACGTTTTGAGGCGGGGGGCACTGAGTGGGTGGAGCCGCCTGCACACGCAAAAACGTGCATGATCCAGTCAGGCCGAAAAGCCAAGGCACGTTCTTTGGGACAGGCAATGAGACCAACAAGAAGGCCACCTCTGTCGCTGGGAGAGAAAGAAGCAACCACCAAACGACACCCGCAGGCAAATCCACGAGTCACAGCTCAAAGACCCAGTCCCTCCAAGTGTTGTTCCCTTCCGCTCTGAAGGGAAGGGACAATGTGAGAGTCGACCATCCTTTCTGTACTAGGCCTCACAGGTGCAGATCTGGGAGAGCTGTTTTGATAAGAATCCTCACCCTATGCTGGTTTCTGCCAGCTTTCCCAGAATCCTGGCAAGCAGGCTCCGCGGTCAGCAGGGTGTCCCGGTGGATCTCATCCTGGTGCCCAGAAACTGTGGAGGAAGAAAAATAAATCTTCCTCTACCTCTTAGAGTTAGTTAGTGGTTGGCGGAGACCTGCTTTTCCCAGCGCGCCCTGTAAGTGGACGAGCTTGTCTGTGTGAAAAGCTCTCCACGTGGCAACAACCTACTTCTTCAGCCTGAGAATCCAATTTTATTCACCCAGTGCACCACAGTGCCCCCGCTGGAGCTTAAGTGGGACCCAGCGCCTCCCCGGATCCAGTCCGGTTTCCGGAAGGGACCAAGCACCTCCCCGGATTCGGTCAGGTTTCCGGACCGGACGCAGCGCCTCCCCGGATACGGACCGGTTTCCAAACGGGACCCAGCACCTCCCCGGTTCCGGTCCGGTTTCCAAATTGGACTCAGTGCCTTCCCGGATTCGGTCTGGTTTCTGGACGGGACCCAGCACCTCCCCAGATCCGGTCCGGTTTCCAAATTGGACCCAGGGCCTCCCCGAATTGGGTCTGGTTTCCAGACGGGACCCAGTGTCCCGCTGGATCTGGGCCGGTTTCCAAGTTGGACCCAGTGCCACCCCGGATCCGGTCCGGTTTCTGGACAGGACCCAGCACTTCCCCGGATCCAGTCCGGTTTCCAAGTTGGACCCAGCGCCTCCTGGATTCTGTCCGGTTTCCAAGATGGATCCAGCGCTTTCCTAGATTCGGTCAGGTTTTCAAGTCAGACCCAGTTGGACTCCTGCCAGTTTTCAGACCCAAGGCAGAAAAAAAGAAATGTTCAAATAAAGTCTAAAATCTCCCAAGGCCGAATCCGCCAAGCCAGGATCTGAGAGGGACTCTCCCAGAGCCTCCAAAGGTACTGAGAAGACAGCCAGCTCCAAGGCACAGCAGGTACGTTCATCTGGTTGCTCTCAGCTGCTGGAGATCATTGGGGGTGTCCTTCAGCTCCCCCTTCCGAAGCGGGAGTTGTTCAAAGAAAAACGGAGATGCATTACTTATCCAAAGATCCAAAACTTACAGGCAGAAAGGAGCGGGAACAAGGAGGCTTTAGGAGGCAGAAAAACCAGGCTGGTATTTGTATGGCTACTTTCCTGTAGGGTCTCTCAGGCAGGTTACCCGCCTACTGCTGATCAGGTGATTTCTGATGGACTGATTTAAGATTATCATTTCTGAAAGAGCCAAAACTATAATTAATACAGTTCGGTGACATGGGGTTTGGCACAAACTGTTCAGTTTTGGGCCTGGTGCCTTGTTTTTAACAGAATTACAGCTGCCATAATAATGACAGTGGCTAAAATATGAGCCAGGCTTTATGCTAAGTGTTACACAAATGTTGAACACATTTTTATCCTCCCCACAATCCTGAAAACATGGGTATGCTTATTGTTTACATTTTTTGAGACAAGGAAACCCAGGCCCAGAGAGGTGAAATAATTGTCCATGGTTCCATTACTGAAGGTCACAAAGCCAGGATTTGAGCCTGAAAGTCTTGTTCCAGAACAGGTATTTGCCTGAGACAAATCTCGGAGCAAAGTTTTGTAGCGTATACGCACAGAAATGAAATAGTTAGGTTACAAGGTGTGAGCATTTTGTTATTTTTAGTGTCATTGTTCCGGTTTATATTCTCAGCAGCACTAAGTGAATGTTTTAGGCTCCGGTCTCTCTTCTCATGCAGAGAGCTTACTAGTGACAATATAATGCCTGATCTAAACTAGGCATTTGTACTTGCTGACCGTCTGAAGCCTAGGAGACGTGTGCCTTCAGCTCCGCTTAGCACAATGAGTTTTGTTTTGTGTTGTTCTATTATCTTTTTTGAACATGGCTATCTTTTCAGTTTTTCTCTTTTGTACTTAATCTTAGTAATTACATGTTGGGACAGAGCGTATTCCTAAAACATGAACTTTAGCACCACCTGGACTTTCAATTCTATTCATCTGCTACAACCACCAAATATTTCTTAAAACTCTTCTCCTTTGTTCCATTACCAACAATTCGACATGTTTGTGTTCATCATCTTCTTGATGAGCTAGATACAGGGCGTACAAAAACAAATAAGGCAGAATTCTTCTCTCTGAAGACCTTTCAAAGGAATTAGCCGCATAAACAACTAATTATAATGAAATGTGATAAGTACTAGAATGGAAGTATAATCGTACACTATGAGAATATACATGACAAAGTATTTATTTTTGCTTTAGGTGGGGCTTAGAGATGGCGACATTTATGCTGGGAATCGAAAATGAGTAGGGTTTTCTTAAACTCTGAGGAAAAAAGTGAAGGTATTTAGCAAAAGGGAGGAATGTAAACAATAGCTTGAAGGCCTGAAAGTTCATAGCAGAACTTTCTTAAGAATCAGAAAGTCGGGCAATTCATATGGTGAATGGTGGAAATTCGGAAAAGAAATTACAGCATGTAAAGCCGAGAAGCTGAGTTGGCTGAAATGTTGGAAGTGGTTGCCGGGGATGGTAACTGAGAGGAGGGAGAGGAGGTCACAGCTCACTACCTACCACCTCCCTGGTTTGACTCTTACTGATTTTGTATACAGTCTAATTTTACCTGTTGCCGTTCCCTTAAAGATTTTTTTTCTTTTACCACAGCAACGCTGAATGATTTATACCACTTTTTAGACAATAACTCCTTTTTTCCCAGTATAATGATTTTTTCCCCCTAAAGTCCACTAAGTAAGCATACTAAACAAAGTTGTATTTTTAACATTCCTGTTTCAAGCAAAGGCACACTTACAAATTTATTTTATACAATAGTTTCTAGTCAAAGAATATTCCACGGAACAAATTTGCAACGCATGCTAAGTTTGGATGAACCCAGATGTGTCACTTTGCCTGTGCATGCCAAGCAAGAGGAATAAAGCCGTATTCTCTTTACTCCCCTTTCCTCTTGTGCACGTCTACTATTTTCTTATGCTTTACAACACATAGTTTTCTGGGCAAAGACTCCAGTCTTTTCTATTTATGTCAAAGCCTTCCCTATCAGGTAGTTATTTCAGAGTGTAAGTCTCAAGGGAAAGAGAATTGTCAAGCCCATATGATTTTGATATTGAATGCCTGCCTAGTATTCAAACACCTGACTTTCTACCACCCTTCAAAGAATGATACTTCCCTCCTCCTCCAGCCATCATAAATCTTTCTCCGCTGAGAATATAATAAAACTTCATTATATTACTTTAAATGTGCAAACAGTATTCGCTTTCAAATTGATTATTTGTTATTAACATGTTTTTCTTATTGACTTGATGTCTTATCTAAGAAAAATGTTGGATTATTAGATTGGTATTGATATATCCATATTTAACAACTTTTAGGAGCTTTATTTTTAGAAATGCATTAAGGTCATTACAGAAGGAATAGATATATTTGGATTCTATATAAGGCCTTATTTGTAAGAGCTCAATTAAAAAAGTTTCCAATCTACTTTTGTAGATTGACAAGAGTATGTCTGTTGAATCTAATTCCAAGAAAATAATTCAATTCCGACCACTAAGCAAAAGCAGATAATCTGTTGGGAAAAAAATTATTGCATCAGTCATTTCACCAAAGGATGTGCCAGACATCGCTGCTGGGAGTCGCAGTAGCCAGAGATCCAGGGCTATCTTTTAAAACATAAATATATTCTTTTTATTTTAGGGGGAGAGAGAGTGAGCAGGAAAGAGGGGCAAGATGGGGAAAGGGAGAGAATCTTAAGCAGGCTTCATGCTCAGCAAAGAGCTCATTGCGGGACTTGATCCCACGTCCCTGGGATGGTGACCTGAGCTGAAATCAAGAGTTGGAAGCTTAAGCAACTGAGCCACCCAGGTGCTCCAGCACTATCTTTTATTATTTGTGCTGCCATTCTTGTCTATTTCTGCTTCACATTCCAATTCCAGGGAGAGACATCTGATTGGCATGGACTGGGTTATCTCTACATTTTAGTGACTACTTTGGAAAACAGTTTCTCAAAATGATTTTTTATTTATTAACTATAAAAATGAGAAAAGTATTCTTGGTATAGGAGAAACAGCAGAAACCCACCAGATTTTATCAATAGTCTATCACACACACACACATACACACACACATGCACATTCTTTTTCCTCCATATATGAAAAATTTTAAATACCCTCAGGTGACGTAATGAATCTATCTCAAACAGAACATCCTATCAGCCCTGTGGAGTAGAGGAACTAACTAAATGACAACCATTTAGGGCATTCAGCTTCAAGTCTGGAATCTCTGGATTATATGTAATTCTTACTTTTGCAGCTACTTACCAGCTGTTTATGTCTTTCCTTCACAACTCTTTATATGCATTGCTGTTGTTGTCATTGTTGTTTTTCTAAACATATGTTAACTAGTGGTGGCCTTCTGGTAACCTTCACGTGGGACCTACCTATTATTAGCCTTGGGCGATTCTGAGAGCTTCATTTGGGCAAATGATTACCAGTGCCAGTGAACCAGTGCGGAAACTCTTTTCAGGTTATCTTTTTAAAAAAATTTTTTTTACATTTATTTATGTTTTGAGAGATAGAGTGAGACAGAGCATGAGTGGGGAGGGTCAGAGAGAGAAGGAGACACAGAATCCAAAGCAGGCTACAAGCTTTGAGCAAGCATTCAGCACAGAACCTGACACGGGGCTCAACCCACCAACTGTGAGATCATGACCTGAGCTGAAGTTCGACGCTCAACTGACTGAGCCACTCAGGGGCCCCCAAGTTATCTTTTTTAAAGAGGACACAAAGAAAGGTGTAATTCAAAATACCATCCATTGGAGAGACTGTCTTTCTCCAGTGTCTTCTAGGGCCACAAATAAGTAGGACTGAATTATAGTTGGAGAAGAGCATGGAGCACCATCTGAAAACCAAACCAGTTTTTCATTATCAATCATCCAGTCAAAAGGAATTGCTAGTGAATCTATAGACAGGGATTTAGGAAGAAGTGTATCTTTGAAGTATTTGTTATGACATAAATCTCTCAGATTCTTCCATGTGGCAAACTACTGGCTATTCACCAAACTCATCATTCTTTTATTCTTTCTGGAATTATTTCTAGGCTATATGTAGCACATTCCTTTCTAGTGAAGTGTGATCATATATGGCTGTGTTCTACCTAATGGAATTGTAAGCTACCATTCAGGCTAAGATGTTTAAAAAGTTTTGGGCTTCTTTTGAATCTTCCCTGCTACCCTGTAGATGCAGAGGATAGCAGTGCTCTAGAGGATGGCAGTAATTTAAGAGGCAAAGATTCTGGATCTCTGAACCACTGTGTGGATGAGAGCTGCCAGCAAGGAACACCCATACTGGGACTGTCACATGAATGAGAAATCTGCCTCTGTTGGGTTAAATGCTTGAAGCTCTGTATGTATTTTAGAAATTAGTATTAATCCCTGGGTTGAGAAACACTAATGTCTTGCATTTGGTTCTTGCTACTACAGTGGCCCTTATATCAGGGGTCAGTGAGCTAGCATAGGGATTCTGCCATTGGCCAAAGATGCCCACCCAAGTAAGCATACACCAATAAGCTGGAAAACAGTCACCAGACAGGTTTGTTGTTCCATCGGCCTTGGCAAGAACTCTGTTTTAGCACTTGATCCCACGGGACTCATTCTATTAGACCACAGTGACTTTATGGCTTTCTCAAACTATGGTTAACTAGAACTCTTTATCCAATTCTACTTAAAAGGTTTAGGTAATTATCTGTCTTGTTTTTCACCATGCACATTACCTTATGTTGATTTGGAAGGCTGCAACAATTGCCTAGATAACATAATATGGTGTTACAATATATCCTTCCTTAACATGTATGATTTTGACTTTATTCCAGGGTCTCTAAGTATGGGAAATTGACTCAGAGGTCATGACTGTAGTATGGATAGTTCAATTTGGTCTTTAGAATATTTTTGGTTACACAGATCTAGTGAAGTTATACTACCTATTACTCATATTTCTGTGGTTCCATGATTAATAAATCTCAGCTGGAGGTCTCTGTGTGTCTGGCATTCTTGGAACTTTCATGATCATGCTGACTCTCTTGTTTGGTAGGAAAACCAGTGATAATATTCTGCTTGTACACACTGGGGCCTTTTGTGGCCAGCATCCCTTTTGAGTCTTGGTGTCTAGATCCTATTGGTCATTAATTATTTTGAATGTATCCCCTGATAATAAAGATGAATGCTGTAATTCTGCCACTGTCTGGACTTGGCAGATCAGAGTTCTTCCCAATCCTGTTGATATCCGCAAGATTAGGGTTGGGAGCTAGATGGATGATGTTTATTTCAGAGGATATGGATATATCTCAGAGGATACATATCTTGGAGAAAAATAAAGTTACATTTCTCATTTACATAGTTTTTAAATATGAGAAATTTATATCTATTATAATAATTTAAAATTAAAGTCTGATATAAAATACTTTAAACCAAATTTTTCATTTAATTACAACTAATGAAAAGTTTTTACTCCTGAGGCTACCAGAAAGAAATAGAACACTGGCCATCATGGAAAAGCCACATGTTGCTGGTATTACTTGCCCATGTTTTTGCAGCTTTTAAAAGTTCAGTAATTCAAATCTTTCCAAATATTTGAGTAAAAACTAATATTCCAGGAAGATGTGAACCCATTACTCTGCTACTTGCCTCTGTGTACACATGTACTTTATTATGAGATGCATGGGGAAAAGTTATAGATGCAATTGGAGGTCCAGTAAAAAGGTTTTTTGTTTTTTTAATTTTTTAAATGTTTATTCATTTTTGAGAGAGAGACTGTGTGTGCGGGCGCACGCGCACTCACTTGTGCACACATGGGGGAGGGGCAGAGAGAGAGGGACGGGATCTGGAGTGGGCTCTGAGCTGACAGCAGCGAGCCTGATGCAGGGCTCCAACTCATGAACCATGAGATCATGATCTGAGCCTAAGTTCGAAGTTTAACCAACTAAGCCACCCAGGTGCTCCCACTAAAAAGGTTTTAAAATCATTCTTTTTCAGTTAAGTAAGGACCTTGTCATGTGTTGAGAGTCAAAGAGTGGGAAAGGAATGATATGCTCAAGGATAGCAGTGAATAGTAAAGTTTACCATTAGCTTTGGGGAATTAAGCATGGGATAGATGGGTAAAATGATTACCAACTAGTGAGAACCCTTGCTTCTGACATAGCTAAGAGATAATGATCTATGTTCCTTCTGCTCTACCATATTGCCTACAACAGGTACCTTGGGTAGCTCTTTACACATGGCTCCGAAGCTATTTAGTCAATAAAATAATGTTTACTCCACATATTAAGATGGATCTACAATGGTGGAATCCGAATGAATATTCTGTTTAATTGATATTCCAATTCTGAGTAATTAGGAAAACTGTTGAGGTAGTAGTTAATGCCCTGTGGTTGCAGTAGTAAAAGTAGAGTATAGTAGAAACCTTCCTTAGATCTGAGAGTGAGTAGCATGTACCAATACAACATAAAAAATCGTAGAGTCTCTCTGTTTTTCTCTAGTGCTACATTAAGAGGAGAAGACACAGGGCTCCTGGGTGGCTCAGTCGGTTAAGCATCCGACTTTGGCTCAGGTCATGATCTTGCGGCTTGTGAGTTTGAGCCCCACATCGGGCTCTGTGTTGAGCCTGCTTTGGATTCTGTGTCTCCCTCTCTCTCTCTCTTCTACTTGCACTCTGGCTCTCTTTCTCTCAAAAATAAACATTAAAAAATTGTTTTAAAGGAGTATAAGACACAGGGGCCCCTGGGTGTCTCAGTCGGTTAATGTCCCAGTCTTGGTTTTGGCTCAGGTCATGATCTCAGGCTCCTAAGATGAGCCCCACACCGGGTTCTACACTACTGTGGAACCTGCTTATGATTCTCTCTCTCTCTCTCTCTCTCTCTCTCTCTCTTCCTCTCTCTCCCCCTCTCTCCTTCTTCCTCCCTCTTTCTCTCCGCCCCTCTCCCTTGCTTATGTGCACTCTCAAAAACAAAACCAAAAACAAACAAAAGTTATGGCATAACTTTGTCACATACTCAAAGGGTAAGAGGATTGATTTTCTTGGTATTGAACATTTTCTATGATTAAAACACCATATTTTCAATGTAGGACAAACTCTCAAAGACTTTGTATATTATTGGCATGACATTTTTGTCACTCACTGTGGTGATTTGAAACCAACAAACAATATTACTTTACACAATATTAACAACCCTCACTCTTTTGTTGAGACAATACCTGAAATAGAGGATCAACTTTTTTTTTCCAGTTAAGCTTGACAGAACAGTGAAATCTGAATGATTATCATTGTCTTTCCTTTTAAAAATGGTTTGTTTAAAGGTCCAAATATGGCAGTAGTCTTTGAAAATTCTATTTAGGTTCAACTCCGGGCAGCTCAGATCTTTTCTAAA
Organism: Cryptoprocta ferox; assembly: GCA_028646485.1. Lineage (NCBI taxonomy): Eukaryota > Metazoa > Chordata > Mammalia > Carnivora > Eupleridae > Cryptoprocta > Cryptoprocta ferox. Next base: position 19,149,488 of record CM053572.1, read on the forward strand.
AACTCTAGCCCTCCCTGGGTCCCTTAAGAGTTATCAACTGAAGATCTGTAATATGAAACTTCTGTGTGAATTGCTAACTTCCCCCAGATGGGGCAAACCACAGTGTCTTTTAATGCAGTAATGGTATCAAAATGCATGAACATCAGATGCACCTGCATGCTTACATTTGATACCAATCTGGCATTATAATAAAGGAATTATAATGTTGGGCACTAGGGAAATCATAGTACATCCTCACATCCTGCTTAACTACTGCTTAATAAACTCATAAAGGCTTCTTTCAATCAAACTCCCCTCCTAGGCTTGAATAATAGGATCATAACAAAGAGATAAGGCAGAAATTAGAATATAGGACTTCCCAGTATTAATGACTAATGGAATTCCCCATTTACCATTAAACACTTTAACCATTGCTCATTGGCTCATGGGGAATATTACTTTCCCTCTAGTCTTAAATGAAATATAGATAATAAAAATAATTTAGGAAACTTCTTTTTGGGACCTGTTCTTAACTCATATTAACACTCTTGGAAAGTCATGTAACTACTGGACTTCGAAAGACAAATGGAACTTTTAAACACCTTTTTTTTTTCTTTTAATGCAAAGTTCCAACTGTGCATTAACTCTGCAATGAATTAACTCTGCAAGTTTAATAACCTTTCCCTTGCACATCTTTTAAGCTAAAGCACACTGAAGAATTGACAACTCTAAAAAATATTTTCCCAAATTAGAGACATTGATGAATATACTTGATTCTAAGAAATGTTATCAGGGTTGTCAATGAATGTAGCTGTCTTGTAAAATGGAATTTGGTGATGTATTCACAAGGGTTTTGTGTTGCACAATTTTCCTCCTCATACCTCAGCTAAAACTACCTAACAGCCACCACAACTTTTCATTTCCACGTGAAGTACAAAAAAATTTTCAGAGAAGACAGGTTTTATTTCAGACCTCAATTTTAAACTAAAAAATACGGCATTAGAACACAAAGTTGTAATGTATGGGGAACCAGGGGCTAACAAATGTGAACTTCAGATTGCCAGAAAACCAAGAAAAAAACAAGGAATTTTCCTGCAAAAAGTAACATTAAATGGTTTCACAGAAAGTTTACTACATATAACCTGTGTTCTATGTCATAAAACTTATGACATCTCTGTCATATGTAAGACATATGCAGGATGCCATAACTGCCACCTGCCAGGCAAGCTCCACTCTTTTCAAAGGTGGTAGATTATTCTTTCTTTCTTTTTTATTTTTTAATGCTTATTTATTTTTGAAAGAGGGAGAGAGAGAGAATGAAGGCGAGGCCAAGAGAGAGGGAGACACAGAATCCAAAGCAGGCTCCAGGCTGTGAACCGTCAGCACAGAGACCGACGCGGGGCTTGAACTCTCGAGCCGCAAGACCATCACCTGAGTGGAAAGTCAGGTGCTTAACCAACTGAGGCACCCAGGCAGGCACCCCAATTATTATTTCTTTAATATCACTGACAAAGCGCTGTTTCAAAATGTAGTAGTTGTATCTTCTGTATTCAACAATATTTTTTTCTTCATCAGTCTGTTGACCTACTTCTGGCTTCTGGATTTTTTTTTTTTTTATAGAAATAAACTTTGAAGGCTCTGGGTCCAGGAATGAGACTCTAAAAAGAAAAATTGAAGGCCTGCTTATTGCCTATAGAGTGTGTCTATGTATGGAGGGGAAAATTGCAATAGAAAAGCACCCACATTTATAAATCATTCATTCACTCATTCAGAATCTATTTATTGCTTATGGGGCATAGAGAGCCTGACATCAAAAAGCACGCAGTCGACTGCCTTGGATGTACTGATAGGAGTTATGACTTGGTGATGGCCTTTATAGAGCTGCATGCACCTGCTAAGGTTTTGCCAATCAGAGAGCCTTCTGGCAGAGGCAGTATCTGAACTGTGGCTAAAAAGAGGAGCAGATTTAGCTATGTAAGTGTATGGAGAGGAAGATATTCAAAGCATACTCTCCTCCCCTCGTCTATGCAAAGCCTCAGGCACGAGAAATCGCAAGGCAAGAAGTATCAAAAATTAGCAGTCAGTTGGCTGTAGAGAACTAAGTTCTGTACAGCCTCGCAGATATGCTAGGATGTTTGGGCTTCTTCCTAAGTTAATGGGTAGTCACTGAATAATTTTAAACAGGAAGATTATTTGTTATAGAAAAGTCATTTTGGTGCACTGTGGAGCCAATGGTATACTGTTGGGGGTGGGGCAGAGTGAGGCAAGCTTCCAAAGGGCTTGAGGGGCTACTGCTTGTGATCCATGTGTGATATGGTAAGGGTCTGCCCAAGGGGATGGACAGAAGCAGACGGCTTTGAGAGGCTTGGCAATGAGGGGAGAGGTGGGACTCTAGGTCTTTTCCATATGTTTACCTGGGGGAACCAGGCTGATGCTACCGTGTCTTACTGAGAGAGCGAGAACAGGAGAAGGCTGAAGTCGGGGGCTCACCAACGATGCTGAAATAGCGATTGCATTTGGGTACCATACTGCCTTGCTGCACCTTCAAATGAATTCAGCTGAATCTGGCTGAGAGAGGATAGCTGGCCAGGACCAAAGCTTTATTTCCGGTGCTAGATTTAGATTAGCAGAGGAAACTTGAATTATTGGCCTCTGTGGAAGCCACTGACTCCAGAGGAGAAATTCTCCCTTCAGCACTGCTGGGCACTAGTCCATTTGGAACAAAAAATGCTGGAAGAGGAAAAGACAAAAACTTCATTTGGATATAGTAAAAGGAAAGAGGATATTTTAAAATTGTCTAAGTAAAGAGGAGTTAACGCAAGTATTACATTCTGGAGCAAAACTCCGTTTTATGTATAGTTGTTAAATTGTAAAGAAAAGATATTGATGTGGAAAGTTTATACAGATTTTGAGTTTGTGCCTTGACTCACAAAAGTTCACTTTGTAGCTTTGTTTCTCCATTGTCTTGCTAAATGTAACATGCAGTTCTGTGCTGTCTTCAAAAATTAATCCATAGTTTAGTTATAATCTCATTTGGGGGTTCTGTTAGTGGCAGTGTCTCTGTACTTAATAACATTTTATCTGTTGAATGACTCTATTTGTTTTGGGGCATCTAAGGCAGGGAAGGTCTTCTGGGATCCATAAACTCCTGAAATTACGCACAAAGCCTGTGCATAGGTGTTTGGAACCTTTGTCAAACAGAAAGTGCACTAGAGTTGGTGCCTGGGTACACATGGGGTCCGGATTTTCCAGGTCTCAGTCATAAATCCTGCAGAGCTCCCCCTCTCCCTTTTCTCTCACTTATGTTAGCTTGGGGCAGAGATTTTGGCTCAATATTATCTGACTTTCTGACGTATTTGGTTCCTGGCTGCAGGCAGAAAGAGCCTCTTTTAACAAAGCCATATATTCTTCCCTTCCTGCTTTCAGATGGGCCAGCCTTAACAAAGTGGCAGTCTCTTCTAAAGCATGAAACAGTTTTGTCTCTCTTGGCTCTTGGTTGCAAGCAATGGAAAAAAAAAACTCTGTCTAATTTAAGGGGAAGGAATTTAGTGGAAGGATATAAGGTAGGACATAAGGGGAGGGCAGGAAGTAGGAGCACAGGCAGAGTCTCACCTCTAAAATGCTCCAATTAGGGCATTGCCACTGGCAGGGAGTGTCCTGACATTACACCTGTTATCATTGCATATCCCTGCCAGTGAACCCTGCACCATGAGCTTCATCTCTGTTTCATTCACTGAAGGTACAAAAGCTGGGGAAAAAGAGCCTGGTGGCTGAGTCTAGGCACATGTCCCCATCATAGTTGCTGGTGTAGAAGGGGGTGTACTTGGCTTCCTTTGGCCCTTGTATCAGGAGATGGGCGATGCCTCTCATCGAGGCTCACACAGTGAAGTTTCCTTCCAATAGGAAGGGGTTTGTATAGATAACAAATGACAAGTAAAGCACTACGGTTTGCCCCTATGGCTACCTCTAATTTTCTTTCTGCTTATAATTACATTTAAAAATGTCTTCACCCAACATCATGTCACTGTTTCATGGACAGTTGAAGACATTCCTCTTCCTTCCCCCTTGGGAGAAAACCCACAGCGAGTCAGGCTCCAATCCAGAATCTTGGGGTGAGGTGCACTTCCTCTAGTTTTGCACAGCCCCACTTCAGAATCCTGCCATCGATGGTGTGCATTACATCATTAATTACTACCAACAAACCTCCCCCAAGAAAAGAGAACTTCATTAAATTGTGTAAAAATAGCCCTGACTCAACAGGGAAGGGAAAAAAATAGGTAGAGGCATTAGTCTTTGTTTCTGCAACTGGCCATGAGGCAGTAGCTGGTATTTATGACTTTCTTCCTCCACCACCCATTTCTGTTTGCTTTGCCCTCTGCTAGTACCTCAGCTGGCTGCGATTCTTTTCCCATTGGGGTCACTCAAACCTTCATTCCTGAGGGATCTAAGCTTTTGGTGGTTCTGCCTGAATAGATTGCCAGAGTCCTTGATTAACTTTTAGCACTGGACTTCGTAATATGAGAAGGTGTTTTGTTTATTCTCCTCCCTGCTGCCATTGTACAACAGCAATCCTGTTTTTTTCTTGAGAACTAGAATCAACCAAACCAGGCTAAAATACCTTTTTTTTTTTTTTTTTTTTTTTTTTTTGCCTGTCTTCACGGTGGTATAAGGAGTATGAAATGACCCAGTGGAAGTTTCAGTTCCATTAAATGTTGAAAGCATTCCTCTCTTTTGTCCATACCAGCAGAGTGTGGGAAAGATGGGATGGAACGCAAAATTTTGCAAGGTGTAATTACTAAATAGCATCATCTTTCCAGCCCTTGGTTCCTGGATTAATACAATTTGGCTTTGAGAAAAACAGAATTGCATACTACTACTTGCTGGTTCCGTACTGTTAATGCTTCTGCAGAGCTATACCATGAATTTTCAATGTACTTCTCCTACATGATGACGTAAATCAGATTTCACCAGTCTATTTCACCTTTTTTTGGCTCTAGATGATTGGCACATAACAAAACCAGTATATCCACTGGTCATGGTTAACGTAAACACCTCAGTTGGAAGCAGTGGTCTATGGGCTGCACAGGCCTAGCTTCCCTTGGGGCGAACAGATGCCCATTAGCTTTACTTCTGTGAATAGTAGTGGATCACACTAGAGTCCTGGCTTCTCAGGAACTAGCGTTGGCTCTCAGACAATGTTTTATATTTCTCTGAATATTTGGGTACTTTTCTTTTCTTATAACATAGTCAACCTGCTAAATGTCAAAGGTTATCCAGCTAGTAAGTGGTGGAGGCAGAATTTGAATTCGAATAGACTGACTCTTATATAACAAGCTCTAATGTTTATGTAATGCACTTCCTCTCTAAATTTGTTACTTATGATATTATTATCCCTCAGGATCACTAGGCTCTTCTTTATTAATGGAGCCTTTGGGTCTGTGAAACGACCTTGTTCTAGGAATTGGGAAAGAGGTCAAGAATTTAATTTCTATCTTGATGGTATTTTTTTACCAGACCTAGAAATTTTTTCAATTATGTAAGTAAAGTAAGACTTCACTAGGTTGTCCTTTTATTTCAACCCCAGAAACCATTGACAAAAATATCTACTTTGGAACATTCTGATTGCTGTAGTAACTATGCCTCCTTCCTCTTTGAGAATCAAAAACCTCCTCCTCTTCCTCCCCCCTCCCTCCCCTCCTCCTCCCCTCTTTTTTCCTTTGCTTTAAAGATATCTGTTACTTTGAAACAAGCCATCATAAAACACAATGGCTTAATACAATAATAATGCATTATTTCAAATAAATCTGTAGAATGAGTGGACGGTTTTGCCCAATATGGTGTTGTCAGGGGCACTGGAATAGTTAGAAAGTCCAGAATGGTGTCATTCACATGAACAGCAACTAGTCTTGGCTCCTTACTGGGAACTTAGTTGAGGTCTTTTATCCTCCACCTGGGATCCCTGCATGGATTCTTGGTCATCCCCAGAATTGGGTTCCAAGAAGGAGCATTCCAAGAGGGCAAGTCCTAATATGCAAGCACTTTTTTTTTTTTTTTTTTTTTTTGAGAGACAGAGAGAGACGGCCGGAGCAGGGGAGGGTCAGAGAGAGAGGGAGACACAGAATCTGAAGACAGGCTCCAGGCTCTGAGCTGTCAGCACAGAGCCCGACGCGGGGCTCGAACCCACGAACCGTGAGATCATGACCTGAGCCGAAGCCGGATGCTTAACCGACTGAGCCACCCAGGCGCCCCTATGCAAGCACTTATGAACCCTTTGCTCACTTTATGGGTGCTAGTGTCTCATTGGCCAACCGTAGTCACATGGGAAGCCCATAGTCACAGAGGGGGAAAGACTACTGGAAGGTGTGCTTTATTGAAGGCCATAGAAGTTTACCACAACTTTCCTTAAGTATTTCTTGCTCTCATTTTCTGCTAACATAGCCATTATTTTGTTCTTGATGGTTCTGTCTTCACTTCCTTCTATAATGCTATTTTCATAGTATTCCAAAGTTTCCTTCCTTATTTTTTGGTCTTGATCCAATGTTTAATTAACAATTTTTTAAAAAGGTAAAGAAATTCCAATATGTTTATTTCTTTTCTTTTCTTTCCTTTCTTTCTTTTCTTTTCTTTTCTTTTTTTTTTTACTTTGTACCTTGTCTAACTGGCAAGTGTTATTTATTTATTTATTTTTATTATTTTTTAAAAATATAATTTATTGTCAAGTTAGATAACATACAGGGTATACAGTGTGCTCTTGGTTTTGGGGGTAGATTCCCATGATTCAACGCTTATATACAACACCCAGTACTCATCCCAACAAGTGCCCTCCTCAATGCCCATCACCCATTTTTCCCTCCCCCCTGCTCCCCCATCAACACTCAGTTCTCTGTATTTAAGAGTCCCTTGTGATTTGCCTCCCTCTTTAACTATTTTTTCCCCTTTTCTTCCCCCATGGTCTTCTGTTAAGTTTCTCAAGATCCACATATGAGTGGAAACATATGGTATCTGTCTTTCTCTGTCTGACTTATTTCACTTAGCATAATACCCTCCAGTTCCATCCACATTGCTGCAAATGGCATGATTTCATTCTTTCTCATTGCCAAGTAGTATTCCATTGTATATATAAACCACATCTTCTTTATCCATTTATCAGTTGATAGACATTTGGGCTCTTTCCATAATTGGCTATTGTTCAAAATGCTGCCATAAACATTGGGGTACATGTGCCCCTGTGAATCAGCACTCCTGTATCCTTTGAATAAATTGCTAGTAGTGCTATTGCTGGGTCATAAGGTAATTCTATTTTTAATTTTTTGAGGAACTTCCACATTTTTTCAGAGCAGCTGCACCAGTTTGCATTCCCACCAACAGTGTAGGGACGGTTCCCATTTCTCAATATCCTCCCCAGCGTCTGTTGTTTCCTGAGTTGTTAATTTTAGCCTGCACTGCAAAGGAAATAATCAACAAAACTGAAAGGCAGCTGACAGACTGGGAGAGTATATTTGCAATTGACATATTGGATGAAAGGTTAGTATCCAAAATCTATAAAGAACTTACCAAACTCAACACCCGAAAACCAAATAATCCAGTGAAGAAAAATGGCAGAAGACATGAATGGAAACATTTCCAAAGAAGAAATTCAAATATATTTAAAAAATTAAAAGCAAAAAAGTATGTGAATATGAGAGATCTTATTTTTTTCCTTCTTGCTTATATTAACATCTTAAATTATCTCAATATTAAAATTATATATATCTTTGAGAAAACACAACATCTTGATTTTTTGTCTTCATTTGTTATCTTCGAAGCCTTCAAGATTCTTGGGAAAAGTTTTTATTGCAGAGTGGTGATAATTTACTCTTCTCTGTATTTAAATTAATTTTTCCTAAGTTTGAAATTATAGAGTAGGGGCAACCAAAGGTTTTCCTTAAACTTTTTTATACTAATAAAAATACATACTCATTCACACTGTACAATGATAAGAAACTTTGATAATAATGAGTATCACTGCTTAAACACATTCTGTTTTGAGGCGGTGGTGGAAATCAATGGAAATAGTGGATACTCAGTACAACATACTTTAGCAATAGAGTTTGAATGATTCATGTTTGAAATGTATAGCATATATATTTTAAATATAACTTAATTATATAAGTAAGTTATATTTAGGTATATTTAGATAATGTATTCTCCTCCCTTACTATTAAGTAAAATTTAACTAAAATTAGCAGTAAATGAATTAAAATTAACATTAAATTATCATTAAAAACCCAAGGAAGGGGCGCCTGGGTGCTTGAGTTGGTTAAGTGTCCAACTTTTGATTTCGGCTCAGGTCATGATCACATGGTTGGGATTAGCATGGAGCCTGCTTGGGATTCAGTCTCTCTCTCTCTCTCTCTCTCTCTCCCTCCCTCTCTCTCCCTCCCTCCCCCTCTCCCTCCCTCCCTGTCTCTCTCCCTCTCCGTCTCTCCCTCTCTCCTTGTACCCTGCTCATGTTCTCTCTCTAGAATAAAAAAAATTAATTAAAAGTAAATAAATAAAAAAACAAGGGTAGATGCAATTGATTACTCTGACCAATTCAAGTCAATATCAAGGGTGCACTGATAACAAGTCACCCTTCTTAAAACTATCTGAGAATTCTGGGGCACCTGGGTGGATTAGTTGATTAAGTGAATGACTTTTGATTTGGGCTCACGTCATGATCTCAGAGGTTCATGAGTTTGAGCCTTGCACTGTAAATGGGGAGCCTGCTTGGGATTCTCTCTCTCAGCCCCTCCCCCACATTCATTAATTCTCTCTCTCTCTCTCTCTCAAGATAAATAAATGAACTTAAAAATGTGAGAATTCTAATTAGTGCTTAACTGCCAAGCTATGTATGGAAGGCAGCTGATTCAACACTTTTCTTAGGAAAGCAACATAATTCCTAAGAACCTTATTTTTCTAATTTTCCAGGAAGACCATTGGAATATAGAAAATTCCATCACTTACCATTATTATGATTTTTTACTCCCCAACTTCTGGAAAAACAATTTGTGCTAAAAAAATATATTAGAAATATCCTAACTTCTGGGGTGGTCTGTTTTCTTTTTCTGTAAAAATACACACACATACACACACACTCAAAACTGTCTAACCTTTAGCGTCAGGAGGGATAATCTACTTTGGGAAATTGGTTATAAAATCCAGAAAGCACTGGAGTTGAATAACTGTGAGATAAATTTTAATCTCACTAGTCAAACCGTGGCATGTCATTGGAAGTGATATGGCGTGTACTATGACCACCACAATAAAATGTTCATTGTTTCTGAATTCCAGTAATTTTTTGAATTAAGAAAAAAAAAGCTTTCCTCTAAAACACTGATTGAGGTGAGACAGGACAAAGTGAAGTGATTTTGAATCCATTTTTCTCTGTGAATGGGGACCCAGTTTTACCATTTTTCATTAAGTGGGTGGTCATTTTCCTCCTTTTTACCCCGATGAAGTGAACAGTATTTTTAGCTTTTTTTCTTCCTAAAGATGGTTTTAATGTTGAAACGAAACCCAGTGTATGCAGTCACTCTATCCACTAAAGTTATTTAGCATTTACAGCATAGACATCTACTTGTTTAATTTTTAAATTACAGTCTTCTTGGCATTCTTAAATGAGGGGAAAAATTAACTTCTGAATTAGTTAACAAAAAACCCCGCATGAACACTTTTAAATGAAAAATCGATATTTGAAAAGACTCATAAATATACATTCATTGGAGAAAACTTGAAAAATATGATTAAAAGAAAGAAAAAGTCGTTTAAAGTTCCTGAGACCATAGCACATTCTACTAATATTTTGGGATATATCTGTTAGGGCTATTTTTAAGTAAATATGTATAAGGAGTAGGATAATTTACTGAAATAATAATTTGTCTTTTGTTCTTTGGCTGTAGGTAATTTTCCTTTCCATATTCCAAGATAGTGGCCAAGTCTTTTTTCCTGACCGCAGGAAGTTAATAATGGCTTTTGTGTGGCAGCGCCAGAAGTAAGAGTTGCCAGACAAAGCAAAATCAGTACCCACTGAGAGCTTTTGTTAAAGGTAGATTCATGGAGCAGTGGGGTTGAATTGTCTAAGGAGAGGGGAGCCTTCAGGAGCTGGTCAAAGCTGGGGAGGAGAAAATGTTTGGAGAGCTTTTCCTGGCACCCAGTATGGGGAAAGGCATATGAGACCTTTTGTATCCTGCTGTTTCCTGGGACCCCGGGCTGTCTGGGCTTCTGGGAGACCACATGGGGAGTGTCCCTGTGATCCTGGGTACCAAGTCCTGCATTTCTTCATCCTGGTAGTGATTCCTGGGCTCAAGCTTGCATCTAACCAGTAAAGTCTCTGACTTCAAGATCATGAACACACCCTCAGTGACCAGTTTGGAACAGAGAGCAAGAGAAACTAGAGAACAGTGGGGCTTTCCCAAATGTCCCAGACTACCTGTACCTCTGAGATTGTTGCATAGCCTATAAAGAGGAGGAGGGCCCTGCAAACTTGACTGAAATAAAACTTTCCACTATTCCAGTAGGTGGGCATTTGGGATGATACACTGTTTTAGAGATGCGTAGTAATGTGACATGTTAGAGGAAAATTCTGAACCACTGCAGAGAAGAGTCCACCCGGATTGCACCCTTTGTGATTTGCAGCCTGTGCAACTGCAAACATTTGATGTGGTGCCCTAAAAGTGACTGGGATGAAATTTCCTTCCATCTGAGGACTCAGGGAGTAATTTAAGTTTATTTAAAGAAAATAAAGAAACTGTGCTGTATCTTGAAACCTAGCACAGTGGTTTACAGTGTAAACTCTAAATTGCTGCAAAGCTTTAAGTCCTGTCTCTGCCGGTTACTATCAGTGCAACCTTAGCCAGGTGACTTAGCTTGGCTTTATCACCAAGTTCCTGATCAATACTAGGACCCATGTCATAGGCTTGACATGAGGAATAAATGGGTTAGAAGAGTCATAACAATGTTGGGCACATAGTAAGTGGTCAGTAAACATTAGCTGTTGGTGTTAATGTTTGTGGTTGCCTGGAGTTGTGAGTCCACATTTAAGATTGCTGGGCATGTTCTGCAGCCCACGTCTGCTCCAAAAAACTCATTATCACACCCCCAACCCCCAGCAAAGGAGGTTTATTTGAATCACTGTTTTTGTCCTTGTTTGAGACCTTCTGTGCTGAGATGAAGCTGACTCTCAGAAGGCATTGTGGCTTCTGGGTCCCTTAGTAGAGTAATTGGAGGGAGTTACAGAAGATCTTATGAAATGTTTAGATCCCCCTCAGGGGCTACAGAGTGGTCAGCAGGTCAGCAGAGGGAGCAGAAAGAAGGGAAAGCACAGGAAGCCTTTTTCAGTAGTCACTCATGAGGTGACTGTCTCTGGGATTCTTACATTAGAGAGGACATGTAGAAGGTGAACTCCGACATCTCCATCTGCACTTAGAATCTCAAGAAAAGCAACTCTTGCTGGAGAGTGAGGGGGACCCAGTGATTGCTGTTTCTCTGAGTCCTGGAGGTCAAGTCACATCTGACATATGAGGGGCTTGGGCTAACATACAGGGCCGGGAAATGAAGGAGACAGTTCTGCATGTGAAGGTGATGATAAGTTCTTGAGAACTGAGAGTGGTTTCTAAGGAAGCACCATTGTACTACCCCAACACATCACACATACCCCCTGGAAATTCACCTTGGGCATTTGGCTGAGCTGTAGTAGCAAAGGTGGTTTCTGGTCCAAGGGGCAGTGACTGATGGAACAGTTCCTTCGGCTGATTCACTCTTAGCTATGTCAGCAATGTTGCTCATTGTAGATTTCTGGTACACATCATTAACAAGGAATTCTTTTATTTCTACTTTGTTAAGAGTTTTGGTTTTGAATGGTATTGTATTTTTTTCAGTTGCTGTTCCCATATTTTCTGGGATAAACATGGTTTTTTTTTCTTCTTTAGGATAGTGGTGAACAATAGCAATAAGATTTTATAATATTAAATCCAGCTTGCATGACAGTGCAACTTACTTGGTCATGGTCTCTTGCATGCTGTACATTGTTGAAATCAATTGGGTAATACATTTTTAGAATTTACTAAGATTGGTCTAGAATTTTCTGGTCTTAAGCTGTCCTTGTGAAGATCTGGTATTTGAGTTCTAGTAATCTCATGCACTGATTCTAGGATCTCTCCAGTGTTTTGGTTCTCTGCAGCAGTAAGTGTGAGAGAAAGATTACCTTTTTCTTGAATATAAATTAGAATATGCCTCTCTGTCTGGTCCTAATAGGACTTCCTGTTGTTATTATTGAAAGATTTTTAACCCAATACCATTTCTTTAATGGTTAAAGGCCAATTCCAGTTTTTAAAATATTTTTAGTCAGTTTCCATATGTTAGGATTTTGGGGAAGAACTGATCATTTCATTCAAGTTTTAAAATATATTGGTTTAGAGTGGTTCATGGTGTTCTCTTATGGTTTATTTTTTTAATGTCTCTTTTCTTTGCATTTATCCTTCTCCATGTATTTAGAGCTTTGTCCTATTGTTCTTGATCAACCTGTGAGAGGTTTATTTATTTTATGAATTATTGCAGAAGGATTGCTTTTGATATGTTGTTTTCTACTTTAAAAAAAAAAAACTCATTTTCCTATAGCTACTGAACATACTTTAGAATTTTCTTTTAGTGAGGGTGATGGCTATCACACTTTCTCAGTATTGATTTTCATGAAACCATTTTTACTTTCCTTCTTAAGAAACATTGGCTACTTTTATAATTCTAGGTTGACACCTATGTTCTGTGTTTCAGCTGTTTATACACCATTTGTTCATTTAGAAATAATATGGTATGGTTTTTGTTTTTTGTTTTACTTTCTGGTGGTTCTTAAGAGTTTCTCTTTTTCTCTGGTGTTTGAAGTTTCATTATGGTAAGTCTGGATATTGATTTAATATATCCTGCTTGGCATTTGTTAAGTGTTTTAAAAAATTTATTTATTTATTTATTTTTGAGAGAGAGTGAGGGCAGGGACAGAGAGAGAGAGAAAGAGAGAGATAGACAATCCAAAGAGGCTCACAGCTGTCAGCACAGAGCCAATGCAGGGCTCGAACTCAAGAACTGCGAGATCATGACCTGAGCCGAAGTCGGACACTTAACTGACTGAGATACCTAGGTGCCCCTGGTAGGTATTTTGAATGAGAGCGTTGATGTCTTTCATCAGTGCTGGTACATCTCAAATATTATTATCTTCAACTAACTATTACTACCCCATTTTCTTTTTTTTCCATCTGAAATTATGTCTTAATATATGTCAGACTTCTTACGCTATGTTCGTTGTCTCTTATTTTCTCTTTTATACTTTCTCTTGGCCTCTTTATGATACATTCCAGATAACTATCTTTTGACATCGGTGTAAACTGACCTTAAACACTTACATTTATAATTTTAATCATTAAATCTTTCATTTCTAGAAGTCTTATTTGATTCTGAAAAATCTGCTTCATCATTTTTTATAGTTTCTTGATACCTTCATACATTTTCATTAATGTCTCTTATTGCTTCAAACATGATGTGTATAATGTTTTCAGAATCTGTGTCATAATACTTTTAGTTTTTGAAATTCCTATATTTCTGACATTTCTGTTGGTTGTTTTTGCTTATTCTTCCTCGGGGAGCTTTATTTCTTTGTGTAATTAGTTATTTTGCCTATGATTTGCTCATTTTTGTTGTCAGTGTATTTTGAGGGCTTGATCCAAGTGAATCTTCCAGATGTGACTGTGTTTGCTTCGGCTAAGCAAGTAGGAACACAACACTTCCTGGGTCACTCTGAGTCATAGTTATGAACTGAGTAATTTTGGTCTGCCTCAGTAGAATGGGTGCAGATGGAAGAAGGCTACCTTCTAGTCCTGTATTTTCAAGGATAACTCCCCAACCCCCATTTCTCAGATCTAAGTAGAGGAAAGTTTGTTTCTATTCACTCCTGAGTGGTTTACAACTTGAGAGAACAAGTATTTATAAGCAGTGGAACTGTCCTCTTAGATTCCTCTTTTTGCCTAGGCTTTGAAGCTTATCTCTTACTTCTGCCTATCATAAGTCCCCGAAAACCAGGTTTGGGCAGCATCTGGGAATTGTTCACTTTTCTGCCAGCTCATCTGTGTTTTTATGAAGATTTAAAAATCTTTTTTTTTTTAAGCTAAGACTTTCAGTTGATTTCAGCGAAGGGGTGATCCCAATACTTAAGCTGCTATGTCAGCAGAATCTGAATAATGTTGTGTATTTATCTTAATGTGTATAAGAAATCATACAACTAGCATATCACATCTGCGATTTTACTGGTATTTTACCTATTGTAATATTTTTTAAAATAAGGGGTGGATTTAAAATCGATTGAGTAGTAGTATGTAGATCAGGCATAAGTTGTGAGTACCGTTAATCACACAAGTGCTGTACTGACACATCTCAAGAGTAGGGTTGCAGTGAAAGTGAGAGAAGACTCAGAGACCACTGAGGTATGCTAGACAAAGTTTACAAAGTCAAAGGATATAGATAATGAAGCCAGAACAGTCACAATTAAGAACAGAAAGATAAGCAACATTTCTTAGTTCTCGCAATTATACAAGCTTCTCTCTAGACCTCAAAATCTTCCTCCAGGGTCATACAATTTTGGGTGATACATGAGTCATTGAAGGTTACACCAAAGCACCTAGAAGCTCAGCATCCCTCTCCAGATCTGCCTTAAATATGGACGACTGGAGCCACTTATCGATAGGGTAGTGTGGCTCTGGGCTGGACCCTCCCTCATTCTGAGACGCCAGGTGCACCTCATCACTTTCAGTGCTGTACAGTATACAGTATGACTACAGAACACATGTTAGCACAGAACACTCGGGCCAGGAACATAGCCCCCATTTATCACCTTCTCCCCACCCCAGGCTGGCCAAATCTGGTTCAAAGATGTTTCTGAACTCAGTGCTATGGCATGAAAACAAAGATCAGTTGCTTAGACTTCTCTGGCCACAGAGTCCGTATGTGAATAACTGAAGTTTGGAAACATGGGTCTAGTGCAAATAGAATTTGTCAGGAATTAGGGATATCAGGCAGGATCTCAAAGGGAAAAGATATCACATTGAAATTAGCATAACTTGAAGAGAGTTTATGTATACAAGGGACTAATTACAAAGGTGTGTATGTGGTGGTGGGGCAGAGGGAGATACAAGACATAGCACAGAAACCTGGAGTTAGCAGAAGGAAGGTTTCATCACGCATAGAGCTAAAGGGACGATGGGAAGAAGATATTAGTAGAACTGTAAAGGAGAGAATGTCTCATAGAGCAGCCACCTGCAGTGGCAGAGTGACCTTCTGTCAAGGGACACAGGCTGCTCAGGGCAAATTAACAGCATGGGAATCAGGAAAACAAATATTCTGTCCGGAATTCCCCCTCACTCTCAGCTTCCTGCAGGCCAAACCAAGCTGGAAGCCCGAGGACTTGGGAGCCCATTGACATAACCCATGCTGGATAGCAAGGCGGAGAAGGATAGAGAGTCAGTTTGGAGGAGGAATTAAGTGAAATATTTCTGGAATATCAGAAGAAATGATCCATAATCCATAATTAGTCAATAACTGCATCAGTTTGTAAACCAACTGTAATCTCTAATACTTCACATGTGTAATCATCAGGAAAATTGCTACACTCTTCTTCCAACAAGAATTTACTTAGCATGCCAATTATACTGATTTTCTTCACAATTTATAGTTCATTCCTTCTAATTTCACCTCCTTTATTCTCTTTGGATGTTATTCTGATTATAGGTCTTTCAAAACTTTTCCAAAATATTCTAGTTTTCCAGGATCTCTGCCACTGGCCTATTTTTTCCTCCTCAAAATTTTTGAACTGCTTTGGATAAAACCCATGTGGATGGAGTATTTATTGATATTGGGTCATGCTAACTCATTTATCACTTGTGTCTTACTGACTCTGAACTCAGTGCAGTAGAGTTTGTAGCCAGCTCAGAGGAGTGCTCGATAGGGCTTTTGCCCTTTTTAAGAATCATGTTGCTAATGATTGTACGGTCTCTTTTATTGATGTAAATAATTCACTCAGTTGTGAAGATGAATAATATAACTTTGGTGGACTTTGGAAATTTTATTTGATAATGGGATTCTTAAAACTTAGAATATTTGAATATAGTCTATGTTGGTGTCTGATGAAGAAATAGTTTAAATGAAGTTGCACCAGTATGTCATGTTTTGGGGAGGATCACATAAAGAGGAACAAGGGAGTTGGTATTTTTTGATTACTTACCATAGACCAGTTGATGTGTTAGGTATTTTCCACATGGAATTTAATTGAGCCCTATAAACATTACAAGTCTAATCGTTTGTACTGACTGACACATTATTAAGAAAAATGTTACTGCATAGCATTTTTAATGTTTTTACAACCAACGTAAAGTAAATATTTGAGGTAGGGGTCTCTCTACCCATGGAAGCCCAGGAGTCCACTAGTATTTAATCAAAAGGTCCACATGTCATAGATACTTGAATATGGCAGGTCCCTGGGTGGTTGCTGTGGCCCCTCCATTGCTCTCCCTTCTTTGCTGGGTGGTTCTTCAAACTCATCACCATCGTAACTGCTCATGTTCTTTTGAAACACTCAGTCTAGCTGTCTCACTTCTTAAAGTTTTAATTTCAGTAACTATAATAGCACTTAAATGAAAATCTGAATCCTCAACTCGTCCCTTTGAGGCTTGAGTGACCTGACTTTCTACTTCTCTAGCTTCATTTCACATCATCTCCCCTACTTAACACTACCATTGCCTGGATCATTCTTATCAGTGTTCATTCCTGAAAAGTTCCTGTCCTTCTTTCAAGTTTCAGATTAAATGTCACTTTGTCAAGGAAGTACCACTTGCCCTTCCCCTTCAGTAAGGTTCCTTGGTATTCTTTCTGATGGCATATTTCATTTTTCCATCAGATTCCTTCCTGAACCTTGTAAGTATACATTTGTTTCTGTGATTGTTTCCCTAATGTCTGCCTTTCCCATCAGATTGTATGTTCCATGAGGTCTCTTTTGTTCACAGTGGTATCCTTGTACACGGCACAAGGCCTAACCGATAACTCCATAACCTGTGTCAAATGAGAAAATGTGACTGAAGCCAAACCCCTGTCCTTGAGGTATTTCACGTTAGAGGCAATGATGTGAGGAAATACTACCACTGTAGTTTGGTGAGTGCTGTGCTGGCAAAGAAGACACACGATAGTACACACAGAGCAGGTCAGGAGTGTCCTACATATGGGTTCCAGCCTTTGGTCCCTTTGAGAAAAGAATGACATCTTTGTTTTGAGAAAATACCACATTGAATATGTGATAATTCAGCTGGTAATAAGGAACTGAATGGTAGAGATACTCAAAGGTGAGGAGGACACCTTCACGGCCTTCCAGGCATTTCCATCAGTATGTTATCAAGGACTAAGTATAAAGGTAAACAAAATGCAATTCAAAATGTAATTAGCATCAAAAAAGAAGTATTGTGTGGATGATAATAGGGGCCCCATCACACTGGGGGGAATTCTTGATGGAAGAGCCCTTGGAAGTTGACCTGGAAGCTTCAGCAGGACCTAGGTGGGTGGGGTTGGGCAGTGGAATGTAAAGGGAGAGATGCATCCTAGGCAGAAGAAACTAGGTAAGAGCAGGTATACAGTCAGGACACAATGAGTATGGTTTCAGGAAGTGAGTTGTCTCCATTCGGCTTGGAGTATTGTTGGTTAGGGTCTTTGGTAAGCAGAATTCTCAAAACCTCTCCCCCGCCCCAAGGTTCCATTTTCTAATACTTGGAACCTGTGACTATGAAGAGGTAGAACAATTATGAAGAAGTTACTTTACATAGAAAAAAAGGACTTTGCTGATGTCATTAAAGTGAGTCCTTGGCTGATCTTAAGGAGACGATCCTGATTATCGAGGTGGGTCCACTGTGAGCATCTGAGCCCTTAAAAGCAGAGCTTCTTCTCAGGTTGCTGAAGGCAGGAGAAGTCAGAGAGCTTCAAAACACAGGAAAGATTCCGTGCATCATTGATGGCTTTGAAGTAGGGAGGCTACCAGCCTGGGAATGTGGGCCAGCCTCTAGAAACTCTGGTCAACGTCAGCAAGGAAACAGGACCTTAGTCATACAACTGCATGAGACTGAATTCTGCCAACAATCTGAAAGCTCCTGGGAGGGGGACTTTTCCCCCAAAGCCTCCAGATAAGTGATGCGTGGGCTGATACCTTCACTTTGATCTTGTGAGACTCAGAGCAAGATCCCCATCTGAACATGCTGGGATTTCTGGGCTACCGGAGTGTGAGATAATAAATAGGTGTTGCTTTAATCTGCTAAATTTGTGGTAACTTGTGGTGATGCATTAATAGAAAATGAATAAAGGGGCAACTGTGGATGGCTTTAAATACCAGACTGGGAGGTGTATATATTGATCTGGGAGCAGTTAGGAAACATCAGGCTCCCGTAGCTTCAGGTCTCCAACTCTGGCCAGGAGAGGAGTAAGTACAACCAACCATCTGGAAAAAACCAAGTTACTTCTCCCTCCTCTCTTGCTTGCTTAGTTGTGGGAATGGACAAAAACAGTAGTCAAGGTACCAAAGAAAATCTCTTTGGCTCTCCCATAAAGTAATCATGTAGTTTTTCCTCATCTTTGAGGTGAAGTTACCTCATCTATGAAGGTGTGTTGAGGCTCATATCCCAGTTTCACATTTCTCTCTTAAAAGAATGTCCAAGGCAGTGAAAGAAAAGAAAATATAAGGGTTTAGAGGGCATTGCCTGACTCATTTCATTCCAGGGTTAGGGAATATTGTCTTCCCCCTTCAAGAAAAAACAAATCAAAGCATGACTTTGGGACAAATACCAGGGTAAGGGGCCTTTCAGACTTTACTTCTCAGGGGACTTCAGTGATAGCTGTCACCAGCAAGCTAGATTTCCAGGAGTTAGTTCCTTTCTACCCTTCTGTTCAAATATGGACCAAGTCTCTTTCTCTTGGTTCCATTAACATAGTTTAGATGGGCTGGATCTTCAAAATGACCAGGGTAAAAATGATAACTACATAGAAGTGTAGGCAGTAGAGCCATGCTGTCATGCAAAGCCCACGGCTCTGAATAGTTCACTAGAGTGCTTACTTTGCATCCTATCTGGAGACTAGAGTGAGCACCCGTAGTTTTTAGGATATCCAGGCCCATGTCCCTGTGGTTGCCCACTATCCTGATGCCCACCACTTGGGTATGGGCCTATCAACATGTTAATATAAACATTGTCTTCTAAACAAATCAATCTTAATGAACAAAGATTTCATCGTTTCCTTTTCTGATTAAAAGAGTACTATCTTTTAATTGTGTAACACTTGAAAATAGATTGTTTCCTTTTCTGATTAAAAGAGTACTATCTTTTAATTGTGTTAATACTTGAAAATAGATTAAATAATAAGAAAATTTTACATTCCAGAATCTTATTATCTATTTACTTTACAAATGGACATATATTTTTTTAAACATGGGATATTGCTCTTCAGACATTAGCTTTCTTCTCTTAATTATAGATTAGATAGCTTGACCTTTCTTCAATCATCAAGACTATGTGAGGGGGAAGCTTCTGCCTCCCATGAGATTTTAATTCTTATTAGTGATGTATAGAGTCCAAGACATCACTTCATCCGTTAAGCCTCCTGTCTCTTAACAGAGAGGTGCAGTCTTCTTGTTATGAACCTTAAAGCAGAGGATGCATGCATGTTTAATTTAGCCAGCATAATAATTATGACAGTTTAACTTAAATACTCCTAAGTGGGGGGTGGGGTGGGGGGGACACTTGGGTGGCTCCGTTGGTTGAGCATCACATTCTTGATTTTGACTAAGGTCATTATCCCAGGGTCATGGGATCGAACCTCACATCTGGCTCTGTGCTGAGCATGGAGGCTGCTTAAGATTCTTTCTTTCTCCCTCTGCCCCTCTCCCTACCTCATGTATGCGCACGCTCTCTCTCTCTCTCCCCCCCCCTCTCTCTCTGAAATATGTTTTTAAATTAAAATATTCCTAGGTAGAAGTATACTGCCAAATCGACACATTTATTTTACGTATCCAGATCCTGTGGACATTTGAAATTGTCACCGTCACTTTCAGAAGATAATTGTGGGACGCCTAGGTAGCTCAGTTGGTTAGGTATCTGGCTTTGGCTCAGGTCATGATTTCACAGTTTGTGGGTTCAAGCCCTTTGTCGGGCTCTGTGCTGACAGCTCAGAGCCTGGAGCCTGTCTTCAGATTCTGTGTCTCCCTCTCTCTCTACCCCTCCCCGACTCATAACTCTCTCTGAAAAATGAATAAATATTAAAAAATAATTTAAAAAAGAAGATAATTATAAAGTAACAAAATAGTCTTCTTATAACCTGAATTACATGAATATCTACTAGGAGATTGCTCCCTTCATACACACCCGTTATCCCATTGCACATTAGGAAAGAAATAAAAATAATGCCCCATTGTCAAAGGAGAAGGCTGTAACTGTAGTACAGATACAGATCAGATTTGAAGGCTGGGGACTGGTCTTCCTATATGCATCTCCAGAATTCTCTATCAGCCTCTAAGAGAGAAATTTAAATGTTCATGCCTGTAGGTCTATGTTAAAATACTAATGATTGTGGATGGAGTAACACCGTGGCACTGATGTGAGCTCACGTATTACTAAAGATTAATCAATTTTGTCAGTAAATGTCATCTAGGATATTGAGGAGGTCTGGGTGAAATGATATCCAAGATAAAAGAACAAAGAAAAGTCCAGATTGTAATCTGGACAAATTACACTGTCTGAGGTTACATCCAAGCTGAGCCTCACAGTGAGAAACTTAAAGAGGGGAAATTAGTGAAAGGAAAGTGATCAAAAATGCTGAAAATAAATCTCACCTACTACACTATTTTGCTTGAACTCAGTTCTGCTTCCCAGGCCTCTCCAATTTTTTCTTTGGCCTTTCTGGTCAAATGAATTATTATTCCATCAGTGATCATAACTGTTCCAAAGAACAAACTATCAGGCACCACCCTCCAACCCTCTAGTTCTGAAGTATGCCAGAATATTCTTGGCCTGGGCTGGGATGAATAAATGGATGAGAATTAAGTGCTGCTGACTGGAAAATGGTATTTTAAAGGCAGCCAAGGAGGTCATTCAAAGAAGACAGACAAGCAGATTATTTTTCTCCTGAAGGATCTGTAACAGGAGCATTCCATAAAGAGAGTCCATTAAAGCTATTTGATCTATAATGTCTTATCATGGATATTAGCTAAAATATTAGAAATATACAGTGGAGCTATTTTCTTTCATAGTTTAAAGCTTTTCTGGATTGTAGGTTAAAACATTGTGTTCCCTTGGGACATTTAAAGAATTTTTGGTGAAACATATTAAATTAATCATTTTGCATATTTCATCTAAATTGGATTTGATTATTTCATTTCTAAATTGTACATTAAAAAAGAATGTTTTTAGAGCTTTAATTTATGTAATTCTAGCTTGGTTTTCCTTGGGATAAACCTCTATGAAGTATATTCTCCAGATTTTAAATTATTATTCTATTGTTTTCATATCACATTTGGTTTTCATGCAGTCTTTCAGAATCTAAAATGAATGCAGATTTTGTTTCCATAACCTGTAATTATCTTTGTGTAATAAAAACTTTTTTATGTCTCATTAATTTAAGAAAGTCAAAGAAGTCTAATAACCAACTACATTTCTTCAAATGAAAATCAGTAAGGACAATGAACTTCGGGATTAAAATTGTCTTTAGGGGCGCCTGGGTGGCTTAGTCCATTAAGCGTCAGACTTCAGCTCAGGTCATGATGTCATGGGTCATGAGTTCAAGCCCTGCTTCAGGCTCAGTACTGACAGCTTAGAGCCTGGAACCTGCTTTGGATTCTGTGTCTCCCTCTCTCTGCACCTCTCCCACTCACACTCTGTCTCTCTTTCTCAAAAATAAATAAACTAAATAAAATAAAAATTAGCTTTACTCAGGGATTATTTCTCTGAAAACTCATGTTAGTGTTTCTTTTAATTCCTATAAAAGTAATACCTATGTTCCATAACTATATATGTAACACTATGGAAGGCAAGTTTCAGTGTACATTATAGCAGTGAAATAGTTTGGTCATTGATCTCAATAATTCAGAATATATTATAATACATTATAAGATTTGCCTTAATTCTTTACATTAAGAAGGGCAGTAAAACCTCCTCAGTACCATTTTAGGACATAGGATAAGTTTGTTATTACTATGTTTTGGAAACACATGCAGGGCAGGGCTTTTGTTGTAGAGGCTGCTATATGCTCACTCAACCTTGCTTCTTCATCCAGGACAAACAGCTGGAGGATATAGGTCAGTGTTCCTTGTAGTTTGATGTCACCAGACAATTGAATTCTGTCTAATACAACATGGATAGAATTAACATAGGCCTGGTCCATTAAAAACCCTTCCACTACTTCCCATGCATATTCATGGCACTTCTTTCCTGAGTACAAGCAAAAAGTCCAGAAGGGGATTCCCATGCCCTAAGGAATGATGTGAAAAGCCCGATTCCTGAATGATGCTTACCAGGAACTCAGAATTGGACCCTGTACATAAGAGACGAACTTCTCTTGTGCACAGGACTGAGATTTGAGGGTTTGTTTCCTACTCGCTAATTTACTACCCTAGCCTATACAGCTTAGAACAAAGCTTAGAATCTCTGATAGGAAGTTGCGAGAGCTTGAATTTTATTTCCTCAGTAAATTCACATCAAAATCAAATGAATTAGGTTTATATATAACAATGGGCAATTCATTCTTCTATTTCCAAATAAGATTATGAAAGCCGGTGAACATAGACAAGTAAAAACATTCTTATCTCTTAAAGTCAGTGAAAATTTAAAAATATAGAAAACATATACTCGATCAATATCAAGAGTTGCTGAAGAAAAGGAGAAACTCGGCAAAAGAAGTTAAGTTGATAGTGGTAACACATATTATTTTATAGTAAATTGTGTACATAGGAATATTAGCTTAAATCCATCCTCTGCATCTGGTTCACAACAGGAGACGAAACACCTAGAGAATGCGGTTTTGTTTTCAGGGGCATCCAGAGCAGAGCATGAAATGTAAAGGTTGTTTGGGTTGGTTTTTTTATTTTTTTATTTTTTTTAATGTTTATTTTTAAGAGAGAGACAGTGTAAGCAGGGCAGTAGCAGAGAGAGAGAGAGAGAGACAGAATCTGAAGCAGGCTCCAGGCTCTGAGCTGTCAGCACAAGCGCCTGACGCGAAGCTTGAACTCACAAACCATGATTGTGACCTGAGCCGAAGTCAGATGCTCAACCGACAACCACCCAGGGGTTGCTGTTTTAGGTTTTCTTTAAAGGTGTCAGCACATTTCCCAAGTCTCCCAGAATATTAAATATTAAATATTTATATATTTTTATATGTTTTATCCTTTATTGTCAAGTTGGTTTCCATATAGCACCCAGTGCTCTTCCCCACAAGTGCCCTCCACCATGACCATCACCCCCCTTCTCCTTTCCCCCTCCCCCTTCCGCCCTCAGTTTTTTGTCAGTATTCAAGAGTCTCTCCTGCTTTGTCTCCCTCCCTCTCCCTAACTCTTTTTCCTCCTTCCCCTCCTCATGGTCCTCTGTTAGGTTTCTCGTGTTAGACCTATAAGTGAAAACATATGGTATCTGTCCTTCTCCGCCTGACTTATTTTGCTTAGCATGACACCCTCGAGGTCCATCCACGTTGCCACGAATGGCCAGATTTCATTCTTTCTCATTGCCATGTAGCATTCCACTGTATATATGAACCACATCTTCTTGATCCATTCATCCGTTGATGGACATTTAGGCTCCTTCCATGATTTGGCTATCCTTGAAAGTGCTGCTATGAACATTGGGGTACAAGTGCCCCTATGCATCAGCACTTTTCTATCCCTTGGGTAAATCCCCAGCAGTGCCATTGCTGGGTCATAGGGGAGTTCTATTGATAGTTTTTTTGAGGAACCTCCACACTGTTTTCCAGAGCGGCTGTACCAGTTTACATTCCCACCAACAGTGTAGGAGGGTGCCCGTTTCTCCACATCCTCGCCAGCAACTATAGTCTCTTGATTTGTTCATTTTAGCCACCTCTGACTGGC